>CM073512.1:34502500-35248530 GCA_037074495.1 Acacia confusa | reverse complement strand
CACAGGAACCGAAGGTGATTCCCTGACCATGTCTGCAAAACCAATCATAAGCATTGCAAAGCATGAATGTTATTTATGCTCACTAAAAAACAATAATAAATTCACAAGAGCATAAATGGATTTGTGCACCGTACCGGTTATAACCTCAGATATATATGTAGAATCAAGTTGTGTGTGATACTGGGAGAGAGTCGTGCTCACACACGTATGGTTCCCACCCCATTTAGTCACCATCCAAGCGTTGCCATTCTTCGGCTTCACTGCTCTAACCCTCCAAGGGCAACCTTGTTCATGATTCCGACATTTCATTGAGAATAGCGTTGTAGTACTCTTATCCACGGTTCCTTCGTGATGAACCTTCATGCAATAATGTTTTATTGCGGCCTGAACGTCACTCTTGGACTCGAATTCTTGTTTCACATATAATGGTCCCCTCTCGCCCACGGTCCCCGGCCCAAGCCTTCTACAACAAATATATCCTCATGCGGGTACTCATCATGAATAGCGTCATAATGCGGAATCTGGCTCCAACGCGGTGTAATATCTGAAAATTCACAAATAACACCGTTTATGTGAAAACATGTTAACTAATAAAAAATTATAATATAAATTATAATATAAATTAATACAGCTTCATAACTAACCTGGTGATGGCAACATGCTAGTATGTTGTGGCATGGCACTACCATGGTCTTCATCATCCGTATCACTATCATTTCCATCAACGTCATTTGCCAATAATGTGTCTTCATCTTCTTCTTCTCCATCGTCCTCGTTGTCAGATTCATCTACCAGATACTCATTTTCTCCTCCGTGCACATTGGTAGAATGTGTTGGATGATGTGTATCAGAATAAGTCAGGTGATATGACTCATTACCGGGGTGAAGTCTATCAAACGGTATTGGTGCACCCTCCTCTGACGTATTGATATCCGCATAGAACTCAGCAAATTTATTTGTAGGACTTTCCGTAAATGTTTCACAAAACATGTCGAAGTCCTCATCATCGGCCAACTCAACCCCGGTATATTGCCGTCCGCAATGAGAACTTTAGCCATCACACAGGATATCACCTGCTCCTGTTGCAGTTTTAGCTTCTGACGGATCTTTTTAGTAAAATCTTCAAATGACATACTTCGAACAATATATATTGCTCGTTTTTCACCTTCAAAGTTCAACCCGTTTGAGCTGATATTTTTTGAACCATTATAATATACAAGTGCACGAATCTTGTTCATTTTTTTCTCTACAAAATACATGAATAAGAACAAATCAAAATTGTGTAATAATAACAGAAACTAATGGAAAGTGCACATTCAAAATAACATATATAATATAATCTAACAAAAATTAATCTAAATAATAAAATTAACAAAGTTTATATGATAATTTAAAAAAAATGAAATTTATTTAATAATAATAAAAATTGGCAAAAAAAATCAAATTTCATAATTAGTAAAATTATTCAAAGCTATTTATTGATGCCGAAAATAATATAATGCTAAGAACACAAAATTAATTTAAATATTAAAATTCATAATATTTAATAATAATAGTAACATTTGCAAAATTTATGTAACAATAATGAAAACAAATTGAAAAAAATTCAAAATTCTTGATAAGTACAAGTATTCAAAATTATATAATCCAACAAAAATGAATCTAAACATTACAATTCTTAGTATATTTTAATAATAGAGATAACAAAGTTTATATAATCATAATAAAACTTTGGAAATAAAATAAAAATTCATAATCTGTGAGATTATTAAAAATTATTTGATATCAACAAAAAATAATAAAAAAATTGAAAACTCATAATATATAACAATTCTAATGAAAATAACATATATAATATGATCTAACAAAAATTAATTTAAACATTGCAATTCTTAGTATATTTTAATAATAGAGATAACAAAGTTTATATAATGATAATAATTAAACTTCATGAAAAATCAAAATTCATAATATGGAAGACTATTAAAAATTATTTAATAATAACAAAAGTTAATAATCAAATGAAACTAATAATAATATGTAATAATAATATTCAAAATAACATATTTAACATAATCTACCAAAAATTAATGAAATAATTAAAATTCATTAAATAAATTAATTAAAAAACGAAATTTATTTAATAATAATAAAAAATGGTAAAAAAAATCAAATTTCATAATTAGTAAAATTATTCAAAGTTACTTATTAATGCCTAAAATAATATAATGGTAAGAACAAAAAATTAATTTAAATATTAAAATTCATGACATATAATAATAACACAAATAATAAATAGCATATTATCATAATGAAAATTATTCAACAAATACAGATTCATTTACTTAAAATAAATAAAAATCAACAAATAAGAACCAAAATTAAAATAATAAATAAAATTCATAATATGTGCAAATAATTATTTTTAATTTAAGTTTCTCATCCTACCTTGGTATTTTCTCTAATGTACTACTAAATAATTTGAAAACTAAACCGATTAAAATTTCCATAATATCTCTATGAACCCAAATATACCATTTGCACAACATTTAATCGGGCCAAATATCCTATAATACAACAATATTAAACTTCTTAAATTTAAAAATTAGTTTTAAATTTTTAAAACAAACAAAAAATACATATAAATCGTCTAAAATTTATTATTAATCATTTACTACATAAATAAAGTCTTCTATTGTCAGAACTTAGAACCTCTAAAAAATTCTAACTCTAACATTTGTTCTACCCCACAGAATATTACCATCATTGTAGAGACAAGTAGAGATACAACACATTTTATGAAGAACATTTGTTAAAAGATCCTAATTTAGCTACGTAAATAATCTTATACAATAAATAACATACCTTAAATAATCTTCAGCTCCCTCTCTTCTTCAGCTCCCTCTCTCAACTCTCTCGAATGCACGTCTGCTTTAAATAACCAAAATTTTTTTTTTTTTTTTTGTAAATTACTATGGGGGCGTGAACCCCCCACAACATTCCTGCTGCCTCGGGGGCAGCGAAAAGCTGCCCCCGAGGCAGCTTTTGCAGGGCGCTGACGCGCCCTGCATTATTATTATTATTTTTTTTTCAAAGAGGCGCCAGCTGTGCTGGCGCCTCTTGTGTGGCGCGCCACACGTGGCGGCACCACTTTGTGGCATGCCCACGTGGCACGCCACACACAAAGTGGCGCCACGTGTGGCGCCCGCTGACGTGGCGCCACCAACTGGGTTACTTCCATAAATACTTTGTACGGTCATCCATTTTCACAATTTGTTTTTTTTAGGGTTATTTTTACGAATTTCCCAACAAAAAATAATACAAAGGATGACGACGATTTAAACGAAGCATCCTATGTTCCTATTCCTGTATTTGATGTCTCAGGAAAGAGGTTGAGAGTGGGGAAGCCGAAGGGTGAATCCACCTCATGGGGTTATGACATCTGACGTGACGTCGCCTGTTTTTAATTCCACTTTCCCTCTCTCACCAAATCCCCGTCTCTCTCACTCATCTTCCATCCCCTTATCTCTTTCATCTTCCTTCTCCTCTGTTTCTCACACACAGAACCAGCTCCCACCTCTGTTTCTTCCTCCCCCGGAGAAGCCTCAACTCACAAACTCATCCAATGAAGGCTAGCCAGTTCACGCTCTATCTTCTCTTTCACTTAATCTCCTCTCTTTTCTCATTCGTCAATCATTAATTCCCACTCTCTTTCATTTTTCTGCAGGCCTTTGTTTGCCCTCGTGATTTACGAACCTCTCTCCTTGTTATCGCAATTTGTCTCGTTTCCTGTTCCTCCGCCCTCAAGGTCCTTTTCCTTCTTCCGGGTCATTCCTCTTGTTCTACACCGCTAGATGTTAATCTTTTCCGTGTGCTAGCAGATCGGAGAAACCTGTGGAACGCAGAACAAATGCGACGCCGGCCTCAGCTGTCAGACGTGCCCTGCGAATGGGAATACCCGATCCAGATGTTCCCGGATCCAGCCTACGAGTCCCGCTACCAAGGTCGATCACATTTTCCATTTCCATTTTATTAAATTGTTTTTAAAGTTTTTTTTTTTTTTTTTGTTTAGGTGAAAGGTTTGGCGTTCAATCGCTATTCGTGGCTTACTACTCACAACTCTTACGCCCTCGCCGGAGCTAGATCGGCCACCGGTTCTTTCCTCATATCTCCTATGAATCAGGAAGACACTGTTGCCGCTCAACTCCAAGTATGTACTTCCTCTTTTTGACCCCTTCGCTAAATCAAAAGAAATGTGGTCTTTTTCTTTGCCAGAAAATTCTGGAGAATAGGTATCTGGAATGTGCTGTTTTTAATCTCAGTCACTCTTATTATAACGCCAGCTTGAAATTAATAAAACACCCTTCTTAACAAGGAGACCAACCGATTTCAGTTCCATTTTTGTTAAAGTTGGTGAGCATCGGATTCGCCAGCTAATAAATTGACATGGTTTATAAATGCATTTTTAAATACTAATTTGAGTATAAGCATTTCTGGTTGCTCTTATTTTTCTTTTATTCTAAGTTCAGATACGGATTTACAATATTATTAATTATTGATTTTATGGTAGCAGATAATAGCGAATACACTTTTTTTTTTGCCAACAATAGTGAATGCACGCGGCCCCCTTTATAATCTGTGTATTGTCGAACGATTAAAAAAAAAAAAAAACAGAGATAGCAGACAGTGGGGATCATGTGATTCATTAAAAAGATATTTTCTGAGCTATGAAATTGTTATTCATAGCTTCAAAAAGGCAGAGTCAATACAAAACAGCAGTTACCTACCCTCATTAAAAAATATTCACCACCTCCTGAGAAAGTAATATAGTATATTCAAATTGATTTCTTCGGTACGGTTGCTATTCTGATTCAACAATTTGCAAATTTAACCAAAAAAAGTTGATTCTACCATTTAGAATAGATCGCGATCAACATGTTTCTGACACATTGTTTCTCCTTTGGCTGTTGGGGGTGTAGAATGGAGTTCGAGGACTTATGTTGGACATGTATGACTTTCAAAATGATGTATGGCTATGTCACTCTGCTCAAGGCAAATGTTACAACTTCACTGCATTCGTAAGTGCGTGACTCTGTTCATTCATTCTATCCTCGGAACTCAATTAGGCCCTTTTCAATATTTCACACGGTGTAACATCTTCCTCTGCCTCTCAATCATTCCTAATTTCGCTAACTTTGGGTGCCCAGCAACCTGCTGTTAACGTGCTGAAAGACATTCGATCATTTCTGGACAAAAATCCCTCAGAAATTGTTACCATCTTCATTGAGGACTATGTCACATCCCCTAATGGCCTAACTAAGATATTCCAAGCTTCTGGCCTCAGCAAGTACATGTTTCCCGTGTCTCGGATGCCCAAGAACGGCGGAGATTGGCCTACCGTCTATGACATGGTGCAGAAGAATCAACGCTTGGTCGTCTTCACCTCCATATCTAGCAAGGAAGCTTCTGAGGGCATTGCTTACCAGTGGACATATGTGGTTGAAAACCAATGTGAGTTTAATCTTAGGACTAAAATGAGAAACATGTTTTTTACTGTTTTCAGTTTTGGTTACAGAGCTTAAGACCAGTTTTGTTTATGTGGGAAAATTCCAGATGGAGATGAAGGGATGGTGTCTGGTTCTTGTCCAAATCGCGCAGAGTCGCCAGCAATGAATACAAAATCTAGGTCCCTGGTTCTCCAGAACTTCTTCCATTCTACTCCCAATCGATCTCAGGCTTGTGCAGACAATTCGGGTCCATTACTTAACATGATGAAGACTTGCTACGATGCAGCTGGCAAACGATGGCCAAATTTCATTGCTGTTGATTATTACCAGGTGAGTGGTTCTCAAATCCTTAATCCTGCTGATTGTGTTGTGCACTTTACCTTGGGAAAATAGTTCATAAATTTATTGATGATGACTGTTGTTGAAGAGGAGTGATGGCGGAGGAGCCCCGGAAGCTGTTGATGAAGCCAATGGTCATCTGACTTGTGGATGTGGCAACATTGCGTATTGCAAGGTTTCATTTCCTCCACCTTTTCCATTTCCATACTTGTTTATGGCTTTTTAACGTAGCGAGGTTACAAATCGGTGCTACTCCCTCTGATAACAATTCACACAAACCAATAACAACAGTTAAAATTAATAAAGTTATCCTAAAATTTAAGTAATTTCTAATATTATCTTTATTAATTGCACTAAACTCTAATATTATATTATTATTACTCTCACCCACTACCCCTACTAATTATGGATTATGGGCATACATGAAAAAAAATAATTAATGCTCCTTGAATACAAGAGCGCCTTATAAAAATGATCAAATACACTTACTAGTTAGTTAGTGTTTTATAATAAGGACCAAAAGAATATATGAGGTCATGTGAAGATGGAAATGAGAGTATGAAATGGGGGATGTGTGCATTAGTTAGTAGCTTCAATAAGAAGGCAAACCTGCAACGTTTGACTTGGTAATTTGTGGCATATGAACAGGCAAACGCGACGTTTGGCACTTGTGATGCCCCTCCCGTTTCTCCGCCTCCACCCGCTGCAGCAGATGCCGCCGTAGGGAACCAACCACCGCAAAGTCCTGCAAGCTTAGCTGACATGGACAAACCGGCCAAGTTACTGCATGGGATATTACTGGCCACGGCGACGATCTTTGCATGGTTATAAGATGTCTGTTTTGCTCCACATTCTGGGCATGTGAATATATTGGATTATCCGTTCATTCTGATTCTGAGATTTGTGAGGAATAGGGAGTCTTTTCCGGCCCCCTTAATGGGATTCCCTTGGCGATTATTTATCATGTTATGGCTAGCTTTGTTTAAATGTGCACATATGTCTACAGTTATTTCTCTTTCTAAGTATGCACTTGCCTTACCTGAGGTTCAAGCTTCATTAGGCCTGTTTGGATTAGCGGTAAAAGCGATGACTTAAAAGCTATCTGACTATAAAAAAAGCTCAGTAAGAAAAAAGTAAGGTTATAAATAATGATTTGTGTTTAGATTAATGATGGTAGAAGTGGTGGGGCTCATGTCAAAAAGCTGAGAGTTTTTTGAAAAAAGCTCTTTGGTGAAGCTTTTTTTTTAACAGATTTTTTGAGCTAAGTCCAGTGAACTTAAAGCTTAACCCAAATAGATCTAAAATCAGTTGACAACGTTAGCTGAATTTTTTTTTAAGAGTTATCACAGAAAAGCTTCACTCCAAATGGACACATTACAGGCACATGGCTTTTTCAGCCAAATAATTGGACAAGAGTGGACTACTAGTAATACTAACGACAACAAGAAGCATAATTTGTGGGGTACCATGCCGGGTTAGTAGTTGTCAAGGGCATCAACAAAGTTTGGCCATTGAAATGACCTTTCCCAGAGTGAGGCCACAATTTATCAATTCCAAAAATTTGGGTCTATTCCCACTCCAGGAACCAAGATGGCATATATTCCTTTCTCTCTCCCCCTCGAACAAATGGATGCCCTCACGCTTGACGCTGCATCTTAAGCAGTTGAATGCTCTAAGCTCTTTTAATGTCCACGAAAGGAAGAATAGATTAAGGAGGAAACTCTTCAAGGAGGAACTTGATATCTTTGGAACAAAACAACTTCCTCACTTCCTAGCCACATACGCATACAGAATTGTCATCTGTAAAAATTAATCATAAAAGGAGGGTTTCAAGATATGGACAGAACCAAGTTATCAGAGGGCAAATTAAATTACATAAAACATCCTTAATAAAATTGACACTCTGGATATCATCTCGTCTAAGTGTTTGCTGTAGTAAAAACAATCTCGACAATGTATTGTGTTCTTAATCCAGCCAAATTCAGGCGGATCAAAACAAAAGACGTATAACAACCACCTTATAATATTGTCAAAAAAAAAAAAAAGAGGCTTATAATGGATATAACGTGAAATAACTCTACATGTACCGGTCCAAAATAAAGCTGCAAGCTCCCCTCCGTAAAGGCAAAAGCACAAACAGATAAAATGAAGCAGATTTCTTTCTGAAGGAATTGAGGCTATGGGATGGGGTTAAGAAGCCAAAAAATATATACAAGACCAAATTATGCTGAAGCCTGGTGGATTAAAATCGCATCTGGCATCTGCAAACGACAGGTTGTAAAGGAATGGGCGTTAGGCACCACAAGCTGTCAGTCATTATAGATACAGCTAATGCATAATTCGTTGCTTCAAGGTGTGTGGTCTTGTCTCACTGGCTTTGCTGTATATCTCTCTTTCAAACTTTACCATCATCACCTGACACAGTTGCCCCCCCTTTTGATCTATCCTCATCATTAGCTGAATTTTCCGCATCCCTTTTCGCTCTCCGATCCTGAATTGACAAAAGTAACAAAAATCAGCTTCATGGTGGTAGGATCATGAAAATATCAGGGATATACGTCATACTTGCCATCTAATACACAAAATGCGGTATGCTTTAGCATTTTGTTTCAGCGGGTTTACTTAGAAAGCAGGAGAGTAACACTGCTAAAATGCAAATTACCTTAAATCTTACCACAATAACTCGAGGTTGTGATGGCAGCATTGAACATTAATGTAATGGATAACTAAAAGTCCTTGTCCTTCAAGGTCTTTCTCTTCTTGAACATTCAAAACAGTTTGTGAATGGAAAAGTAGTACTTCGTTAATTTGAAAGCACGGCTTCCTATTATTTGTATTTTTTTTTTTCAAATTTAAGTTGTTTTCCCAATATGCATCATCTCTTAATATATTTTCTTAACTGTTGAACTTGGGGAAGCGGAGGATATAAGAAATAGATTAAACACTTGAGAAGTAAAACAAGAGAATAGTAGAAGATGGCACACAAAATTTATTAAGTGTTTGGTAACTTTGAAACTCACGGTTTTACAAGCCATTTTTAATAAGTCAAAATAAAACTCATTTCACGTGTACTTTCCTTGTAAATCATAAATCATAAATTTCACGTGTACTTTCCTCGTAAATCATAAATCATAAAAGCTACTTTCTAATAGTTAATCTAAACACACACAATGTGAGAAAAGACCTAACGTAAGAGAGAGAAAACCACGGGTAATAACAGAACAATTCCGCTATAAAAAAACAGTACATCCTTTTTTAACCTATTTTGCTTGCTTTGTTACCTCTTTGTGAGAAGAATCTTCAGCTTCGAGCATGTGTATGATATGCCCCATTTTAGGTCGCTTTTGTGCGTTAGGATCAGTGCAACGCAAAGCTACAAGAAGGGCTCGCTTGAGTGCCCTTGAACTTGGTTTCTCAGGGAGCTTGGGATCCAACACTCCCTCTGCATTCCTGTCACTAACCATCTTCTTGAGCCAGTCAACTAAATTGACCTGAAAATCATCATTTTCAGTTACAAGAACAAGTAGGAACAGATTGCAGCAGCCATATCAAAATGACAAAAGTGAGGTATCCGAAAAACCTCTTCTGGAGGCCGACTGTAATCAACTGGATTCCTTCCTGTAATTATTTCCATAATAAGAATTCCGAAACTGTACACATCACTTCTTTCATTTAACATTCCAGTACTAGCATATTCGGGAGCTACATATCTGCCAAAGGGAAAAAGATGTCAAGCAATGGCTGCCAACTTAAGGGAATAGAACAGAACGATGGGATAATTCACAAACCCGAATGTGCCCATGACGCGTGTGGTAATGTAGCTGCTATCAGAGCCAAGGAGTTTTGCAAGCCCAAAGTCGGACACCTTTGAATTCCATTGTTTGTCGATCAGAATGTTGCTTGATTTAAGATCACGGTGAACAACTTTTGGTTCCAACCCCTCGTGAAGATAAGCTAGCCTGTTGAATCGAATCACCAATCAGTTTAGACTTTGGAATAAAAAGGAAGTAAAGCAGAGATCGATAAATTAACTTGTTACTCACCCTTTTGCTGTTCCCAGAATAATGTTCATTCGAATTTCCCAATTCAGAGGACTGCAAGGCCCAACATCCCCATGCAGCCACTGCTCCAAGTTCCCATTGTCAACGTACTCATATACGAGCATTCTATCAAAAATATTTTACCAATAGAATAATTTGTTGATATACAGAGGCCTCTTATAAAGTAATACAGATTACAGTATAAAATAGAAATAATTGGTAGTTGCAGATGTTGCAAGGGAGTACCTATGAGCTCCTTCAGCACAATATCCCAGCAACCTTACTAAACTCTTGTGCCGGACTCGTCCTATAGCTTCCACTTCGACCTTGAACTCTTTCTCAGCTTGTCCCCTTGCATTATGAGCGCATCACATACCAAACTTATTATTTTGTACCAAAGAAGAATAATCCCTAAATGCGAGAGGAAAGTACCTATTATTGAGCAAATTCTTAACGGCAACATTAGTATTGTCCTTCAGAATACCATGGTAAACAATCCCGTAGCCGCCTTCCCCGATTACGTTCTCGTCGGCGAACCCATTCGTCGCATCTTCGAGCTCTCTCAGAGTATACCAGTGACCCCAACCCAAATGCGACACTTCGGGAATCACCGTAGGTATCTGATCGACGGGCCGTACCTCCCCACTTCCGTGCGAAGACGACCGAGCCAGAGCACGTTCAGGGAACGAAATTCTATGATTCTTCCCAATCTCAAATTGAATTCGGTTGATCCCCGATGGATTTTCTTCTTCCGATGCTGGGAGCAGAGCCTGGCGTTCAATTCCGGGAAGCGGCTCGAGCTCGGGAGACGGGTCGGATAGGATACGGGTTCCTTTTAGCTTGGAATCGTGATGATGGTCGATTCTAATCTCGTGGATCTCTTTGGAGACGACTGGGATTGATGGTCTGTGAGTGGGATTAGTCTTGGAGCGCTTGGAAACTAGCCAGATAGATATGAGGAAGAGAAGCAGCACGATGGCGGCTCCGACACACACCCCGAGCACAACCCACAATCGGAGTCCAAAGATTGAAGTGGGTCTGGAGAGCTGGTCGTTCATGGCGGGAGAGGAAGGATCAAGCATTGGAGAGTAACCTCATGAGTTGAAGATGAGGAGGAGAGAAGAAGGAAAGAATAAGCACAAAGTGAGAGAGAGAGAGAGTAAAGGAACGGAAAGAGGAGCTGGCATGATGGGACTTTATGGAAATAACAGAGCGCACAATCGATTGCAGTTTTGGGAGAAACCTTCAGGGGTAAACCATAAAACCGCCAAAAAGGTCAGGTGAGATCATAGCTTCTTTGGAAACCGCTAGGGATAAAATACAAGCTTCTTTTTTGCCAAACTGAAATGCCGTTACCTTAACATAAATAGTAACTTCTCACTGTTTCTCTTCTCTATTTCATTTGGCTCACTCCCTCCGCGAGCTAACACTCGTGAGTCGATGTATATTGACTCGCCTGACTCATTTTTTACCAGCTTTTAAACCCTCACAACCAGAAAGTTGGATTGGAGTAGTTGAGTGGCTGGGAATTTATGGCGTCCGTGTTTGCGTTTATAAATTATAAAGAATCAAACGCCAAAGATTTTTGCTTAGCGACTAGTCTCCAGAATCTTATTAATCATGAGAATTCCTCATAATTTATCTGATATAGTGTATTGCAACCCTCGTGATTATTCTAAGAAATCGTTCCATTCACTCAAGAGACGATTGCAAGTGCCTGTGGTTTCTCCACTCACTCAGGACAGCTACATGGTTCCGTAATTACGAGACTGCCACTATCTGCTCTGATCTCAGCAAGCTGCAATCAGTAAATCCGAGTGAGTGTTGCTTTCAGTCACCTACCGTCTCCAGAAAAACATGGTTTCAGACAAGAAGCAGATGATTAATATAATATGCGTGTGTCGGTGTGTCCCTCACCTCTTCTGGATTATCCTATTGGCTATGGTGATATTTGAATATTTCCCCTTTTTAAGTATCACTGTCAATGCAACTACTACTTATTAATTAAAAAATAAATGAATCCCGACTTATTTAGAGGCGGAACACAATTAAGATTTTGACCTGACATTCAGAGATCTGTGTTCTGTTGTCATGTGTTCCAGACGCATATATCGCTTGAATAAATCATGTGTCTGAAAACGACAATGAAATTAAAACTTGTAAGAATCGAATTTGGAAGGCATGTGCTCTAAATCTGCACGGCACACGCAAATTTAGATAAATTAAATCATTCAAATCAACAATAAATATCCTTTAAAGCAAAATCTCTATATATACAGAGGGAATATAAAAACTCTAATAAAGTTGCGTTATTTTTTTTTTTTTAGTAATACAGGCAAACAATAGCTTAAAATGAGAATAGAAACTAGACTATAAAAATCTAACTCTAAATACAATACAAAAATATAAATCTACGATCGACAAGCAACACAAAAGTTGCGTTATTAATGAGCTTATAATTCGTATTTCGAACTTCGTGAAACCAAAAAATAGGAGTACAGTGGCTTGGACAGGATCTAGCTCCTCCCAAAAAAAAATTAATTACCCGATAAAACAAGACCAAATCCAGACAAATAAGCCCAGATAGTTTTTTTTTTTTTCTTTTTTTGGTAAAAGGAGAGGCCTAAGCCTTTATAATTAACAATAATATCAAGTTCCATACACTCGGCTACAAAAACCGATCTCAGATGATCAGGACAAGCAAACAAAGTTTGGGAATGGATGAATCCCTCCTTGGCTAAAGCGCCAGCCAACAAATTCTTCCCCCGAGAAGTGTGAGTTATATGAACCTCCCACTGCAAATCCATCATATATTTAATCTGCAACTGCACCAAACTACCACCAGCCCCTTCCTTTCCATTCTTCTGATCTTGAACCACTTCCAGTGAGCCTGATTCTATCAGCACCTTCTTAAACCCTTCATCCCAAGCAAGGCGGCGGCCCAATAAAATGGCCCATTCTTCAGCTTCATATACTCCACAACTTCCCAAATTCTCCGAAAATCCCACTAGCTAATTTCCTTTAGAATCTCTAATAATCCCTCCACAGGCCGCATTTCTATTGGACGGTGAAAAGGCCCCATCAACATTAATTTTTATCCATTGTTCTGGTGGTGGAGACCAACTCGCTGGATCCAAAATTTCCTTTCCACTAGTTTCAGTCCTCCTCGAATTACCATAGCAACAAAAAGACTTCCAAACCCTGTAAATTACCGCTAAAGGATTATGAGGCCTCTGGAAATTGTCATTAAATATACACTCATTCCTCCAAATCCATAGAAGCCATACTATTACACCCCACAATAGATTCCACGGTTGCTCTTCGCCTACTCCTTTATCATAACTTAGATTTAGACTTATCCATTGTTGCAATGACAGTCCCGACAAATTTAATAAAGAAATGGGGATAGGGAGTTGTTGCCATACCTTTTGCGCAAAGCTGCAATCTCTGAAAATATGTAATAGATCCTCAACATTATCAATACAAAAATCACAGAAAGCTTGATTTGAGGACCAAGTACTCCTCCAAGCCTTAGTAGGTAGTCTATATTAAAAGCTAAACATAAGAAGACACGTATTCTTTCAGCTCCCTTCCAGGACCATATACGCCCATATGTCTTTTTATGCGGACATGTAGGAGGTTTTTCAATAGAATAATAGGCACTCTTAATTGAGAAGCATCCATTTTTCAAACCATTCCACACCATAATATCTCCCCCAACTCCTTCCAGAGGAGGCAAAATAGCAAGTAACATGTCAATAATATCCCTACTAACAATATTACAGAGTCTAGATAAATCCCAATAGCCATTTGTGGTCCAGTCAGCTACCATACTTCCTTCCTCTTCTATGGTTAAGGACTTGATACAAAACTCCTTCAACTCTTTATCAGGTAAAAGCCACTTATCCAAAAAGAAGAGAGCCAACTTCCCATTACGTATCTACCATCTTCTAGCTGCCTCAACTGTATCTTTTTGCTTGCATATGAATTTCCAGAGACTAGAATCTCCTTCTCTGCAATTCAATAAGGATGTGTCACTCCTGCACATATATTTTCTATTTAGCACCTCCCCCCAAAGACCATCAGCACCTCTAACAAAATTCCAAGCTAGTTTCACCCCAAATGCTTTATTCATGGAAACTAGCTTTTTTAGACCCAGGCCACCATTTGCTTTAGGCATCGCAATCTTCCCCCAACTCAAGGAATGGAAGATCTTTTTATTTTAAGTAGTTCCCCAGATAAAGTTCCGCTGAAGTTTCTCAATCTCCTTACAAACACTTATTGGCAATTGGGTTGTCTGCATTGGATAAATAGGAATAGCCCCAATTACAGATTTTGCCAATGTGATTCTTTCAGCCTTAGATAAACAATTAACTTTCCAAGTCGATAGTTTCTCTTTCACCCGATCCACTACATACTGAAATGTTTCTCTACTACTCCTTTTCCTAAACAAAGGATAGCCCAGGTACTTCCCTATCTCGCAAGTTATCTTCATGTCAGTAATCTCCTTGATTCTACCTCTTAATAAAGAAGGAACTTTGGGAGGAAAGTAAATCGATGACTTGCTCAGGCTAACTTTCTCACCAGAGGCAGAACAGAACTTTTCAAGCACCTTCATCATGATGTTGCTTTGGTCTTCAGAAGCTTCACCGAAGAGTAATAGGTCGTCCGCAAACATCAAATGGGAAATAGCTGGCCCATCTTTTGTTATCCTAACCGGTTTCCATCTGTTAGCAACCACTTCATCATTTATAATAAGAGACAATCTGTCGATGCATAGTACAAACAAGAAAGGGGAAAGAGGGTCCTCTTGCCTTAACCTGCACCTGTAAGCCCAGATAGTTTTCAACGCGAGTAATTGAAATTGTAGTCACTGGGCTGCACTATTTGACGTTTTTGTTAAAGTGTAAGCCCACTCAAATATGCTTGCTCTCAGCTTTGGATAACAACTACTCCACTGCTCCTTGTATCCAGCCTTTCTTATTGATCGCTCTCTCAGGCCATGTTTGGTATGATGAATATTTAAGGAGGGAAAGGAACTTAGAGGAGGGAAAGGAAAGGAAAAGAAGATTTTGAAAGATGAGGGAAGTGGAGTTGTTTGATAAAAAGAAAATGAAGGGATAGTAGTTGGTGAAAACTTAAGAAATGTCTATTTTATCTTCAAAAGTAATTAATTCAAAATAATAAAAAAATATTGTTTTTGCTCAAATATTTTTTAAAAATAATGCTTTTATGAAGTTTGAACTCGTGAAAAAAAAGTTTTAGCTAAGTTTAAATTTGATGAGTAAATTTATCAAAAAGTGTAACAGTGACTTGGGAACTTAAGATCTCATTAATTTTGGTGAGATTTGATTTTCCCACATATGAGATAAGATTGGTGGGCCTAGAAATTTGAATTCCCAAAAAGATTGGTCTAAAATACGTATGAAACAGGAGAACTTACTAATCTTCCTTTTCCTTCCTGGAATCCGTGTAGCAAATAGGGCAAGCTTAAGGGTGTGTTTTAGTCTGAAGGGAGGGGTAGGAGGGAAACAATCTCTAAAGAGGAAATTGACATTAATGAGATTTGTTTTTAGAGTATATTTTGGAAATACTGAAAATTTTTCATGGGTTATTTTGTAAAGATAAAAGAACAAAATTATCTCTCATCTCTCCCTTCCAGTTCCCCCTCTCAAACCAAACATGAACCAAACATAGTATGCCGGATCTGGATTTTCTCAAAATCCCTTCCCTTAATATCCCTTAGAATCTATGAATCTTAATCGTTCAAAAATTGATCTAATTGTGCAGAGAAAAACCCTCATTTATTTTAAATTACCACACAAAGTAAAAACTACCATATGCAGTAAAGATGAAAATTTTAAAAGTAGGTGATGTGTCTCTCTATGGACGATTGGTAATGCACAGATACTAAAGAATATTAAAAGGAGGAATTTATCACAGATACTAAGGAATATTAAAAGGAGGAATTATGAGAAAATCCGGATCCAACTTGATTTTGATGTTGATCCAATCTCATGACCTAACACAAGATATATATTTTTGGTAATAAAAAATATTTTTTTAAATCATTATACTTACTGATAGTAGATAGCGTCTCACATTTCACTTTTACTAAAAGTAAAAACAATTCTTGTTTGCCGGTAAAGCATCGTAAAGTATTATTGCCATGACTTGCATATAATTTCTTTTGGTGGGAGTCTGATTTTAATTTTTTTCCCCTCACCGAACATGGCATTAGCGAGACAGGCCATATTCGCGCCAAAGGCAGCACGGTTTCCCGCGCTTTCCTTTGAAAAAACACTCGTAGCAATCGCCCAACTGGTCCATTCGAATATTCGATAGTTGCTCTCCCAACATCAGATCACAGCGACGGAAATGGCCGATGAACAGCCTTCAACGACTTCTAAACGAAGGGGAAGAGGAACTGAGACATCGGCGCGTTCCGAAGCTTTGGAACGTCTAAAAGCTCGTCTCCGTGGCGGTCGTCGTTCAGATGGCGATGGATATCAAATTAAGTTAGATAATCCCGTTTATGACACTGTCGAAGAGGACGAGTACAATGCTCTCGTCGCCAAGCGCCGCGAAGAAGCCCGAGGCTTCATTGTGGACGATGACGGTCTTGGGTACGGGGACGAAGGGGAGGAGGAGGATTGGTCAAAAGCTGGGTTCACCCTGTCCTCCGACGAATCCGATGGCGAAACAGAAAAGCCCAAAAGGAAGAGACAAGAAAAGAAAGATCCTCAACCTAAAAGGCCACCGTCTTCGCTATCGGCTGCTGCAACGATGATAGGGGCGCAGAGGTTGTCATCGATATTCACTTCGTCAGTTTTTAAGAAAACCCGGGATGATAAGGCTAAAGGCTTTTCTTGTGATAGCATTGTTGATGATGTTATCGCAGAGTTTGCACCGGATGAGACTGATAGACTAAGGCGCAGACGCCGGCCAACAGATCCTTCATCAAGGGCGAACATCGCTCTGCCGATTAATAATGTTAAGAGCGAGGAACCAGCGATTGGATGTCTTGATCCTATGGGAGGTCCTTTGTCGTCGGATGCTGCCGCAAATGGCAATTATGATTCTACCAGAGTTGTGAAAAATGATGGTTATGCCTTGGTTCCTGAACGAAACTACGGAGGAATCAAAGTAGAGGCAACTACTAAAGAGTCAGAAGATGGGAGAAATATTAATTCCGACGATGGTCTGGCATCAATCTTGCAAACTCATTGTGGTCCAACTAACGGAGACGTGACTGGAGAGAAAATGTTGAAGGACGCTGAGATGAAAGCTATAAAAACAGAGGAGAAGGAGGTATTTCCTCTGAATGCGAAAGTTAAAGAAGACGACCCTGCACTGAGTGCGACTATCGGTTGGCAGGCAGCAAAGAGCGGGGGCGACGTCAATGTTGCTGATTCAAAGTTGGCGGACGAACCTTTAAATAGTGAAGAAAACTTAGAGTTCGATCTGGAGGCTGATGGGTCGCTGCCTTTCTATATACTTGATGCCCATGAGGAATTCTATGGAGCTAACATGGGTACCCTTTATTTGTTTGGGAAGGTAATTTTCTTATTTTCTTTGTTCAATTTCCTATCAGTTACTCTTAATTTGTGTCTTATTTCTGATTTAAAGTTATTGTCTCAGCTTTATTATACATAATAGTTTCAAAGGCAAGAACCCTCACATAATGTTTTCTCAAACATGTGTCGAGCAGTTAATCCAGCATTAAGAATTTGTGAGCGGCAGGACCCTAGAAGGATGAAAATTAGGTTAAATATCTTGTTTGGCAAGCTCTAGTAATAGCAGGGACTAATTGCTGCAATTCAATTTTAATTACCAAACCCAGTGCACGATGATGCATACTTTGTCTTTTGTCTTATTTAGTTTTCATAGTTTTCATTCCCTAGTGAATGTTATTTGCCTCTACTCTTTGGATATAAGCACTGCAAAGTGTCAGTCAGCCACCCATTACTGCTCACTTGTGTGTAACCTGGATGTGGACGGTTCACTTACTGGAATTCATGTTGAGAATCAGGTCAAATCAGGTAATTCGTATCAGAGTTGCTGTGTTGTTGTAAAGAACATGCAGAGGTGTGTCTATGCAATTCCAAGTCGTCCTTTACATCACACTGATGAGATGATGGAGCTTGAGAAGGAAGTTGAAGAGTCCCGGATTTCTCGTACAGACTTTCATAAAAGGCTGCAAGTTAGTCTTTACTTTTGAAATAGATTTTCACTTTCTCTTGATTATATTTCCCCCCTCACTTTCCATATTTTTTGCTGGCTTGCAGCTGCTAATGCATTCTGTATTTTCCCTTTTCTCATGTAAAATTTTAGGATATGGTGTCTGGTTTAAAGAATGAGATAGCAAAACAGCTGTTAGATCTTAACGCTTCAACTTTTAGCATGAAACCTGTTAAGGTTTGTTCATTGAAACATCTGATGTCTCAGAGGGTTCATAATTGTTTCGTTGGATACTTTTGTGTTCCCCGCATTTGTTGCTCATTCTATTATTCTGATTTCTTGCTCATGTGTTATGGGAACGCCTTGCAGAGGAAATATGCATATGAACGCTCTGAAATACCTGCTGGTGAAAATTATGTGCTGAAAATCAACTATCCATTCAAGGTGCACTACTCAACATATGATTATCCTCAAGCAAAACAAATAATAATCCCAAAGTGCATTTTAATTCATTGATGGCATGGTTTCATCATGCAAATATGACTTGTTTCAATCTGTGTATTTTTTTAATCGTGTTTCAAATCGTTACTGCTGATAATTCTGATCCAGGATCCACCTCTTCCAGTAGATCTGAAAGGAGAGAGTTTCTGTGCTGTTCTAGGAACTCATTGCAGGTATTCATTTTTTGAGAATCTAAGGAGTCCTGTTTCAGTACCATTAGATCATGAAATTTGAAAACAGACAAAGACAATTGAATCAGTCTTTCGTACGCTGAGGAAGTTATGTTTTTGTTGAATATTTAGTTATGTATCTTACATCTAGTTTTTTAGTGCTAACCTGCTTTCAAACTGCCTTTCTATTGCATTAGTGAGTATGAGATTATGCATCCTCGTTCAGTACCTTTAGCAATTAAAACATCTCATAATCTGGTTCAGATGCATACTTGTGCAAGAAATGTGTGTAAAATCAACATTTAATTTCTTTGAGAAAAGCATGTAAACTGACTTTGTCATTACCTGCAGTGCTTTGGAGCTTTTTCTAATTAAAAGAAAGATAAAGGGGCCTTCATGGCTGCTACTTTCAAACTTTTCTTCCCGCCAGACACCCCAAAGGGTGAGTTAAGTATGGCTACTACTAGTAGTAATGTATTTTCTTGTCTTTTTAATTCTTACAGGTCAATATTTGATCATTGCACATTTGCACTTCACTTGCAGGTTAGCTGGTGCAAATTTGAAGTGATTGTTGACTCTCCTAAAGACATAAGGATTTCAACTTCCTCCAAATCCAGTTTTGAGATTCCTCCCGTGGTTGTCACAGCTATAAATTTGAAAACCATCATAAATGAAAAACAAAACTTAAACGAGATTGTCTCTGCATCCATTGTTTGCTGCCGCAGGGTCAAGGTTTGTTTTGGGTGCTTGATGACATTGTTTGGCTCTCATGTCATATGAATGTTGGGTAGTGTGCTATCTCATCTTTTGTATTGTGATGACCTCAAATAGTGTCAACGTGTATTGAATATTCTATATGTAAATATAGTCATGACCATAAGTATTTATTTTTCTACTCATATACGTAGTGATGAACACAACATATGTTTTTAGTCGAGGTTTGGTTTGCCATTTATATTTGTCAAAACGTGCTTAACAAAAGTAACTTAAATATTTGTTAATGGGTGGTTTGAATGACTAGAGTTACTTGTATTTGTGATCTATTACTGTAATTTGATTGCTTCATAAATTAAATATTAGCTAATTTTAGATGGCAACAGCGTGTGACCATAGATTAAAGTGCCAAACTAGTGTTCCCTTAGCAACTGTCATTATTGATTCACTTTTTGAATGACTTAAGTTTTTAAGTTAATTTCTATTGTTACTAACAAATGCAGATACACAAGTCGGTCATTTTAATATCAACTCGAGGTGATATTGTTATCATTTATATAAACAGTGGACAAGATAAAACTTTTATTACACGCCAAAAACCTTTTTCAGTTTATTATAATATTTTGGATGATGCTTGATGAACATTGAAATGCCAAAAGAATAAAAACTTGTTTAATTCTTTTGGAATCTTTGATGGAGAATATTTGCTTGACGAACAATGATTTCATGCACTTGATATACATGAATGAAGCCCAAACTCAGGGCAGACTCCCCCTACCTCCTTTTTGCCAATTTTATGTTTTCCTCCGCTGACTATTTTGCGTAATGTTTATAAATTGACTCAGTCTTCAAATAATTTTAGTCTTACGTCTGATATATTTGAGTAGAAAGTGTGATGAGCAGTCAATTTCGTTTGACTTTTCAGATTGACACTCCCATGTTGGCTTCAGAATGGAAGAGACCTGGACTACTGACCCATTTTACTGTTGTCCGTAAGCTTGATGGAGGCATATTTCCACTGGGATTCAATAAGGAAGTTACAGACCGAAACACAAAAGCTGGATCAAATGTTCTGTGTGTTGAGAGCAGGTGGAACTTTAAATATCATGCTTTTAGTCTTTCTTTCTTGTAGTCCCTTTTCACCAGGAAAAAAAAGAAATCACTAAAATTATATGCTTAACTATTGTTTTGACCTATATTTTTATGTCTGCTTTGCAGTGAAAGGGCTTTACTAAACCGCCTGATGATAGAATTGTACAAGTTGGACAGTGATGTTCTTGTTGGACATAACATTTCTGGATTTGACCTGGATGTTCTTCTTCACAGATGTCAGGTGGAAGTTTTTGCTCTCTTGAGAATTGAGTTATTCTGGATGATGTGATATTAAGCTTATTTCGAATTTCCTCACTCAATTCATAGCTTGACTTATCATTTGCAGTGTCAAATGGACAGTATCAGGATAAGCTAATAATGGGTGAAAATATTTTTAACCTTAAAATCAATGACCAGACATGCTCTTTTTAAATAGAAGAGTTGAGAAATTAAATGGTGTCATCAAAATGACCTGATTTCCTAATGTTGATGAATGTGTTGACAATATATGCTAGTAATCAGGGATAAGAATAATTACTAAACTGAGATATATGTAGCTTAGAAATATGCTTCGGCAGTGCCCTACTGGGCTGGGTCTGACATCTAAGTCCATAAAACCTATTCACTAGTAAGACAAATTGAACATATTTCTTCAGACAGAAATAAATGAAGAATTAGGATGCATTTGAGCTTGTTGTGATCTGTATGACTTGTACTTTACATTTTGAAGGAGCCTTTGCGCCTAAAACACCCAAAAACTCAACTTATGCAGGCTTCCAAAGTGCCAAGCAGCATGTGGTCCAAAACAGGCCGCCTTAAACGGTCTGTGATGCCTAAACTTACCAGAGTAAGCACTGTTTTTGGTTCTGGAGCTACTCCTGGTATCATGTCTTGCATTGCTGGTCGGCTTCTTTGTGATACATACTTGTGTGCTCGTGACCTATTAAAGGAGGTACAATATTTGTTTAGAAACCACACTGGACAGGAGCTTGATTTTTATTTCTTAATTTATAACTTTATTACTTTGGTTCTTCCAGGTTAGCTACTCTTTATCTCAACTATCAAAATCTCAGCTGAATAAAGTTCGAAAGGAAGTTGCTCCACATGATGTTCCAAAAATGTTCCAATCAGCAGAATCCCTCATGGAACTTGTAGGTGCCAATCTATTGAAGCTTCTTTTTTCCTTATCATAAGAAAATCAGAATTCAACACTTATTTTTTTAATTTAGGCATGCAAGCATCCCCTCTAATGTTGTATGTGAGTGGTTCAATTCTGATTTGTTAATATATTTTTGGGACATACCTTTATTTTATTTTTTGGGTAAAGACCAACCTTTAGAAGAAAGATTAAAACTTATAATAGGTCAAAACCCATAACAACAAAAAGGGGCACTACACCCTACACGAAGAACACAACAGGCGTAAACACAAATCAAGTTCTGTAGAATGAAACATGCCTTTATTTTTTAACAAAATAAGAGTTTTCAAAATAATAAGTGAAACTAGATACAACATGCAAAAGAAGGCACTCATTAAAATATTAAAATATGTCATATTATGCTTGATTTTCATTATTTGATGAATAAAATATCTCTGTTCTTATTTTTTGAAGTTTCAATAGTTGGTTGGACAATTTACATTGAGAACTTCCATTGATCGATGATGATAATAAATGAGCTTACCTTTATGTTGTTTCTTATAGTATTGTTGACTCGTGCAGATTGAGTATGGCGAGACAGATGCATGGTTGTCTATGGAACTCATGTTTCATTTGAGTGTTCTCCCCCTCACGCGTCAGCTGACTAATATTAGTGGTAATTTGTGGGGAAAAACACTTCAGGTGAGCCCATTGTATCTTGAAGCATTTGCTTGAACAAGTTGATGATGGAAATGTCCCAGCAGGTGTTAAACCTCCCTTCTATTTTCCCTTTCAGGGTGCAAGGGCACAGAGAGTGGAGTATCTTCTGTTGCATGCTTTCCATGCAAAGAAATATATTGTGCCAGACAAGATTCCTCCCCATGCCAAAGAAACAAAATTGACGAAACGCAGAGGAACTCATGGTGTCGAGGATGTCAGCTTTGACGAAGTTATTGACAATACGAACTATGACAATGATGCTCCTGACAATGATCATGGTAAAAGTAAGAAGACCCCGTCCTATGCTGGAGGGCTGGTCTTGGAGCCTAAAAGGGGTTTATATGACAAATATATATTGCTCTTGGACTTCAATAGTCTTTATCCTTCTATAATTCAGGTAATAACATTTTTTAACTTTCTAACCGTTAATGTCTTTTTTAAACTGCTTTTTTTTTTTTTCCATTTTTTTGTTCATCTCATCTGCCGTAATTGTGATTATGGCAGTTTCTAGATCTCTGCATCTAACTGAGCTAATTTACAGGAATACAATATCTGCTTCACAACTGTTGAAAGATCTACAGATGGATCTTTTCCTCGTCTTCCATCTAGTAAAACAACTGGAGTTTTGCCAGAGGTAAATTAGTACAGATACAATTTTTTCGTTCACGACACTTCCTGCTTTTTGGCCGTTTATTTATAAAAAGGAACTTATTGGATTGTGTAAAACCTTACAGTGGCTTTTGTTTTCTCCTGCTTTCTTCTTTTTGCATGATTTAGCATGTATTCTGACAAGAGTATCTGTGCAAGGTTTCTTGCTTCTGTTGTACTAGTCTAACTTGCATGACTCAAGTTGAAAGAGGCAGTAACGATTTATTCCTTTAGAATTTTTTAGCGCATTTCCATTTCGAGTGTTGGGTTTAAGCTTTTAAGTTGGATGCTTTTAACATAGGATGGCATATCTTTTAGGATTCTCATTATTTGACGGTAAGAGATTGTTGGCCCCCCCCCCCCCCCCCCAAAAAAAAAAAAAAGGAGGACATATGCACATATTGCACATATATATGATTTGAGCTTTTTTCCCCCTGCTAGTTGCTGAAAAATTTGGTTCAAAGGAGGAGAATGGTGAAGTCATGGATGAAAACTGCGTCTGGTCTTAAAGTTCAGCAACTGGACATTCAGCAACAAGCACTTAAGCTTACTGCAAACAGGTTTGTGTCTTTTCCTTTGGTACTCAATGGCATTCAATTTTTTCCCTCTATATACTACGAAAATATGGTGGGTGGTGCAGTATGTACGGATGCCTGGGATTTGCCAATTCAAGATTTTATGCGAAACCGTTGGCCGAGCTTATAACCTTGCAAGTAAGAACAAGATATTGGTTTGTTTAACATTAACAGTGGCAACCTTGCTCTTGATTCAACTGAAAACAGATATCATTAATGAGTCTCATGATTGTGTAGGGAAGGGAGATATTACAAAGTACTGTTGATCTTGTTCAGAATAACTTGAACTTGGAGGTTAATTCTCCATTATTTTTTCTTGAAGTTATTGTGGCAGGCTTTTGGTACCTATATGTGCTATTTGAATTCGAGAGTAATGACTCTTAATTGTTATGCTGTTCCATTTCATAGGTGATCTATGGCGACACTGATTCAATAATGATTTACAGTGGACTAGATGATATTGCAAAAGCAAAAGCAATGGCTGGAAAAGTGATTCAAGAGGTAGGATTCAGCTACGATGGGGGGTGCCTAGCTCGTTGAGAGCGCTAGATAATTTACTTGTGGATTTTTTTGGTCTTTCCTGTGCTCATAACACATGCTCCTCGTTAGCATTTCAGAATTTTATGTTTGTACTCCTTGATTAATGCAAAGGCTTGAAAGATGTGAATTCGTACACCCTACTAAAGTATATGGTGTTTATGGAATGGTTGAGAAAAGAGGAAGTTGAATTTTTTCCTTGGTCTGCACTAGCTGCAAGTATAAATGACTTCGGCATCTCTCTCTGTCTTTTGGCTGAAGTTTGTATGAGCCGTGATTTCTCTTTTACTTTGGCTTTAGGTTAACAAGAAATATAGGTGCTTGGAAATTGACCTTGATGGTTTGTACAAGAGAATGCTACTGCTGAAGAAAAAGAAATATGCAGCTGTCAAGGTGCAGTTGAAAGATGGCTCGCCATATGAGGTATTTCATCTTTTTAAAGTTTACTTTTTTCCTAAAACCTAATTTCTTGGGAGGAAATCATCTGGGACTTGTTGATGGTCCAGGTTATTGAACGTAAGGGTCTGGACATTGTTCGTCGTGACTGGAGTCTATTATCTAAAGAAATAGGAGATTTTTGCCTAGGCCAAATTTTGTCAGGAGGGTATGTATTCTTCCAGGTTGCGTCCGCTGATGTATTGATTTTGCCGAATTAGAAATTTGAGAAGCAAGATTCACTCATCTAGTAGAAATATGGTTCTCGTACTTACAGGTCATGTGAGGATGTTGTCGAATCAATTCACAGCTCTCTTCGTAAGGTATAATTTGTTTATTTAATATTAGTTTCTTGTACACGATAACCTATCATGGATTTGTGAGTTTAAAAGAAGCTTCTTGGAGCTTTGGGCTCACAAATCCTCGCTAGGATGGTGTGGGTTGTATTAAATGTATTTCCCCTGGAAAAGCCTTGAGGTTTATTGGAGACCTGCTTACAGTAGTGATTTCTATCCCTTAAAAATTTTTATTTGTGATTTCAAAATAGAAGGTCTAGGTTCTTGGAGTAACATGTGAAAACTAAAACAGGTGCAAGAAGAGATGAGGAGTGGACAAGTGCCGTTAGAGAAATATATCATCACTAAGACGTTGACTAAACCTCCTGAAGCCTATCCAGATGCCAAAAATCAACCGCACGTTCTTGTGAGTTCAATATATTTGATTCTTAGTTGAAACAGTCACTCATCTCAAAATTTTCTTTTCTTGCAATTTGTGGTGATTCAAGACATTTTAAGGATGCCTTTGTGGATCTTTATTTAGGTGGCACAAAGGTTGAAGCAAAAGGGCTACTCCACTGGTTGCTCTGTTGGTGATGCAATCCCCTACATTATTTGCCATGAGCAGGTTTGCCCTTTAGTTGCTGCTCTCGATCAGAGACCAGACACTGAAACGTTTAAAATGTATTATTTTGCGTTTCTTATGTGATACTGATCGCGCGTGGTTGGCTTCTTTTCTACTGTTTTCCGCTCTAGCAGGGCAGTAATTCAAGCAGCGGAACAAGTATTGCTCAACGTGCTAGACATCCTGAGGAACTAAAACAAGAACAAGGGAAATGGATGATTGACATTGATTATTACTTATCACAACAGGTATCTTCTAAAGCAGATCAAAGTTATCCATTATTGCTACTCAAAGTACCTTGCCTGAGTACTTTTCCTCATGTTGCAGCTTCATCCTGTTGTATCACGTCTCTGTGCATCAATTCAGGGCACGAGTCCGGAAAGGCTGGCTGATTGTTTAGGGCTTGATGCATCAAAAGTAGAACTGCTTTCCTACTGTGTTTTTAGATTTGCATTTAGAGGCAATTAATGTTTTAGCCAGGATTTCAATTGCATTTCCTGCTTGATGATCTGTGAATGGTTTACAGTTTCAACACAAGTCAAGTGAAGCCTCCAATGGTGATCCTTCAAATTCACTCTTGTTTGCTGCTGATGACAAAGAGAGGTAGCCACATCTTGTGTCTAAAATTGCTGTCCTATTATTGGTCACAAATTTCATACATGTGCATAATTCCTACCGATGGCTATTTGAATATTTGAATACCAGCGCATTGATTTCTTGATAAATAAATATTTAAGATGTTACAGATAAGCAGCTGACTTTTTTAAACTAGCATTTTGTAAGAGATGTAAACATGCTATCATGGAATTTTATTTCTCCTTAGTATAGCTTCTAATCTTTCCAATATTTTATATGCTTCAATTTCTGTGCTATGATTTATTCATAGTGGGAAGTTTATATTACCTTTGTGTTCCCTACCAGAGAATTTTATTATTACTACCTCCAGTCTTTAATATAACATCTTGTATATAGTGTAAAGTTACAATCAAGATTTTTATTAAGAACTCGAGCTAGTATTTATTAACAAATTAAATGTGATAAATCAAATTGCAGGTATGAAGGATGTGAGCCGTTGGTTCTGTCATGTCCTAGCTGCTCTGGTACTTTTGACTGTCCTCCCATCTTTAAATCTGTTTGTGAAAGTGAAAAGCCAACAAGCTCCGGTATGGAGGAATCGAGTTATAATTTCTGGCGTAAGCTGCGCTGTCCTAAGTGCCCGGAAGAAGATGGTGTTGGCAGAATTTTTCCTGCAATGATTGCCAATCAGGTTTTAACCGGTTTAAAATCTGTTTTATCATTAGATATTTTATTTTCCTGCATTTCAGGCAGGAAATTTTGAAGATTCAGATCATAAGTACGTTTGTTTGTAGATTTGGCTCGTCATAAGATTGTCAGCTGCATTTCTGCTGATACTTCATTATATTCCATCTCAGGTCAAAAGGCAAGCAGATGAGTATATTTCAATGTACTACAGAGGCTTGTTAATGGTAATCATCCTCTCCAATATTATCGTGAATTATTTCTCTGTGAAGTTAATAACGATCGTCGCAATTTATTTTGCTTCCAGTGTGACGATGAAACTTGTAAGTATTCAACACGAAGTATCAACCTCCGGCTGGTTGGTGATTCTGAAAGAGGGACTGTTTGTCCAAATTACCCTCGCTGCAATGGGCGTCTACTAAGACAGGTTAGACTCTCAAACACGTTGACCATTTGTCTGTTATTATCTCACGCACACTCTTCAGGGTTGTGTTTTGAAAGTTCGATTAACCTGAGTTTGTTGCTTCTCTAGTACACGGAGGCAGACTTGTACAAACAGCTCTCGTATTTTTGCCATGTGTTGGATACTGTTTCCTGTATAGAAAAGGTACTATAAAACCTGCCCCTTGAACTAGCAATTTTTCTTCTCTAGTAAGTCTGATAATGCTCAATTTTATAATGTTGCTTGGGTTCGCAGATGGACGTTAAATCTAGGATACCGCTTGAGAAAGAGTTGTCGAAAATTAGGCCAATGGTTGATCTGGCAGCATCAACGATACAGAAGATTCGAGATCGGTGTGCCTTTGGGTGGGTCCAGATTCAGGACTTGGTCGTCACAGTATGATTTACTAGTATAAGGCCAATTTTGGCTGGTTGATAGTCGACGCGAGTGATGTTTCGCCTTTGCTTGTAAAATCTATACTTGCTAGTAGGCTCTTCCAAGAAATTTTGGTGAGTTGATGATATCATCATCTTTCTTCTGCGGTGTGATTGAGTTTCCATTGAAGATGTGGAGTAGAAGCTGCCGTATTACAACTTTGTGGCAGTACAGGTCGGCAATTTTTTGGGAGGCCTAAACAGTTTTAGCCTTGATATGTATATATGAGCAGTATGGAGTGGAAAAAACAATCGTAACACCTCGTAACAAATTCTTATACTTTTGGTTAAGTTCGATCTAGACAGACAAAAGGGGTCAATCTGAATGGCACCAAGGTAACAATTTAATCGGGGGAAACGAAGATAACTTATACGCAACCATTCAAAAGGCACTTTGAAAGCTTTGTAAATCGAATTTGTTTGATGATGGAAGGTGGTTACTCTTGCTTGTTCTGGTAGCTTCTTGCACTTTGTTTTGAAGTAATAATATACAGTTTCATTATTTTAAAATAAATTGAATGAACGAGTTTCAACTTGTTCTGCTCATCCCATTCGTCAGTCATTAGGGCTTCAAGCAAGTCGTTCTATAACCTAGTTATAGCAGCTCTCATGTGCCTTCAATCGAATCAAGTCCGATGTATTTCTTTACTCAGTACTTCTGACTTCTGAGCAGTTGTTTCTCTTTTTTTTTAATTGACAAGAATTTGAAAAGATTTCAGCCCAGGTATCAAGTTACAATGCTTTACACCAAAAAGCGAAACTGTCCTGCACGAGGAAATAAACAAGCAATATTATCCTTAAGTTGGAATCAACAGACTTTTAAGCAGTGCATATGTTCACCAGTCCGTACAATAATCTGCATCGATGCCTGCATATATTGCAGGCAAGTATTTAACATGAGATGGTGGATATCAATTCTTGTTCCCATGTTTGCATTGGCATGTGACGGGCACATGATTCCCCCGACAATTCAAAAAGTGGAAACCTCAAAAACTTCACAAACTAGGTTTTTCTGTCTTGATGTCGTCTTCGCATATACTTTCTCCCGCCTGTAATCTGGTGAAATGAAACGCTCATACCAACATGCAAGACTTGGGTGGTATGCAGAATAATGACATCATATTCCAAAAATTACCTCCGAAACCGTGACGTAATATTAACGTTGTTTACGCTATTTCTCAAGATCGATGCCAACTGATCTTTTCCCACAGCGCCAGTTTCCAAGTCCTTGCCCTTCTGTTCAGGTGTTTGCGTATCAAAGGTGTGTGGTACTGTAAATCAAATTGGGATAATTAAGGCAAAAGAATAAAAATAAACTAAAGATCATAGAGACGCAGAGTTCTAGAACATGCACACCTTGAGAACCACCTAAAGGATTAGTATCTGAATGGCTCGCATATAATTGCTGGTGCCGCAATATCTCATTGCTACGCATCTGCTTTAAAATTGAAACTAACGTCACAAGTGAGCTCTTCAAATACGTGTTAGTGTTACTCACAATCAAGCTTACCTCAGAAGTTCTTTTCTGAGGAAGAGATCTTATATTTGGCAGAATTGGGGAATCTAGAACAAAATAAGTTTCTGGGTTGATTGTATATGATGGAGAGGGCACTAGCGGTTGGTCCTGTGTATTGGGTTTGTCAGGTAGACTGGATTTGGACTCATAGAGCAAGGGATTTTCTTGGGTCAAAGGCAGAGTAGTTTCCGTGTTTGAAGGCAAAGAACTGTTTTCTTCGTTGAGCTCAGATCTCATCTGACTAAATTGCTGAACCTGCAAGTCTTCAGAAAAGCACAAAGCACGCAAACTCAACCCATTTCTCATTGACAGCATCTGAAATGTTATTCACGAAAACAAATCAGAAACAAGGAGAGCAGAGTAGATGTTTTTGTTCAAATTGTGAGCTTCAACGGTGGGTTCGGCTAATCGACTGTGTTTTAAGACCTCGCTTGGGAATTTTGGAATAGGAATTTTCAAAGCTGGTATCTAGCCAGAGTGTCGTTTAGACAACATTACTACATTTTGATAAGTCTCACATCTGATAGGGGCAGGATGATATGAGAGAAGGGTGAGGATTCACTCCATGATAAAGTGCCAGAATCTAAACACAATATACTTTAGCAACAGGGTGTCAGAATCTTTCATCAATAACCAAACTAAGCGACTAAAAAAAATGTTCTTTAGTAATAAGATAGCAAACCCCAAACTCATCTTTAGAACCTAGTCTGGCTATTAATAATCAATCTTATCAAATGGGCTGTTTCATGGTATAACGTGCAATTTTATACATGACAGGCAAGGCTAAAACTTACGTAAATAGGATAATAATGCAACTTAAGACGCACACCTGTACTTGGAGCTGAAGTTGTTTCAGGTATTCAATTGCTTCATCCAGCATCGAGGCCTTGTCAGTCTGCATCAGGCATAAACCAATTTACCACTGTTAAAACAAGGACTAAAAGTACAGTCACCAATAAAATTGAGTAAAAAAATTTATGGACCTTGTTTGAATTTGGAATCAGGTTTTGCAATGCCTTCATTTTTTCGTTGATCCTGCTTCTCCTTCTCTGATGAGAAATCCCACACCAAATTCAATACATAAGCGACAGGCACATATATAACAAACGGAACCTATGTAGGGAATCGACAAGTCAAGTCACTAACCTTTTCAGACAAATTATGAACTTCCGCAGCTCTGCTTCTCTTTGATGAACTCCTCGGAGGAACTGACTTCATCGGCTGCTGATCCACCAATGCTTCGATCCCCTCCTACATTCAAAGCAAAGGTTGCACAAAGATCCGGGTTTAGGAGATCAAGAATCAAAATGCCATTTTAATATGTCCAATACTCTCAGTTCCCAAACAGAGAGCTAAGCGAAATTCAACATTATATCGTTCATCCATGTGTATATAAATCGAGAAAATTAATCAGTGATATCAGAGCTAAGACCCATGCTAGGACTTTAACCTTACAAGGTAACATTAGGCATGCATCTGAAATAATTTTTTTTTTTATATACAACACATGTATGTGAAATATTATGATACCAAACATATGTAGCTGAGGAGCAAAATATACCACCTACCGTGTTCTTTAATCTTAGCAACCCAGCGGACGGAAAAACCAGAGAGAAATAAAGAAAGAGAGACATTTAAACCAAAGCTTTAAACTTTAAGACCAGAAGCATTACCTCACTCTCGCAATCGTACTCATCGAACTCATTCTCACTTACTCCAAAATAAGACGAGGGTATGTTTACAGCAGAACCACCCTTCATATTGGCCAACGTATTAGTCCCCGAGGAGGAAAGAAAACCATCGTTTGGAGCTCCTACTCCAACGGAGGAATTAGCAACGAGGGAGATCCCATCTTGGAAAAGTGATGATGGGTCAGAAGCGTGAGCATTCTCCAGCGTGGCGTGGGAACTGCAGTGTCCAGCCGTCGAGGTGTGGGCGTTTTTCACCGTGTCGGTCACAAGCAGCGACGATGAAGCTGACGAGGAGGAGGATGAACGAAGGAGAATCTGGCGCAGGAAAAGCGAGATCTCGTCTTGAGGTGAAGATGAGGCTGAAGACGCCAGGAAATCATTACCATCATAGCTATACATATCCCCCATTCTTATACGCAGAGTTGGGTGCAGGACTCGTGTAGAAGAGGATTTAGTTTCTGTGGGAAGCTGGCTTTGTCATTATAAAACCAGTGAGGAAGAGGATATGGGGAATTGTGAACGGGGTTTCGTATCAAAATTTAATGCACGCGTGTGAAGAGCGAGTGGCGAGCGATTGAAGGAAGTAAAAATGGTGTACAAGGCTACGAAGCTCAAGGAAAACAAAGAAGTTGGTTAGTTGGAATGGGCGAGGACTGGGGGGTTTGGAGAGTGAAAGTGTGAGGCAGGTGGAGATGTCGCACGAGCGGCAATTTTCAGGCATTAACATTTGATCCTCTTCAGTTGTATTCGGAGTTCGTGCCATTCCCCATCTTTCTTTTCTTTATTACAACCGTACACCATCCAATGACTGAATTCTCATTTCTCTTTCTCTTCTCCTTTCTTCTCAATCAGTCTTCAGAGTTCAGTCCCCACCATTTTATTGAAATAAGGGCTAGAGGCATTTTTATCATAAGAGTGTTAGAGTGTAACAAATGAATTAATTTTGATCCTACCATCATCAATTGATTTTAACATTTATATTATTTTTATTAAAATGTAAATTTAATCTGAAAATTTTAAATGTAACTTTAGAAAAAAGATGAAATACATAATAATATATAGACTTCCGGTGTAAATTTAGATTCTTAAAAAAATGACGTGATAATAAATGGATTGTCACTTCAACATATTTGCTCAACTAACTGTTAAAGTTAAGTAAGGTAATAACTATAACAAAATTTCCTCTCAATGAAAATTCTCGTGGTAAAATTGTCTCTTAACCCTTAAAATAATAAACATTTCTTACTTTGAGATTTTTACTGAAATAAATATAAATTTTTATTTTTATTTTTTAAAATTATTAATTTACTTATTTATTTTTTTGAGTCATAATTCAATTCTTATATTTTTAAAAATTTTATCACTCAACTTTTATTGTTTTTTTATTCAAAACAATTTATTTTAAGTTCATGAACTAAATGAGTTATTAGGATAATGTATGTGAAAAAAATAAGTTCAGGTTAGTTGAAACAAAACCTTTTACCTTATGTACCATTAATCATGTTTTTATTGTTTTCATCATTGATTCAAATAGGCACTTAGATGTTAAAAGTTACTTTTTTAATTTTTATTATATAGCACCAACTATCAATAATTTTTTATCCTTATTATAAGGCACCAACTACTTTTAATTAACTCATTTACGTTATTTTTCTATTATGTCATTACTTTAATAAATCCTTTTAAATCTACATTATTAAAGTAAGATAAAGTTGGAAACCTTTATTAATTTTGGACCAATTTAATAATTTAACTTTCATTCTTTAATTTGTAAGAAATGATAGTTGGTACCTTATACTAATAAGGACAAGAGGGGATACTTCCTCTGTTTTTTTTTATAAGCAACTTTTATCTTTATTGGGAAAAATGAACTACTTAAACAGTTAAGATTAGTCAAAAAAACAATAGATGGGTAAAATATGTCATGTTTCTTCTAAATATACTTCTATTTATAAAATGAACATAGAGGAGTGAATGAGTTATAAATATAAAAGAGTATGAGGATAAAATATGAAAGAGAATATGTAATAAATAACAAATGAAAGATAATTAGTGGTGGATAATTAATATAAAATTATGTATTTAATAGAGATAGAAAATGAAAAAAAAAAATAGTTTAAATTTGGACACAAAGAAAGTTAATCCAAGAGAAAAATAGTTACTTAACAAAACAGCAAGGGTGTATATTTTCTTATTTATTGTTAACTAATATCAATTAATAAGATTGACACGTTCTATTGTAAATTACTTCCAATATAAAACATGAATCATATTAAGGGAAAACACTTCTCATGTTGTAGGAGAAATGTTTTCTCATGTCACACACATATGAAATGGTAGGACCCACATATATATTCAATATAAAACATGAATCATATTAGGGAAAAGCACTTCTCATGTTGTAGGAGAAGTGTTTTCTCATGTCACACACACATGAAATGGTGGGACCCACACACACAAATATATACAGAGATCCCTAGACGGGATTTAAGCACGTTTCCGCGGCTGATTGAGTGTTAGAAGGGAAAAACTCCACTTACAAGGATTCCTAGCCCGCGACTTCTGCCTTCTCTTCGAAGGTGCCGCGTTTTCATAGCCAAAACGAAGTAAACCTCATATATGTTTTATATTGGAAGTAATTTACAATAGAACATGTCAATCTTATTAATTGATATTAGTTAACAATAAATAAGAAAATATACACCCTTGCTGTTTTTTTAAGTAACTTTTTTTCTCTTGGATTAACTTTTTCTGCGTCCAAATTTAAACTATTTTTTTTTCATTTTCTATCTCTATTAAATACATAATTTTATATTAATTATCCACTACTAATTACCTATTTATTACATATTCTCTTATATATATATATATATATATATATATATATATATATATATATATAGGTCCCACTATTTCATGTGTGTGTAGGAATCTTCTTCTTCTCATGCAACATGAGAAAATTCAACCTCATCATATTATACCTTTTTGAAGATAAAATAATGGGATAAGGTGCAAAAATATACATGAGCCTTTTTCCTAGGAGTGTCCAACACCACGTGTTTTTTTTAGCAAAAATACACACATGGTTACTATTTTGGAACAAAAGTCACATCCCACCGTTATGTTAATGTTCACTGTGATGAGAGAGAAAGAGATTAAGTAAACAGTAACATAACGGTGAAATGTGATTTTGGCTTTAAAATGGTAACTACGTATGTATTTTTACTAAAAAAAAACACATGGTTTTGGGTGCTCCTAAGAAAAAAACTCATGTGCATTTTTGCATCTTTACCGTAAAATAAATTATCAACTATGTCAACATCAGTATATCTAACAAATATATCATTCATAAGTGGTAACTATTGACATAAATATTAAAAAAAAAAAAAATCCACACTGTTCATAAATCAGTACGTAACAATGTGAAATGTATAAAACTCACATATAATAAATTTACTTCAATACTAAATATAATATTTCAATTCATCTTGTTTTCAAAATTTGATTCTTTAATTTTTCCCAAATTACCTATTTATTGCACATATCATTCAGAAGATTCTCAGTAAGAGCAGTTCCAATACTCACTTAAAGAGAGTATTTTATTGAAACTAAGGCATAATTATTACAAATAACTAAAATAACTACTTTTCTTAATAAGTTAGTATTAATAAATTAGTTATGTAACTATTATATTCAGAAAAAAAATTGTATATTTTTAGTCTTTTCATCTTTTGTTAGTCTAGAATGATATTTTTATACCAATTATTATTATTTTATAAAAATAAAACTTTATATGTTAGTATTAAAAATGTTTTATTAAAAGTTGACATTTTTTATTAATGAAACTTACCAGTTGGGGTTGGAATTACAAAGAGACGCTTTAAATTACATGATTCTTGTTATGTTTATTTTCTAAATAATAATCTTAATACATGAAAAAACACTTGCAATGGAGATATAGTAATTGATGAATTATCATATTAATTATGAGTTAAGGTGCATGCCAAATACACACCATCTTAGTATAAATATTTGGGGTCTCCTCGGTACAATTCTCCATTTTGTTTTTTCTAGTTTAGAAATAAGATATAAATTGAACAGTCATACTAACACGATAAGGTTGAAAAACTAGTGAGGATTAGACCTTTCCATACGAGGACGCAATTTCACAAGGATGTAAATTTGTCTATTACTCCCTTCAAAATTAATTATAAGGTCAAGTTGACTTATTTAAATAAATTAATGAAACTAATTAAATTATTATAAAGTATTTTTTTATGTTTAATTTGATTAATAAATTAATATATAATTTAATGATATTCAACATATTAAAATTATTTATTTAATTTATTTAATCTCTTTAAAAAAAGTCAACCTACTCTCATAATTAAAAAAAAATATTATGAACCAGTAAGTACCATAAGAATATGATTCAACCCAAACCCTACACTCGTAGGTAAAGTCTATATATAATATATAATCATGCATTGTGTATAGATGAGATGAGCAACTAATTCAATTTAGGGTATCATCCTCACATCATCCATTTTTTTCATTATTCTTCATAAACTCATTGGACAGTTGATTAAGGGGGAAAAAAATTAAAATAATATTGTGATTTTTTTAAGTTGATTGAATAAGGAATGATAATAAAAAGAAACTCACCCTCAGCTGAGAAAGAAACTCACCCTCTGTTCAGACATATTCGTGTCATCTCCGACCCAACGTCACCTTAACCCGACATAAAATAATGCTTCAGAAATGTTTAGTAATATCATAATTCTTTAGCCAACTTTGTTAATTCATGATCCCATCGTGTCTGATACTGATTGGCTAGGAGGATCTCAGAATCTTACCACATAATTTCTGTCCTGAGGAAGAGTCCACCAGAGTATCTACGTCAATGTCACCGCACGTCATGCTCACCCTCACACGGCAAGCAAGCAGGCAACACCAACACAACACAACACTTCTCTCTCACATCCTTGCCAACACAGGTGGGGCCCATCCCTTTCGGCACCGGACGATCATGCCTCGAGAAACGTACCGGAAGGCTCTTCTCTCTTCCTTACCCTGATTAGTGGATTACTAGATATGATTTGGTTGGGAGAAGGTGACCCTTGAATATTTGACTATTTGTCCCTCAGCCTCCCGTTACGGCGCATCTCATCATATAGCTTGAAAATAAAATTCAAAATGCGGCGTCTGTAATCTGCGATGAAGATCCAACGGCGATGAGCGGAAGAGGACAGACTCTTCATTTTCCCGCCAACGTCTTATTGGGCTGCTTTTTGACTCTTCTGGCTCTCACGAAATGGTAAACTGAACATGGGAAGCGTAGTCGCAATGGAACTGTGTAAAGGAGCGTGCGGGACCCGGGGGAATTTAATAGCCCACATATACCTGATTTAGAAAGGTTTCAACTTTCAAGCATGCCCATACCTTACCTGATATATACGAGTTTTGAAGATTGCTTGATAAACATGCAAGTTAAAGATAAAACGCATCTCTCTACTTATCTCACACCATATTGAGAAAACATCAACATGCACTAGATTGGAAATTAACCCGCCAATAAGTTTCTCCTATTATATTCTAAGTAACATCAGTTTACTCATGTTTTCTTGCTCACTAAGTAAAACAGAGATCAGACCCATGCAGGAATTCCTTTGTTTGTTTGTTTGTTTGTTTTTTTAAACTTATAGATAAAACTCATATAAGAGAACATATATCCATAATGGATTCATGAAATCACTGCCAAGAGCCCAGGACAGGTTAATGAAGGTCCATCACACAGCTAGTCCTGTCCGTACGCAGATGGGGCAGGAGTTCTTGACGCGCAGCCATTTTTTGACACAGTCACAGTGAAACTTGTGCCCGCAATCTAACACCCCAATGTCCTCCCCATCAGCATGGTTTTCCTGCAAATGGTTCCAAGAACATATGCATTAAGAGATGTGTGAGCCTGAGGCCCCAAAAGCAATTAAAGAAGGTACAACAATAATTGGCAGGACGCAGGAGTATACAATAGCAATGGTATTGACTCAAAATTAAATATCTTCGATGACAATAATTATATTACAAGGAGCATAAACCAACTAGGATACTCTCTTTACATTAGTGACGTATCATGAGATAACAGAAAAAAATAAATAAATATAATAATAATAATAATAATAATAATTTTCACGACCACATCTTGGTTTCCCTTGCGTGAATCGAAGTGTAGCAGACCTCACCTGACATATGCAACAGCAATCAACATTTTCTGGAGTTACCGCTGGGGGCGATTGGAACTTTTCAAGCCTAAGGTGTGCCATAATATCTTCTTCACTCAATCCAGGTACAAGTTGCCTAGTCACCTGCAGCTCCAGATAAATATTTTCACATTAATATTCCCCCAAAAATGATGATAATGCTAAGGTCAAATTATTTATTTTCGACGTGGCAATATCAAGGAATTTTATCGTCACTAGCAAGACCTTACTATACAAGAAATTTGTCTTTCCTTTTCAGGTTTACTAAAGTTTTATCTCATCCCAATTATCGTCCTCTTTATTATTATTATTATCATCAGGAAAATGTAATACAAAAGTGAAAAATCAAGGATCAGTAATTCCTGTGGAACCATTAGTAATTATAGGTTAGAGGTTTATAACTGAAGAACAGGATATACTTCCAACGAAAATGAAAATCAATCAACTCATCATTTATATTTTGTTTGCCTTTTTTTCTCTCCTTTGTATTGTTAAGACTTACATTATTTATATCTTGTGTGTCTCGTTTGCCTAGAATTCTTAGTTGCAGTCTTATGTGGTGGTGTTTTGATATTAGTCGTAGGGCTTATGTGTTGTTGTCTTGATATTTGTTAACGTGACAACAGTGAAATTACATTCCAACCTACATGTAATCCTTAAGGTTAAAAAAAGCAGCTTTTTACGAGCCCGAGTCCCATACTACTAACGCAATAAAAAAGGTTTAATTTAGATGAGCATCCCCCATTGGTATCTGCAAAGCCTACTCATCTGGATCAAGGTTATAGAGATTTATACGTCTCTAAGTCAGGGTCTTAGCATTTTTGAACAATTACTATTACGGCTCTGGATTTAGGGGAAGTTTTGAGAGTTTGAATTAGAGGCCTGACAACTCTAGGATAACACAAAGGTTATTTCCCACAGATAAAATATGCATCTATCCTTTCAGTAAGAACCAACCTGTCTCCGCCTGGGTACACCATTGCGCAGACGTCGCACGTCGTTTCGAACCTTTTGCACATGCAGACATAAAAGGTGTTAGATTGGGTGAAAATTATATTAATGATCAAATCAATTATCAATTAATATAACCAAAGAAGGAAATCAAACTCAAAACAAAGCCTCTGCACCAACCTAGTCTCATATAGTTAGTATCCCAACATTTGCTACATGAAAGTATTTATGGCAGTTGATACGGTGCTTCCACAGTACTAGTTGAACATTTTGTTAAAGCAAAGGAACACACTATCAGTACTCACATAAGTTGAAAATTTTGTTTCTTCCTTCTTAAGGAATCACTATTATTCATAAAGGACTTTATTTCTAGTCAAGTTAAAATTTCCATCGAATACCGTAAAGCAAAAAAATACATACAGATCCATTATCCACAATACTGCAAAATACAAACCATCGCCATATTTTCATGAATGAAGCTAAACGCAGAAAGTAAACTATCCTTTTTGGGTAGGAGGGTTAAGACTTAAGGCATCAATGCCAGTATGCCACTGATCATTGGAAGGATTTTCAAACTTCAAAGATATTAAGGAGTTACAGGATATAAAGCTTGAAATTTGTTTTTTGTTTTTTTTTTTGGGGGGATGGGAATATGAGATGTGTATAACTTCTCTTTTGCATTAAATAATACTTCCTCTGGTACTTAATAAATATATATAGTATTTATTTGGGGTTGATCTTAGTCCTAATAAATATAAGATTTATTTTTTATATTTATTAGTTTTTTCCTAATTTACCTCTATTAATTGTCTCTTAACAATTAATAATCGAGGAAGAAGGGAGGAAGCATTGGAGAAGATGACTTGAATGTTTTAAAAAACACATATCATATATTAACTAATTTCCTCAATATAATCAAATTAAGTAAATATATATCATATTAAGAATTAAAAAGAGTAACAATAATATAACACCTTGACTATCAAAATTAGATACAAGCTAAGGCAGGATATCATCTTCAGCTTGCAGAATCTTAAGACATAAATCAACTTTCATCAGAGACTCCAATTTGCCCAGCAAAACACAAACCTGAACCACTTTTCTATACAATCTTTAATCATTTTATGGCCCATCCAAACGATTCACTGCAGTTGTATCAGTTCTCTTACCTTTTTCTATTCATTCTATATCAAGAAAAAACCTTTCCATCAAAATTATGCATTTGTAAAACATCCCCACCCTGTTTGGTTTAAGGGAGGGGAAGGGGGAGATAAGAATCTCTAGGAAATGTGTTTACTAAATTACCATTAATGAAAGGAATATTTCTTTTTATTGAAAATATATTTTTAAAATGTTGAAAATTTTTCATGGACAATTTAGTAAAAATGAGAAGGAAAATTTATCTCTCCTCCTTCCCTCCCACTCCCTTCCCTCAAACCTATACACACTACAAAGAAAAGAGGTCCCATGTTAGCATACCTCACTTGACAAATTGTTTCTAGCTCCATCAGCAACAGGAGGTCCCATATTAAGAAAAGATTGATTCTCCGATCTTTGTGACGCCCTGAGCTGATTCTGAACCCCAGCACTATTAATTACAGTAGGCAAGTCCCTTTCTTGAGAGATTGCTGGAGGGTTTAAATCTAATTGGTTATTTCTACTTGGCCCCGGGAAACCAATAGGTGCAGCTGCAGAGACAACTCCAAATAACGTTGGCATATGCTGTTCGAAAGCATTGAACCAATGGACATCGGTTGGAGCAATCAATAAATGACTACCTAAAAACGGACCATAATGGGAAGGGAAAGCAAAATTTCCAAGAAAGTTTGCAGTTCCATGGTCAAAATTCCAATTTGCCGGATAAGTTGACTGAGGTCCAGTTTGAGAACCGAGTATGATATTTCTTGGAATGTTGTCAGGGTTTCTGCCTCCTGGCACAGCATAAACAGGTGAAAAGGGAGTTGCGAAACTCGTCAGCCCCATAACATTAACCCAAGGGGCAGGCAGCAGGATATCATGAAAATCAGGAAACTGCACAAATGGTTGCCCATAAGGAATTGCACCAACTGAAGCTTGTGCTTGGCTAAAGAAATGAGGATGACTTTCTTGGTGATGCTGGGGTGTTTGCCTCGGAAAAGGAGCATAAAAGTTACTTGCTTGCCCCATTGACAAATTGCTAGGTGGTACAAAAGTTGCTGGACTTGCATCTGTCTGATTATTGCTTTGAAATTGTCCAAGTTGTCCAGCGTGACTGAAGTGTAGCATGTCATAACTTGGCCTGGTAATACCATGATCACTTCCAGCCTCTAATGAAAATAGAGAACCATTAGCAGGACGATGCCTAGCTTCATTTAATTGTTGCATGTTAGAAACTGGCATTATAGTCCGATGACCAAATTCATCATCAGACTGTTGTGGGCGGATATTTGTAGCACCAATATAAGGAGCTGCTACGCTCGAGCTGTTACTGGTATTGACTTGGACAGCAGCAGATATGGGGATCCTAACTTGCACAGCTGATCTGGAACTTTCACCTGTTAACAATTCTCTAGAAACATGTTCAGGAGAACTATTGGAGGACAAAGAACTCATATTCACTAAGCTGTTATCCACTCCTTGTTCATCTACTACACAAGATGTTCCATTGGCACTTGCCAATAAACCAGATAAATTACTGTCACTCTGATTGTCTGGTGCGTCAGGTTCAAATGGATGTAGGCACAAACCTACTGACACATTCTGATTGGAGTGATGACCATTTTCCACATATTCGGCATTTAAGTCTTGGTTATGATGGATAACACCCGCACCATGATCATTGCTTTGAAGACTATTAAGATGCTCTTGATAAGGGAGAAAATTTAGCCCATTAAGACTATTTGGGAAACTTTGAATGCTTCCATTACAAGAACTTGGTGAAGACACAACTCCCGGGGCTTCAGTTGATTCCGAATGGTTGGCCTCACTTTGGATGCTTTCATTGTTTTGACCTAAACCTCCAGTAACAGTGAGAACTCAGTTATGGGAATGCCAGCAAATAAAGGATGAATATATCCTTAATAATCCCATAAAATCAGGTTCATATTAAAAGATTATAGGATGGGGTAGGTCAAGTTAATTACCTTGATGGTTCATCATTGCTTATAAATTGCCTCCTAGGAAAGTAAACCAAAATGTAACACCTGATCACATAATGCGGCTTTCCAGCAAAGTCATTCAGTCTGCAAAAGAACCAAGCAGTTGAATGAGAGACATAAAATAGATAATTCCATTCCCTTCGAACTAATATCAAAATATTACCAATAACTAATTAGGATTAGTATTTGATACCATGAGTAGCAAAAATTGCAGAAGTACTCAAGCTACAGAATACTATAATGATAGAACACGTAAGGGACTGACGCATCACAATTCATTTTGAGAAAACTGAATGGCATTATAAATGCGTTGATAATCATATTTGGATAGGATCAGAATCCACAAATGAAATCAATTTTTAACCGCAAATAGATAAGCCAACTAATTGACCATCTCCAGACAAAACAAAATAAAAAGTATAGGTCTTGCATCATATTTAGAGGCCTAATTGTCACTTCAAAAGCTAGCAACCCATCCTACTTCTAGTCACCAAATATGCGCCTGGTGCATTGAGAGAATACATTAAGCATCTCTTACTACATGTTTGCCTATAACTTAAAACATGTATTGCCTCGCAAGGTTCATGAGGCACTAAAGCTTGCTGGGCAGTTCTGTGCACTATGGAAGATTTATGGCTTTGCAAGTTTCATGTAGCTATTCTTGCTGCAGCTGAAGTGCTTGGTATGCGCAGAACAGCTAATAGGGCCACGACCCTAACTTCAATCATCATGAGAGGCTGAAACCTAGCAACCTTCACCATTGGCGCATTTTAGTCTTTTTGCAGACATTGAATATCATCTGAAGGCACTAAAGTTTGGCAACCCTGATCTCTTCTTCCTCTTTTCTTCTCCTCAGATTCAGACCTTCCTCACCAACACCCCGCAAAAAAAAAAAAAAAACAAAAACAAAAATCACCACCCTTTGGAATACACTTTTCTCAAATGCAAGCAACTTGTCACACCCAAAATGTCTCAGCACGAGGAACTTTCCAAGAAATCACATATCTTGAGATTTCCATGTTTGAGCACGCTTAATTTTATGAGGGCCACCACACCATAACGGGGCCCATCACACCCCATCATTTAGTAAGGGTTCACCCCATCTCCTCAACTCAAGCTGATATCCGCCCCATTTCATCCACGGAGGGGCCACCATAGCCCATCATCTAGTGAGGGTCTACCCCCATCTTCTCGTTCAAGGGGGCCACCATAGTAGAGCGAGGCAGGGTTGACTCTGATATCACTTGTCATACCTGAAACACTTCAGTATGAGAAACTTCTTTTTAGGAGGTCACCCATCTTGAAATTTTCTCTATTTGAGCTCGTCTAATCTTGTGAGGCACTAACCATTATGTTAAAAGCTAGAACTAATAATAGAGACACATCATAATATGTCCCAGAAGCCTTCCTCATTCTACCCGATGTGGGATTTATCACAGCCAGACTGTGACAAACTGCTCGGAATCCGCTTCCATACCAAACCCTCCAGCAGTTCCACCTCTCACAATTTCATGCTTGCTGACCAATCATCACCAGACCAGAATCTCCAACCCTGATAAGTTTCCTCTGTTTTTCTTTAATTTATTAGCAACATATTACAGTTTTGTATTCAGATTCTGTGCTTTCAATTTTGGTTATATAAAGCTCCTCCACACAATTGAGTTCCAATAATGCAGAATCTACTAGAAAATGTTGCTAAATTCCCAATCCCAAAGTAGGAAAGATTATATGTAATTTTTGTAATAAGGGTTACACAAATTATAAGAATCTGAGATTGGGAAAAAGTTATAACGCATATAAAGGAGAACATGACCCTGGCATCGTCAATCATGAAATCTGCTATGCTCATATGGTTGGGTTACAGTTCTCCCAAACATATACTACGCTAAAAACTGATAATGAGATACCCAACTGACAAGCTGAAGAAGAACATAAAATCCGAAGACAAGATACACAACCAGTATAAACAATTCGAAGAATCCCCAAACTCCCAAAAACGTAGAACATCAACTCATAGAAGAAGATAGAGGTCGTGAGATAGATAAAACCCACCAACCGATAAAACTGCAAAAGTAAGACGAAGAATTGAGTGTATACTCAGTAGAGAAAAGTAATCGCCAGTGAGGTTGCTCAAAGCAGACGGCTTCTGCGACGATTTCACTCAGTCTCCAATGCCGAACACTTTCAGCGTCTCAGGGAAGTTTGAGCAGTCCGAAGGCAGAGATGGGAGCTTTTATGGATCGAACTGAAGTGCTGAATTGGTAAAACAGTTCGGATGGGCATTGAATTCCGATGCCAGGTTTCGATCGATGAAAGGGTTTCATAATGGCACAGATGAACCAGAAAACCGGGTAATAATGCATTGGGTTCATGGCTGGGTTCAGCCAAAGGGTTCGTTACGCTGCTAGGAGGCTTAATCCAGGACGCCCCGTGGCATGAATCCCCGATTATCTGCATGCAGGCAGTTTCTCCCTCGATTTTTCCACCTCCTTGTACCTCAAGCTTGCTTTGATTGCTCCAGACCCTTCCCTTTTGTTTTTGTCCCTTTTCTGTGTCATCACCAGCTATGCTCACTGCTGGAACGGGAAGTTGAAACCTCCCGCCCATGCTTAGCACGCTCGGTCTTCAGCTCCAGCTATTTTTATGGGCCATGCAAGCTTCTTTCTCTATTTTTTTACGTATCCTTTTTTTTTTTTTTTTTTGCCGGTTTTTACATATCCGTTAATTCTTCATTTTCTTTACAAATCAGTCAATACATGACAAGATATATAATAAAGCGTATAATATATTAATAATAAACATAGTATTACCTGTTTTCAGAAATTTATGGCGAATTTAATTAGCTTGAAACAGTAGTCCATGCTGATTATATAAGCAAGTTGTTAGGCATTTATTTTATCGATGTTACAAGATTCTAGCAATTGCAGGAAGGATTTTGCAAGACAATGAGGCAAGTTGGTGTATCTATAAACTTGTGAGTTTAAGTCAATTCGTATAGTGAATTTGAATGATAAACTTATAAAAGTTTATTTTTACTATTAAATTTATCCGTTAATTCTTCATTTTCTTTACAAATCAGTCAATTATATTGCGCATGACAAGATATATAATAAAGCGTATAATATATTAATGATAAACATAGAATTACCTGTTTTCAGAAAGTTATGGCGAATTTAGCTTAAAACAGTAGTCCATGATGATTATATAAGCAAGTTGTTAGGCATTTTATTTTATCGATGTTACAAGATTCTAGCAATTGCAGGAAGGATTTTGCAAGACCATGAGGCAAGTTGGTGTATTTAAACTAAGGTCGTTAAACCCGTGAATTTGAGTAAATTTGTATAATGAATTTGAATGATAAATTTCTAAAAGTTTATTTTTACTATTAAATATGTATTAATAGTGTATAATAAATAATTAAGATATAAAAAATGACAATAATTTTTTTAAAAAATATATTTTAAATATAAAAAAATTGAAATTAAATTCATCAATATTCAAAATTTATCATATTTAATGAATAAAATTCTAGAAAACTCATACATAAAGCCGTTAAACATGATCAAATCATAAAAGTAAATAAGAGTTTAACAATGAATTAGCATGGTTTTATAAACTAGAAACGTAAGAACAGTAAACTCAGTGTATAAATCAGTAAATTTAACCGAGTTTAAATGGTCATATAAGTTTACTAGTGACTTGACTTGATATGATAAGCTATAAACGTAAAAACAATAAACTTGGAAAGTTAACTTGTAAATTTAATAACAATGATTTGGACTTAAATTGTCACTATAGTACAATATTTCACATCTAATTTTGTGGTGTATTACATTTCAAATTTATGCTTTTGATGCATAGTTGAAGGCGAGATCTCAGGAATTGCGGACTTGGATAACTAATGAATAGTTAACATTTTTTTCTCTTCAGGGAAGGTAAATGTACCTTATAATTAACTACATATTGTTATAAACATATAGATAATTCATTCTCTATGTTTTGGTGATATATAAGGATAGATTATAAATACACAATCAACCATCGATAATTAACCACATATGCAAGAGGTCATATCTGGCAACAAAAAAGTCATAGTTTAATTACAATTTTTTGGCCAATAGAATTTAATTATATTTTAACTTAACTTATAATCGTACCTAATTGACATATACATGCAATCATGGCAGTAGATGGGATGAGGGAAGTCCTTAAACTCACTCCCCATAGTTAAAATTAATTAATGATTTTAAAATGTTTAAGTTATCTTAAATAAAGTTCATTACTTACTCATATGATATTTTTAATTAGCTAGTCAATGAATTAAGAACGATGTTCCGAGAATGCATTTCCAAGCTGATTCTCCATATGAATGAAGTCTACAATGGAAAATCCGTCTACCGGAGGATGGAAGGGAGAAGTTCAGACTCTCAATAAACACAGCGTAACAGCATAATGATTTTCATCCATCGATTTAGTCTTCCTCATACTGCCACGCGGGGCCATGGCTTCTCTACCATGTGGGTTTATATATTGGTGTCTCTTTGCGTTGACATTAAAAAAATACGTAAACATAAGTCGAGATAGAACTCATCTCACACATCTACTTCGTGAACCGTAAATTATGTTGCAAAAACAGTTTCTACTACTAACTATTTGTTCTGATTCATATTATAAAACATCAACTACCATTTCTCGTGAACTAAAGAACACATAGAAATTAAGTTATTAAATTGATTTAAAATTAATAAATGTTTTCAACTTTATCCTTACTTTAATGATGAGACTTCAAAGAATTAGTTAAAAATAAAGGTATAATAAGAAAATAATAATAAATGAGTTAATAAAAAATAGTTAGTGAATTGTTTATAATTAATACCTTATAATAAAAACTAAAAAGAGCATATTTAATGGACTGGACCTTCGTGTATACGATTTGTATGAGTTAAGAGGGAGCCCATTAATCACGTCATCTCACCGTTTATTTGGGGAAACCAGTTAATCCCCCGCAGTCCAATTAGGCTCCCACGGGAACCCCCACTTTTTATTTTTTATTTAAAAGGCACACTGAATTTCTACAATTTTAGCGAAAGCGAATGCATTAATAATTGAAAATTTTCACATCAGATGTCTAATACTCCTCTCCTTTTTATTATAATATATCAACTATTAATAATTTTTTGTTTTTATTATAAGGCACCAACTAACTTTAACTAATCCATTTATTACTATTTTTCTATTATGTTCTTATTTTAACAAACCCTTTTAAATCTACATCATTAAAGTAGAGGTAAATTTAGAAATCTTTATCAATTTTGGATCAATTTAATGATTTAACTTTCATTCTTTAGTTTATAAAAAATGATAGTTGATGCCTTATAATAAAGATAGAATAAATATGTTGCGAGAAGATAAGTTCAATGATGCAAAAGGGCCTACTGTTTAAACTATTGAATGCTAGAGTACCATTAAATGCTAAAGCTTTTAATTTCAGCAAATTAAATGCTATGCATTCATGCATCATGAAAAAAATAACGCAAACAAATTGTTGTATATGGAATTTATAATTTAAATACCCCCTCCAGTTCAGTTTAAAAGAGCGTAAAATTTTCTGAATTGTTATATTTTTTATAAAAGCTTGATAAGTTTATTATCAAACTCGCTAGTTGACTCTCCAAATTAATGTTTTTACATTTTTAACTTATAAAATCGAGTCAAGTCACATGTAAATTTGTAATCTTTATAAACTTAATTAAACCCATAAATTAATATATCGAGGTTACCATTTTTATATTTTTAGCTTACAAAACCGTATTAACTCACCTTTAAACTCATTAAATTGTTTGATTTGATCATATTCAGCAATTTTGGATATAAATTTATAGAAATTTCTTTGTTATTTTTTTATATTTTAATAAATTTTTTGATTTAATCATGTTCAGCGGCTTTGAATATAAATTTATATTAAATTTGTTGTTATTTTTTATATTTTAATTATTTAATTATACATTGTTAATATCTATTTAAAAGTAAAAGTAAACTCTTATAAGTTTACGATTTGAGTTCACCATATGAGTTTAACTCACTGTCACGAGTTTGTTTAAACTTGTGAGTTTGATAACTTCACCAACAAGAATTGCCTAAACATTTAATGAGTTTTTTTACATGTTTACCCCTTATTAATCATATTTATTACATTGATTAAAAGGTTGGTGATACTTATATTTATTTTAGGGGTTAAGGTGCAAAAATACATATGAGCTTTTTTCCAGGAGCACCTAACACCACATGTTTTTTAAGCAAAAATACACACGTGGTTACCATTTTGGAGCAACAGTCACATCCCACCGTTATGTTACTATTCACCGCCGTTATGCTATTGTTCACTTCATCTCTTTATCTCTTATCATTGTGAATAGTAACATAACGGTAGGACGTGACTTTTGCTCTAAAATGGTAATCACGTGTGTATTTTTGCTCCAAAAAAAAGCACGTGGTGTTGGGCGCTCCCGGGGAAAAAGCTCATGTGTATTTTTGCACATTAACCCTTTATTTTATTTCTCTCTCTTGTCCCTGAGAAATAAAACCATACTTGGAAAATAAAATTTATTTTAGACATATTATTATTTATAGCTAATTTTACCCTTTTTTTTAAACCATGAAATTTAATTATTTAACTCTTATAAATAAGTCTGAAGGAGTAATTATTTATAGGGTAAAGGTGCAAAAATGTACATAAATTTTGCCCTCAGGAGCGTCCAACATCATGTGTTTTTTTAGGGGCAAAAACACCAACGTGGTTAATTTTTAGGAGCAAAAGTCACACTCCCTGTTAATAAAAGAAACGTTGACCGTTAAATGCACATTTTGACTATTAAATCCATCGTCTTCTTCTACCTCTCTCTTCTCTCCTTCCTCCTCTCTTCCAATTCAACCTCCGACCTTCGTTCTCTTCTATGTTTCATCGTCATCGTCTCTCTCTTCTCTCCTTCCTCCTCTCTTCCAATTCAACCCTTTCTTCAAAGATCAATCAAGCGTCCGCCAAACCTACTGAACTTCCAACGAACATTAATCTGACGCAATGAATACAGAAATTTGCATACAGAATCGCAAAACCTATGCATTTCAAATCGAACGTGAATCTTCCAAATAAAAAGGGAAGATGAAATGTGCCAAACCAAATGTGAATGGATCTAATGTTACAAAAAGAATGCAGGGAAATGCTAAAGAATTCAATGGCAACAAAGCTTCCCTGTTGCATATTAATATTAGTAAGCAACATTTTCTTTCTCTTGATTTAGCGTAAAACTTCAGCTATCCCATACACTCAACTGAAAAATCTGCATATGGAAGGAGACTCACCTAAACGCAAGAACAAACTTGCATGTAATGATTCACCTCCTTCAAGCTCTTCAGTCTGACCCTCTCTTCCTCTACGTATCCGTGCTGTCTCCTTCACTCTTGATTCTCTCACTGTGTTTTCTATTCCCACTCTCGGTCAAAGCCCTCTCTCTAGCTCTCAGCCTTCTCTGTTTTCGGTATTTAAAACAGAGGAACAGCAGTGGTGATTTCTCTCGGCTTCAACTCCATCTCAGTCTTTCACACTCTCATACTCTCTCGTGCTCTCTCCTCAAACTCAAACTTACTGCTGAAGCGTGAGTGGAGAAGGGCACATGTATATCATCGTGGAGGACCAGTCCGACGCAAGAACTCAAGGATATCAGCGCACTGGGCTCGAGAAGGCTTTGAGGGAGATCTGCTTTGTGATTACGTGATCTGCTTTAGTATCGAGAAGCATGGAGAATTCTGAGGAGGTATGGTGTTGCGTGATCTGCTTTGTGATTACGTGATCTGCTTTAGTTAAATGGTGTTTGACCGAGAGGAGGATTGGAAAATTTGTGGCTGAAGGAATGAAACAGATATGGGCCTACGGTTCATGCATGACTGGGCCGCCATTAAAAGAAATTGCCTAAGATTCGATTGAAGCCGAATGGGAATCCTTTGAAATTCTCTGGAACTTGAGAGGAGGAGGAAGGATAGAAGAGAGAGGTAAAAGAAGACGAAGACGATGATTTAACAGGCAAAAAGTTAGTCAAAAGTTAGGAAGTGTGACTTTTACTTTCAAAAATTAACGACGTTGGTATTTTTCTCCAAAAAAAAAAAGCACCTGGACGTTCTAAGAGTAAAAAATTTATGTGTATTTTTTTTTTCACCTTTACCCTTTTTATATTCAAGTAAAAGTGAGGTCCATAATATTAAATAAAGATTAAACCGACCGAATTCACCCAACATATACACATGCACAAAATATAAAATCAGCCTGCATAAATTACTAATTATGAAAAGTCTGACTTCCTAATTTTTTAATATTTCATATCGATGTTAATATATACGCTTGAAATAATATTAGAATATGTAAAAACTTGTTTATTTTCTTAAAATCTGAGTTTCTGACTCATGTGTGTTGCCAAAAAAGAGAGTTAAAAAAAAAAAGTCCATGAATCAGTATAGATATAAGGTTGCTTCTTTTTTGTTCAATAGTTACAAGGTTAGTGACTTCATTACTCGTGTGTGTCCCCGAGGCGTCTATATTTTAATATTTTATATTCTTAAAAGATGAAAAATATATATTAGAAATATTTGCTTAATTATTAAATATTTAAAATTAATAATTTACAGTAGAAGAAAAATTACTTGACACTGATTCCAACCGCGGGTAGTAGCTGGTCTTCTACCCTGACTCCTGCCATATACATACGTAGCATTTCACCCACAAAAAAAAAAAAAAAAAAAACAAGAGTGTAAATGCATGGCATCTGGTGACACAATGACGACACATGAGGACACTTCTTTCACATATGGCTGCTTACCAATTATTGAATTAAGATGATCAAAATTCCAAAGGAACAAAAGCTTTCAGCTTTGACACCAACAAATGGAGCTACTAATGCAAGAAGCCTGGATTGATAAGTTACCCATTGAGATGTTGGCTCACATATTTCTTTCCTTCACTTCCTTCACTGATTTGGCCCAGTAAGTTTGCTCTCGATCTATTCTCAATTCTCATGTTTGCCAAGCCTATGCTCTGTAGAAAATTTATCCAGTTCCTCATTCTCCTCTTAATGTTATCGATTGCGGAAAAATTATCTCTAGGGCCAGTATTGTGTGCAAAAAATGGAAGCGAGGGGCAAGGGAATCTCTGGCTCACAGAAGAAATCTGAGCTTTGCTGGATGGAAAATGGACGATGACTCTGTCGCTCGCCTCGTTTGCCATGCCTACAACCTTAGAGAACTCGACATGTATGTACATCTGTCTAGATTTCTTCATTATATGACACTTAGGTGATCGCTGCATTGTCCTCTGGATACCGTTTTGCTTTTTAGTATTTTCTGAAGATGATTAATAAATTTTGGATTTGAAAAATGACATTGTATGAGCAATTGAATTGACTATTTTTAATGGTCCTCCGGCTATTTCAAGGTCAAGGAGAAAATGTTATCTGGAAAAGGTTGATTACATGTTTGTTGGATTGATGGACATTGAGTAAATGATGGTTTTAGTTATTTGAAACAATCATCAGAAACTTGCGTTAATGGCCCAAAATCCTAAGCGGGCTTGTTTGGATTTGCTTATTTTAACCTTTGATGAATAGACGAGACATCCAAAGGGGGCACTGACTTGTAAAAACTGTTACAAAAAAATAAACAACCTACTGCTGATATTTTGATCCCTTTTTTACTAGGTGGGAGCAGATAAATTGTTATACTAACGTATGCTCTTAGCACGCAATACATAAAATAAAGTGTACTATATTAATATTTCTAGTGTTTTCAGCCCAAGGAGCCGATGGGGTTGCCAAATCACTGATAATGGACTTTTCAAGATATCTATGGCAAAGTGCGTCGGCAATCTCACGTCCATATCTTTGTGGGGTTTAACAGGGATCACAGATGAAGGTGTTGTTCAACTGGTAATTAATACTTAGTCTCGTGTTACTTGGATGGTACTTTTGCGCTAATACATGGATCTGATCTCTATGCTAATTATATACAACATACCATATGCACAGTCGCAAAAGGAAAAAAAATGATATTGAATTCAAGAGCCAAAAAGACAAAATGAAAAGAAACTTGGACTTAAAAGTGACACTTTATGAAATATTTTTGGAATGTTGGACACTTAGACGTCAGTTAGGCTAGATTGAAACCAATGATATGCAGTTATTTGATCGAAACTGGATTGGGTGGATTCATACAGTTTCCTGGCGCTTGCCAGGTTGATGAATGTAGCTTGGACCTTTCAGCATTCTTTCTTAATGTCTTTTCTTTTTTTTTCTTTTTAACCATTATTCTGACAGATGTCGAGAACTAAATCCTTGGAACATCTGAATGTTGGTGGTACAATTATCAAGGACGAAACATTGTTTGCTATCGCAAGGAGTTGTCCAAAGTTGGAGGTAAATTATTACTATATTGTATAGAAACTGAACTCTAGGTTTTGTCTGATGAGCAAGAGCCTGAAGTTATCCCCTTTTCTTGTTTCCCCCCTCCTCCCAATGAGTCAAATGGAGAAAACGGAAGTCATTCATAAGGTCTCAATAATTGTCGGTTGATATCATTCATCAATGGCTGAAGAGGACGACGTCTGATATTTCTATGTTCCTGATAACTTATTGTATATTACAGTCCATTGTACTGTGGGGATGCCGTCATGTTACTGAGAGTGGGCTTGTGGCATTAGTTGATAAATGTGGGAAGCTCAAATCCATCAATGTATGGGGAACAGGAGTTCCTAATTACTGTCTCAGCAACTTGCTTATCAGATGTCCACATCTTCTGATAAAAGCTTAAGAACTGGTATGGGCCTCTCCTATGCCCTTGGTTTTCAAGACTTTGATTCTTGCCAGTAGTTTTCATGGACCCCTTCTTCTATGTCTTGTATAGGAACTATCCTCTTGTGATTCTATTTTTTTTTTCTCTCTCCTCTTTCAATGTGTTGGCAGTATGATTCTCAAGTTTAGTTTTTTTGGGTATACTAATCACGGAATTAGTTAGAATTTAGAGCAACTTTTTATGAAGACAAATATTAAAATTTTAATTTGTACATGGTTTCCTATTCAAACTATTATCATATTGTTCACCAGTAGAAATCAAGATTGATTGGAGATTAAGTGAGGTTACGGAAAAGAGAAACTCAAAAGTGGAGGAAGGGATATATGTTTACATTTTAATATTTCATAACTGAAAAATGAAAAGGAAGTTTTTGGTTGTTTGGGGTGGTGTGGACGACATCGAAGATTGGGCAATTAAAGTTTTGTTTCAAACGATAAAAAAATTGAAGAATATATAGAGACTGAAGAAAGGCTATGAAGAACAAATGAACTTGCTTAAAAGTTTGGATTATATTTTGCGGCGTACTATCACTGAGCATTCGAAAGAATGTTTAGAGTTACTCCTCCCTCTGTTATCATTAGGCTGTGACTTGGGAGAGCTTATTATTATTATTATTAGGCAAAATATTTAGGGCTTGGTGTCAAAATAGAGTTATCCAATTTAAGTGCCCATTTGGATTAACGGGTAGAAACTATTTTACCAACTTAACTTAATTTATGTGTAAGAAGTAAGTATATAAAAAGAGTTTTATCTCCATTTACATAAATGTGTTTTTCAAAAGTTAATTTAAAAAGCCCTTAGTTAGCAAACACAGAAATTCTGCTTGGAGCTGCTGTGAAGCTTCACATGAAGGGCATAATTTGAAGTTTAACCCTTAAATTACAAGAGTTAGTCGATAACTGAACTCATACAAGTTCCTCTGCTAAACACAAATCACCATGGCAAACCTCATACAAGTTCCTCTGCTAAGCCTAGAGGTCTGTGTTCTAAATTCGTTATATGGTCTTTAGACCTCATCGGAGAGGAAAGAAACGAGAAACAAGTTCGTTAGGATATTAGAATCGCAATAGGACAATGACCGAGAGCTACCCGTCCTAAACTTATCCCATGTATATTCTGTTGTTTTCATTAATGATGCCTGGGTATTGAACCTGAAACATAACAGGAAGAAACATGACAAATATTAGCATAAACAAGTTGTTGGCAGATGATTAAAATACACGGGAGACAACAGATTGTACATTCGTGCACTAATGATTAAGCACATTGTCAGCAAAAGGAACATATAAATATTTATTTCTATTTTCAGACATACGAAATTTTTTAGAGAGATGCATTGGTTAAAATGGAAGAAATAAATCTCCAATAACTACAATCATTATAAAGTAATAACGGATTTCCAGTTTTTACCACGTAAAGCACATCTTTCATAATCTTCATAATCGGGAAAGGGTAAAATTTCTTAACGCGTAGAACCATAAATTAAATCAGGCCACACTAAGCCATCAAGCTCAAGACTAACCAGGAAAGTTTCAAGTACGTGAGATCGAGAGTGAATCAATAATAGGCTGGACAAGTGAACTAGATCTCCGTCCATGCAAAAGCATTCCATAGTTCAATTATATTATGTTGAATCACAAGCTTTCCCTAAAGTTAAAGAATTCCCGACCTCACTTGTTAAGTTATGGCATCTGAACATTTTCACTCGAGTGAAATGATGATAATTATGGGAAACTTAGCATTTAAAGCATCTAACCAGAACTTGGTCAAAAACACCAAACTTGATGCATATGCAAATATCAAGTCACAATCATTATCAGACAACTTTCTTAGGATCCACACCAGTCCAGATTTATGGAATTGATGTGCCTAAAGGAAAATAAGAGAAAGAAGCGAATGTAATGTAATCGCTAAGAGTGAAACACCCAGAAACCAAAATACTTGCCAACCATAAAACGTACCTATAACACTTCCAGCTCCAGCAACGATTTACTCTCTCCTCATCACTGTATTCCTTAGAAGACAGCACAGATCCATGTATATAGCCTCATCAATCCCAAATTTTTGTCTCATGAAATTTCACAGGTTGAAGCAAGACAACAGCATACATACAAACATTCTAAGAGACTCCTGAAAATTACCTCTGATATGATATACAATAATACTAATATCACAGTAGTAGCAAAACTGCTACAAGTGGGAAGAAAAACAAGAGTAGCAAATAATTTAGAGGATGGGCTGGCGAAGCAGATCTGGTAAACTGAACAGATCCAGTAAAGCTTCCAGAAGTATTGGTCATCGGACTTGCACTGGGTACTGCAATGTTCTTGCAGGTACCAAAAGGCACTCCAGCCTGCAAATCACCAATAACGATGTAACTAACGAGGTACACTTTCTTTCACTAAAAATGTTCAGGTAGAAACTGGCAAGATAAAACCAAGAGATGCAGTTAATAAAGCAAATTGTTAATATAGACAAGAAAGGATAAAGGAGGAGGTTCAAAACAAAACGATTCAAATCAGGTCATGACCAACGAATTAATAAAGCAACGAAGATAAACCTGGCAAGCTGTGATGGTACTACACCCACACAATGCGTGGCCATTCATTTTATCCACTACATCAAAAACACCGCCTCCATCACTTCTCTGCATTAAATTGCACTCAATGTTATGGCAAAAATGCAAGGTCATGATTATGCAGAAACTAGGACATACCAAGTTAAAACCCTAAACAAATAGAAATACCATGTAGAAATTAACGGCTATAAAGTTGGGCAGCATGTTTCCTGTAGCTTTGTAACAAGTATTCACCATTGCTGCAAGCGGAGCAGAATGCTCTTTGCATGAATCAGATTCAACTGGATAGGTTGGAAAGTAATTCTGCAAGAAAAGTGAAGAGCTTCTAGAATTTAATGGCTTTGATTCTTTTCTATGTGAGCAAGATCCCTGTTGAATTCCAGGATCTCCAGCTGAAAAAAGACATGAGATTATGAACATATTATCTCAATCTTCATATACCAGACATATGCATGTCACTATGATATAGTACTTACACTCATTTTCTACCATGTATCTCCACTGATAAGCTATTCCTTCTTCAGCTTCCTTTGAAGCAATGGAAGTAAACACAAGAAGACGGTGATTTGCTTGAACCATCTCCGTTATAGTGGGCCAATCTTGACCCTTTTTCGGCATCTTAGACACAGGAAACCAATATTTATCCAGTCCAGCTCTGGTAAATAGATTAGTCAATCCTTTAGGAGAATGCACGTAGTCTTCAATTATTATGGTGATAATCTCTGTCGGGTTCTCTGTCAAGAATGCTTCGACTTCGCTCAGAGTATTTATAGCAGGTTGCTGAGAATATTTCAATGGACATATTAGAAGACGCTCCATGAAAGTGCAATCATAAAAGTACATTTAAATTGTAAGGAAAAAAAGGGTGGGAACATGGGTTAGAGTACAAATGCGGTGAAGGAAAAGCATTGTCCCCGGAAGGAATGGCAGAGCCAGATATCGTTGTCGAAGTCGTACATATCCAACATCAGTCCCCTCACTCCATTCTACATATCATATCCATCAAAACACATGAATAAGATTCTCTGATGAAATGATAATGTTAAAAAAATAGGAACAAGGTTAATAGGATTTTGTAAGCTGGCGTAGAGTTGTCAAGGACCGAGAGAAAGGAAAGAAAAATCATTCTCTGTCGTTCATCTTGAAGCTGAGTGAGAATCCAACTCGAACCATAAAGGGAGAGGGGAAAAAGTAAGAAACAAGCAAAGGACAAGAACCGGATTGACAAGAAAAATGTGTGTGATGTTAACTCCGTCTCTTCCTTTCCGCCATCTCAGAATATGGAAAGAAGAACGCGAACACATACTCTCAATTGGTTGGTCACAGTGTCTTCTTGATTGCAAAATGTTAGCCTCTGCACGCCAGGCAACGATGGTGCATCAACGATGCTGAATGAATTATGGGTCACTATCCACGTATACTTGTTGAAGGGCAATCCAGTAATCTGCATATGAAACAAGTGAAGTTAACGGTTCAACTTGTCATGTCGCCGCAAAATTAAAGGAAGCTTCCACCATCGACAGCTAAATTCGCAAGACAAAAGAAAAAAAATGGACTCTAATTTCCAGCTGCACAAGTAAAGAAGCTTACAATCGATGATGGAACGGTGGCTAGACCTCTAGTGCAGATGGGTTGTGTCCTGCCCAAAGCAGGGCAGTTGCCACAGTAGAGACCTGGTCCACAATCCGTGGATGCTGAGCATGATTCCAGAAGCTGTTAATTCCTGTGAAATTCAGCTCAAACTGTGGGGAAAAAGAAGAAAAGGAAAGGAAAAAATGGGAGGGAGCACGGATCTCATAGAAGAAAAGAAGAGAAAGAGAACCTGACAATTGCCGTTAGAGCAGGCGGTGGAAAAGGTGATGAAGAGGGAGGGGAGAGATAGGAAGAGGAAGCCAATGAGAGGAGCTCTGCATTTTGCACCGTACATGAAGAAAATGTGAAGACGGTGGAAGCCACCCGGCGCAGGGAGGAGAGAAGAGAGTGGAAGCCAAAGTGCAAAGAGGAAGTCGATCAATCATAATTTTGGGTGGCCGAGGACTTTATCGCCTTTAAATTTCTCTTACTTTGAGGCAACACCCCTTTCATAGAGTCACTCCATTTCTAAAGTTACTGTGCCATCTTTTTTTTTTTCCAGAAGAACTTTTACTAAAATATTTGCCCATTGTTGTCCTCCTGGTTAATGTCTTTCCTCTTAAGTTGTCCTCGTAAACATTGCTTACATAGGGGGAAAAACAAAATCTTTAGCTTAGATTTCGAATAAAATGGCTGTGTTAAACCAATAAATAAATTCATCCCACTAAAATAAAGCTTGGCAAGATGTGCATTAAGCTATTACATGTATAATAATAAATGTATTTGTGTCATTTTGATGTGAGGGGTTGGAATTTCTGATGGTTGAGCAGCGAGCGCTTCCATTGAGAGTTAGAGAACCCCCAAAGCCATCGTAGAGGGAGACTCTTGCAAAGCAAAGCACTCATCCATAGTTGAGTGCAGCCATTCACCCTCTGCTACACAGTCTGACAGGGTCGTAGATACAGGAAATAAACTCTTCTCCTAAGTTTAAAGATGAGGAGAAAAATAGGAAAGAAAGAAGAGTCAGAGGGAAACTTTTAAAAATAATAAATGATTTTTTTTTTTTTTTTTGTAAAAAATTAGTATTATATCCTTCCTATTTTTCTTTTACTTTTCCTAGAGTAATCTTACAGTCAATCACGCATCAACTCAAGGGTTCTTCCTTTCCAGTTTTTGGGACCCAACAAGACGGACTATCAATGTACCTTCATGGTTAAAAGTGCTTCACCCTCATCTATCTTCATATGCTTTCCACGTGGTGGGTTAACCGTCAGGATTGGCATCGCCCTGCAACTGCAATGCTCACTCCCATGGAAATGCTTCTTTTTCCTTCCATCTCTCTATTTCACCCTACACCTGTTCTTAGCCTTTTAATTTTTTTGGCACCTATAAAATATTTCCATTGATTTAATTTCAAAATTTAAAAAACCCTCCCGACTCATAACAATCAAGATCTAAATTCTTTTTTTTTTTTTTGTAAACTGAACTAGATTTAATTTCTTTATAATTAACTACTGAGTGTTTGGATCTCGTTCAGCTTAATTAGCTGCCTCATATTCGAGCCTTGGGCATACCCTTCCTACTTGGAAGTAGAAGAAATTGTTTGTTCCAGTCACGGCTGACCATCGCTCTCATTGTCACAAACTAGCTAGCTGCACAAATATGGGAAATAGAGGGAGGGGCTGAAGGGTTTGTTTGTTTCCCTTTACTTCCTTTAGTTCTTAATTTTGAATAATTATTAAATTATTATTTTATATATTAAATTTCGTTCAACGTTATATTTTATAAAACATTAGGCAAAGTTGTAAAAATAACTTAAGTTTTATTATACATTTAACTAAGTTTAAAAAAAAACAATTATAACATAAGAGTAAAGTTATCTATGTGAAATTAATTTTCCTCTCCTCCCCTCTTAAACCAAATAAGATATTATTAAAATCCTTCCCCCCTTCCTTTTAATAAATTCAAATAGGGTAATATTAAAATCCTTCTTATCCTCTCTCATTCTCACCCCTTCATTAAAATCCATCCTGAAAACTTATTTGGTATGAGGGGAGAATGGGCGGAGAGAAAAGATTTTCAAGTTGGATTTTAAAAAATAAGAGAAGTGGGGTTAAAAGATTTCAACTAATTTTTTTTCATATTTTTTTATATTACATCTTCTCCAAGTTAAAATTTTGTATCCCCACACCATCAATTTTATAAAACCAACTAATAAAAATTTTCCTTCTCTTCCCCTTCCCTCAAATCCATCAAACCAAACAAACAATTAGGATTATCACAGGTTGTAGGCCCTCCTATATCCACTAAAGTTATCATCCTCTACCTTTAATACTAAGATCACTTCATCTTCCTCTACATCAAAACTAAATTAAACCTGCCACAACTATCTTAATCTAACAATAATGATCAAAGTCATTATCATTTAAATAATCGAAATCTCCAAATCAGGTCGTGCCTCCTCCGCCAGTGATGATAAAAAATTGAACTATTGGAGCTGAGAACGCCCCAGAATGCACTTGACCATTAAACTTGGGAATTGGGTACAGAATTTTGGGCATTTTGGTTTAGACAATATATTTATAACTTTCACATGGGTTTTTTGTTTTTTTGCTCAAGACTTTCACATGGGTTAATTTGGCGAGTTGCATAAATATGAAAATGAATTGTTTATCCTTAAAAACAATGGCGCGGCCTCTACAAAAAGAACATTGCTTTCCGCTATTAATTACATTGCTTCCTCTCCCTGTGAAAGAATAACAAAAGAATTAAATACTTCCTTTGTCCTAAATATGTCCAAGAGAGAGTTAATTTTTTTCTTAAATATTAAAAAATTTAATTAAATTATCTTAAAATATCATTTTTTAAAAAAACCATTTTGCTTGAATATATAATTTAAAAATATACAGCATATGATATTATTAAGTAATTTATTTAAATTCCTTAATTTTTTAAAAAATAAGTAAACTCTATCTTATATTTAAAATTTGAATGAATTATAAATACTAACTTTTTTATAAAAATCCTTAAATTAAATTGACCACTTGACATAGCACCATCATCTTTTTTGGACCCACGTGCCTCGAGCTGGCGAGCCCAAGCCATTGACGACTTCGACATTGACTTTTTGCGCTATGACAGCCCCGAAATCGATCCTTGCACCACTTTTTTTTTATATAAAAAAGTTTTGGAAGGGTTCGACTCCAGTCCTCTACCAAAGGCACGGCCCCGGGCTCTATGAGCACTTACTGGGGACTTACGAGATCGTCTATCAAAGGAGTTCCAGCGACGGCAGAGGGGATCGAACCCACTGAAAAACCGGAGCAAATCACCAAGAGGGGGGTGAATTGGGGATTTGAAAAATTCTTTTATTCAATTCTGAAAATTAATCGCAGGAATAGGATAGTTCAGAGAATGTGAGAGAAGAACAAGACACAGCAAGATTTATACTGGTTCGGTCTAACTCCTTGACCTACGTTCAGTCCCCAGACTCTCTGGGATTTCCACTATCACTCACAATCAGTTACACACTCTGTACTTGAAAGTTATCCTCTCACTAGGATACACTCCCCCTTATAAGTTGTACACTGATATTCTCAATCTCCAAGTCCCCCGACTTGAGATTCTTACAAACAAATGATTTAACAGAAACAAACTCTCTCTAAGAGCAGATATTGATAAACACTGAAGCTCAAATCTCTCAGGATAATTTACAGAAGAATGAATACAAAAATCTCAATGTTGTTCACTGTAAATGTCTTGTATATTGTCTGTTCTTCTTCTTCGAATCTGAATGATATTTATAGCAGTTGAGGTCCATTTTGAATAAAGAACATGACTATTGGAGGAGCACTACGAATTTGGCTGTTGAAGCTCCACTTCCAGCAATTAGCTATTGAGAATCCACTCACAATATTCTTGATGGATGGATTCTGCTTTTGTCTATACTGTTGTAGACATTCTTGCAATGTGGGACTTGATTAATATGAAGATAATGTTTATGTCCCTGAGCAGAATGGGATGTTCTCAAAATTGTATTAATTTAATCCAAGTTGAAGTACTTTATAAGACAACATATTCTCTCTCTCTCTCTCTCTTGCTTTACAGCTCATAGTCTGAATCTTCACTGTTTCCTTCAATAATTCATCTGAAACTTGCTAACAAATTGGGTAAACAACGTTAGGCACAGTAGCAAATAAGGATATGAAGTAATAACATTATTCATAAGGTTTTCGTAAATTGGCGCCATCTGGTTTTACAAATCTGTGCTTCACAAACTCGAGTTTACAAACCCAGACTCGAGTTTGGAGTCCATCCAAAAGCATCTTATTTTGAAAAGCTTCCTAAACTCGAGTTGATAAGTGACTGACTTGAGTTTGGTTCTTATAGAGAAGAAAGTCACGAGTTGCTCTTGGATGATGTTTTGAAATCATGCCTACACTCGAGTCATTTAGTGACTGACTCGAGTTTGAAGCTTTTATGAAAATCATGAGTTTAAGTTCAGAGCTTCAAAACTGGAGTTTAGAAAACGTAGACTGGAGTTTATAAAACCTGAAATGTTACTTAGCTCTCTGTATGGTCCAGACTCGAGTTTCAGTAAACACTGAAACTTTTGAAAAATCTCTATAAGTGTAAACTGGAGTTTCCATTTTTCAAACTGGAGTTTTCAAAACAGGCATTTACTCGAGTGCTTTCTGTTTGAGCTAAACTCGAGTCTCCAAAACCCAAATTTGAGTTTCAGTGAAAACTGAAGCATTTGAAATACCTTTGTAAGCTCAAACTAGAGTTTTCATTTTCAAGACTAGAGTTTAGAAATCATGTAATAACTCGAGTGTTTTCAAACAGTCCTAAACTCGAGTCTCCAGAGCCCAGACTCGAGTTTCAGTGGAAATTGAAACTTTGGAAGTCTTTTGTTAAACTTAAATTGGAGTTTCTGAAAACAAAACTGGAATTTACAAAATAAGCAACAGCTCGAATAACTCTGTTTATGCTAAACTCGAGTCAACATATCCCAGACTCAAGTTTACAAGTCTTTAAACTTTTTAGCTCTTTAAACTTTCTTGTAAACTGGAGTTTAGAAGGACTGAAGGTAGAGTTTGAAAACAAGTTGAAATTCGAGTGTCACTCCCTTTGATCTAAACTTGAGTTTATAAAACACAGACTCGAGTTTACAACTCTTAAAACTTTGATTGCTCTCTGTAACTCTGCAAACTCGAGTTTGTCCACACAAACTGGAGTTTGGCTTGCTATGATAAAAACTAGGCTTCTGTCTGTCAAGTTCAAACTCGAGTTTCTACACCAAAACTCAAGTTTGCCTTAAACAGAAAGATTTACGACTTTTTGAAGACAAACTTCAAATTAAGTTTACAATTGTCCGTTATCATCAAAGCACATAGAGAACTAACACCCATAACCCAAGGGCCTAATCTTGGATTCTTTACCATCTGTGTCAACTCTCATTGGCTCCTTGCACCACTTAGGAGTAAATAATCTTATCCATTAATGGATGTTATCTGGACTTACAAGGTTGGCCTTAAGCTCGAACAATTAGGGTCAGGCTTGATAAAATGGATAAAATCATGAAAACATGGGTTTTGGGCCTATGGCCTAAGGGCCAAGCCTATCAGGGCTGAGCTGGTCCGTTTCCTAGATCTATCCTCCCATATTTCCCAAATGCAATTTATCTATGCAATCTATAACTAAAATCTTCATGGTTTCTCAAACAACCAAGGCATGCAAATAATAATCAGTAGCACAAATCCACAAATGGAGTCCTCTCCCTCTTTCATGGTTCTACATCTATTCGGTTTAGAATAAAAAAGCTTAACCTGTACCCCCCCCCCCCAAACAAAAAAAAAAGGAAGCTTACCCACAGTATTTCTCACAGCAGGTTCCATTTTGAAGACCAGACACTGCTTTCTGCAAGCTGATTGACAATCACATGGAGCTAGCAAGAGAATTTGTGCGGATAAATATATTAGATGAGAGTAATCTCTAAACTTGTTTTATTTTGTTAAACTTCCACCGTGCCTTTCTTTTTGGTATTTCCATTTTGGCTAAATATGTGATGATATCTCTCTATTAGTGGTGCAGCTTGAAGTTGCCTGCTGACTCAAGACATTCTTGCAGGTCCTTCTTCTGTTTTTATGTGCTTTTATGTGCCACAATTACAAACAACGGTTCCCTTGAATCTACCTTTTATTGCCAATGGAGATATCATACTAGGAGCAACATGAAAAGTAGTGGTGAAAAATGAATTTTTAAATATCTACTAAATTAAATATGGAACTTTCTTTGAATTAAGCTGAATTAACTTAGGAAAATTTCAAAGTTAGACTAAACCAAAATCTTAAATTTCTTCATTTGATTAAAGGGTTTCCCTTTCAAAAATTACAATACAAAGGGTTTTCATTTATCATAAATTGTGCTTCTTTGAGATTTAAACTTGTGTTTTTTTACCTGCTTAACTAATATTTTAAATTATACTTTTACAATTTTATTATGTTGAGGTGTGTTGTGATCCTTATTTAGTCATGGAGTGTTAGTATTTTCCAATCTTAATACTTACTAGAGCTGAGAATCAGGGCCGGCCCGACCCTCCAAGGCTGGCCCGTGAAGGGCCGGTCCTTTAGGGCCCGGAGTAAGAAAAACATCTGTTTTTCAAAGCCCGGCCCGAGAGCACCAAAGCCAGAGCTAGCCCGCATGACCTGGAAATTACTATTCCAAATTTTAATTATTTTTCCTCAACTTTTTTTAAAAAAAAATATAATTAGTAAATTACAACACGAATCATTCAATAAATAAGCACAATCACTAATTCATAATCAAAAGCAAACTATGTTCACAAATAACTCACATAAAACATAAAAAGCATATCACTAAGTGACATTAACACGATAACTATTATTGTCGTTATCTTCGTCACTATCATCGATTTTAACGACATTTGATTGTTCTTCACTTTGAGTAGTAGCCTCTAGCTTATGAGTAAGAATATCATGAAATTCTTCTCCCGCATCATGAGCACATCCATAATCTTTATTTGCAACAAATAATAAATGAAATCATAAAATTAAAGTATAGTTATTATGTATTTGTAGTTAAATGGATAAATAACTCTATAACAAATATAATATATATATATATATATATATATATATATATATATATATATATATATATATATATAATTAATAAATTTAAAATGGAAAAAAAAAAGAGAAAAGAAAAAGCTACAGTGAAAAGGGTCTGCAGGGCCAGCCTGAGGCCCTCCAGAGATAATTTCAAATAACTCATCCATTTTTTAAGCCCTACCATTAAAAGGTCAAAGCTTAAATGGGCCGACTCGATGGGTCTAACCCATTTTTCAGACTCTAATACTTACAGTAGTAATATTATTAATCAATGAGTTATAAAATCTATATATAGCCTCCGTGGATTGTAACTTTAATTTCCAACTTAGTACCAACCATAATTTTACCCCAGTAGATGCTTGTCGTCTGGCTTCTCTGCCAAAAACCCAGCCCTCCTTTCTCAAGGCTTATTACTGTTGGAATATTTAATTGGTGTACTTAAAAGAGAGTTGAAGTTTATACCGTCCTCTCTTTTTCATAGGGAACTTTTTTTTTTTTGTAGAGCTACTCTTTAACGTAAGTGACTGTTTTTTCTCGTGTAAATTATTTTGTACTTATATTAAACACACACACATATATATTTTACTCTATATATTTTTACAAGTCACTTATACCCCATCCTCACAAAAAAAAAAAATAAATCATTAAATTGATAAGTTTTTCTTTCCCTTAATATTTTCCTTTATTTATGAAAAAGGTGCACATTTCCTCTCACATCCTTTTATCTTCATGTATTTACACCTCCTCTTATATTTTTCCCATGTGTCCAACCAATAGTAAATACAAGTAAAACTAACAAAACTTCATTTACTATTTTACGAGTGATTTATACTATTTTAATTTTGAGCAAAATTTTTTGGGTACAACTGCACGGTTGACTTATAAAAATGTACAAAGTGGTAATATTAATTATATTCACTTATCACTAATTATCTTTCATTCAATTATTTACTACTCATTATCTCTCATATTCTCTTTTCATAAACAATTGCATATTTATATATATAAAAAAATATAACATTTTTTTGTGCATTTATCAATTTTTAACTAATATTAACCACCAATTTATTTTACGCAATAACAAAATTGCTTATAAAAGTCACCAATTTGTCTCTCATAGTTAACTTTCAACAATAGCTTTTTTTTTTTTTTGCCCTAGCATAAGTTTGAATTGTATGGTCTTTCATTTTCAGAAAAATGAATCAAGCTTTTTTTTTTTGGTAAAGGCTTTTTCCACGTGGATGGACACGGATTTTTTCATTACTAATTGATAAGCCGTAAACTTACCATGTTTTAAGGCACAAATTGAACATGAAATTGATTTAATATAATTAAAAAACTTAAGAATAATAAGTAAAAAACATGGATTTGATGTCAGACATACCCTCACAAGTATTCTCGTGTGTTTTATAGATTTTTATCCACAAGAGAAACTAATTGGAAGAACTCAAGAAAATTAAGAAGAGAAGTCGACAAAGAAAGTAAAAGTTGGCGCCGAGGGTGCCAACTTTCTGGTTGGCAATCAGGAGTTGATGCCTAGGGCGCCCACTCAGTGTAAAGTTGGCGCCCAGGGTGCCAACTTTCTGTATGGCCATATAAAGTTGGCGCGCAGGGCGCCAGCTTTCTGTCTGTTGACTAGGTTTTGGCGCTCAGGGCGTCAAAAGTGCGAAAAATTTGATTTTTAACTTCTAAGACCCAAAAAAGAAAATAAAATTAAGAATCTTTAGTGGATTTGAAGCTCAATTGGACCTGAAATATAAAAAGGAGAAAGCCTAGCAACCAAAGAAAAACTTTTTGCATTGGAAACAACTCGACAACATTGGAGAAAGGAGATTAAAGCATCATCGTGAAGATCAACCTTCCACAATTTTTGAAGACCAATTCTCTTTTCATCTCTTTTCTTTATTTTGTTAACCTAGCCATGTTTGGCTAGTTTCTTTTTGTAGTTAGGGCTAAATTGAACCCTATGTGAATTTAAAGTCTTTGTTTGAATTCTTGATTGATATTGATTTTTTTGATTGAATGAATTTCCTTCGCTTAAAGCTTTCTTGAAGACTGATCACCTTTTAGATTGTTCATAGGTTGGTGTATGACAATAGAAATGTTGGTGCATTTAACCCAAACCGTTAATTCATCATAGAGTTGCATGACCTAGATATAGACTTACGAGTTTATGCGATCTTATAATTCTGGTTTAAAAATATGATCTTTTCAAACAATACTAAGACATTAGGTTGTTTTCAAAGATAACGGACTAAGGTAGCATCAAGACATTGAGACCTACTCTAACTTTAAAGAATTGATCGCCAATCGTAGGATAATAATCAATTAAGGATTCAATTCAGATTCTTGAAGGAGCATAAGGGGATTCTATGCCCTAGCTGCGTTTTTCTTGATTGTTTATATTTTCTAAACATCGTGCTTGAGATTTTTGATCTTCGATTCTTGTTCTTTCTTAAATTTTTTAAATTCTTGTTTGGTTACAACTCATCTCTTGTTTCTCGATTCATCCAACTAAATAGCAAATTAGTGATTGGAGTACTATTCCTCGTGAGACGATATTTTTCTCACTATTTTATTACTTGTAACGACCGGTGCACTTGCCGAAGTCGCTATCACTAATGATTATGAGATCTCAATTATTTATATTTAATCAGAACAATACAAATTTAAAATCTATCATTTTTAAATGATAAATTTATTTTATAAGAAGTTATAATTATTAAATTATTTTTAATTTAGATTTTACATCTATTACAATAAAAATTTATTTAAAGTATAAAAATTAAATTAAACTAAATCTGAATTATCCAAAATCCATCTAATAATACGGACAAGTGATAAGAACATTTATGTTCATCAAAATGATCAGCACAAAATGTGCTCTCTTGAAGTCTTGAGCCTTGTGGTTATTGCCTGATGTAGTAGTTGAGAATTTATCTAGATTACAAATAATACTAGTAGTAATTGTGCCAAAAAAATAATATTCCTTCAGTTATAAGTATAAAATATAGTTTGTAATGTAATTTGTACTATAAATTTTGTCATAGATCGGAGGAAGTACCAGGCTACCAGCAATAATAATAAAGTAAATCATTTTTGTCTCGGCTTCATCCCCTACCTCTACCAACCTTTATAGTGATATTTCTTTCCATCTGATCTCAACATGTTAACGTTTGCATGGTTTCTTACAAATTATCTTTTATTTCTTTAATATTTTTTCCTTTATGAGTCCTATGGTGCTAAGTATATGACTTAATTTATAATGCAACTAATGATATACATTACTTGAGGTAATATTATTTAATAGAAAAATTTTAAGTGAATTGATTCGTAAAATCATTGTTAGAGTTAAAAACATGTCTTCAAACTTAAAAAGCACCTATAAAAATGCTATTATCAAACTAACAATAATCCACATAAGCATTAAACACATGCCGTAATAGGTTATAGATGAGATCAAACAAGAGAGATAACTATTATTAAAAAGCTTAAGAGATCAGAAACAAGCTATAAAGCCTTCTTCTTCTTCTTCTTTTTTGTCATCAAGTTCATCTGGGAAAAAAAGGATTCCTTTATGAAAAGAAAAGCTTCAAGGCGACACGGAATAATGTAATCACAAAATAAAAAATATAGACCCCGAGGCCAGAAGCATACCAATGAGAATTATAATAAGGTTCTCATAAAGAAATTTAATTGTCAGAAAAATTTTACTGACAAGCAGAGTAGCAAAAAATTATTACTTTTATTTTTCACAACATGCCACTGAAAACTTATAATTTAACCTTAATTATTATCGCGGACTTCTTATAATTAAATCCTTCCATTACAACTTAATTTACACGAACTTGTCTGTAACACCCAACCTAATATGAAATTGAGACGGGCGGGGATCATTTGGGACGACATCGTTGCTTGTGAAGACCAGAAAAGCAAAGCAGCTAACACTTCAATAGGATCATCGAAGTCCAACCACAATATTTGTCCCGCGCTTCAGTCACTTTCTTTCAAATCAACGCATCTGTTCTCCCCTTTCCCTTTCTATCTTCACTCCAATTCCACGCCTCAAATAATGCAATCAATGAAAAATACATTTTTATTCTCCAAAAATAAATATCACGTTTTAGTATTTGTATTTCATAATTACCGGCCACATACTGAAAGCTACCTCCAACCCTCAATGGAAAACATGTTTTGTAATGCAATTTGAATTTAAAATTAGGTTATAGATTTAGAACACGAGGAGTATTATGTATGGCGTGCATCTTATTTTTTTCCCCTATGAATACGCTTAAATAGGCACTGCTTTCCTCCTTTTGTTTTTTTGTTTTTCAGTAAAACCTGGAATTCATTGGTCAGAAGGCTAGATTACAATAACAGAAACTAAAACAACCTAAGATCCTTCGTCATCTTCCACCTCTTGATGGGGACGTGAAGGATGACCAAAGGAAAAAAAAAAATAAAAAATCCCTATAATACTATGAGAAAGTTAATTTAGCCAAACTATCATCAAGATCTAGAGTAATTTACTCTCTAAGAACACCTGTGAGATTTATCTGCTAGTCTATATGAATGAGGAACCAAACCTCATCAACAAGTTCTTTAAAGGGTTAGTCTGAGTCACAACCTCTACTTGCTAGCTTTTGTGAAGACCATGGGCTCAGCGATGGCAAGGGGAACAACAATAAGTTATGATCAAAGTACTCTTCTTTAGTACTAATTAAATGCACCGCTTATTTAGAGGGATAGTTTTTGCTGCAAACGTAAGATCCAATTTATTTTTTAAACTATCTTTATTAATTATATGTATTAGAAGAGCTTTTAATTTTGATCATTTGAGTAATTTATTTACAATATAATCATTAAAGTGGTTTCTTGAAAATCAAAACTATATATTTTTTACTAATAGCTAAGTTAATTAATTTTTAATCAATGTAAATTAATTATTTAGTTCTCAGATATAAATATAGAGAAAAACTATATAACAAGGTTGTAATAAGACGCACTCTCAAATTTACGTACACTCAGTTATCGTTGGACTGCATATTTTGACGTAGAATTACCACCAACAACATCGCGTCATGCGCAATTCGCATGTTAAAAATTAAAAATAGATATTAAATTATTAGGATGTTTAATTGAACTAAAGCTACTCTGTTTAGTTCAATTAATTTAATTATTAGGATGGTAAATTCTCTGATTCCTTATAATCCCCAAATTTCCTATTCTGAATGCGTATAATTTTTTAATGACTTTACATCAAATGTTCCATATAATTTTATTTTTTTTTATAAAGATATTAGTCGAGAATAGAAATTATCGTACATATATGCCGACAGATTTGAAGAGGAGAACCCACAGCTTTTATATTTTAGGCCAATGAAAAGAGCCCACAGATGAGTTTTACAGAGTCCCGTCTATTCAATTTTGGGGACCAGCATAGAATGATGTAGGTGCGTGTGTGAAAGAGGATTTTCTAATATGCGCATGGCGTATAATACACTTACATTAGGCCGAAACATTCCGTACGGGGGAGAGAGATAGAGCGAGAGAGGAGGCACAGTGAAGGCGAAAACTGAAAAAGAAAGAAAAAACCAAAAAACTGAATAGAAGGATATGATAAAAATATGCGAACATCTTCGTCAGGACCTAAAATATTGTCAAAAAATGTCTTAAAAAAGTCATATGTCAATAAAGGCCTTAGGATCTTTTATACTATTATTTCAAAAAAACGGAGTTATTAACGGATACTGATTTTATTCTCAACAGATTTGATTTAGTTGTTAACGGGTAGTTGTTAACTGAACTGATATAGTTGTTAGTGGGTACTAATATAGTTGTTAATGATTTTTGAAATAATACTAGAAAAGATCCTAGGGTTTTTTTTTACATTTGACTTTTCTCAGGGTCTTTTTTAATAATATTTTCCTACCTTAGGCTCTGAAAGGAATTTTCCCTAAAAATATTACCAAAAAAAAAAGATTAATGATTGAGGCAATTTATAGACTCACACAGGCTAATTGTCCCTATTTTTTCGCAGTAACTGAAACACCCACGGAACTTAGAGGATCATCAAGCTCTCAATTTCCTTGACTAGAAGACACTTTCATGATGATGATGTTTGGTTTGAGGGTAGGGGAGGAATGGGGAAGGAGAGATAAATTTTTTCTTTTATTTTTATTGAATAGCTTATAAAAAATTTGTAATATTTTAAAAATACATTGTCAAATAAAAAAGAATATTTTTCTTATTAATAACAATTTAATTAATATCTCTCCTTATCTTCTATTCCCTCCCATTCACTTCCATTTAAACCAAACACACCCAATCAGGGCAGAATTTGTTACGTGTTTCCCACGAGAATAGACACGTGCAAAAATATCGTGTGATGAGAGGAATTATTTCAAATAAAAACCTAACATAAAAAAGAAGAAAGACACCACCAAATGATCGCTTAAATTTCTATATATAGGTAAGTAACCACCCCAAGCCGGAGCAAGTGAAGCCATATAGCAATATTGGCAGGTTAATTGGCATTTATAGACTAGAATATAAGCAGTTAATTAGTTGCCATGGGAAGCCGGATCCGAATCGTCTCAACCAGCAATGTGCGAGCTGCGGCGGCTCGAAGCGGCGACCATCTGGCTCGAAAGATCGAGTTGACTCCCTGGGATCTCCAGCTCTTACTAGTGGATCCCATTCAGAAAGGGCTTCTTTTCCACAAGACCGAAGCTAACATGGATTCGGTCATCCATCACCTCAAAGCCTCTCTTTCATCCACCCTCGATTTCTTCCCACCCCTCGCCGGCCGTCTCACCGTCGACGAACACGACGACGAGACCTCCTCAGTTTTTGTCCTCTGCAACAATTCCGGAGCATTATTTGTCCACGCTGTAGCAGATGATTTAACCACGTCACATATCCTTCAACCCATCTACACTCCTCGCATCGTCCATTCCTTCTTCCCGCTTAACGGAGTTAAAAACTTTGAAGGTACCAGCAAACCACTGCTAGGGGTTCAAGTCACGGAGCTCGTAGACGGTATTTTCATCGGCTGCACTATCAACCACGTGGTTGGCGACGGTACGTCGTTTTGGCATTTCTTCAATTCCTGGTCTGAAATCTCACGTGGTTCGGCCGAGTTATCGAAGCCTCCCACGCTGGAGCGTTGGTTTCTCGATGGCATTAATCGGCCTATACGCATTAGTCTGTCCAAGGCGACGAAGGAGAAACAGAAGTTGGATGGGTACCACAGCTCGCAACTGCAACAAGAGAGGGTGTTTCATTTCTCAAGAGACAAAATCGCAGAACTCAAAGCAAAAGCCAACAAGATGGTATATTCCGATAAGATATCTTCTCTGCAAGCAACTTTGACACATCTGTGGCGTGCCATAGTTCGGAACCAATGTACTGACCCCCAAGAAGAGGTCCACTACAGATTACTGATAGGTGTGAGGCCGAGGATGCGTCCGCCGTTGCCTCAGAATTATTTTGGAAATGCGGTGCAGGATGGTACCGTGAGCTTGAAAGCAGAGGAACTATTAGCCCGAGAGGGACTCGGTAAGGCTGCTCTGGAGATGAACAGGATGGTTGCTCTGCACGCTGAAGAGAAGCTCGTGAGCCACGTCAAGTCTTGGGTCAAAAACCCTAGGCTGCTTACAGAGGATGGCATGGCTAGGAATGCTTTGGTTACGAGTAGTTCCCCGAGGTTTGATGTGTACGGTAATGACTTTGGGTGGGGAAGGCCGGTGGCCGTCCGGAGCGGTGCCGGGAACAAGACGTACGGGAAAATTACTGTTTTTGCTGGAGCAGGGAACGGTAGCATTGACGTGGAAGTTTGCCTTTCTTATGAAACTTTGGAGGCTATGGCAAAGGACACAGAGTTTATGGATGCTGTCTCCGTTGCTTCTTATGAGTAATTAGTCATTATTAATAAGATTAATTAAAGCTCGTTTATTTTCTTCCTTTTGAGTGAATGCTCTGCGTTTGTTTCGACCATGCAAGCAATCGAAGTTATTATATATGTACTGTCCTCCATATCCTTTGATCTACAAAATCAGTACTAACGGTGGGCCTTTTGTCGTTGAAAATGAGTTACTATATATGTTTGGCCGTGCATGTTCTTTGACGATGAGACGATCATTGTCGTACAAAAAATATAATGACACAGTAGTTAATCATCATATATAGATAATACTACTAATTTTTATTAAATAACTCGTAAAAATATAAATTTACGAAGTAATTACGAGTCATTAAAAAAGAGGTTATTTTCAATGAATGTAGAATAATAAAAAATATTTTGATAAATAGACACTAGTTGTTTTATTTTCAATAAATAACAATGAAATTTCCATAAACAATAATCTGTTTTTTAATGGAAAGAATGGTGTATATTTTGAAAAGACGAGATGGTCATTGTATAAATTGAGACTAGAGCACTACTACAGAAAGTGGATACTATTTTCTTAAAAGATGTCCTTATTTTAAAAAATGGAGTAAAAAGTATAAGCCAAGACTTTAGGCGCCCTAAATCTTGTTTAGGGCGCCTAAAATATATTTTAGGCGCCCTAAATTTTTTTAGGGCGCCTAAAGTTTGCCTACAATTTAGCGCTAAAACTTAATTTTTCGCGCGATAGGTGTAATCTGGGTAATTTTTTACGCGCCAAGACATATTTATTTATTTTTTTTATTTAAGGCGCCCTAAACGTGTTTCAGGGCGCCAAAAAGCTACTTTAGGCGCCCTAAACTTATTTCAAGGTGCCAAAAAACTTGTGAAAAATTATGTTTTAAATTTTTTTTATTTGCCTTAATATACTTTTCGGCGCCCTAAATATTATTCAGGGCGCCAAAAAGCTACTTTAGACACCCTAAAAAGCTACTTTAGACACCCTAAATCATTTAGGGTGTCTAAAGTAGCTTTTTGGCGCCCTGTCTAAAGTCAAAAATCTACTTTAGACACCCTAAATTGAATTTAGGGTGTCTAAAGTAGCTTTTTGGCGCCCTAAATTTAATTTAGGGTGTCTAAAGTAGCTTTTTGGCACCCTAAATTTTATTTAGGACGCCTAAAGTAATTAATTTTAAAACTTAAGCACCAAATTTTTTTTAAAAAATTATCTAGGTGATAAAAAATTAGCGCCAAAAAATATATTTTAGGCGCCCGAAAAAAGTTTAGGGCGCCTAAAGTATATTTTAGGCGCCCTAAATTTTATTTAGGGCGCCTAAAGTAATTGATTTTAAGACTTAAGCGCCAAATTTTTTTCAAAAAATTATCTAGGCGGTAAAAATTAGCGCCAAAAAAATATATTTTAGGCGCCCTAACTTATACTTAGGGCGCCAAAACTCACGCTCAAGATATAAAAACCCTAAGCTCTTCCCACCAATCTTCACAACTTCAAGTCCTCAAGAACAGAGCTACTCGAAGTCACATTTCTACGTATTCCTCTTATTTTTTCTCCTTTCCTTTTTTCGTTTTCTTCCCCCCCTTCTTTATTGTATCTATCTTACTTTAAGGCAAGAAATTTTGTGATTTTGTTTCAATCCCCTCGGAGTTTTTTGTTTTAACCTTGACGGTGTTTCCATTTACAGTGATGCTACAACTGCGAAAAGCTCAAAAAATGGAGTTTCATCAAATAATCTTGGTTAGTTAATTATTGTATTCACTTCATTGGTTTATCTTATATATCTTGATTTCCAATTTACAATTTTTTGATAGTTTGGATCCGTACTCGGAAACATTGATACGGTTCGAGATGTTTTGTCTGGACATCTTTTTCTACACATAGGTTGAGAGGGTATGGTTTATATGATGTTGTCATGTGTGAATTATAAAATTGTATGTGAGCACTTTGTTGTAGTAGACTTTGTTGTATGTGAAACTTTGTTGTTGTAGAATTTCTTGTATGTGAGCACTTTGTTGTGGACTTTGTTGTAGAATTGAAGCTCCTTTATAATGATCATTTGAATTGTATGTGAGCACTTTGTTGTTGGAGCTCTTTTAATTTAGAATTGTTCATACAAATCCTTAGTTTGATATGAATGGTGTAGATTAAGAAAATTAAAATTATTTCAATCTGAGTTTTCTTTGCTGGGAGCTATTTGTAAAATCAAAAGATGTATGTCTGCTTTGCTTTGAAAGGCCATAAATACGCCTGGGAAATTTTAATATATTCGTAAGCAATATGAAAAAAAAATTACTATAAGGCGCCCTAAAACGTTTTTAGGGTGTAAAAAGTCTATATAAGGCGCCCTAAAACCTTTTTAGGGTGTAAAAAGTCTATATAAGGCGCCCTAAAACGTTTTTAGGGTGTAAAAAGTCTATATAAAGCGCCCTAAAAAGTTTTAGGGTGTAAAAAGTCTATATAAGGCACCCTAAAACATTTTAGGGTGTAAAAAGTCTATATAAGACGCCCTAAAAATTTTTTAGGGTGTAAAAAGTCTATTAACTTGCCTTATAATGCACAGATTTATAACGCCCTAAAAATATTTTAGGGTGTAAAAAGTTTTTATAAGACGCCCTAAAATTTTTTAGGGTGTAAAAAGTCTATATAAGGCGTCTTGAATTAATTCAAAACGCCTTTTACAGGGCGTCCTGAATTTTTTCAGGGCGCCAAAAGTTAACTTTTCTACTACCCGTTGACAGACGTCCTTGAAATTTAGGGCGTTAATTGTATCTTATTCAGGACGTTATTTTGCTTTTTTGTGGTAGTGGGGGGAATTAATGCATGTCCCCCACTATATATATATATATATATATATATATATATATATATATATATATATATTTCTTCACTATTTTGTACTTAAAATGTTATATTTTTATTCTTGAAAAAAAATGAAAATATTTCATTTATATTTATTTTCATTTTGTTGTGGTTTTCTTTATCGTGATTCAATTTGTGTTAATCTCTGTTTGCAAGGACGTGTGTATTTGTTCGTCTATGAAGTGTTATATTTTCTCAGCAAAAGCAGAATGTTAATATTTTTGTTTAGGTTTGTGTTCGAGGAGCAAGTTTCCGTAAGTTGACTCATCTCACATACTTATTTATTTTATTATGATAAATCACATTATAAAAGCAATGTTTATTACTGGCACAAACGGGCACAATATATACGTATAATGTTTATTGGTGTATCAAATACAATGTCGCCACGTAGGAGGAAATGAATCGAGCGTGGAAGAGCGGCAGGCGAGGATCAAAACGTTGGAGGCAAGGGATTGGTCAGCTGTCAACCCCCATACATCGAAATGCTATATGCTTCCAAGAATGTTTGTGGGCGTGCTTTCTCGAAAGGTTTGTGGCATATGTTTCAAAATCGTTACACATACTCACACGCAACACATCATTATTTTGGAAAGAGCAAGCAACACTGCGGCTTTTTGTAAACATAGCACAGCCATCCACATAAACCATATCTACCACTTGCAACATTTTTAAAAGAAGAAATAAAAAATAAAGGCGGTAAAATTTTTAAAATTATGGGCTTGAATTTTGATATATTAGACGTTCTTTTACTAAAAGTTGATTTTTGGCATCACCTTTTAAATTTGGGACACAAAAAACCATGCTTTTAGCATCCCAATTAGAAAAGAAATGTCAAAATCAGAGCTTATGACTCCAAGAGCACCATTTTTAGCGTTCCTGTTAGAATTGGGCATTAAAAAGAAAAAAGAAAAAAGTCTTTTAGCCTCTATTATGCTGTCAACAAGAGCTACGACCCTCTTTTCCCCAAGTCCTCCGCAGATCTCCCCCAACCCATCCCCCTCTTCGCCCGTCTCCGTCTTTGTCTCCTTCTCCTTTGGTTTCCTCCTCTGACTCTGGAACTCTCCTCTGCTTTTCTAATTTTTTTTTTTAAAAAAATTAAAGTGTTTCTTTTTTAACGGATGTTATTTTCCAAGTTTTACTACGTCACTTACATAGGCGTCCCCTTATAAATGAATGTAAAAATTGTCTAAAAATAGATATTAAAAGGTTTATTTCGTAATAGTGGTGGAACCTGAGTGACAAGGATGCTCCCTTAAGTATGAGTAGAGGGAAGGGAAAGGGAGGAGAAATAAAAATTTTATAAAGAAATTAAAGAAGTGGGGTTATAAAATTTTTTAAAAAAGAAAATATATAAAAAAGCATGATTAGTTGCTTCTTATTCAAACATTCTACATAAGGGTAGTAAGACATCTCACTATCATCATTAACATTCCTTTTAGCAAAGTCTAAAAATTTCCTCACCCCTATTATCATATTCATTACTCATCTATTTGGCTTTTATCCAACTGTGATACATACACTAATACATATAATGCTTTTCACATATGTTTTTTGGCCTTTTAACAATTGAAAATGGGGGGACACCTATTCTGGAGACACAGTAATTCATTTAGGACACTGTAAGGTTTTTTTTAAAAAAAAAAAACACACACACACACAAACGCGCATTTGAAGATGGAGGAAGAACCGGAACTCTTTGTCGGACAACTCAGTGTGGTTGATAGAGCTAAATAAGAGGATGCAAATGAAAAATGTGATAATATATCTACTATACAGATAGTTCTTTGAGAGCAAAATCCCATCAATTAATCTGGGATTAGTATATGTAGATAGACGGAGAGGGAGGAGCATAAATTAAGAATAAGATTAATAGATCCAAAATTCTAAGTCTAACAATCTGAAGAAAAGGAAAAATAAATTCTAGATTATAGTAAAGATCGATGGAGAGGGCGTGCTAGAACCTGAAGATTGATAGCGTCGCGACCATATCGACAGTAAGGGTGACCAAATCAAGGGCGAGGGAGAGTTGGAACTAAAAGATCAACGATGAGGGTGACCAGATTGACAACTATTTGCAACATTAGACTCCACTCACCAACAATTTGTGACCCCACATGTCCGATTTGTGGCTCACAAATTGCCAAGAAGGAGGAGGGATGACTTATTGGAGGATTTCGATGATTTTTTACTACACATGTCTAATGAGGAGGAGTGACGACGAAGGAATTAAAGACATTGAAGGCAAAGAGCAAGGGCTGGGGTTGAGTCGAGAGGAAGAGCAAGATGATTAATAAGAGGGTCCAGAAGCACTTCAAGGACACATAGGTATGAGATAAGAGAAGTAACAAGTTGTTTAGAATTGACATAGGTGTTCCAACTGATTAATCGCTTTAGGTATCCCAATTGTAAGTTGGGATGCCTATAGTGTGGCTTTAGGCGACCCAACTTACAATTAGGACACCTAAAGTGTTAAAATAGGTCTCCAAAATTTAATTTGGGATACTTATAATTGACTTTAGGCATCCTAACTCTAAATAGAGATGCCTACTATGTTAAAAAAAAATACAAAAACAGCGCCGCTTTTATTTCTTACATCCCTTTTTAAAAAACAAACTTTTTTTGAGAAAATAAAATCTATTTATTGTAGTAGTGATATTTGAATTCCTATAGACAAAAATAGCTCATACACAATATCCTAACAAAAAATGCAAAATCGGCAATAACTCAAGAAACAAAACATACAATAACCCAAGAAGAGAACAATATTGATTAAAGACTATGAGTCTGTTTGGATTACTAGCTTTTTTAGTCATATTTTTTTAAAAAAAGTCAGTTAACGTTGTCAATTGATTTTATATTCATTAATTGGTTCGCATCTGCATGTTTTACTTATAATTGATTTTAGATTCACTTTAGGCATCCCAATTCTAAATAGAAACGCCTACTGTTTAAAACATTACAAAAATGACAATGCTTTTATTTTTTACTTTCCTTTTAAAAAAACGAACATTTTTTGGGAAAATAGAATCTATTTATTGTGGTAGTGATATTTGAATTGCTATAGACAAAAAAATTATAAAACTCTAAAGTACTTAATTAAATATATTATAATAGATAAATTAGAATGCATAAAAATATATATTTAATATTATATTATATGCTTGATATTTTTTTTCAAAACTTAAAAAAAAAAGTCACTTTTTTATAGAAACTTGTCAGCCACAAAACCTATCTTACACGTTTCTTATTTCTCCGTGTGGCTTTCCTTATTGCAAGTTGAGTATTTTCGTCCTGCAACCATATACTCTCAAGACAATTGTCCAGCTCATCGATGTTGTCACGACTCACGCGAGACCCACCCACTTCCACTTTGTGTGATAAGGGCCGGCGTTTATAGTGATCTTTCTTTCCAGCTCACAACGGGTCTCACGTGATTTCCAACAAATGATTCTTTATTTTTTTTAGTAATATTTTAGGAGAATTTCAGTTAACCCTTCTGGATTTGACGTAATTTTAATTAACCAAAATATTCCGAAACTTTAATTATCTCTTTGATTTAAAATAAAATTAAGTTTTAGATTGAAAAAATAATCACTTTATTTATCTTGTAAATTATTTTATTTATTTTATGCAAACTCATATTAATCATATGATTTTTTATATTTATCTTTGTGAATGGTCAAAATAATTTTAATTTTTTGGATTTTTTTAAATCTATTTATTTGTCTTATGAATGTATTTATTTGTTTTGTAAATTTTCATATTTTTCTTTTAAATAGCTAAAATATTTTTAATTTGTTACTTTCTTTTAATTTTTTTTATCTTTAAATATTTTTATTTATCTTGTAAACAATTTTTTAAATTAAAAAAAGAGCATAATTATTTTTTCATGCATAAAATTTAATTTCATTTTGACCTATGGAGTATAGTGAAGTTTCCTACAGTTTTGAAGTTGACTGAAATTATGTCATATTCTTGAGGTTCAATAAAATCTTCCCCAATATTTTTTTCACACTATATTTTATTTTAGGGATAGGTGCAAAAATACACGTATAGTTTACTCTGAGTAACGCCCAACACCAAGTGTTTTTTGTAAGTGCAAAAGTGCACATGTGATTATAATTTAGGTGCAAAAATATCATTTGATCATTAAGTTTGACTTTTTTTTTGCTGACTAAGCGATAACGTGACATTTTTGCACATGTGTTGGACGTTCTTTTTGCCAAACCATGTGTGTACTTATGCACTTTTGAAATGTCGTCATCGCCCATTTAGCAAAAAAAGTCAAACTTAATAGTCAAACGGTATTTTTACACATAATTTATAACCACATATACACTTTTGCATTTAAAAAAAGAACTTGGTGTTAGACACTTCTCAGGGTAAAGTACATGTATATTTTTATACGTTAATCCTTTATTTTAATACATATGATTTTTTTATACAATCTTTAAAAATATTTTAAGGCCCCGCACAAGTTTTTAAAACATGACCTAATAGGTTATGTACGAGATCAAATAAAAGAGAGAACTATTATTAAAAAGTTTAGTGATTAGTAACAAGCTATGACACCTTTTTTCTTTTTCTTTTTCATGTTTAGTCAAGTTCATCTGGTGACAGAAAGATTCCTTTATGAAAAGAAAAGTGACAAGGTCACACTCAATAATATAATCACATAATACTCTCTCCATCTTTATTTAATATATAATATATTTAGAAGTTTATGCTAATGTTAGATATAAGATATATTTTTTCTATTTATCTATCTTTTTTAAAATTTATTTTCATAAAAACTCCTTCGACAATAATCAAAGATGAGAGAAGAGAAAAAAAAAATAAAAAAATAAAAATGATATTCTAAAATATATATGTCATATTAACTAATATTTTTAGTATGTTATATTACTTCGTTTGATTATATTAAAAAAATTGGTTAGATAAGGATAAAAATTAATTACTATTCTCTACACCCTACCGGGAATTTGTTATTGCTCCTTACTTGTTATCAAATATTTTATAGATTAAATCGAATCAAACCAAAATTTATTTGTAATACCTAACCAAATATGGGATTAAGATGGGTGGCGATCATATAAGATGGAAGTTTGTTTTATAATAATGCTTGAAAAGTCAGTTAAAATAAAAAATAAAATTTTTATTTAATGAATTTTATTAAATTTTCATTAAATATCATGTGTGCATTTGCATGTGACAAAACTCTTCATGAAGACCCAAAAAATAAAGCAACGCTGCTGCTTTTTGACACTATAGGACAGCCATCCACAGAAACCATGTCTGATCTTATAGAAATAACTTTAATTCAGTTAACCTCTAAAAGATTTTGAAATTTTACAAAAATACTTAGATTAAGATAAAATTAAGTTTTAAAAATAAAAAGATAATTATACCTTTATTTTTTTTTTAATTTTTTTATTTATCTTGTAAATTCTTTTATGTATCTTATGAACTTATGAATGACTAAAATCTTTTAACTCCATAGATTTTTTTAAATCCCTTTTTTGTCTTACAAATATCTTTATTTTTCTTGTGAATAGTTAAAATGGCCTTGATAACTCCTTATTTTTCTTTGAATGCTTTTATTTGTCCTGTAAATATCTTTATTTATCTTTTAAATACTTATATTTTTCTTATAAATGTCTGTATGAAAAATAAAGCAAGGTAATTAATCTTTTTCGCGGACAAAATTTAATTTAATCTTGACCCAGCATACAATAGATTTCATAATTTGTTGGAAGTTGAATGGAATTAAATTAATTCCATGAGGTTAGGTGATATATTCTCTAAAATCTATTTATTTCCCTAAAACATATATCCCTATTGTTCTAATTATAAAATCAAGTTGACTTTTTTTTTAATAGATCAAAGAAGCAAATTAAATTATTTTGGAGTATTTTTATTTTTTTCTCTAAACTAATTAGTTTAACTCATAAATTAATATATAATTTGATAATACACAATATATTATATGATTAAGTAATTTATTACCATTAGTAGTATAAATTAGGTCCTTGATTTAAGATTGATAGGAGATAGTATTATGAAACTAGAGGCTTAGGGCGTATAATACAGTGCGTACGGATGTATGAATGGTGAAGAACAGACGGCGTTTCCATAATTGTAAAACTAATTAATGGTCCCCCACGACCCAAATCATTGTAGTGTGTGGGGCCGAGCAGAAATGTGAAGGATTATTTATATATTCATCACATGTTTGTCCCCACACAGATTAGTGACTACAATGGTTTGTGTTACGGATATCTCATAAATGGGCCCAGCCCAATAACTAAAGAACCCAGTCAAAATGACTTCAGTTATGCTCATAACCGCTTCCTTGAAAATAGGAGTGGTTTTATCAAAATATCTATCGTTATGATAACTGCCTATGTATCAAGAATATCTATCAAAAACGCATATCTTGATATCCCTAAAATAAAGGATGAATCCAACTGAGTAAGATAAGGCACAGGTACGCCTATAAATAGGGTGAACCCCTTACAAGGTACACACTTCTGAAACCCTAGCTTTTCTATTCACACAGAGCACACACACCACCCCCTCTGGCTATCATTAGCCTGTCGTATACCCTCGAACTACGTGGACTTTGATCCACACTGTGGTACGTAGGACCCCGGGATTTCACCCCGGGCCAAGTCCAACCCAACTTGTGATCTACACCGGATCATTGGCGCCGTCTGTGGGGACTGTAAAGTCCTATTCCTGTGACCCGTGATGGCTAATACCAGAAGCAAAAGCCACCCGCATGCACACGAGCAAGGTCAGGAACAAAATTTTAGCGAGACCCAACAGCAGGACGTTCAAGGCGTTAATCAGGAACAAATGGAGGAGTCCCCGACGAGCAGGCCAAACGCTGGAAAATACTAACCACGCTGGTCCCTCAAAGTTTCAGATTGGAAGCCCAGACATACGGCTCCTACATAACATTGCTGAGTCAATGATGAAACGGATCGAGAATGTGGAAGAACGCGACAATCTTCAGAGCCAGAAGATTGACCATATGACCGAGGTGATGAATCAAATTCTTAAACACTTACAAGACCCTCTTCAGGAGGAACGCCGGGACGGTCAGCAGAATGAGGACGAAGAAACCAATCACCAAACTATTGATCCCCTACAGGAGGATCATCCCGGTCAAGGCCGAATAGCTTCAACAAAAAATTCTCAGCAAAATAATCACCAGGACGCGAGTCAGGAGGATCAAGCCCGGGCACAAAGGAAGGACAGCCGTACCTCGGACAATCAGGGAATTCCGCAAGACTCCGACAGGTACAAGACGTGGTATGGGGAGGGAGGACAAAACAACAGCCCGTTCTCAGATGAAATTACAGAAGCTGAGTACCCAAGGAAATTTAATACATCCGACCTCCCTAAGTACGACGGAAGTCAGGATCCCCAGACACACTTGAACACTTTCGACACTGAGATGCTGGTCCGAGGATTCAAGGGGCCAATCATTTCCAGGCTGTTCACCTCAACGTTACGAGGAGCCGCCCAAATTTGGTTCCGGACTCTATCTCCCAAGTCCATCACCGACTTCAACAACCTGAGCGAGAAGTTCCTGCTGAATTTCGCGACAAGCAAAAAGCAACCCAGGTCGGTCTACACGCTGGACAGAATCAAGCAGCAACCCGGTGAAACCCTTCAGAAGTATTTGGATCGTTTCAAGGCTGCCGCATTACAAATCCAGGGATTAACGGAAAGCGTCCACGTACACTTGCTCATCTCGGGCTTAGATAGCGAATCCAGAATGGGGAGATCGGTCATATCTGGCGAGATCAAGACGCTGGAAGAATTCCATAAACGAGCCAAAAAGTATCTGGACATAGAACAGATGCAAATAGCCAACGCGCCGGGAAAAGAGAGACAGAAAAGCCCACCCCCGAAAGGGAAGGACCGGGCATCAAGAGACCGACCCCGTAACTCGGACCAGAAAACACGAGGACAAAGGCATGAGGGGAAGTATGAGAGATATACTCCAATAAATGTCCCTCGTTCACAGTTATGGAGAGAGGTAGCCCTGACCGAGATGAGGAAGGTGGAGCGACCCCGACCACTTTATAATAAGGGAAAGTTGGACCACACACGGTTTTGTGAATTCCACAATGGACCCGGGCACACAACAGATGAGTGCTGGGACCTTAGAGATGCGGTGGAAAAGTTTATCCGAGATGGAAAATTACGTCAGTACGTTATCAAAACACAAGGGCAGAAAGCCAAGCGCAAGCAGACGGATCGGAGTACAAGCCCGGTCTCCCAGAGGAGAAAGCCGGACGAAGGCCGGAGAAAGCACGACAATGAGGACGAGTTCCCGGAAGCAGAGTTTGACTGCAATGTCATTAGTGGAGGTTACGGAGGTGGCGGCGATACGGCCAATCAGCGGAAGAAATACCTTCGGGAAGTCTTAACCATCAGGGGACGACCGACCTTCAAGCCGGAGCCATCACAAACCGAAGAGCCTCCTAAGCTGTTCTTTACTCAGGAAGATCTGAGGGACGTAATCCCGGGTCATCAAGACGGACTGGTCATAACCGGCCTCCTGGGAAAATGCCGTGTAAAGAAGATATTCATCGATCCTGGCAGCGCGGTGGATATCATCCTGTGGGATGCCTTTAAGCGCATGGACCTCGACCCAGAGAATCTAAGGCCGTGCAGGACAACCTTAATCGGGTTCAACGGACAGGATACAAACCCCAAAGGGTGTATCGAACTTAAAATGACCTTGGGCTCCAAAGAAGCCTTCAAGACTGAGCGAGTCAAGTTTATTGTAGCAGATTTCCCTTCGTCCTACAATATAATCTTAGGCAGACCAACCATTCATAATTGGGACATGCTCATATCAACTAAGCATCAGAAGCTGAAAATGGTAAGTCGGAACAATAAAGTCGTCACCGTCAGAGGTGATCAGAAGGAATCCCGGCAATGTTATTTCTCGACAGTTAAAAACAACGAAACCGGAACATCGAGCTCGCAGCAGAAAGGAACTCGAAAGTCAGCGCCAATTGCGCCGAGCTCGGTCAACATGGTAGAGCTGGATGTAAGAGAAGAAGCAAAGATGATGAAAACAGAGCCTGATGGAGAGCTCACAGGCTACCAACTAGGAGAGGATCCCGGACAAATAACACAGATCGGGAGTGCACTTGCCGAGCAAGAAAAAAGCGAGCTCAAAAAGCTGTTATGGAGAAACAAGGACGTATTCGCTTGGAAACCTTCGGAGTTACCAGGAGTCGACCCGGCGTTCTGCTGTCACAAATTGACCATAAATCCACGATATACGCCGGTCTCGCAGAAGAAAAGAAAGATTGCACCGGACCGTCAGGAAGCCCTAACCGAGCATGTAAGAGAACTGCTGGATGCGGGATTCATCAGGGAAATCCAGTATACCACGTGGTTGTCAAATGTGGTAATGGTCAAGAAACCAAATGGCAAATGGAGGGTATGCACCGACTACACCGATCTCAACAAAGCATGCCCCAAGGATGCTTACCCCATGCCAAATATTGACCAACTGGTGGACAATTCCTCGGGTTTCCAGTTGCTCTCATTCATGGATGCGTATTCCGGCTACAACCAAATAGCTATGCATCCTGAAGACCAGGAGAAAACAGCTTTTATCACGGAAAAAGCAAACTACTGCTATAATGTCATGCCTTTCGGGCTGAAGAACGCAGGAGCTACTTACCAGAGGATGATGAATCAAGTGTTTGAGGCACAACTCGGCAGGAATGTCGAAGTTTACATTGACGATATGATCGTAAAGTCAGTTAAGCGATCCCACCACATCCAAGATTTGCAAGAAACATTTGATAAGCTCCGGGCCCACAGAATCCGACTTAACCCAGCTAAATGTGCATTCGGGGTACCAGCGGGTAAATTTCTCGGATTCCTGTTGACAAACCGGGGGATTGAGGTCAATCCGGACAAATGTCAGGCCGTCCTCAATATGGCTGCCCCAAAAAACAAAAAAGAAGTACAGCAGTTGACCGGCAGACTGGCCGCGCTGACAAGGTTCTTACCGAAATCGGCAGAAAATGCTCTTCCTTTCTTCAAGTTATTGAAGAAGGAAGCACGGCATGGAGAATGGAACTCAGAGTGTGAAGCCGCGTTTGACAAGATCAAAAAATGCCTGTCATCACCACCCGTGCTGACAAAACCCGAGCCCGGGGAAGATTTGATATTATATCTATCCGTGGCCCCAGAAGCGGTAAGTGCCGCCCTGGTGAGAGAAGATTCGAGGGAACAGAAACCGATCTACTTTACAAGCCGGGCTTTGCAGAGTTCGGAGCTAAGATATCAAAGGTTGGAAAAGGTGGCCTTTGCGCTCCTAACTGCCGCGAGGAGATTACGCCCTTACTTCCAGGGGCATAAAATAATTGTCCGAACCAGTCAACCCATACGTCAAATACTCCACAAACCTGACTTAGCAGGAAGAATGATGAGTTGGGCAATCGAACTATCCGAATTCGACATAGTATATGAAGCTCGGCGTGCTATTAAGTCCCAGGCTTTAGCCGACTTCATTGCAGAACTGGTGCCAACAGAGGTAGTCCCGAAAGCAGACCTTGACGTTTGGAAAGTATTTGTAGACGGCTCTTCAAACGCCAAAGGAAGTGGAGCCGGGATCATAGTCGAAAGCCCGGAAGGAGTCGCCATGGAACACTCCCTGCAATTACACTTCAGAACGTCCAATAATCAGGCCGAGTATGAGGCTGTATTAGCCGGGCTATCACAGGCAAAAGACAATGGGGCCAGGAGGGTTCATCTCTCTACCGACTCTCAACTAGTCGCGGCCCAAATCAACGGTTCATACACGGCCAAGGGACCCTTGCTAATTAAGTATCTGGGGAAAGTCAGAGAGGCAGTGGCCGACTTCGATGATGTCCTAGTCACCCACATACCCAGGGGAGAAAATGCGAGGGCAGATATCCTCTCCAAATTAGCAAGCACCAGGAACCCGGGAAATAATCGGACTGTAATACAACAAAGTCTCAAGGAACCCACGTGTATCATGGTCATCGCGGCAGCAGAAGACTGGCGAAAGCCAATCTTAAATTACCTGGAAAAGGGAGTTAGCCCGGACGATCCCGGGGAAGCAAGGCAGATAGCACGGACCGCGTTAATGTACACGGTGGTCGATGACCAGCTCTACCGAAAAGGCCTGCAATCCCCAATGATGAGATGTTTAAACCAGGCAGAGGCCGAGTACGTGCTGTCGGAGATACACGAAGGGATAAACGGACAACACATGGGGGCAAAGGCGTTAGCCCGGAAAGCCTTAAGGGCTGGATACTACTGGCCGACAATGGTTGCGGACTCCGGACAGCACGTACGGACTTGCGAAAGCTGCCAAAAACATGCTCGGATCCTCTGGCCACCTCCGACCGAGTTGAGAACCATCACGGCTCCTTGGCCATTCTTTAAGTGGGGTATGGACCTCCTTGGACCGTTCAAACCGGCCGCAGGGCAACTGAAATGGCTTGTGGTGGCTGTGGATTATTTCACTAAGTGGATCGAGGCCGAACCACTGTCGACCATCTCGGCTGCTCGAATACAAAAATTCTTCGAAAGAAATATTGTTGCAAGGTTCGGGATTCCTGCCGAGATCGTAACTGACAACGGTACTCAATTCGTCGACCAAGGTTTCCAGAGGTTGATGTCCGATCTCGAAATCAAGCACCATTTCGCCTCGGTAGAGCATCCGCAATCTAACGGGCAAGCCGAGGCAGCCAACAAAATCATTGTTGACGGGCTCAAGAAAAGGATGAGTAATGCAGAAAGTAACTGGGTCGAGGAACTATATCCGGTACTCTGGGGATACCGAACTAGTGTCCAAACCTCGACCCAGGAAACACCCTTCCGAATGACATATGGATGCGAGGCCATGATCCCGGTTGAAATTGGGCAAACATCATGGAGGAAAGCCAAAGTCATGGAAGAGGGAGAACACGCTAACAACGAGCAGATAGCAGCCGAGCTAGACCTCATCGATGAAGTGAGAACGATGGCACACTGCCGAGATCTGGCAACGAAGCAGCTGGTGGCGGCTAAGTATAACCGCAAAGTTAGACCGCGAGCGTTCGATAAAGGTGACTTGGTATTACGCAGAGCGGATATCGGAAATAAGAATGCCCGGGATGGAAAACTTGCAGCAAACTGGGAGGGTCCTTACCGTGTTTCGGACAAAATGGGGCCCGGGACTTATGCCCTTGAGACGTTAGATGGCACGCCCATTAAACGAACATGGAACGCGGACAAACTAAGGACTTACTACAGCTAAAGACCGGGAGGCACTCGGAATAAACCCACAGCGGATGTCAGTGGTGACTGTGAACCGCTTTTTAGTTTCAACGGATGTCGGTGGTGACCGAGAACCGTTTTTTATTACGCACTGTCTTGCTTTTAGCAGTATTTTCCATTGATTAAAAATTGTGTAATTCTAATTATTTCAATCAATAAAAAAAAAGGTGGTTCAATTCATGGGCCAACCTAGTTATTGCTTGTGAAATCAATGCAAAGATAGGCTGCGACAAAAGCAAGATAATTAAACAAAGACTTGGGTTTCGCGATCCCGGTCATGATAAGATTTGTCAACAAGTCTTGTAAAGCTTACGATGCATCGGAACTGTCCCCTGGGGTGGTGTGAGATTGCCATAAAAGATCCTGATCAGGTCGAAATGTTTAGGCTCCTATTCAAAAAGGATATTAGGGCCCGAACATGTGGCAGTTGGCTACCATCTCGGTACGGTACTTTATAAAGTACTTAGATGATTTTTGAAAATCGTCTGTTGTTTAGAATGCCCGACCATTAATAAACGTGGCCCGTTTGTTAAAACGTCGGTTGAATAACCAGCAGATTCTGCGCAATATATCTTGACTTTGGCCAAGTCATAAAATAAAGAACCGAGCTTCGTGCACGGATTACGTTCCCCTTTACTCATCAACTGGTGAATTCAAACACGAGTTTGGTTTAAAGGATGAAAATAAATACATGTAAGATGGACGAGCTGAGGATGCTAGAAAATCCGGGAATACCGGCTTGTCATATTATTAATTTTGAGGGCAAAAGGCCCCAGATTACAGAAGAAACAAAAATGAAAATGAAAATACTACAAAAAAAAAAAAAAAAAAAAAAAGATCCTAGAAAGACGGCATCAAGATTGGGCTTGGCCGGGCACAGGAGGGCCAGGGGCGTCGGTCGTCGGAGCATCTTCCTCAGCTAATTGAACACGGTCATCCTCCGCGAGATGCTCGGACCCTTCGACCGGAGAAAGCGGCGCTGGTACAAATAGCCCGTCCTCTACCGAAGCTCTGAAATCCACAGCATCTAAGTTCATCGAAATGTCCGGATTCAGAGCTCGGACTTGGGCCAGGCATACGTTGAAAGCTTCAGCAGCCGTCTCCACGACCAGGACTTCCAGCTTTTCCACCTCGGCAGCGGACGCCACGAGCTCGGCCTTGGAAGCGTCGAGGTCGGATTGGGCAAGATGGAGGTCCTTCACCAGCCCCGCATACTGACCCTGCAGGGTGTGCAGCGAGGCATTGAGGGTGTCTTCTCGGGCATGACTGGCGTCAAGCTCGGTGGAGAAATGATCCCTCTCAGCAAGGGCCTTTGATAGCTCCTCCACCGCCCTTATCTGCGCCTCTTCCGCTTTCAGGCGCGCCTCCTCAGCCTCCCGCTGCCTGATCTCGGCCTCCTTCTTTTCAACCCGAGCTTTGGCAATCTCGACTGCAGCCCTGGCGTACTTATGCTTAACAGAAGCATAAGCGTCCAACACGCCGGCCGTCTCCATTAGGTGGTCCTGCAGGACCTGCAGGTGGTCGAGGTCGGAGTCGGCAAAGGCCTCACCACTAAAATACTTGCTTGGGGGCTTCACCGCGTATTTCAGCTCCTCCGAGACCCCATCAGTCCATACCTCACCCCGCGAGTGAAGGCGAGACTTAGCAGGAAATGGGGGAGGGGGGACGCTTGTGGCAGCACCGGCGTCCGGGACAGAGGCCGGATTCTCTTCTGCTACCGAGATCGACGACGCCACGGACTTCGATCGCTTGCGCGGAATAAGATCCGTAGAGGCCGGGGAGGACGCAGCCCTCTTTTCAGCAGTAGTCGCGGCAGGCGAAGGAGCCGCCACAGCTTTGCTCTGGGAAGAGGACTCCCCTTTCTTTTTGGCCTTAGCCCGGAGCTTCTCGGCCAGTTCTTGGAAAGAAGCCTTCCCCATGTCAGGCACTACAAAAAACATAACAAACATCAGAAATGACAAGGGGCATACCAAAAAATTAAAAAAAAAAAAAAAAAAAAAAATTCATACTCGGTGAATACAATTCCTCCACCGACTGTCGGATAAAAATCCGGGAATCAATAACATCCTTCTCGGCCACGTGGTCAACCAGAGCTATCACGGTTTCAACCTCGGCTGGCTCTAGGCTATCATCGGAGGATGCAAATATGCTTTGGTCTTGGTCATAATGAGCTTTCGACCAATACAGAGGAAATAGCAGCTCCACCGAGCTGGAGTCGACGTCCTTAAGAAACCACGGTTTATGACCGGGTTCAGCGTTGATTTTAAAAAAAGAGGCCTTGAAGCCTTTCCAGGTGTCAGTTGCCACATGGAAAAGCTTCTTGTCCGGTTTCCCCCGGAAAGAAACCCAACCCCTCTTTTCTTCGGGCTCCCCGGGTTGACGAGCCCGTTGGATGTTAAAAAAATAAAAGAATGTCCCGGTGGTGGGAGTACGATTTAAAAATCGGCAAAGCCGCTCGAATGCAATAATAAAGCCCCAAGAGTTGGGATGAATCTGAGTGGGGGCCAGCTGAAGAATGTTTAAGAGATCTACTTGAAACCTAGAAAATGGAAAGCGAAGGCCGAGTTTTTTGACGAAGTCTAGATAGAAGAAGAAAAAGGAGCGCTCGTTCCCTTCCCGGGCAACGCACACCGGTTCAGAAGGGCCGGGGAGAGATAAAGAACAATGATCCCGGTCCCCTAATGGGAGCTCGGCGATCTGACTGGTCGTGGCTTTTGATAGCCTGGACAGCACCCCGGTCGCAACCCAGTCATACTTCTCAGCAATATGACGTGGAATACTGACGGCCGCTGACTCCACGGATCCGGAATCTTTGATAGGACGCGGAGAAGTTGACATACTACCTAGAAAAGGCAAAACAAAAATAAATTAGAAACGAAAATGATACCTGAAGATAGTACAACGGGACGGGTAGAAACGGCTCCAACAACCCGCGATTGGATATGCCGGCATCGTGAAGCTATTTCGTCAGCTTCCCATGACCGGCCAACCATCGTGGCCTCAGATATCAGCCAGGAACACTCCTCGCACGGGCCGATAGGCCGGGTAAGGGAGATGAGGGGCTCCGCGCGTGAAGGAAAGGAAGAGGCGGGTAGAGGAAGACTTTCCCCCTACCCTTTCCTAAGGGCGGCTCTGAAGAAAAAACCCTAGTGGCAGTAATCCCCCGGTCTAGACTTTCGGGCTCTACAGACTCAGACCGACCTCGAGCCCTTCCCCTAACCCGACCAGAACGACCTGTTTGACTACCACCTTCTCCGCCATAACCACGGAGAACGTTTTCCCTTTTTTGTTCTTCGGTCAGAGGCTTCCCGTACAGCCACCAAGCTGTCCGGGGAGGCATACGCTGAATAAGCTCGGCCTCTTCCGGGGAAAAAGCATTTGGATTAAAAGACGGAGGAGAACCTTGATGGCTCATCCCGAGAGGATAGAATTTAAACAGGAAACCGAAAACCAAAGACGGAGAAAAAGGATTGAATAGACCAGAAGTTCAGAGAAGTTTCAGAACAACGAGATGAACCAGAACAAAAGACGTAACCTGACAAGTGCATCCCGGCTGCTCGGAGCCCTGAACAACCGGGCTGGGGGGCAACTGTTACGGATATCTCATAAATGGGCCCAGCCCAATAACTAAAGAACCCAGTCAAAATGACTTCAGTTATGCTCATAACCGCTTCCTTGAAAATAGGAGTGGTTTTATCAAAATATCTATCGTTATGATAACTGCCTATGTATCAAGAATATCTATCAAAAACGCATATCTTGATATCCCTAAAATAAAGGATGAATCCAACTGAGTAAGATAAGGCACAGGTACGCCTATAAATAGGGTGAACCCCTTACAAGGTACACACTTCTGAAACCCTAGCTTTTCTATTCACACAGAGCACACACACCACCCCCTCTGGCTATCATTAGCCTGTCGTATACCCTCGAACTACGTGGACTTTGATCCACACTGTGGTACGTAGGACCCCGGGATTTCACCCCGGGCCAAGTCCAACCCAACTTGTGATCTACACCGGATCAGTTTGGGTCGTGGGGGACCATATTAGTTTCAGTTTTATGGCCTCTCGAGCAAAAGAGTACCTAGAGCAGGGTTGTTTCATGTTTCGGCTTTCAGAAATCAAAGCAAAGGATCGGAGAAGAATACAAGAGAATATTCTTTTGTCCAGCGTTTTGTGGTAAACTCAGAATTTTAAAGCATTTTCTCAATAAGTCTATTAAACATTAAAAAATTGTTACTGGAAAAATACTTTAAGGTAATTGATAGACTTTCACTTAAAGGAATTTTTAGGAGCTAATGATCATGTCAAAATTGCTCATACAAAAGTATACTATATATGGGCAAAATTTCATCAGAAAAAATTAGTAAAATTATGCCACAAAATACTTTACCTTACTTGAGCTGCCTAAAAAAATATTTTAAAATATCAAAATGAACCACAAAATATATACTTTAATATTGGACGTATCTTAAAAAACATTGTAGGGTATTAAACACACATTAATCCTTTATCAGTTGATGTAAAATTATTTTTATTAGGAATATGTATGTTTGTCTTTTGTCTTTTTACCATAATGCCCGTTTGTCTTTAATATTTTTTGAAAATTTCATTTCAAAATGCACCCCTACTCTTAAAATTTTGGACATCATAGAGACCTTACATAGTTACATTAAATTAGCTATGGAGATTATAAATACAAACCCAACCATCACGAGTTACTCTGTATTGTATTTGATTTAACGGCCATGACATAAATTTAAGGGAAAATTACAATTTGGTCTCAAGGATCAGAAATAATTACTAAAAGGTCCCGTATCAGAATTTAATTACAAAAGGGTCTCAAAAAAGTCCCTGAGACTTTTTTGTAATTAATTGAATCCGTATTTACAACTGGAAATGTTATATTTATAACTAAAAATACTATATTAACAACAAAAATTCTTAATTCTTATTTATAACTGGAAATGCTATATTAACAACTCAAAATACATTTTCAGTTGTTGATATAATATTCTAGTTATAAATGTCGATTGAGAACTTTTATTGTTAATATATCATTTTCAGTTGTAAATATCAATTGAAAATTTTTCACTTAAAGAGACTTTTTTGTAATAGAATTATGGCACGGGACTTTTTGGTAATTTTTTCTGGTCCTTGGAACCATATTGTAATTTTCCCTAAATTTAAATAGCATGAATGATGACAATGAGGCACAAGCTATTTTTAACATAACATGATTTTAATTTGAGGTATACGGAGTATGTGAAATAAAATCTATTTCAATTTATGTTGATATACTTTTGTGATACTAATTCAAATAGGTCAAATATTTGTCGGCCACCATGTTTATATTTAAATGTTTTATTAAATATGAGGGACGCTGAAGTTCGCCAAGTGCTGGGGCTTCTGAAGGGTTTGTCGCCACTCGCCACTGCAAGGATACCCAACGAGAATATGGAAAACAGACGTGGAAGCCCTTGACCACGATGAAGGTTCAGTCAGTTTTTTTTGTTTAAAAAAAAATCACGTAAAATATCCTATGGAACTAATAAGTTGAGTGCCACTTAAGCAATTTTAACCAATTAACCCTATTATTAATATTTTTCGCCACAAAGATGGCTCAGAAAATATAAGAGGCTTAGCTACAAATGAATCAAAAGTTTAAACATTGACTTATATATTAAGTCAAATTAGAAAGACTCAGTTATAGAGCTTATTTGAGATACAAGTGGATGAAATGACTAATGGAAAAGTCCGATTGGGTGGAAGTTAAATTGGGTAAAAGTCAGATTGTTAAATGTGATTTATATTTAGATTGATGATTGCATAAGTAGCTTTTGGATATAAGTCAGATTGTGAAATTTGTTTGTAATGACTTATGGATAAGTGATTTTTTAGATAATTATAAGAGAGAACTTAAAATAAAATTACCAAAAATGAAAAAAATAGTTAGTTACAAAATTTGCACATGTTTTATATAAATTACAAAAATTTTATATGAGTTTACAAAGTGTTTTATATAAACCAGATAAGCCAAAATAAGTAAGAAAAACTAGCTTATCTCTGTTTCAGTTTATACACACTTAAACACTTATAAGTTCGATTGTAGTTTTTTTTTTACAAACAAGAAAAAATCATAAGTCCACTTTAAATAATAAATAAACCCGATTGAGTCTCTCATAAACTATATCAAACAAGCTCATAATTGTGACGATAATTTAGAAGTATGAGGTTAATGTTCTCTTAAGAGTAAATACCTGAAGAAAAAACGGCGAGAGGGAGAAAGAAAGACACCGACAAATGATCTCGAAAGTTTATATATGTGGGACATATATAGCTCCTTAATTATGAAAACCCATAAACGCCAGCAACGCTGCTGCTTTTTGACAGCATAGGACAGCCATACCCAGAAAACATATCTTATCTACAATGTGGAACAGTGAGTGGCGACTGGCGAGGATACTCCCTTAAATCTGATCCAAATCCGACGACAGTAGTGGCTCCTCGCATCAGTCACTTTCTTTCAAGCGCCGCCTCCATTCTCCTCTTCCCGTTTCTACCTACACTCCAATTGATCCACGCCTGAAACAATCTGATGCATGAAAAACACATTTCTATTCTCGAAAACAATATTACTAGGATACTATTCCCCAACGACATTAACACAATAAAAAAAACTGAGGAAAATATCACTTAATTCTTATGAAAATAATTTAATTTCAATTAACTCCTCAAAAATTCTGAAATTTTACTTCAACTCGTGAAATTAAGTTTTGCGTATTATGCCCTTACTTTATTTTTAAAATTTCCTTATTTATCTTACTTTATTTTTATTTTTCTTGTGAATAACTAAAATACTTTTGTTAACTCCTTAATTTTCTTTGGTGCATTTATTTATCTAAGCAGTCCTGGGAGGCTGGACGCTGGATAGACAGGAAACACACTCCAAAAAAGAGAGGGACATGGCATAGAGGGAGTGGGGAGATAAAAGAAACAAAAACCAAACATCGGTAGAGGGGAACGTAGATCTTTTACACTTTGTACCTAGATCTTGTTTTTTTTTTTTTTTTTTTTGGGTTAAGATGTGCAAGAATACACATGAGTTTTTTTCCCCATGAGCGCCCAGTACCACGTGCTATTTTTTGAAGCAAAAATACACACGTGATTACCATTTTAGAGCAAAAGTCACATCCCATCGTGAAGTCACTGTTTACCATGATGAGAGAGAAAGAGATGAAATGAACAGTAATTTAACAACAGTGAACAGTGACTTAACAGTGGGATGTGACTTTTGCTCCAAAATGGTAACCATATGTGTATTTTTGCTCCAAAAAAAAACACGCAGTTCTAGGCGCTCCTGAAGAAAAAGTTCACGTGTATTTTTACACCTTAACAAAATAAAAGATTTGGATTTGAATGGTATAGAGCTCGTACATATAGACGAGTTTCTCCTTCTCATCCTTTAGACGAGAAGGGAATCCAAATCCGATATTCTCTGGTATGTGTGGGGACAGAGATGGGATGCATTATTGATACCCCCAAATCGGAGGTATGAATGATGAAGAACAATTGGGTCCCATTTGGTACAAAGAGTTGGTGGGAAGGGAAAAGAATTTCAACAAGTTTCTTCATTTGGTACACTGTTTGCATAAATCTTCTTAGGAACTTAAGTTCTCAGGCTCACCAATCTTTCTTCGTATGTGGGAAGATTAGATCCCACCAAAATTGGTGGTATCTCAAGTTCCCATGTCACTGTTCACATTTTTTTTGACAAATTTACCCTTCAAATTTAAACTTGGCACGATGTCCACACTTGACGCGAAAGTTTGAATTTGGCGAGAAAGTTCAAATTTAGTGAGATTTTTTTTTTCACAAGTTCGACCTTTATAAGTGCATAATTTTTAAAATTATATTTTAGCAAAAAAAAATATTTTTATTTATTTTTTGAATTAATTATGTTTTGGAGTAAAATAGACATTTTTTAATTCTTTACCAACTATCACCCCTTCATTTTCTTCCTACCAAACAACTCATATTCCCTCATCTTTCAAAATCTTCCTTTCCTTTTATTTTTCTTTTCTAAATTCCTTTCCCTTCTTAAATTTTCTTCATAGGGACTCTTTTGTTCAAGAGGGTAAAACTGTAAAACTAATGGTACCCCACAGACCACAACCCGAACATTATGTAGTTCAACCCCCAGTATCATCGAAACACTGACTGTCCTTCATCAATCATGCCTCCGTACTGGGGGATAAATAATGCGTCGTCTGTCCCAGCACATGCTATAATGTTTGGGCCATGGGATACCATTAGTTTTACAGTTTTACCCTCTCGGACAAAAGAGTCCCTAGAGATATTCTTTTATCATTCGACTTGTTTCATGTTTCAGCTTTCAGGAAGGACATGATCGGAGAAGAATACAAGAGGATATTCTTTTATCAGTGGGTTATCAGTTATCACGTCCGGCACCCTCAAACTATTTTTTTGACGGCGTTAAGTATTCTATTTTGTGGTTCAGTCAGCATTTTCTCAGGTAAATCTACTATCTTAACATATTTTATGGTTCATTCGGCACCCGAAAATATTTTTTCAAATATTTTTAACATCATAAAATTGTTACTAAAAAAAAGTTTAGGGAAATTGATTGGTAGACTTTTATTTAAAGGACTTTTTTATGATCATGTTAAAATTGCTCCTAAAAAAGTACTATATGGCCAAAAATTTACCATAAATAATTAGTACTTTGGGCTTGTTTGGAATGGCTGCAGAACAAGAAAAAAATCTAGTGGTAGTGAAAAAAGTCCAATTGCTCCTAAAATATTTTTTCAGGCATTTTCAACACCAGAAAATTGTCACTCAAAAAATTATTTAGACTAATTGATAGACTTTCACTTAAAGGAATTTTTAGGAGGTAATGATCATGTCAAAAGTATACTATGCACAAAATTTCATCCAAAAAAAAAATAAAATTGTACTTTAAAGGTAAAAATGTGTTACAAAATACTTTACCTTGCTTGAGGCACCTAAAAAAATATTTCAAGATTTTGGATGAACTACAAAATATTTTAATATTGGACGCACCTAAAAATATATTAGGGTATTGGACACACATTAACCCTTTATTTTATGAGTTGATGTAAAATCATTGTTATTAGTAATATCTATGTTTGTCTTTTGTCTTTTTACCATAATGCACGTTTGTCTTTAATGTTTTAAAATTTTCATTTCAAAATGCTCCCCTGCTCTTAAAATTTTGGTCATGATATAGAGACCTTACATAGTTACATTACATTAGCTATGGAAATTATAAATACATACCCAACCATCATGAGTTACTCCGTATTTGATTTAATGGACATGACTTAAACTTGAATAGTATGAACGCTTTTTCTATTTGGATTAACGATGCAAATTACTTTTTAACGTAATGTAATTTAATTTACGGTGTATGAAGTTAGTATGTGAGAAGAGTTTTATCTCAGTCTGTGTAAATGTGATTTTGCAACACTAATTCAAATAGGTCAGATATTTGTCGGTCATCATGTTTATAATTTTTTATTTTTTAAAAAATTACCTAGTCCTTACACTTAAATGTTTTATTAGAGTTGAAAGCATCAAAAGCAACTTTAGCCATTTCTCCAATATGAGGGACACTGAAGTTCGCCAACCGCTGGTGCTTCTGAAGGGTTTGTCGCCACTGCCAAGGATACCCAACGAGAATATGGAAAACAGATGTGGAAGCCCCTGACGAGGATGAAACAGTTGGAGGCAAAGGATTGGTCAGCAGTCAATCCCCATACATCAGGTTATAGGGATCCTCCAAATGCTATATGCTTCCAAATACGTTTACGGACCCGCTTTCTCGAAAGATATATGGCATGTTACACTCGTCGCCAAAAAAAAAATAGCTTCACGCCAAGAAGTTATGTGTTATATTCAAATCAAAATTAACTTCCCAAATAACTAAGAAAAGATAGAAAAAGGCTATTTCCTTTTCTTTTCTTTTTTTTGATAAAGTAAAAGACACCTCAACTAATGTTTTATGGGTATATTACATCCAATACAATCCTGACAAAGTATTGTCTCTAGAGCCTCAGAAGGCTGATATACTTTAAAAAGACCCTGCCTTATTCTAAGTCCTCTCTTCGCTAGATAATCCGCCGCATAGTTGGCTAACCGAGGTGCATAAGTGATCATTGTTTCCCAATCCATTTCCATTAGACCCTTCACTTCTTCAAGGAGACCAAAATCCTTGTGAACTTGCATGTGGCCATGTTGAATAAGGTTAAAAGTCTCCATGGAATCAATCGGTTTCCACCCAAACTTTCCTATAGCCTATAGTTCATGCCATTTTGAATCCAATTAAATAAGCCCAAATTTCCGTAGTTAATTCATCTCCATTATCAAGAGGATGTATATAACCTTTGATAAATCTTCCATCGGAATTTCGAAACAAACCCCCACATGCACTGTTCATAGTTACTTCCGAGAAAGCACCATCTACATTCACCTTTACCCAACCTTCCTCTGATGGTCACCAAGACTCATGACTAGGAGCCAAAAGAGCCCCCTGAATTGTCGTTCCTGTTAGACAGTTCTTTGTGAGATTCATGCATTTCACCATTGCGCTTGCACTTGCTAGAATGGTGTTATTCGCACAAATTTTTTCTCAAAACTGCCAAATTCCTCCGTTGCCACAACCACCAGCATAAGATAGCAAATTTGGAGGCCCACTCACTTATATTCCTCCAATACCCAATTGGTTAGATTCATATTGGAAAACCGATGCCACTGTGTTGGGCACACCACCTTCCGCCATATAGCTCTCGAGTATGAGCAATCCCGAAAGACATGAATATTGTCTTCCAAATCCGCCCCACATAAAAGACTATTTCTATACATATATCCCACGAAATGGATACATGTAACGCAAGTTACTGGAAGAAAATTAAACGATCATATATACGCCATGCGTGTTTGCAAAATTGCAATCATGAATCTGTCTATCTTTGGCAACCTATGGCTAGTGGCCAAGTGCCATAAAAGCTCCCTATTAATTAGCCAATAATCAGTAGATCAAACGGGTTCAAGCCCGTCTGGGTAGAGTTTGTTTGTTGTTCTTCCCTTTCCTCTGTAATAAGAAACAAAAGCTCCACTTAAAATGAAAGGGCGCATGCTTGTTCCTGTTTGTAACCTCAGATGGTGAGTGGCAGTCCCTCTAATTAAAACAAAGAAATCTCTAGCACATATTCATCTTATTTTATTTATAAGACAATTCTAACATGTTCGCATACGTGAAAAAAAAAAAACCTCAACTTTATTAACCATTTCATAAAATTAAACAACTTTCTAATTTTACCCTTATTTATATACATTTTAACACATTGAATCCATCAAAGCCCATCATATCCATTGCCCTTGCACCCCATGCAAGCTGCCCAAATTTGTAACACAGATTATTTAAATTTGAACCCATAACTCAATTAGATGCGCCAATTAACTGAAGAGCGCGGAAGCGACCACAAAGCTAAGACTAAAAGAAACACATTATTGTTCTATTAATATATCTGTTGAATTCCACCAACTAAAAGTCCGCTGTTAGGCATAATTAATGGACGATGACCATGAGGATTTCTCATGCCCGGTCAACGAATTAAAAATCGTGAGAAAATCGGGATGCTCATTGCTCAGTAGTCCGTCGTTGCCTTAATTGTCACTCTTTCTTCAACAACTATTGTGAAAATTCGATGCAGCACTAGTAAAATATTAAATAAGATTATTACTCTTTGATGTACTTAAATTATTCAAATAAATTTGAATTTTTTCGGTTAAATCGGTTTTCAGTTTTTATATGCGGAATATGCAAATCACATTATCTTCTTCAAAGGAAGCTTTCATTTCTCTCTGTCGGATGATTTATATTCTCGGGAACAGCGATACTATTTCTTTCACCATTATATTTATTGAGACCCTTTTTTCTGATGTAATTTTTTTCTTCTTCTAAAGAATGGTATTTAGTTTATAGATTGAAGCTTTTAATTATAACCCAATAATAGAATTAAGTAAGTGGTTGTTTATATAAAAGCTCGAGAGCCACGTCAAGTCTAGGGTAAAAAACCCTAGGCTGCTTATAGGGGATGGAATGGCCAGGAAAGCATTAGTTACGAGTAGTTCGCCGTGGTTTCATGTGTACGGTAATGATTTTGGGTAGGGTAAACCGGTGGCTGTCCGGAGTGGCGCCGAGAACAAGAAGTACGGGGAAATTACTGTGTTTGCCGGAGCAGAGAACAGTAGCATTGATGTGGAAGTTTGCCTTTCTTATGAAACTTTGGAGGCTATACAGCAAAGGACCTTGAGTTTAAGGATGCTGTCTCCGTTTCTTCCTATGATTAATTAATTAGTCATTATATTATTAATTAGATTAATTAAAGCTCGTTTATTTTCATCCTGTTGTTTGAATAATACTCTCTGTTTGTTTCGACCATGCAGGCAATCGAATTAGTTATTGTCCTGTCGTCGGTATTCTTTAATCTATAAAATCAGCGGTTTGCTTTTGTTGTGAAAAATGAGTTACTATATGTTCTTTGACAATGAGGCAATAAATTGTCCTAAAAAAATATATAATGAACAGTATAGTTAATCACCATATATAGACAATAGTAGTAGTTTTTATTAAATAACTCTTAAAAATATAATTTTATGAAATAATAATGAAATTTCAATAAAAATAATATATTTTAAATGAAAATAATGGTGTATTTTTTGAAAACACGAGAAAGTCATTATATATATGTTTAGGCAAGGAATTAGGCCTTCTTTTGGTGCGGCAATAATGTGGAGAAGCACTCGCCACTAAATATATATGTATGTATGTTGATTACTTTGTTTTCACTATTTTTTACTTTAAATGCTATATTTTTATTTTTGGATATATAAATGAAAAAATATTTCATTCATAGTTTTTCTCTTCATTTTGTTGTGGGTTGCTTGACCCTGATTCAATTTTTCTTGTTTCTTTTTGGATATCTATTTGCAAGGACATATGTATTTTATCTGTATTTGATGTGTTGTATTTTCTTTTCTCTTTTTCTTTTTTTATCATAAAGTTGCATTTCTTTATTAATGTTAAATGGCTAAATTATACAAAACTCCCCTAAAATTTGGATTAATTGCATATGATTCCTGATATTTTAAAGTTTAAATTTTAATTTGACCACTCAGACATTTAATTTTTAATTATTAACCCTATGCTATTAAGTAACCATTATTTTCTTAAATAAAAATGCCACGTAAAATTATAAAATGAGAGGCATCCTGTGTAACATCCTATATAAATTATTAATTTTAAAAATCCCCTAAACTTTGAATAGTTGTAGATAACCCCCTGAGCTTTAATCAGTTACAAATAGCCTCTGACATTTCAAAATTTAAATTTAACATCCTTCAAATTTTCATTGAGTTAAGTAGTAAATTCGCTCTGGAAGTACATGCCCAAGAGCTGGGCTCAATGTTGCCTTGGAAGCCTAAAAATGTAGTAATGTTTCTTTTTTCTGTTAAAAAGTTAATAGTCAACGTCAGTTTTTAACGAAAAATGGCAACATTACTTCGTTTTTATACTTCCGGGGCGAAATTGAGCAGGAAAAAACTTTCAGGGCAACACTGCTCCTCGTTGTGTACTTTCAGAGCGGATTTGCTACTTAACCCATTTTTATTTATAATGTTAAACCAAGATTCTTACTATTATTTGTCAATTAAAATACTATTAGTTCTTTTGTATGGAAAAAATTAAAATAATATCATTTATAAAAATATAAAAATAAACATTGAACCTCTGATTCAAGGAAAAATATGCATAACTAATAAAAAAATTAATGAGGGCAAACGTTATCCTCTAACACAAATGTAATATTTAAATTATTAGTACTTAATCATCCTAAGAATATATCTAACATAAGTTATGACATTTTTATACTATCAATGCTCAATTCTCCCAATAAAATAAGTAAATATTATAAAAATGATGATATTTTTATTTTTATATTTTTTAAGTATTATTCTTCTAGTTTTTACCCTACATGAAAACTATTCTAATTGAGAAATGATAGTAAGAAACTTAATAATTCTTTTTTAAAAAATATAAAAGTAACAATATGGGGTTTAATATTATAAATCAAAATTCTTAGAGAGTTAAATTTAAATTTTGAAATGTCAAAGGAATTATTATTTGTAACTTATTAAAGTTCAAGGAGTTATTTGTAATTATTCAAAGTTTATGGAGGTTTTGTGAAATTGGTAATTTACACAGGATGTCACGTGTCATTTTATCATCTGACATTATAACTTTTCGTTAAAAAGATAACAATCATTTAACTTAAATGGTTAAGAGTCAAAAAATGAAAGGTCAAGAGTTAAATTTAAACTTGAAGGCTTTTTTCCCAAAGTGCCCCTTTTTAGGAAATTATTTACCAAAATGCCCCCACTTTTAAACTATTTCTCATTATGCCCCTCCCTGGAAACATATTCTCTGTCTACCCCTATTTAGTCGACTAAATAGGGGCTTTAGTCGACTAAATGGGGTTTAATTTTTTTTTTTTAAAAACTGTTGACATTTAGTCGACTAAATATCGACAGTTCAAATTTTTTTTCAATGAGCCCGATATTTAGTCGACTAAATCCTGAGATTTAGTCGACTAAATGTCGACTAATGGATAAAAATAGTGGATAGTAGATTAATTATAAAAGAATAATAATAATAATAACAATATTAGGAAAGCAATAATAAGGTGAATAAAATATATTAGAGATTATAGGATTTGATCTAAGGTATCCCTAAATAATAAGATCTAACCAACTAACAGGTAGGGAATATATGTATATGTTATATTATTATCATATAATAATAATAATAATAATGGATAATAATGATAATAATAAAAGTCATGGGCATTCAAAAAAAATTGAAGCCTTGACATTTATTTAATCTCTTTCCTTATTTATTAATCACTATCTTTTATTTATCCATTTTATTTTGCCACCAATATTATAAATTAAATAATATTAGAATTAGTTAGTCAGATCTTACTATTTAGAAACAAATTAATTCAAATCCTATTATTTAGGAATAAGTTGGATCATATCATTATCTTCTTGATTTCATGATTATCATTATTTTTACTTCTATTATTATCCATTATTATTATTATTATTATTATTATTATTATTATATGATAATAATATAACATATACATATATTCTCTACCTATTAGTTGGTTAGATCCTATTATTTAGGGATACCTTAGATCAAATCCTATAATCTCTAATATATTTTATTCATCTCATTATTGCTTTCCTAATATTGTTGTTGTTATTATTATTATTATTATTTTATAATTAATCTACTATCCACTATTTTTATCTATTAGCCGACATTTAGTCGACTAAATCCTGGGATTTAGTCAACTAAATGTCGACAGTTTTCAAAAAAAAAAAAATTAAACCCCCATTTAGTCGACTAAAGTCCTTATTTAGTTGACTAAATGGGGTAGACAGGGAATATGTTTCCAGAGAGGGGCATAATGGGAAATAGTTTGAAAGTAGGGCATTTTGGTAAATAGTTTCCTAAAAAGGGGCACTTTAGGAAAAAAAGGCTAAACTTTAAAATGTTAGGAGTTATACGTAACTGACTTAAAATTCAGGGAGTTTTGTATAATATAGCCAATTTAAATTTATTAGCATTTGGTTTGTAGCAAACCCCTCCACCATGCCCCTCCTAGGCCCCTACCACGCCACCCCATATTCGTGCAATATTATTTTTTTTTGTAATAAAAGAAAAAATTATACTCTCTTCAATCCTTAACATAATACTTCTCCTGTTTTTAATATAAAACATATTTATTTAATTTTATTATAGTAGGAAAGTTAGTTAACGTAGTTAATATAAGATGTATTTTTAAAAACATTCTAGCTATCTTCCTTCATTCTCTCATTCCCTCTCTTCTTTAATTATTGTTAAGGAAGCATCAATAAGAGTAAATTAAGAAAAGATTGACAAATTTGAAAACTACGTCTTATATTTAGGAATAATATTAATTTTCTAAATATGTCTTATATTAAGGACCAGAAAGAATACATAGTTATTTAATTTGATTAAATTAAGGAAGTTAATGAAGTTGGTTAATATGATTTGTATTTTATAAAATATCTTTATGTTATGAGTCCCATATTGGGGAGTTAAGCTCTAAGAGTGAGATTTATAAGTCCATTGGGTTCTCCTTCTTCGTCGGCTAACTTTTGGGGATTGAGCTCTCCTTTTGATCTTGTGCTCATCACATTGGTGTTTTATTGAGAGCTGATATTTGGAGATGGTTACCCACAGAGGGTTCAAATCGGCAGGAGGTTGAGTGAAATGTCATAGAGTGGAGCTACTACGGATGTCCCCTCTTAAAGGGGGTGACTATATTATCAGTCCCACATTGGAAAGCCAAACTTTTACAATTAATGAGATTTATAAGTCTATTTGGTTTTCCTCCCTCGTATATTAGTTTTTGGAGTTTGAGCTGAGCTCGTACTTATCACACATAGTCATCTTCCTTTTTTATATATAAAAATACAAAATGAAAAAAAGCAACCAAACTTTACAAGTTCCATATAGATAAAACTAGTGACATCCCCGCGATGCACGGAGAAGATTAAGTCTAATTGTTTAAAATCCTTATTTGAGCGTATAAAATAATGTATGCACTATTAATCATTGCATACATATTAATCTGAAGATATATTAGACCATATAAATTTGTTGTATTGAAGGTCGCCAATTTCGCATGTAAATATATTTTGCATCTTAAGATATGTTCAAAAGTCAGTGGAGGAACAAAACATTTGAGGATAAAAATGACTGTAGAATAAAACTGAAACAGTGCAGAGCCATTAGCAGCAGAAGTAAACAATTAAGTCTTCATATATCTTGTTAACATCACGAGACGGAGAACTTCTGATAGGTGGATGAAAGACACGATGGATTCTCGTTGCCTGAAAAAAAAAAAAAAAAGCCTAATTTAAGTTACCGTCAAACCGAACATGTAGAATGAGAAAGTAAAATTCTGGAATAATCAATACAGGGTGTAAGGGTTACAATTACTTACCATGACCTATAATATGATATTCTTAAATATCTCCTTGTTGTAACATTGGTGGGCCTTTTTTTTTTGAGTCAATTATCAGAATTTTTAGACTATCCATTCTTCTAACCTTTGACAAAGCAACATATCATTGACCATGAGTGAAAATGGGTCTTGAAAGAAACAACCCAACGTTGGACATTGAATGTCCTTAACCTTTGTCAATTGTCATGGCGAATAAAAGTATTATTGGAAACTGTCTCCTTGTCATTATGAATGGCAGCTTACACTCAGAAGGATTCATATCCACTCGAAGTATCAGTTATTTCTTGGCCAGCACATATTCCATTTAATGCAATGGCCTTGAAGAAGTGCTTTCCTAAGAATGTGATTCTCATTCTTGTCCCATTCACCAAACCTGCGCTGCTTGGTATATGTTTCTCATTAATATTATTGGGACCCAACTTTTAAAATCAACCTGTGAGGAGGAAGTCCAGAACACATATAATAGTGTGTAGGAACTCTGAAGAGTATAGTTCATGGAATGCCATGTTGTCCTGATCAGTTGCACTCAGTGTCTGAACTCAAGTATTCCACAGGATCACCATCAATCATTGAGCACATAGTTTCATTTATCTGATCAACCACCTCTAAAGTTGGCATTAGAATTGCCCTGCTTGTAATGTAGTCTGGATCAAACAACTTGTCTCTGAACATGTTGATGAAATTATCTCCATCAATGGATTGTCACACTGCATTATATGAGCAATTCAGGAGGAATTTCTAGGTCAGTAATTCCATATTCGTATGGAAGTCCAACCTCATCACCACCTCCAACATTTAGTAACCATTCCGAGAAAGTCTTTATTTTTTTCCTCCTCTTCTATTTCAGCACAAGAGGACAAACACATGTTCCTTGTCAACTTAAAGATTTTGCACTCAGGCCATAAGGATGAATAATTGATTGAGGCATTTACTATTTCAGCTCTACCTCCCTTTGGAATGAATGGTAGTATTTGTCTAAAGTCACCACCCATGACGACACACTTTCCACCAAATGCCTTGCACAAAACTCAGAATGATACACTTTAGACATATTTGGAAAGCTTTATATGTCTACTTTAACCATGAAAAGTTTCAAAATTAATGAACCCCATCTTCAACATAAAATACTGGTGTTTTTACCCCTGACTCCAAGAATTGCTAACTGATAAAATTTCATCAGAACTTCGCTATTTTGATCATAATCTTCCAAACATTTTACTATAACTTCTTCTTCATTATTTTTTCGAAATAAAGACAATGGTAACCATAAAAACATGAAAATAACACTATAATTGGAAGATTATGAATCAAAACAACATTTCTATAAACTACAAAACCTATGAACTACAAAACTAAAAGCTTCCTTACCTCTCGAAGAACTTTGCTCCTTGTTCTTGAAGCTTTCACACACACTTCCTTACTCTCTAAAATTTTGGCCTAAAGCTTTGTGAATTGGTCAGAAATTTCTGAAGTATGAAGCCTCCTATTTATAGCCAAAGATGCCTTAACTTCCTTGCATCTTTAATCCACATCTAACCCTTGGATTTAACTTAGCTAAGAAGTTTAATTTTAAGCCTTACACCTACACACAAAAACGCCACCTCCTCTCGTTTTTCAGATATTTTCACCTTTTTCCAAATGTTTATTTAGTTAAGTGCAAGTTGGTGTTTTTATTCAAGATCTACTTTCACTTTTGAAATCACAATTTAATGACTAGATTTATGGTCCCTTGAAACTTCCTAAATCACTTAGGTATGAATCACAAAAGTATACAAAAATAACTTTGGGAATAGCCAGGTTCAAGCTCATATTGTATTGGTTCCTAATATCTACTTATATTTAATACTTAGTTCACATATTTCAAGATATTATTTAATTTCTATTGATTCTCATCTTTCCTATTGGTTATTTATTACACAATATCTCCATTATTAAACAATATAAACTCTCCTTCCTCTACAAGACACAAAAACCGTGCTCTCTCTCTCTCTCTTTCCTATTTAGTATGATTTTTTATTAGCAAAATATCCCATGGTTCAAGTGTTTTCATTGGCTAGCCTCTTTTGTTGACTTTTCAAACTAAGCTTTATGTGATAAATCATTTCTTCTCTTCCCACACACTCCATTCGTCCCTCTTCCTTTCTCCCTTATCCTCTTCCAACTTCAATGATCCCATGTGCTATCTAAATAATATCTCTATTAGAATATTATAAAGTCATTCTTCTTTTCCAAGGCAAACAAAACTTAAGCTTAATTATCCCAAAATATCTCAAACCACTAGGCTCTCCTTGCTCCACATATGCTAGCCGAACATGTAGACTTATGAGGCACAACCAATTAACACTAATCATGTTAATCTCTTCTTTATTGCAAATATCTAAAGCTTATTTAGTTTGCCAATTAATTACTTAATTAATCACTTACTAATTGTTGACAATTTTCTTAATTGAGATTAATTATTATCTCACAACTATTTCACTGACATTGGTAATTTATACACCATGCATAATATTAAAAATCATGGGGCAACTTATGTTCCCCAAAATGATATTTAATTTTGCCTCATTATTTTCTAAGGAAAATAATCTCATAAATTAACTAAATTAGAGACAACATACTTTCTAATTTTTAATAAATATTTAGTTGCCTCTTAGGATTTTATCATAATTTTCTTAGGGTATTTTATGACCCATAAATGCATTTTAGGGATTTTTGGCCCTTTATGCCTTTTAATTTCAATAGAAATTACCCATAAAATAAGGTAAATATATCTCAAGGTTTGAGACCATATATTCACTTATTTCCAATAGGTATTATTTACTAAATTATGATACTTATCATAAGTAGAATTTTTAGGGTATTACACATACTAATCAAGGAACTCGGGAGTTTTTCAATGGTACACTTAGATTGAAGTAGATGGCATATCTCATATTTGTTAATAAGGAGGAATTGTTGTAATCCTAGATATCCTTATTCTGGATTTTCTCTTATATTGTTTTGACCTCTGAGTTCCTGGACTTATTTATTATTTATTAATATTTACACACACACACATATATATATGCGTGAAATCTAAAATCGTTTGGTTAGCTGTAAGTAGACTCTTTTTATAATGTCTATGGCATGGTCAAGCAAATGGAATGCATCTTAAGCAGAGCAGCCCCAGTCAGACTCCCTTAGTTCCCCTAAAAAATGTAGATAATGCATAAGATTTTATTGGGTTTCTTGCTTCATTTCATTTGAACACTTCCTGGGTGTTCTTAGGAAGCTTAACAAAATTGGCTGTTGAAATCTGTAACTGGTGGGACCCTGGGTTTCTGTGATTCCGTTAACTCTCTCATGGTTAAGAAATGACTGTAATTGATAACATTAATTTTATTTAGGTATTTTGTGAATTCATAAAAAATTAGATAATTTCATAAGTTCAAAAGTAAATTTTCTTTTTCCCAATTTGCAACGATATTAAGGGAGAAGAATGCTTTTGTGATCATTCTAATATAAAGGTTGGTTAACTCTTGATTATTATTTTTCTATATTAAGTTGATTTTTTTTTTCTTTTTATTGTTTATATTCTTTTGTTCACGTATGTACGTACGTTTGGCGTGAACTAATCAAATGAATAATTGCCTGATGATATTATCCTCAGGAATGGTCCCAACACCTCATATAATTAAAGATCGAAAAAGACTATTACCGACGCATGCTTATCCACAGAAAACGATTCTGCATCATAAGTTTTCACAGTCATATTCTATCCTTTAATGAATGGGACCCTTCAATTCATTGTGATGAATTGAATAACTAACATAATTATAGGGTGAAGTTTTTCTCGTTATCACTTTCTCATTATCTCTCATAATCTCTAAATCATATCCATCCAATCAATTTAAAATATCATAATATTTTTCTTTCTCATTTCCAATCAATGACCCAGATGAGCCTTTGAAAGATAATGAGAAACAAGGATAATAAAAGGATCTCATTCCATAATTATATAGTTTATGGAAATACCGGCGCAAAACATGGAACGGTGGAAGTAATTAATTCTCAAATCTCAATAACCAGATTGGCTTATCAGTTATCACCAAAAAAATTGGCTTATATACTCTATCCTCTAGGAAATTCACCATTTTGATCAAAAAACAAAAAATTTGTCAGACTGGACCATTATGCAAACATTTTGCCAAAATAACCTATTTTGTGGCGCCACATCAAATGGCGCCACAAGTGGCACCATGTGGCGTGGCGCCGCTAGCCATGTGGCGTTGCCACGTGTGGCATGCCAACATGGCACACCACATAAGTGGCGCGCTAACGTGTCATGCCACATAAGTGGCGCCACGTGCTTTAACAATTTTTTTAATTATTAATTATTATAATTATATATTATTATATTTAATATATATTAAATATATTATATATTATTTTATATAATATATATTATATTTTATATAATATATATTATTTAAATTATTTTTTTATTTTTAATTATTATAATTATATATTTCAAAATTTTTTTGAAATATTCCTTTTAAAATGATGTCCTATTTTCGAAAAAAATTTCTTCCGGGGGCGCTGCCCCTTGACCCCGCCCACTAACCTGCTAGCGGGATTGCCGTAGGGTTTCGGCTGATCGTTCAAGCCGGAACAATTCGTTAGCGAATCAGGATGCTTAGTTATACCAAGAGGATCTTCAAGTTAGCGATGAATGTGGACCGGACCGGACCAAGTTTGACATAAATTGAATGTCTCCTCTAGAGAGGATCTTGGGATGTATAACGCAACCCGTAGTTTAGTCTGATCTAGCACCAATCCGAGGCCGGGCTGGACCTAATAGGGTTTGGCGAACTCTCTAGACTAGTCCAAGACCTCTTTTTTTTTGCTCTCTCTGGTACTGGAAGGCAAATTTTGAACCTTTTAAATACAATGAGAATCATAAAATAACCTATAATAATATAAAATATGTCATATAAAATTAAAATATCATAAATCTATGAGAACATTTGATCACAATAAAAAAATTATATGTTGAAAAAAAAAATTAAACATGATAAACACAATTAAGATAATAAAAATATCTATAATCATATAAAAATAAAACTTAATTATAAATCCTTAAAAAACTCCAACAACATTAAATAAGAAATAATATATAACATCTAAATTACAAAAGTATTTTTTAAAAAGTTGATTTGGACCATACCAATCCAAGTGACCTAATCCCTAAGTCTTGAACCTAATCCAACCCGACCAATCAATTTGGTCCCATTTCATTCAGTTGATTATTTGGATTGGACCACATTGAATCAGACCAATTTGGGTTGAACTAGACCACACTATCATATTTTTCTCACCCATACTTCAAGCTCCTCATGATGTAAATTGCCTTAAACTGTGAGAGTTTGTCACTCTTTCTTTGACAATTAAGAAAATTGGATGTACCAGTAAAAATACTAAGTACCACTGTTTGTCATGGCTTTGCTTAAATTATTCAAATCAATTTTTGATTAGTTTAAATATATTTATGCGTTTTTTAAATTTTGATCCGATAATAATGAATGGAACGGAGGGATAGGAGGGGAAAACAGAGACACCCCCTCTCATAGTATTATCTCTGCCCTTAACAGAATTAAATTTAAAAAAAAAAAAAACCAATACATTAAAAAACTATAAAATTATTGATTCCGTACAGATATCCATCACATCACAACACAAGATGGTGGGTTTCACAAGAACAGGGTTACAGTGGGTATATTTGATTATAACCCCAATAATTCAATTAACCGAAATAATTTAGTTAATTTAGCTCGGTTATATAATACACTTTGATTTCAGTTCAATTTTAATAAAACATTTAATTTGATTATTTTAATCTGGAATAATTAATTCGCAAGTCTTTATTGCTTCAACTAATCTTCTATTAGGTCTTTGTTTTTTTTTGTTTTTCAATGAAGTCCCTATACTTTCATTTGTTATTAATTAAGTCTTTGCTTCATCTTTTTTTTTCTTCCCTTTTTATCAAGCCCTTTCAGTTTCATTTATTTTTTAATTAGATCTTTATGGGTTTTTATTCTTTATTTTATAAGTTCTAACATCCACTTCTATAACTATAAACTATAATATTATTGAATATGATTTTTTTAATATGATTGTATACATGATAAGCTAACAATATTCTATAAAAATTAATTTATTATAATAATTTTATTTTAGCATTGTATTAAAAAAATTTCACTAACCGTATATTTGTATTAATTATTTTGTAATTCTATTTTGTACTTCTGTTTATAAATTATAAGGGAAATTAAAATCTCTCTAAGAGACCATCAAATTACTCAAATTCTAAATTTGATCATTAAATTAAGAAATCATAAATAAATTTAGATGTTCTAAAATTGAATTTCAAAATTTTATAATTTTCTTGTACCATCCCTCACTTAATTTTCTCTCAATATCACTACCCGTCTTACCTGCCTCTACTTTGCTTTATGAAGCCCATCATCATGCATGGTACAGGTAGTGGAGCAAGCATGATCTGATCGTTCTTTTGCCTCTGGACGTAGAGGCACTTTTCCATTGTCTCAATTCGTCTTAGAAGCGATTCCACCGAGTTACGCAATATGCGGATATTCGGGTTGTCAATCTGGAACTGTGGCGATGAATTGGCTTGGTCAGCTTGTTGCAGTGCTAGGCTTGAAAGGTCAGCTTCAGGGTTAGGAAGATCTGTGTTTTGAATTTCCTCATTCAGCACAGCGTCATCATCCGGGATGGTTCCCTGTTGCTGGTCATCATGATCTTGTCTTTCCTGATTTTGTTCTTGCATGAGCATTTGACTTTTGCTTATGGTATTAGTCATTGTTGGTCATGGGGATTGAACTTTATAGTCTCCACGGTCGGCACCAATGTTCTGTTGCAGAACAAGAGATATTAGACTTGACCTAGGAACAATTCCCAAGTCCTATGTACCGTTGACAGGGATCAAAATCCATGTAGTTCGATTATAAAGAATTGGTGTGTAGCCAGAGGGGAGTGAGGGTGTGTGCTATGTGTAGGTAGAATCATAAAAGGCAGAGTGTAGAGCGTGTGTACCTCTTTAGGGTTTGAACCATATTTATAAGTTTATTTAAACCTTAAATTGATGGGCTTTCTGTTATCTTATCTCTAAAAATATGCGATATCTTCAATGATAAGATCCTTGATTTGAGAGTAGTTAGGATCTTAATAAAGATGGATTAGTTGAGATCTTCTTGACTTGGGGAGGCTACTTGAGATTATACATAGGCCCTTGCCATGAGCTGTTACTTGTTGGGCCGCCTTCATAGGGGGCCCATATCATTTTTATTCAAATCCGTAATAGCAACATTAGGAGCTTTTTCTGTGAAAACTTAAGGAAAAAAAACCAGTTAACGTTACCAGCTGATGATTTTGAGTCCGTTTGGATTGAGCTTAAATTTATTTAACTTAAAGCTTAAAAAGCCCGTTAAGGAAAAAACTTCACTGTAGAGCTTTTTCAAAAAAGTCCTCAACTTTTTTACACAGGCCTCACCACTTCTACTGCTATCAATACAAACATAGATTATTATCTATAACTTATAACCTGACTTTTTCCTACCAACCTTTTTTTAAAGTTAGATAACTTCTAAGTGACTCCTTTCATCATCCTAAACAGTCTGTGAAGCGCTATGCGCATCCTCACGGCTGTTAAATTTTTTTATCCTTGCACTCTTGGCCCTGCAATATGCTTATTTATATCAGTGATCTAGTTTTGGTTCAAGAATCAAGACGACAAATAATGACCCAAGTCCGAGAAATCTCCTCAAGTTTGGTGCAAGCTCGAAGCCACAATGGCAGCCTCATTCAAAACATTGAGTTAACTCCATGGGATCTCCAACTTCTTCTCCCCGAAACCATCCAAAAAGGAATTCTTTTTCACAGGCCTAAACCCAAATACGCTCACATCCAACACCTCAAAGCCTCGCTTTCCTCCACTGTAGACTTGTTCTTTCCTCTTGCTGGACGTCTCGCCATTGTTGAACATGGCGATAGCACCGTCTCTGCTTCAATAATGCGGGTGCCCTCTTTGTCCATGCCGTCGCAGAGAATATTGCTCTTTCTGATATTCTCGACCCCATCTACGTGCCTCGCATTGTCGCCTCCTTTTTTCCTCTGAACGGATCTAAAAATTACGAAGGCACTTCCAAGCCCTTGTTGGCCGTTCAAGTTACAGATCTAGTCGACGGCATCTTCATCGGATGCACAATGAATCACTCTGTTGTTGATGGCAGCTCGTTTTGGCATTTCTTCAACTCTTGGGCCGAAATCTCTCGAGGTTTGAACAGAGCATCCAAGCTCCCTGCTCTTCAGCGCTGGTTCCTGAGGGGATTGAACACACTATCCGCTTTCCTTTTACAGAGGAACACCAACGCTCTGATGACTTTATTCCACAGCCGCCACCAGATAGGGTGTTCCACTTTACAAGAGAAAACATTGCTCAGCTGAAAGCAAAAGCCAACGCAGAGGTTAGCAAGAGCAACAACAAAATATCATCTCTACAGGCGCTTTTAACTCATGTTTGGCGGTCAGTAATCCGTAGCCAACGTTTTAATCCAGAAGAGGATGTCAGTTTCTGGCTAGTAATAGGTGCTAGGTCCAGAATATCGCACCCACCATTAGCAGAGAATTATTTTGGAAATGCTTTGCATATTGGAAAATTAACCATGAAAGCAGGGGAATTGCTTGAGGAAGGGCTTGGCAATGCTGCTTTGGAGATGAACAAGATGGTTGCTTTACACACAGAAGAGAAGCTTAAGGGCTCGTATGAGTCTTGGATAAAAAGCCCAGAGCTTTATAGATACACTGGGATGAAAAGTAACTCATTGGTTGCAAGCAGTTCCCCGAGGTTCGACTTTTACGGAAATGACTTTGGCTGGGGGAAGCCGGTGGCAGTTCGAAGTGGCGCAGCAAATAAAGCTAACGGCAAGCTTACTGCATTTGCTGGAGCAGAAGAAGGTAGTGTCGACATTGAACTTTGCTTACCTTTCCAGATTTTAGAAACCATGTCAAACGACCCTCATTTCACGGCTTTTGCTTCTGTCTAATGGATCTCTTCAAGGCGATGATCACAAGTTCTGTTTAAGAGTTATATATTTGCAGGTTGGAACAAAAAATAATCTTGTGTGAGGATTTTAAGGGATTGACGTATCTGTAGTACGTAGTGTGAAACAATTGATCCTCTGATATTAATTTGATGTTTTAATTGGAGTTGGGTTTAGCCAATAAAAACTAGTCCCCCTCACACTCACGCTATAATAGAAGTTTAAGATTACAACATTGAAAGTTTGAAACCACGGATTAATTGATTGGAGTTGTTCCATTTAATCAAAGGTTTTTAAGTTTGAATTTTGAAAATGCAGTAGTATTTAGTGGTAGAAGTATCCAACTTGATTCGGACTAATCTAAACCTAATAAATTCTTTGAATTAAAATGAGGTAAGATACTGGATACTCATAAAAAAAATATAAAAGGATATTGAAAAAAATATTTTTATTGAGTAATTTTGTGTTTTGAGATCAGCTATTACTTTAATCCAATAAATCGATAAAATCTAACACACTGAGATTTTTATTTAAAAAATCTTTAAACTCAATTAAATGTATGTATGTGAACTTTTCTAGGGGAAAAAAAACCTAGCCAACTATCGAGGAGAGCAACTACGATCCACTGTAATGGACCGTTCACTACCCCACTCATGTAGTGTATAATTTTTTTTATTTTTTTTTAAAAAAAAGGCTCCCTCTCTTTGTTTTGGGGGGCAGCGGACGGTCCATTACAGTGGACCGTAGCTGCTCCCCCGACCGAGACACACGGCCTGACCACATGCTTACTTGCACAGCTACATATCTTACTTGTGCCTATACAGACCTACTCACTGCACATGTCTGCTAAGTTGCTAACCCCTCAGTAACACTAATAAATACGTATCCATATACTCCCTTTGGTTCTTATTATAAGGCACCAACTACCAACATTTTTTGGTCCTTATTATAAGGTACCAACTTACTTTAACTAACTCATTTATTACCGTTTTCCCATTATACCATCATTTTCAACTAACTCATTTAAATCTACATCATTAAAGTAGGGATAAAGTTGGAAACATTTATTAATTTTGGACCTAATTAATGAGTTAACTTTCATTTTTTAATTTGTAAGAAAAAGTAGTTGGTGCCTTATAATAAGGACCAGAGGGAGTATATCAAAATATTAATAGAGTCTGGATCCTCTCTCATTATCACTTTTTTGCTTATCTCTCATCATCAGCTCATCTTGGCCTTTAACCAATTTTTTTTAAATTTTTTTTGGACCCTTAAATCAAGACTTTAATGGTCAGAATGAGACTGTGAGAGATAAAGAGAAAATTGATCATGAGACAATCCTCTTGCATATTAATATTGTATGTCGGCAAAAAGAAAAAGAAAAAAAGAATACATATTTGATTATCAAGAGCTATATATATATATATAAGGGCTCTCAAATTTTATTAGCCCCACTGCCATCAAATTTTAACATATGAATCTGTTCTATCGTGTTTTTCACTAAAAATAAATAAATCAAACTTTAACTCTCATTCCATACACATCCTGTCGTTCCCAGTAAATATTGCGGTGTTGCATCTTGCTTTACTCAAGCTAATTGGCTAGCTTCTGAAGGATATCCTTCTGCTATGAACTTGTCCTAATATTATAGAACTTGACTATTATACGGGATATCACACTTTTTGTTGCTGTTATTATCACTTTGTCATGGTACAGTTAAAAATACTGCTGAACTAATATGCACAAATCTCAGTATTTGAACAATGTAGTTTTCTGAGTATTTAATAACTTGCATACAATTTTTTTTTTTAAAAAAAAGATACATGAAAAAGCAGTATTATGTTATATAATAGGCCTAAAGCCCAAATGGTAAGATTTTTATGTTAGTTTTGCTCAAATATCTTATATATTCTCATCGAATACATCCTTAGAGAAACCCTAAATCATGAGCTCTAACCACTGGCCGCGACAATATAGAGATTAAAGAATGAGATATAGGCATATTGCAATATATAATTTCGAGGACTAAATAATTAATTAAAATTTTTAGTCCATCGGGAAACGTGCTACTGCACATGATATCCAGACCATCAGATCATAACCCGAGGGGTGGGGCTCACCGAGTTATTTTTGCGGGCACCGAATGCACCACCTCACACGTGCACTAGCCAGTGAAATGACGACACCTCATGCATTTGAATTATCTGTGTCAGCCTCCTTGTCTCATCTTTATCCCTCCCATCCAGAAAGGAGGGCTCAGTTTGATTTAAGGGGAGGGTAAGGGAGGGGAGGGAGAGTGGACTAAGCATAGGTCTAGTATAGATTGTGAGGAGAAGGTAGTTGTGGTATTGAAGGAGCAAGAGATCAGATCAGAAGCAGTGACCGTGATAACTGGGTTTGGAGAATTATGAACAAGGCCTTAAAAGTGGCGTGGTGCAATGGAGGGATCTGACTTCTCTTAATATCTTTTTTTCTTTTTCTCTCAGTATCCCTCATCCCAGCTTTCATCTCCTCTCTTCTTCCATTTCAAATTAATTTTTAGTTGAGATAAACGGCTAAGAAGAGGGAAGAAGAGGAAAGGAAGAAGAGAAAATCTGTTTCCACAGTGGAGGACTAGGGGGTTAGGGTAGGCCCCACACCCTTAAAATTTTAAAAAATAAATATAAAAGTTATAAGATAAATATAGGTATTTATAAAACAAATAACATATATTTACAAGAAAGATAAATATATTTAAAAGAATTTCAGAAATTAAAAATATTTTGACAATTTTTAAGAATGTAAAAATTATCTTGACTAGTAGGAATGCACATAATTTCTTAATTAGCGGTTTTTTTAAACCTCTATATATAGAATGTAACTAAGCCTCCCTTCTGCCATTAATCTCTTCTCGCCTGCAATTTTTCTTTATTTGGGTGGGGTCTGCTGTGTAAGTCAAATATCATGTTCAAGTTATGGACCACTGGAGCTTTGAGTCAGATCCAACCGCCCCCATAAATAAGTCTCTTCTCTCTCCTCATTTTCCTCCTGCACCATTCAATGATCTTGGCCACTACGGAGTACATCTTATTCTTGTTGCCACAATTAGGCCTGCAAATAATAATCTCACATGTTTTTACTGACTTCTTTATTTGACTGCAAGCAACTTGGGAGATGATTTTCTCATTAGTTAACTTTCTTCTTATTTCTCATTTTTTAATCTAAATCATTGATCTTTAGGAGAGGGGTTGTTGATGTGGACAATTATATCAAATGTATGATCCAGATTTAAAGACGATGAGGGACAATAAAAAAAGGCTAATGAAAGGATCCAGAGCCAAACAACTTAAGTTCAGAGCTTCCTTTACCTAGTCACATTCTATGGTATATGTACACACAACCCATTCTCTCTTCTTGTATTGCATTTGGTCGGATAAGGACTCTCAACTTTTATTTAGTCTCATACGGTCCGTTTTTCTGATTATCTATTTTTTCATTATCTCTTATAATTTTAAAATTATGTCCATTTAATTGAATCTATAAAGAAAAAAATAAATTACGTCATTAAGTTATCACTTCTTTGATTTTAATGCAAGAGTATTATTTGAATCATAAATGCAATAATGTAATATGGAAAGACTAATTCTTTTTTCATACAACTTTTAATTTGGTACAATTTGATAGGATGATACATCAAGATTCCTTAATATCTGCTTGTATTACAAAAAAATAGTACCACATGGGGAGCTTGTAAATCAAACTTATTTTATTTAATTATAATCGCTAAAAATCACAACAACACAATCTTACATGCTTTTGATTGATGACACATTAAAATTTATATATAGCTCATTATTCTATCTCATTATTGAAATTTGTAACTCATTATTTTATCTCATCATTATTACATGATACAATAAAACAGAAATAGGTATACAATTATTTCTCTATTCTCCAAATAATAAATTTATAGCTCATTATTCAATCTCTTCATATCATTTAATCTACTACTGGGATTTACTCTTTAAGTATAGCTTTAATTAAATACGCCTAAAATTTTGCCCAAATGTCCGAAACCTTATCATTCACCTTACTCTTATGGTGGCATGAAAACACATTAGAGCTATGGATCATCTCACCCCGCAGCCTAAAAAAAAGGACAGAAGATAAAGAAATTACTTATCGTTTCAAACTTGTTTGGTTGCTATTAGAAAATACCAATAATTTAGTCAAAATAAATGACGGGGACTATATTTTAAAATAGTGAAAATTATAGGGACTGAGTTGGAGTGAGTCAAAGTTTAAGGACTGAGTTACAACCGAGTTAAAATTATAGGGATTGAATTACACTAAGTCAAAGTGTAAAGACTGAGTTATAATCCAATTAAAACTACTAGGACAAAAATATTAATTTTCCTTTAGGGCAGCAAAAGCAGAGAATGCTAATATATACATATTCGCTCAAATTTTTATTATAAGGCACTAACTGTCAATTCTTACAAACCAATAACATTAGTTAAAAGCATTAAAGTTGTGTTAAAATATAAATATTTTTCAATATTACCCTTACTATTACCATAAATTCAAATATCATATAAATTGGTACTTTCTCTCGTACTACCCTTATTAAATATAAATAAACATAAAAAAATAAATTAATTGCACCTTTAAAAACCTATAAAAAAAACACTTGTTAGTTTGGAGCTTGACGCTTTTTGGATAATAAGGAGTGTAATGTTTTTTGGATAATAAGGAGTGTAATGTTATTTGTGTATCAAATACAATGTCTACGCGTAGGAGGAGATGAATTAAACGTGGTAGAGCGGTGTACGAGGATGAAACAGTTGGAGGCAACGAATTGGTCAGCCGTCGAAATGCCATATGCCATATGACTCCAGATATGGTTTTCTCGAAAGATATATGGCGTGTTTCAAGGTCACCATCATCATATTCATATATATTTGTGGTTGTGATATTATTTGTGGCCGTTCGAGTGAGACGCATCACGTATGTGCGTTTGGCTTGAAATAATCAAATTAATAATTGGCTGATGATATTATCCTCAGGAATGGTCCCAACACCTCGTACTAATTAAAGATCGAAAAAGACTATTCCCGATCGACGCATGCTTACCCAGAGAAAACGATTCTGCATCAAACGTTTTCACAGTCATATTATTTCCTTTAATGAATGGGAATAACATAACTACAGTTTATGGAAATACCCGCGCGGAACGTGGAACGGTGGAAGTTATTAATTCTCAAATCTAAATAACCAGATTGACTTATCAGTTATCACCATAAAAATTGGCTTATATACTCTATCCTCAAGAACTGTAACTTGAAAACGGAGAAAGGTGGAGAAAGACTATTTCCACACATATATCCCACACTGGGGAAACGATACTAGGCCATGCATGCTTGCAGTCATCTACCAATCTTTGGGCACATATATATGGCCAGTAGTCTAGTCTAGTCTAGTGTCATAAATCTACCAATCTTTGGGCACATATATATGGCCAGTAGTCTAGTCTAGTCTAGTGTCATAAAAGCTCCTCAGCATTCAAGGATTAATTAATAGATTTACTGGCAGCTGGCATAAAAGCCACCCTAATAGTTACTAGCTAGGCCAGCAAACGGGTTTGATCCCTTCAAGGGTAGAGTGTGTTTGTTGTATTTCCCTTTCATTCCTTTCCTTTGTATTTAAAAAAAGAAAGAAAAAAAAAAGAGTTCTCCCATAAGTCAAAGTTGCGGGTTTATTCCTGTTTGTAGCCTCATACGGTGTGGTAAGGGTCTGCTTATCTAATTTAAATAAAGTCTCTAGCACATTAAATTCTCCGAAAGTGTAGTCAAGAGGGCTTGCCCTGATGCCAGGGCCCCCATTATAACGCATTGGATCCAACAACATTCAACAACAATAAAAAAAAATGTTGGAAAAAATTTAAACATGATAAATACAATTAAGATAATACAAATATCTATACTCATATAAAAATAAAATTAATTATGAATTCTTGAGAGACTCCAAAAACATTAAATAAAAAATAACATCTAAATTATGAAAATATTTTTTAAAAAATTGAAATGTACTAGACGGGACTAGTCCAATTGGTCTGGTCCCTCCATCCCGAATCAGGTCCAACCTAATCAACCGGTTTGATCCAATTTTATTATGTTGATTATTTCAACTGGATCAAACTAAATTGGGCTAACTCAGGTTGAACTCACTTCATGCTTCTCAGGAGGTACGTCGGCTTAAACCGTGAGAGTTTGTTACTCATTCTTTGACAATTAAGAAAATTGAATGCAGTGGTAAAAATACTAAATACCACTGTTTCTCATGGCTTTGCTTAAATTGTTCAAATCAATTTTTGATTAGTTTAAAGGGTTAAGGTGTAAAAATACACATAAGCTTTTTCTTCAGGAATACTCAGCATCACGTACTTTTTTTTGAAGTAAAAATATACATATGATTACTATTTTGGAGTAAAAGTCACTAGCCACTGTTATGTTACTGTTTACCGTGATGAGAGAGAAAGATATGAAGTGAGCAGTAACATAATGACGGTAAACAGTAATATAACGGTGGGATGACTTTTATTAAAATGGAATAAAAGTCATATATTTTATTAAAGTGACCATACGCGTCATCAATATATGACTTTTACTCTATTTTCATAACTACATAGTCACTTTTACACCTAAAAAAACACTTGATATAATAAGATAAACTTTTAAAAAAACCATTTGTATATTTTTACATAATAACCCATCTCTTCATCGTACATCATAAAGCAACCCATCATCACAGATTAGTAACTCTTCAATTGTAGACTTTATTCTTATCCACAAACAAGCAACTTACATTAGCCTTTTTATTAGAATAGAAAGCAACACAGATTTATGATTCACAGACTTGTATCCGCGCATCGGCCGGTCATTTTTCCTCCTTTTAGTATGTTCAAACTTCAGATTAAAACATGCTTGGTTATTGTAATAAATTCATCATAAAATGACGGTGTATCCCGTGCAACATGCTTTGAATATATATAACACTATGTCCAGTGGTGGGCCCAGGAATTTTAATGACCGGGGGCGAGATGCAACTAGGTGACCACGAGACCATGAGGCGAGTTCCCCGAGCACACATGCCACGAGCTGGGTGAGAACTAAGAAGGTGAGAGTTGGAAAATGGATCTGAAATATAAAGGAGCCTAATTGAATCAGGTTATATAGAGCCTAATTACCAAATTCTTTATATATATAAAACCTTACAATAAAAATAGTATTTGATCCAAAGGCATATTGAGAGTCAAGTTCAAGTACAATGTCACCTCCTTCACAATGTCGCCTCCCATATTATGAGATGGAATCCACAAAGATTTCAAAGAAACCCTGAAGAAATGACTGAATTTTCAAAACTCAGATGAAATATTTACCATTTGTATCTCTTCATAAACCACCAGATCAAATGGTGATTAGTGAGAAGAAGAAGAAGACCCCCTTTCATTTTCTTCATTGTCAGATCAGTGAGGTATTATGGCAAAACACAAAGAACAAAAAGGGAAAGGGATAAACAAAGGGAGAAATTAAACCCCAAAGAAGAAGAATGCGATTAGAATAAAGAAAAAGAGACCATTCGTTCATCCAATTAATGAAGTCGAGAAGTAAGGAAATGCATTCGAGAATATACAATCATATCATATTTCACAAAAAAAAAAAAAAACTCCAGCACCTACACATTTAATGCCTAAGATTTCATATTTTCGTTTTGGATCTCATTGCCACGGTTTATACAATAGAACCCCAAAAATTCTTACTCCTCATTATCTCCTCTACCTTCAAGTGGTGAGAGAATCTCATCCCAAGTGTCGATCTTCCTCCCTCAAAAGGTTGAAACCACTAGTCACCATCAAAATTATTGCCCTTGATAGCCATAGTTATCTCTATCGCCATCAATTGCTCCATCTTTACAAGGGAGATGTCGTTCATCTTGAGGGAGAGTAAACATGCTTTAGTCATCGTTCCTTAATAGTTTTTTTTGGGTTAAATTTTAGGGGGGCGGGGGTGGCATGCTTTAGTCGTCGTTCCTTAATACTTTTTTTTTTGGTTTTTAGGGGGGACGGGGGCCACCCCTCGCCCCCCACATAGGTCCGCCCTTGACTATGTCGGTCTTATAAAATATAGTTTGTAATATAATTTATATTATAAATTATGTGATACATTTAGGACCGGAGGAGTATTTAGAGATGGGAGCCAAATCGAACATATTTAATACTTCATCTAGTTTTAAATGTAAGACAAAATTAACTTTTTTTTAGAGAAATTAAGGAAGCTAATTAAATTAATTTAGAGTATTTTTATTTTTATTTTTTTATTCAAATTAATTAATTTGACTAATAAACTAATATATAATATAAGGATACACAACATATGATATGATTAAATAACTTATTTAACTTCCTTAATCTCTCTAAAAAATTATCTTATATTTATGACTACTATTACGAAATACAGCAAGAGTATGTAGACATTGATATTCCATGCATTAGTTGCTGATAAAAGGAAAGAGAAAAAAATAAATAAAAGAAAGAAAAGGAACATTCTCTTGCACAATGGCTCTCTCTCCGCTTTCGGCCTTGTATTTTCTTAGCGAAAGTATAGTTCTGATCATTTAAGTTTGCTTTATGTATTAATTTAATCCCGTAAGCTAATAAAGTGTATTTTTAGTCATTTTATTCTAACACTTTTATCTCTAATTAAGGAAAAATGTTAACTCATCAATTAAATGCTATTTAAATTTTAAATTATTTAATATAATAATTTTTATATGTAAAAACCTAAATAGAGACAAATAGACCGTCTTCTCCCCCTGTTCAACCGTGACCACCATTAAGGGAGGAGGAGGAAAGACAGGATGAGGTGTTAATGGCGATAATTTTTGAAAATGAAGCCCTAGAGTCGCTGGAGCATAGTAGAGATGATTTTTTAATTTTTACAGAGAACCGAGGCAAGGTGAAAACTTTTGGTGGCTATCCCATTTAGGTTGAGGCAAGAGTGCAATCCGTTGATGATAATGTTCAGCCAAAAATTCAGCTCCAACTCTTGATAATCTAGTACTAGACAAGCCTTGGATTTTTACGCAAATTCAATTTTCACACAGCAACTGACAATTGGAATTTGGAAGGCATTCCTTCTCGTAAGATTCGTTGTTTTTACCTCATGAAGACACTCAAAACAAGAGTTTTCCTTCCTCTGTCCTGTAAGCACCAACACTTGGATTCAATTTAAAAATGGGGTCCTTGTTTAAATTGCTTAGTCAGCAGTTGCTTTGATCAGTAATGTGGGTCTGGAGCATTGTATCAGTGGGGAGACGCAATTGTTGAAGAAGGGAGGTGGGATATAAGGAGAAGACGCATCTTTTTGCTTATATTTTAATTCTTATAAAAATTAATTATATTAAATCATAAAAATTTAAACATGATTTAATTGTTGAATCATCATTTTTCATTTGTGAGAGTTAATAGTGTTAGAATAAAAGGACTAAAAATATATTTTATAAATTTAAAGAACTAAATTAAAATCTAAGATGAATTTAAATCACTAAAACTATACTTTAATCTCAATAAAATAAAATACAGCAAAAGTACACATCTATTCCATGTCTGGCATGGGTGCTAGCCTAGTTGCTGATAAAAGAAAAGAGGAAAAAAAATAATAGATGGAAGAAAGAAAAAGAGCATTCACGGGCACAGTGGAGAAGTAGATTCTCTTATAATTTCTTTTTCTCATTATCTTTTATGAGCTCATATAAACTATTGATATTGATTAGGGAGAGAAAAAAAAGTTAAAATAGTATTGTGACTTTTTGAATTAATTAGACAAAAATGATTTAAGGATTATAAGGGATAATGAGAGATGATGAGAGATTGACATGGCACAATGAGCCTATGCCCCTATCTTTGCTTTTGGTCTTACATTTCCTTCACAAATCTAAATTAACTAAAATATATATAACAAAATTTTAAAATATAAATATAATCATTCAAAAACCAAAAAATACTTTAGTATTAAGATACAAAAATACATATGTGGTTTTTCTAAAAATGTGTCAAACACCAAGTGTTTTTTTTAGATGTAAAAGTGACTACGTGATTATAAAAATAAGGCAAAAGTCACATATTCCGTTAAATGTAGATGACGTGCATTTTTGTGCTATTGCCCAATAGTTGACTGCAAAATTATAATAAAATTATTATATTTTAGAAATCATTTTGAAAATACGACTAACATTTTTTAAAATCCAATATTGATTTTTATCTACGTATTATTGAAATTAAAATAATCTGTTTCAAAAAATTAATAGTTACATGAAAATAACTAGAACTATTACTTTTATATTAGTTCTTAATCTTAGGATACCTCCAAAGAATTAAAAAATAAAAAAAAAATTATTTTTTTATAAATAATGAATTAAATTATTGAGAAAATGATGTTAAAATACCAAATAAAATTCTAAAACCCTAAAACGTCTGTTAAAATTTTGAAAGGACTAAAAGGAGATAGGAATCAAATTGAGATTTTTAAATGTCAGTGAATCTACCATTTTACCTTAGTTTTTAAATAAAAAACAAAGAAAGAAAAATGACCCTCGCTAGACGACTATTGCGGCCGATCGCCAGAGATCTAACGTCCAAACAACTTGCAACCGTCGGCAGCCTGAGATCCAACAAGGGGTTTTTTTTGGGGGGGGGGTAGGGGTTGAATCTTTTTTTTTAAAAAAAAAAAAAGAATGAATGAAGGTGTGAAGGTGGGGTTCGAACCAACCGCACTTCATACTGAAGGGGCTAAGTGGCCGTTGGACCACTTAGCTCTTTTGAGATATGTATACTCTCCTTAACATTTTTTCAATAAAGAAACACTCTTGTAAATCTCATTACAAGTGTTGTGAATATCATTAACGAACTTGTTAAACCTATTACCGAATTTGTAAATCCCATTAATGAACTTGTTATTCCACATACAAATTTTGTTCAATCTTGTGAATCTTTTATATGTGTGTGTGTGTTATTGGATAATATATAAATATGATATATAGGATATATAAATAATGGGATTCCTAAGATTGAATAAAATCAAAGTACTATAAACAAAATTTTTAATGAGATTCAGAAGTTCTGTAAAGGGCTTAACAAGTTTATCAGTGGTATTCACAACACTTGTAATGGATTTATAAAAGTGTTTCCTAATAAAAATATATTAAGAAGACTACACATACACACACATATATAATAAGATTCACACGGTTGAACAAAATATAAACATTGAGCAAAATTTATAATAGGAATAACAAGTTTATTAATGAAAGTAACAAATTCAATAAAGAATTTAACAAGTTCATCAATAATATACACGACATTTGTAATAGGATTTACAAGAGTGTTTCTTGATGAAAAATATGTTAAGAAGAATATACATATTTGATAATGCATATATCTATCAAAGGAGTCAATGGCCAATTAGCCCCTTCAATATGAAAGTGGGGTGGGTTATATATATATATATATATATATATATATATATATATATATAGGATCACAAGATTGAATAAAATTTGAGAAATATGAACAAATTTTTTTATTAGAATAATAAGTTCATTAATGAGATTTATAAGTTTAATAGTGAGTTTTACAAGTTCATTTGTCGGAATGAAAACATGTTAATTCATTCCCTCACACACATATATATGCAAGATTAAACAAAATCTGAGCATTGAGAACAAAATTTGTAATGAGAATAACAAATTTATTAATGGAATTCACAAGTTTAATAATAGATTTAACAATTTCATCAATGGTATTTACAACACTTGTAATGAGATTTACAAGAATGTTTCTTGATAGAAAAAGATGTTAAGAAAAATGTATCTATTTGATAATGCATATATATATATATATATATATATATATATATATATATATTAAAAGAGTTCAGCAGCTCAGTGGCCACTTAGCCCCTTCAATATGAAAGTGGTGTGGGTTCACACCTTCATTCAATATATTTTTTTCTTAAAAAAAAAAGATTCAACCCATAAAAAAAAACCCTCGCTGGATCTACGACCAATCACAATGGTCCTCTAGCGAGGGTCTTTCTAAAAAAAAAATTAAAAACTGAAGGCAAAATGAGAAATTCACCAACATTTTAAGATCTTAATTTAATATCTACCATCTTTAAGTCTTTTGCAAAATCTTAACCGATGCATTGGAGTTTTAAAATTTCATTTGATATTTTAAGGTTGTTCTCCCTTGAAAGAAAGGTATTGCCATGATACATTGGTGCTTGATCTTCTTCTTCTTCTAGTTGTCCATATGATATCCAGAGCTTTATCTTGATTAATCTGGATTTGACCTACGTTGCACATTTGGCTATGGTGGGAGAGTCTTCCAACAGGGCTTTTCTGCATTCACAAGGCTTAAACTCGAAATTTTAATTAAACGACATGAGCTGCTTATCGCTTGTGCCAACCCTCGTTGGTTATTGGTACATGATCTTCACCATGTCGTGTCAAACATCACGTGACAATGTGGATGGGTTGGACAATGGTCTTGGCTCTGTTGTTGTTTGTGAAGCAATCTGTGCATCCACACCGTTGCTCAATTGTTTATCCTTATGGATTCAGTTTCTTTGCTTGTCCTAGGGGAGGGACGAGCACCTTTGGAGATCTTGACCCATCCCTTTTTTTAAAAAAAAAAAGATTTTATTTTTTAAATTTTTCAATATTTTTTAGTAAAATTTAGCATTTTGAAATGTCTTTTTAGTACCAATGCGTAATTTAAAATATTTTTTCAAGATCCTCAAATAATTTTTGAAGACTATGAAGTATTTTTTAGTAGCATTCAATACCCTAAAGTATATTTTTAGTACCAGTCGATACCCTAAAATATTTTTTTAAGATCTTGAAAAAATATTTCAGATATTAATTAGTCTTAAAAAAAATACTTCAAGATATTGAATACTACTGAAAAATACTTCATGATCTTCAAGATACTTCAGGTAATGACTAGTACAGAAAATATACTTCAAAATACTGACGGGTACTAGAAAAAGCAGTCAATACCTTGAAGTATCCTTTTAATGCTAGTTGGTACCCTGAAATATTTTTTGAGAATCTTGAAAAATTATTTCAGGATACTAATTGATATTAAAAAAATAATTTAAAGTACTGCAAAAATTCTTGATGACCTTAAAAAATTACTTTAGTGTACAGACTCATACTAAAAAAATATTTAAATATATTGTGTGGTATTAAAAAAAATCTTAAAAAATATAAAGATTTTACATAAAAAAGAAAAAAATATGGAGGATTCAGATGTAATATCTCCATGCGCTTAGCCCCAAAGCGACCAGCGCCTCGACATTCGCAGCAGGAAAACTCTAGGAACCAGATTCCCTGCTCGTCCAAAGGACGAGCAAGGAGCGCTCGTCCCCATCTGGGCGGTCCAGATCTCCCCGTGAGATCTAGGCCATCCATTTTTTTTAATTTTTATAAGATTTTTATACAAAAAATATTTTTTTTAAGTACCAGTTAGTATCCTAAAATAATTTTTTAAGATTCTAAAAATTATTTTCAAGAATATAAAATATTTTTCATTGTCAGTTAGTATCCTGAAGTATGTTTTTAGTGCCAGTCAATACCTTGAAAATTTTGTTAACAATACCAGTCAGTACCCTGAAGTATCTCTTTAGTCCCAGTCAGTTCCCCGAAAAATTTTATCAAGATGATAAAAATTTTCGGGGAATTGACTGAGACTAAAATGATACTTCAGGGTACTATTTTTTTTAAAAAAATTAGGGCATTGACTGTTGCTGAAAAATACTTTATGATCTTAAAAAATTATTTGAAGATCTTAAAAAAATATTTCAAACTACTGGCTGCTACTAAAAAAATATTTCAGGATGCTTACTAGTACTGAAAAAAATCCTGATAAAATTTTATTACAAAATCTTATAAAAATAAAAAAAAAAATGGACGATCCAGATCTCATGAGGAGATTTGGACCGCCCAAATCTTTGAGCGCTCATCCCCTGGGGATGAGCGCTCCCTACTCGTCCTTTGGACGAGCAAAGAATCTGGTTCTGAAAACTCCATCCTTATCCTTACACTGATTTTTTTAAAAGATGAGTAGGGAATCTGGTTCAGAAAACTCCTTCCTTATCCTTACACTGATTTTTTTATCCTTCCACTATTGACTCTGCAATATGCTTATTTATATCACTAATCTGGTTTTGGTTCAAGACACCAAATAATGACCCAAGTCCGAGAAATCTCCACGAGCTTGGTGCCAGCTAGAAGCCACAATGGCAGCCTCATTCAAAACATTGAGTTAACTCCATGGGATCTCCAACTTCTTCTCCCCGAAACCATCCAAAAAGGAATTCTTTTTCACAGGCCTAAACCCAAATACGCTCACATCCAACACCTCAAAGCCTCGCTTTCCTCCACTGTAGACTTGTTCTTTCCTCTTGCTGGACGTCTCGCCATTGTTGAACATGGCGATAGCACCGTCTCTGCTTCAATAATGCGGGTGCCCTCTTTGTCCATGCCGTCGCAGAGAATATTGCTCTTTCTGATATTCTCGACCCCATCTACGTGCCTCGCATTGTCGCCTCCTTTTTTCCTCTGAACGGATCTAAAAATTACGAAGGCGCTTCGAAGACATTGTTGGCCGTTCAAGTTACAGATCTAGTCGACGGCATCTTCGTAGGATGCACAATGAATCACTCTGTTGTTGATGGCAGCTCGTTTTGGCATTTCTTCAACTCTTGGGCCGAAATCTCTCGAGGTTTGAACAGAGCATCCAAGCTCCCTGCTCTTCAGCGCTGGTTCCCTGAGGGAATTGAACACACTATCCGCTTTCCTTTTACAGAGGAACACCAACGCTCTGATGACTTTATTCCACAGCCGCCACCAGATAGGGTGTTCCACTTTACGAGAGAAAACATTGCTCAGCTGAAAGCAAAAGCCAACGCAGAGGTTAGCAAGAGCAACAACAAAATATCATCTCTACAGGCGCTTTTAACTCATGTTTGGCGGTCAGTAATCCGTAGCCAACGTTTTAATCCAGAGGAGGATGTCAGTTTCTTGCTGGTAATAGATGCTAGGTCCAGAATATCGCACCCACCATTAGCAGAGAATTATTTTGGAAATGCTTTGCATATTGGCAAAATAACCATGAAAGCAGGGGAATTGCTTGAGGAAGGGCTTGGCAATGCTGCTTTGGAGATGAACAAGATGGTTGCTTTACACACAGAAGAGAAGCTTAAGGGCTCGTATGAGTCTTGGATAAAAAGCCCAGAGCTTTATAGATACACTGGGATGAAAAGTAACTCATTGGTTGCAAGCAGTTCCCCGAGGTTCGACTTTTACGGAAATGACTTTGGCTGGGGGAATCCGGTGGCAGTTCGAAGTGGCGCAGCAAATAAAGCTAACGGCAAGCTTACTGCATTTGCTGGAGCAGAAGAAGGTAGTGTCGACATTGAACTTTGCTTACCTTTCCAGATTTTAGAAACCATGTCAAACGACCCTCATTTCACGGCTTTTGCTTCTGTCTAATGGATCTCTTCAAGGCGATGATCACAAGTTCTGTTTAAGAGTTATATATTTGCAGGTTGGAACAAAAAATAATCTTGTGTGAGGATTTTATGGGATTGACGTATCTGTAGTACGGGTCCATATGTATCAGAATACTAATATCGTATGTTGGCAAAAAAAAAAAAAAAAAACTAATATCGTAATACGTCTGCATGCATGCATAATAGATATACAAGAGCTATATAAGGGCTCTCAAATTTTATCAGCCCCACTCCCATCAAATTTTAACATATGAATCTGTTCTATCGTGTTTTTTACTAAAAAAAAATAAATCAAATTAAACTTTAATTCTTAATCCATACACATCCTGTCGTTCCCAGTAAATATTGCGGTGCTGCATCTTGCTTTACTCAACCTAATTGGCTAGCTTCTGAAGGATATTCTTCTGCTATGAACTTGTCCTAATATTGCAGAATTTCACTATTATACGAGTTTGGTTTCTCTCATCATCTTTTCTCACTATCCCTCATAATCTCTAAATTAAATCATATCCGTCCAATCAATATAATATCATTTTAATTTTTCTTTCCTCTCCCCAATCAATAACCCAGATGGAGCTAATGAGGGATGGGGATAAAAAAACTAAGGAGAAAATCTTCTTCCCTATTATACTGGATATCACTCTTTTTGTTGTTGTTATTATCACTTTGTCATGGTACAGTTAAAAATACTGCTGAACTAGTATGTCCAAGTTTGTATTTTATTAGGTACTTTGAAATGTGACTATGGCTACTGTTTATCAAACAAGGGACTGTTTGGGAAGACAGCAGAAGGTTGAGAAAGTACCGTAAGAAGGAAAAAACACGGTAGAAATAAAATGAGATGTTTGAGTTGTCATTTTTAAAACAAAATGTAGGTGAAATACTACTTTTAAGAAGAAGTTACAAAGACTTACTTTTTAAATTGTAGATGGACTTCTACTATCATTAATTTAAATATAAATTACATTTATAAATGACTTTAATTTTATTCTATCTTAAGTCTATAAAAATCAGATTAAAAAAAAACAACTTTTGCTATTACTAATCCAAACAGCTTATGTGACATGCACACAAGGCTGAGTTATCTCTTTTGTAGCCCCCTAATTAGAGTTGTTCTCGTACTCTTTCCGATATAACGGGTGAAACTATCATTTTTCCTGGAGCTAGCTAGTTAAGAGGGGTTAATTCCCCTTGCCATGCCAGTAACAAAAAGCAGCTCAGTCATGGGCTTGAGCATTTACACGTATAAATGGTAACAGGTCTGGCTAAAGCACAAATGGTAAGATTATTTTTATGTTAGTTTTGCTCAAATATCTTATAATTATGTTTTCAAGTTGCTTGAGAAGCTAATATATATTCTCAACGAATACATTCTAAAGAGAAACCCTAAATCATAAGCTCTAACCACTGGCCGCCACAATATAGAGATTAAAGAATGAGATATAGCAATCTATAATTTCGAGAATTAAAGAATAATAAATAATTAATTAAATTTTTTTGTCCATCGGAAAACGTGCCAATGCACATGATATCCAGACCACCAGATCATAACCCGAGGGGTGGGCCTCATGGAGATATTTTTACGTGCACCAAATGCACCACCTCACACATGCTCTAGCCAGTGAAATCACGACACCTCATGCATTTTTAATCCTATGTGGCAGCCTCCTTGTCACCCCCTCCCTTCCTCTCCTCTATTATTTTAATTACTTTTTTTCAAAAACATGTGCATCTTCATCTCTCTCGTCTCTCAATTACTCACTCCTCTCTGGTCTGCTCCTTTATCCCTCCCACCACGCCACTTTCTCTTGATCAAGGCCTTGTTCATAGTTCTACAAATCCAGTTACCACAGTCATCACTTCTGATCTCTTGCTCCTTCAGTACCACAACTACCTTCTCCTCACAATCTATACTCAACCCATGCTTAGTCCACCGCCCTTAATCTCAAACACAGTACATGATGGACTGATGGGATTATGGGAAGAAGAAAGGCGAGTCTGATGAGGATAGGATAATTGAGAGAGGACAAGTTTTTTACAGATGAAAGAGATGAAGATGTACATGTTTCTAAATAAAATAATTAAAATAACAAAGGGAGGGAGGGATGACAAGGGAGAAATTTATCAAAATAAGAACATTTTAAAAAAAATTTACCAGAATAAGGAACTGTGCAAAATAAGAGAGATAGGCTGATGCCACTGTAGTGGTGTCGGTTACTAATGGCATCACATTCACAGCAGGGCCGTGTTGCACACTCCTGCTTTAAGTTATTAAAAAAAGTTTAAAAAAAATCAATTGCTGCAATTACAACGTATAAAGTAGGGGTGTATCAAAGAACGCACTTGCTTTATGCTATTAAAAAAAAATGTTGCAATTACAGTGTCTCTAACATGCCACTACACTAGTGGTGTCGTCCTTCATCTGCAAGTTTTTTACGGATGAAAGAGATGAAGATGTACATGTTTCTAAATAAAATAATTAAAATAACAAAGGGAGGGAGGGATGACAAGGGGGAAATTTATCAAAATAAGAACATTTGAAAAAAATTTTACCGGAATAAGGCACTGTGCAAAATAATAGAGATAGGCTGACGCCGCTGTAATGGCGTCAGTTACTGATGGCATCACATTCACAGCAGGGCTGTGTTGCACACTCCTGCTTTAAGTTATTAAAAAAAGTTTTTTAAAAAATTGATTACTGCAATTACAACGTATAAAGTAGGGGTGTATCAAAGAACGCCCCTACTTTATGCTATTAAAAAAATGTTGCAATTACAACGTCTCTAACATGCCACTACACTAGTGGTGTCGTCCTTCATGACGCTACTAGTGTAGTGTCTTGTCAGCCTTACTCCCCCTTCTCTCTATATTTCGTCTGCCTCACCCCCAATTTCTCTCACTGAATGCGATTTCTTTGTTATCCCTTCTCCTTCCCTTCTTTGTCAGGAGACATAGTTAGATCCAGCTTCCTAATCATTTTAATCCTCCTTAATCTTCCTCCTCGCCCATTTCTTGCACAACCATTTTTTTTAACTTAAAGTAAAGCACGCCCCTACGCTGCAATTGTAGCATCATAGATACTGCAATTGCAACAATTTATTTATTTATTTATTTTTACATAGAGAGGGGGCGTGAGACACGCCCCCGCTCTAATATGACGCCTCATTAGTGGTGTCACAGTAACTAATGTCACTGGTGATGTCAATTATCAAGATGCCACTAGTGGCGTCAATCTATATAACGCCACTAGTGGCATCTTCTAACATGATGCCACTAGTGATGTCATATGTGGCGATGCCATTGACCCATTTGACTAACGTGGGGGGCAGTGGCGTCAAGTGATCCGACGCCACTATTTATCTTATTTGGGTAAAACTTTTACACAATGCCTTATTCTGTATTTTTTTTTTTAAAAAAAAATCTTATTTTAGTAAATTTCCTGATGACAAGGAGGATGCCACGTAGGATAAAAATGTAATTGCCTTCATTGGCTAGCGCATATTTAAGGTGGTGTATTGGGTAGGGGTGTTCACAAAGCCTAAGGCTCAGTGCGTCCGCCCATGCCCAAGAAAAAATCACCCTGCCCGGCCCGAAAAAATTTGGGCATAATTGGGCTGGGCATTTTGCGAGCAAGGCCAGGCATTGGGCAAGGTATGCCGCCCTGCCCATTTGGCCCTGCCCAGTACTCTCTCTCTCTCTCTCTCTCTCTCTCTCTATATATATATATATATATATATATATATATATATATATATATTTTATAATCTATTATCTTCAATTTTTTGACTCTTCCGTTTTCTAATTTCATATGTTTCTTTCTTTTGACAATTTGGGGCCTTGATGCAACCTCTTGGAATTTTGGATGACTACAAGGCTTTGATTACAATTTTTTGATGCCTTGTATTAGTGGATTATGGATGTTATTTAATTGTTCACTTATGGATATTGACTATTTGTTAAGACATATGATTGTCTTTTTAATTTCAAGACCCATGTTGTAGAATTATGGATTTTATTTGTAGTTTGTAATATTATTTATTAAACATGATTGAAGATTTTTTTATATATATAAGGTGTGATAGGGAATTGTAAAGACCCCTTTTTCCCAATGACTATTTACCATACTGATTTCATAAAATTTTCCAATAACACATGATGTCCAAAAACATTTTATTTTTCACGACAAACATATTGGGTCCAGGACACAATCACTGCCCACAAACTCGAGATCCAAGGCACAACCATCACCCACAAACCCCATTTTCCATCAAGTACATGTATATCAGAGTTCAGGGCACAAATTCCGCCCACAAACTCCTTACAAATCTTTCATAACTTTGATTCACTTAACAAATAGATTTTTATATCCCACGAGTTCACATAATTCCAAAAACAATTTATATAATATTTCGAAAACATGAGGGCCCTAGAATGACAATATAGAAATCAGTATAACACCAATACTAGAAGAGGCTTAAATTTCACAACTTTTATGCCTCTGACTGCTTCCCTTGATCTCTAGTACAATTTGAAATATGGCCTGAAAAATGTTAATAACTACAGGGTGAGACATAAAGTCTCCGTAACCAAAATTAATTTATAAAATATGCAAGAAAGGATTGTAAGTCAGAGAAGCATGTTTGCTAACAATATATTAATATTTCTAATAATTTAACAGCACATAAACTAAACCAAAATAAATATTAATACATCACAACAATTAACCATCCCCACTCTTCTATCCTGCTCCTCCTTATTTCTTTTAGACATGGAACAACCTATCAGTACTAGTATACCCGGCCAAGGTTAGCTAGTCACTTCAAGTATACTGTCTCCTCCCGTGTCACCACGCAATACCGTAACAGGGAGGTGTCCGCCCAAAACACCCAGCACAATTCCGAGCCAGAAAGAAGAGAGCCGATGACCACAATTTCTCCCTCACATCTCTTTTACACAACCCAACACAACCTCAAGTAGAATTTCAATATTATGATTTTCAAAATCATCTTACAAAATTATTTTCTAACACCCCAAAATTAACTTTGTAACATACACACTTACACAATTTATCAATCCATATATTACATTTCACATAATACTATAACCATCTCGACAATAACAATTTCAAAATAAATATTCACAAATATATACTGGTTGGAAATTATTCTGCTTCACTGAGATAAATTCATATTTAACATACTTATAAATTTCAGAACACATATTAAAGGTATGTATATGAAAGTAAGATTTAGAAAACACCTTACAACCTAAAACAAGCATATGAAATAAATTAACCCCGGTTACCTCAACTCCAAGCTTAACCTTTACTTGATGGCCAAAATACGAACAATCACCGACCACAAGAAAACTCTTAAGATAGACTGAAAACCTCCAGATTCCTCTCCTTCTATATTCACACTTTTCTCTCGTCTCTCTTTCTCTTAGCCAACATACATTATGTGTGTGTTTGTGTGGTAGAAGAGATGTGGTGAGGTATTTATAGAATTTTTCGGTATTAACTACCTTCCAAATTTCACATGTCTATCTACCACTCATCTACTATAAACATGTCTATCTACTTATCCATCTACCACACATAAGTTCATCTACCATCTAACTATCAAACACATGTATATCTACCATCTAACTACCCTACACTTATCTACCGATCAATCCAACTACCAAACACATGTATATCTACCATTTAACTACCTTATACTTATCTACCGATCAAATATCACATTCTTATTTACTACATAATTATCTACCATTCAAGTTAATATATATATATATATATATATATATATATATATATATATATTAAATAAAAATTTATTTATTTTTAAGAAAGTTTGCTCATAATAATTTCATGGAAAATTTTATTTTCTATAAATTAATTTCTCCTAAAATATTGAAAATTTCAGGATGTTACAGGAATGGCCACTTGGGCATGGAAGGCCCGCCCTGCCCTGCCCAAAAATGTTAGGGCTTTTTTCGAGCAAAGCCGAGCATTGGGCCTCATTTTGCTGCCTATTGATCTTTCGAGCAGGGAATCGGGCAAGAGTCTTGCCTTGCCTAGCCCTGTCCATGAACACCTGGGTGCACGCAAGAATTTCTTGGGGCTCCTGTAGAATGAGCTGGACTGTTGTCTTGTTATCTGTGAAGTGTTCTGTGAAGCCACACCGCTATTTAATTGTTTATTCTCACCAATGAGAGTTGACACAGATGGTAAAGGATCCAGGACTAGGCCCTTAGGTCGTGAGTTCGATCCCCTCTATTGTCGTTGGGACTCTTTTGGTAGGCGATCTCATAAGTCTTCAGTAAGTGCTCATAAAACCCAGAGCCGTGCCTTGACCTTGGTGGAGGACTAGTGTCGAACCCCTCCAAAACTTTTTCTTATAAAAAGAAAAAATGTTTATTCTCGCTCTGAATTATTTTCTAGCACTATTTGCTATACCTTTATTCATATGAATCATCTAGTTGTAGTTCAAGACAGCAAATGAGAACCAAACCCATGTCCCACAGGTTCGAGAAATCTCCACAATTTTGGTAAACTTTTTAATAATAGTTCTCTCTTTTATTTGATCTCGTATATAACGTAACCTATTAGGTCATGTGTTTAAAGCTTGTGTGGGGCCTGAAAATTTTTTTAAAGATAGTATAGAAAAATCATATATATTAAAATAAAATATAGTGTGGCAAAAATATAAGGGAAGATTTCATTGAATCAAAGGATGGGACATAATTTCAGTTAAAATGAAATTAAGTTTTGTGGGTGAAAAAAATAATGACACCCTTCTTCTTCTTCTTTTTGAAGAGTACTTATAAGATAAATTAGAGTATTTACAAAACAAATAAAGACATTTACAACATAAATAAAGGGATTTAGAAGAATTTAAGAAATTAAAAATATTTTGGCCATTTAAAAGATAAATATAAATATTTTCAAAATAAATAAAGACATTTACAAAATAAATAAATAGATTTAAAAAAATAGAGAATTAAAACTATTTTGACCTTTTATAAGACAAATATGAAAATTATCATGGGAAGTAAGAATGCACATATGTAACAAAAAAGAATGCACATAATTTCTTAATTAGAGATTTCTCTAAATCTCTATAAATAGAATGTGACTCTCTTCATTGAACCCTACTTCTGCCATTAAGCTGTCTGGCAACCTCTTATCTCCTACCATATTTGTTTGTTCGGGCTGCTGTGTAACTCAAATATCATGTTCAAGTTATAGAGCACTATAGCTTTGACTCAGATCCAAGCGCCCCATACACAAGTCTCTTCACTCTCCTCATTTTCCTTCACCATTCAATGAACTCAACCACCCTATCTTATTCTTATTGCCACAATTAGGCCTGCAAATAATAATCTGACATGTTTTTATTGACTTCTTTATTTGACTGCAAGCAACATAAGTTCAAAGCTTCTATGGTATATGTAAACAGAGCCCATTCTCTCTTCTTGCATCGCATTTGGTTGGATAAGAACTCTCAAATTTTATTTAGCCCCATTCCCATCACCTTCATACGGTCATTAAAGTTACCTCCATTCATTGCCCCAACTAAATTATTAAAACCCCTCCATTCCATTGAATCAAGTGGACCTTTCACAGTTCTCTTCATATAGAAAAAGGAGGAGGATGATCCGAAATGAGTAAAATGGAACTTCCTCTTGAACACAGACTGCTATGCAGATTCTGATATCGGTTGCATGATATCCTGAAAATAATTCGTAACCAATCAACTGGAGTTGGATCTAATGGAAGGGCTAATCCTTCACAACATCAACAAGGTATAATCCCTGCTGAAACCTTAAAAAAGTGTCCACATATGGTGTCATATAATGCCTGAAACAGAGTTGCCTCTAATTGAGGATAACGTGCCGCAAGAAAAAAAGAATGTTACCATGGGCTGGATTTTGTTAGGCTTTCAACGTTTGGCCAGAGACATTTTTATGGGCCCGATTTAGTTGTGGCTCGGATTTTTTTGGGCAAATTCTAAGAAAAAGAGATAATTTTACGCGCGAAAATTAAAAAAAAAAAACGGAAAATGAGATAACGAAATCATAGATGAGCATGAGCATGTGTGGCGGACCCAAAATTAGGGGTGTAAGTAAAGATGAGGATCGGCAGCGGAGTGGTGTACGGGGGTCCACGCGCCAACGCTCTGCCACTTCTTCTTAGCCCTGGTAGAGCTAGACTTCGCTGCTATTCCTCTTCCTCTACTCCTGGTAATGTGAGCCTTCACTCATCTTCGTTTGTACTGAAATCGCTGTTTTGCTTAACGAGAACTAGTCAGAGCATATTGTAGATTTTTTTAATGTTCACGGCATCCTTGGCTCGTCATAGATATGTTTTTTTGGATTTCCGGAATTAGCTTACTTGATAAGTTGTTTTACTAGAAATAGTCGTTTATTGGAATTCTTTGTCAACATTTGCAGACCATGTAGCATTCGTCAAAGACATAGCTGCAACTCAGCCTCCTGAGCATTTGTCTCAATTGTTAAATGTTTTAAAGGCCAAAGGTAGGATTATCTAAATCCTTGTGATATCCACTGCTTTCTATTGTTTCTCTCTTTGCGCCACTTGGCTAATTGATCGTAGCCTTCTCTGCTGCGTGTTTCAAGTGACATCCATTTTCTCGGTTGCCTTACGTTTCATCAGTGACAAAAATACCAAATAACTCTCATTTTTTATGTAAGCCTAACCAAGAATGGGGCTTCTTTTTTTGTATGCTGACCAGACAGAAATGGTTACTTTGACCATGTGGATCTGTTCTATCCATAGATTCTGTCGTTCTGAGGAAATATTTTAGTGTTGCATCTTGCTTTACTTTGTTTAGCTAAGCTTCTGAAGGAGATTCTTCTGCTATGAACTTGTGATAATATTGTAGAACTTGACCATTATATGGATCACACTTTTTTCAGTTATTACTATCAATTTGTCACGGCACAGTTAATAATACTGCTGAAACAGTTTGTAGAATATGTATTTCATACTTGAAAATTTTTCTTATTGTCTATCAAATAAGGCTCTATGCACACAAGGGCTTAATAATTTCTTTTGTAGTCCACTTGATTAGTTCCCTTACTCTTTGCTTTCTAACAGGTGAAACTATCGTTTTTCCTGGAGCTAGGCAGGGGTTGATTCCCCTAGCCATACCACTAACAAAAAACAGCTCAGGTATGAGCCTGATATGCATATATATTTACAGGCCATGTTTGGTATGTGAACAATGTTGTTTCCGGAGTATTTAATAACTCATAAAATTTTTAAATAAGAGATGTATGAAAAACCAGTATTATGTTATTTAGGAGGCCTAAAACACATTGTAAGATTTTTCATGTTACTTTTGCTCAATATCTTGTCACTGTATTTTTAAATGCTTGGGAAACTATTGTTCTCATGTACTGAATACATCCTTAGAGAGATCTTCAATCTTCATTTTAAATAATTTTTTGTAATTCTTTTCCTCAGGTTCTGTAACTGCACTGCTGCGGTGGCCCACAGCTCCACCTGGGTAAAAAGGCTTAATATTTGCCTCCTTTATTTAATCTGTTAATGCTTTTATGATGTTTTCCAATTCTAAATATTTGCAGGATGGAAATGCCAGTTGTGGATGTTGACAAACATGGAGTAAAGCTTTTAGCGAAGAGTGTAAGCAAAGCATGATTGGATTTTTTATTTGCAAACATGACTCTTTGGTAGCTCATTCATTTTGATGCTGTCAATAGGACACTTCATCTTGCTCATATCTCTTTAAGGAGGCCTGATGCTAAATGTTTATTTTACAAACACAAATAGGTGGACCAATTTATTCAAAGAATATTGGTTGAAGAAGATGCAAAAAACAGTCAAGACAGAAATGATGAGCTTTTTATTGTGTCAGCTGATGCTGGGAAGAAACTTTATCAAAAGGGTAACTTTGCAGAGTCTAAGATTTCTAATTTGGATATCTATCTTTTAAAAAAGGTATTAAAGTAATTTCTTGAACTGCCTTGTTAACTTTCATGGAAAATTGTTACAAGAATCTTATTTGTTTTTAGGTTGGTTTGTTCCCAGATATCATAGAGCGCAAAGTGATGCGACATTTTGAGGAGGGTGATCATGTAAGGTTCTCTTGTTTTCATAATTCCAAAAGCATTAGTTAGTTGATTCACTTGTTGATCATGTTAGTGCTCCTACGAAAGGTTTCAGCTTTAGTAACAGGAGAATTTTATACTAAGAAGGAGCATTTTCCTGGATTTGCTCGGCCTTTCGTTTTCAATGCAGAGGTCTTGTTGAGGTTTGTAGTAATATTTTCAACTACTATGCAGGGGCGGTCTGAAGTTGATAAACCGGCACTGTTTTCATATTCTTAGGGGCCACTCTTTTTGCTTTCCTTGACAGGGTTGGGCGTAATGTAGAAGCTAAAGATGCTGCCAGAGGGGCTTTGAAATCACCATGGTGGACTTTAGGCTGCAAGTATGAGGTATAAATCCTCTGATCTCTGGTGTGATAATGAGATTGATTACTCCTCCTCCTTCTCTTCCATTTGTGATTGGCCTGTGCTTGAATTTGTCTCTGCTCAGGATGTCGCTAAGATTGCACAGTGGGATGATGAGCAAATTGAGTACATTAAAGAAAAGGTGACTGAGGAGGGAAGGCAAGAAGATATTAGGAAGGGGAAGGCACCTGCACAGGTTCTGTGGACAATATTTAGTTTGATTAGTAATGATTAATTGGATGGGTCCTATTTAAAGAATTTGAGAAATATAGATTTTTATATTGATGATTAGTTTATATTGATACTGGTAAATTAAAATTATCAAATGGTTATGACAATGCTTCGCTGCCTGCTGAATTCTTCTCGTTTTGTACACTCCAAATTATTGGCAGGTTGTATTAGATGAAGCTGCTTTTTTGATGGATTTAGCTTCTATTGAGGGGACATGGGATGATTACTTGGAGCGGATTGCAGAATGTTATGAGGAGGCAGGATTCAATGATATTGCAAGATTTATACTTTATGGAGATTGATTATTCACGATTTTGATTGATTATATATTTATTCAGTTTTCTTATCTTGAAATCTTACAAGTATCTCGTGTTATTGTTAAATTTCATTATAAACAATTATTTATCATGCTCCTCATCTTCGTAGGAGTTAAATTGCAACGGAAACTTGTGTTGAATATTGGGTGAAAATTTATTAGAAAAAATACCAGGTGAAAGAACAAGATAAATTGAAAATAAACAAAATAGCCAATAAGTAATAGACTAGTCGATAAAAACTTGACTCACCCAACAGAAGATTTGTAATTCAAATCATGTTAAGTGATATGAAAGTAACATGAATATTTCCGTACTTGAGACGAGTTCCAAGCCTAAATAAAATTACATTGACCTTCCCAAAACTAGAGAAAAATACGCAAACACAAATTTTAATCAAAATAGAAAGTTAAGTTATTCTAGGTAAAGTACGGAAAAAACCTTAATTAAATAATCAATTACCAAAATACCACTGAGGTAAAACTATTAACCTATTTGCCCTTCTGTAATCGATTACATGCCTTATGTAATCGATTACAGGGTGTCAGATTTTTTTTTTTCTTTTTTTTTCCCGTTTTTTTCACTATGTAATCGATTACGTCACTGTAGCGTAATCGATTACATAAATCTTCACACTATGTAATTGATTACATGTAATCGATTACGCTATGTGGCGTAATCGATTACATAGTGCAAAATGCCATGTAATCGATTATATCAGCTGCAAAAACACAATGAATTTCTGATTTCGATTTGGTTCAAGTACAAACGGATGTCCAACTTCTTTTTACCTATAAATGTGACTTGGGGAAGGTATTTTTTGCAACAATTAACCGTCTACCCTAGGCCTAGTGAATTAATGTCCCCATATTTGTATTTTTTACCTACGACATGTCATTTGCAAAATTCATCACCGTAAATCATATGAAATAAAAGCATAAACATTCATAAGTAGATAATGTGTCACAATCAGTGCAAATACACCACGTCCAACAACAAAAAAATTACATGAAGCAAATGTCAAGTAGACAGGTCTAACAATGCATAAAAACACAACTATCTAATCCTCCTCCTCCTCCTCCTCCTCTGTATCCGCATCATCCTCCTCCTCCTCGGAGACATCAAGCACCTGGTCCTCCTTGTTGGCAGCCTCCTGGTCCTGTTCGCCCTATAAATGCCGCAGTCCATCCTCTAGGCCACGCATTCGGCTCTGCATCCACCGCCACCGCTCGTTCTCCTTCTCAACGTGGCTCCTCCACCGCTCAACGTGGCTCTTCCACCGCTTTCTTTGTCGGAGGTCCATCTGCCTCATCTGCGTCATCACATCACGAAGGGAGAATCCAACCTCTGGCTCGACCATGTCCTCATCCTCATCATCGTCGTCGTGCACAGGGACCTCAGGATCAACCACAGGTGCCACTACCGGTGCATCCTCCTCCTCAGCAGTAGTGAATACCCAAACGTTATTGGCATTCTTCGCGATCTTGCACTGCTCTAGTAGGCGCCTCCCAAAGACAGCGTTTCAATCATCTGGTCCACCATCTCAAACGTTTGCATCGGCACACCGAAATGGAGCAATATACGGTGGACTAGATAGGCGAATGGGAGTACGGCGTTTTCCTTATGCTTCACCTTAGACATCATCCAGCAAATATAATGTCTCCAGTTTACCGGTCGGGTGTGACGGATAGCCCACATGAGCGGTATATCAACCTTCAACACCCTGGAATGGTTGTAGGCCTGAGGAAACAAAATATGGGTCAGCACGTAGAAGAGGATGCGTGCATCAACAGTCAGTTGCCCCACAGTGAAAAGGAGCCTCTGACCCAATGACCTCCTGATGTCATGGATGACAGCGGCTCGGTCATATCTAGACAGGTTGACATTGGTATCCCCATCATACAGAATGGTGCCCGCTCCATCAAAATCATATCCCAGTATGTGGGCCCATATGGGAGCTGTCATAACTATGTCAATGTCACAGACGCGCGACTTCAGGTCTCCATGAATGTAACTGAGGTTATGGTAGAAGGCTCTAACCATATCCTCTGAGTAGAGACTAACGAACTCCGCCAAGCCACGTAGATGCGAAGCCTCCAGTAGTGGGACTATATCAAATCCCTCCTCTACAAAAAAAACTCCATGTCTAGTGACTTGGGCTTGATCACGAGTCTGCCCGTCAAGTGCTGAACGAAGGATCTGTGGGATGCTGCATTATTGCCCAAGAGAATTCCGTATCAGAGATCTTCCAGCTGTGCTTGAGAGCTAGATGTATCACCCTCCATCCACTGCTTCGAACGTCTCTCACTCTAAATGTCAACTCGTCTGCGTGGAGGCATGATGACAACAAATACCTACAAAGATATAATATAAACCATCAACAAACATGAAACAAACACAATTAATGGCATAATCACAATGCATAATCAATATCGATCAATGAAGACAATGTAATTGATAATAAAATGCACAGTCAACAATCAAAACCAACGTAATCAATAATCTTCAACATCCATACACACAATAACATGCAATTTGTGTTTCAACCCCACTGTTTGCTTCACATTCATATGCAAATATACACACATTGTTTCTGAAACGCACAAAAACATCAATTTAATCTCTCATTTGTTCAAAAACAACAACAAACAATTCAAATCAATTATCAAAACACTACATACCCAAAGAAAACAAACCTTAATCAATTACATGCACCATATCTTCAAAAAAACGGAGAAAATATGGACAAATTCGCAATGGGAACTGAAACCCTACCGAAATCACTGTAAATGAAAGCAAATCTTTACTTTTTCCTACACCCACGCCTTGGATCCAATGGTTTCTGGCCAAAAATGAAGATGGAGGAAAGTGGGGGAGGCTAATCGGGTATGGGAAATGAAATGGAAGGGTTACGGGTGGTTTGGGCTTTTTAAAAAACAAAAACCGTGCAATGTAATCGATTACGGCCCATGGTGTAATGGATTACATGGCATTTTGCACTATATAATCGATTACCACATATCGTAATTGATTACATAGTGTGAAGATTTATGTAATCGATTACGTCACATAGTGCAAAAAACGAAAAAAAAAGAGATATGACCCCCTGTAATCGATTACATGCCTTACATAAGGCATGTAATCGATTACAGGGGGCAGATAGGTTAATAGTTTTGTCTCAGTGACATTTTAGTAACTAATTATTTAATTAAAGTTTTTTCCGTACTTTTGTCGTTATTTTACATCTTTATCTAAATATCTAATTAACAAATTTAACAAAGCGCCCTCCTTTAGAACTATTTATTTCTACCATTAAAGAATAAAAAAATATTTTTCACTAAATTCGAGAGAATTTAACGTAATTTAATCAATTAAAATTATTGCAAACTCCATTGATACTGAACAGTAGTGCGATTTATTTCGCGAGAACAATTAAGTGGCCAGAGGACCGGGTATTTTCTTGTTTGCACCTATTTTCTTTCTACACAATAGCTTTTTCCACAGGCTTGCTCCTCCCCGTTTCTTGGCAGGAACGATGGCCAGAGATTTTTGTGCCGCAGTGTCATCCTGATCTTTCCGTGCATTCAAGACTAGGATTTTTTCTGGTGGCTCGGGAACCGTAGTAGAAATGTTATTGTTATCTCCAGCTCTTGGAGGCTTAATAAGATCAGCTTTAGTCTGATCTTCAGCGAGCATCTGATCAAGTAGAGAAGGCCGATGTTTCAAATTTGTGTCCTTCGTAGGGGCAGGGCTTGAACTTCCATTTAGAGTACTGGTGGTCGTGTTGGTAATTGCATTATTGTTGGCAGCAATGACCTTGTCAAAAAGGGATGCATCTTTGGGATCAGACAGTGCCTTCAATTGCTTGCCAAGGTTAAGGATGGTTTCTTGGCACTCAGCCAACTTTTCTGAAGCCGCTGTTATCTCCCAGTCCTGCAGGATTGATCAGCATATTTCAGCATTAGCATTGTAAAGTGAATAATGAATAACAATCAATCATACAATATGGTAAAACATAGAAAAGCTTTTTGAGTTTTCTGACTTTGATCTTTTGTTACGATGCAAATTCTGTTCATTTACTTTTGGCCTGCCAAAGTCTCATTTCCTATTTGTATGGTTCAAATATTTTTATTTTGAAAACATCCTTTTATAGCAAATCTGAAAAGAACAAGTGTAAAAATTGCACATCATGCTTCAGTCAGAGATCTATTTTTAGAACAGAAAGCAAGTTATTCAGCGAAACAAGATATGTGCCTTAGCATCCAAATTGTGCATGCTCCTACATGGCTATAATTTCCACATTCTGAAATATCAGACGTGAAGTAGTGATCTGCATAAAAGAAAATGGAATAATATGAGATCACTTACAGTTCGCAATGGCTTCTCTTGCTGATTAGTATTATGATTGGAGGACTCTTTTTTCATGCTGAGAAGAATAACTTGATGAGTCACGATTTTCACAGAAGCAAGTAAAAGCCAGTGTTTGAAAGAATATTGCACTGCGACAACTAATCAAATATATAAAGATTATCAATACCTTTCAAGTAGAAGCTGTAGCTCAAGACATCTGCCCTCTAATTCTTCACAAGAATGGTTTTTGTTCTCCAATTCCATTTCCAATGCCAAGACTTTATGACGAGCCTCTTCTATTTCATCTTCTGTAAGCGGGGCATTAATATTTGCATTTATCAGTTTGTGACTTTGTGTTTGCTCTGGAAGTGCTCCATCGGAATTTTTTATGGTTTGCAATTCTGACGAAGTAATTTCCTCTAACTCCTGAAGTTGACTCCTTGAGGATTCAGTCCTGTCAGCAGTTGGTTGAAGTCTATCTTCAACTGTTTCCTTTTTAATTTCGGCACAAATCACTTTATCATTAGTATTTTCAGTTTCTTCTTTATCATATTGTAGCTGTTTGGTCTCAAGCTCATGGCCATCCACATTAAATACAGTTGGAAAACATGGCAACTGTTCTTGGGGAAGATGCGATTTATCTGCCTCTGCAACATGACTCATCATTCCAATCTCTGCTTCACTTTCACTTTGCGTTTCCTCCCAATCAACTTGTTTTTTAATGGCATCCTTCATGCTAGAAACATCCTGAATTGAAAAGCAGTGATTGATAATCCAATCCAAAGCTGTTGTTAGTTCTCTGGCAAAATTTTCATGGTCGTCCTTGCCATTCAGTAAATCATAACAAACTTGTAGAAATTGGTGTAAAACATCATTTAGCTCAGATGTTTTCCACTGGAAAACACGCACCATGTAGCCTGCTGGCATTCCTAGATTCTTGTACATGGGATCAGAATTATCATATTCTACCACAATCTTGTTGATTCCTTCAATGATCTCAATAATCTTGCCTATAGATTTACTCATATCTGTCTGTGGTTGTAGAACTTGTAGTTTGCTTTTCTTTACTGATGGCACAGCAGCATCAGTTACCCCAGTGGATGGATTTAACAGAAAAGGATTATTTGAAGGGAAGCAGTGACTAAATTGGGGAGAATTTGATGCATCAATATGTCCTGAGCCTTTGCTTGAATCAGGCTCATCAAGGTCTCCATAATTCAGACGACCTGTTGCCACTCTGATATCCTCAAGTATATCATCAGGATTTCTACGAGTGATGAAGCTTTGTTCTGAGATTACTTTAAGTACATCCTGAAGCCAGCAGGGAATCTTACCATTTGATATGTCATTGGAACTGGATGATTCAGGCACCGGAATGATCTCCTTGCTCACTACGGGAGAGGTAATCTCAATCAGCCCAGCGTCTAAGGAGCCATTAATTCCATTAGCTGCTTCTGAAGAAGCATGTGAAATTTCCGGGGTTTTTTCAACAGATACCACCGCTAATTTTTCCATTTCAACGAAGTCATCCATAAGATTTATGTCTGAAGATCCAATACTTTTGCTTGACTTAAAATCCTTTTGCTTTCCACTTCTGAACTGCTCCAGTTCTGAAATCAAAGCAGAAGCCCAGGATTCAGCACAACTAGCCTTATCATCACTGCCAATGTCAGACATTGACGCCATAGAAAATTCATGCGATGTGAGACTACTAGGCTGCTCCCCGGTCACTTGACCTTTTGATGATTCTTCAAGCTGCGACTCAACTTGTGACAGTTTGAAAGCTGTTCGAGCAAGCATGGTTCTCGAGAATTGGAGTTCATTTGTTTTCCTATTAAGGGTTTCCCGTAGACTCTTGTTTTCTTCTTCCAAAGAACATAGTTGCTCATTCAATATATTGATTCTTTTCAAGGTAGCTTCAGGAGAATCATCAACTGAAGATCCATCAATGAAACTGACTGAATTTGACCTTTTTTTCCTCATTTCAACTGAGTCCCTACCCAACATTTCTACCTCATTCTTCATTTTCACTAGGGCAGCAGGACCTGGTAATCGTTTGCGAACCAGGAGACGCAGCCTCTGACATTCTGACTCCAACTTGGCAATCTTCTTTGCACCCTCCAAGTGCTGCTTGTGAGATGCATCAACTGTTCGACGATTGAACTCTCTCTCCTCATTTCGAATCTCAACCTCCTTTCCAAGCACCCGAACCTCATACTTCAGTGAGATGTTGTCTTTCTCTGTGGATTCTAATCTAGCCATGAGTGCATTATTGTCTGCCTCAGCTTGAGCCAATTGTCTTTTACGACCTTCAATCAAAATTTGGTCATCAAGAACAGCTTTGCGAAGATGAGCATTTTCAGCCCCTGCTTTTGAAAGCTTTTTACTGGTCTCTGACATCTGCTCCTCAAAAACCATGCGTGCTTTTTCAAATTCTTTTGAAGCCTTTGTCACAACATCATGAATCCTTTTCTCCTGTTCTTCTCGTACAAAATGTAATTGTTGCATACATTCTTTCAGAGCTCCATCCAAATGGGTCATTCTTTCTTCATAAAATATTTTCTGCTGCAAAGCTTCCTCAAGATCTTGCTTCAAAGACAAAGCTTCAGATTCCGCTTTCTCCCAACCTTCAGATGAGCTTTTATCAGAAACTAGTAAAAGATACTTTCAAAAACTTGATGCGCAATTGGCAAATTTGAAGGACCTAAGTTACAAGGGGTATGCGAAGGATAGAAACACACAGTCATGGACAAATTACCTGCCACTGCTTCCTGTGCAATTTTTGTTTGCTTCTTCACCAGATCATCTTTAGCCTTACAGTCAGAAAGAGCCAAAGCAAGCTTGTCATTCAGAATTTTCAAGTCTGTTTCCAATTCTTCTTTATCAGCTAGAAGCTCCTTTACCTAAAATGTAGAGGTAAGACAAGATAAAATAACAAATATTTGAATTCAGTATTAGCAAAATGATTGTAATATTATTTGGAATGAATTGTGGTTCTCAAGCGATTAGGTGCAGAAAGGATTATTCTGTCCATTTTATGACTAAATCTAATTCAGCGTAACGATTCCAGTCCAGGGCAAAAAATGAATAAATAGTTACTCTAATTAAATAAATAAGGCAAAGACTAATTTCAACAAATGAAGTACTCATTTTTTTTCCGGGCCAAATGATAGCAATCTCAAAGATGCAAACATACTTCAAAAGAGTAGGATATTAGAAGCTTAAAGTCAATCACACTTCATAAATTTAATGACATTATAAGAAAAAGAAAAAGAAAAAGACCGCGATCGCTTAGAATAGCTGATGATATAATGAAGTAATACCTCTTCATTTTCATTCACAGTGAGATTGGTTTTGTCTCTTGCAATGGTGATCTTCTCTGAAGACTTTTTTCTCCAAAGCCATGCCTTGTGATCCATAACGACCAGGAAGACCTCAGATGAATAGAAGTCTGCACAGGGACCAGGGGAAGGGGAAAGAATAAGCAAAACTTGCAGGATGAGTTGATTAAAAAAAAAAAAAGAACCAAAATAAGTAGTATAAGATGTTCTGCTATACCAAACAGTTAATTTTCATCAATCCACAAAATATTTGCATGCAACTAGTAAAGAACACAAAAATGTATATCGTTATGGCACAAAAAAAGACAGAGAGAGAGAGAGAGAGAGAGAGAGAATGTGCTAGCAGACTTAATCACGGAGAGCAATAAAGCAGCGAAGGGAATTTCTGGGCCAGGTTGTTCTCGAAGGGACGCTACAGTTCAACGCAGAGCGTTTATGTTCTCGCACCTCTGACCATGAAGTAGAAGGTTAAGCTTATGCATGAATGCCCAAGGAGAAAAGAGGAGGAGGGGCTCCAATGCCAAGAGATTCAACTCCGTGCCGCCTGAAAAATAAACCAAAAAAGGAAAAAGAAAAGACAATGCTTAAAATGAGAAACAGAAGCAATGAGAGGGCACAATATGGTGTTTGATCTCTTAACGAAGCAGAGCTACCGGTAAAATGAATCGAGTGGAAATGTGAAGCGTACCGGGCACCACAATCACCATCACCAAAAAACTTTCCGAGAAAGTGTGTCTGGTACGCGATAAAAGAGAAAGGGTAGAAAGAGGGAAAGTAGAGTGAAGGTACGAGCTAAGAGAAAAAGACACTGTGAGAAGTGTGTAATGTTGGTTTCCAGGCGACGACTGGAAAATGGATCTGGTCCCGGGGAAGGCATAGTGTCGGCTGGGTATGAATCGGACTGAAACGCGAGTACGACCACGCGCGGGGTCGTTGACGAAATTGACAAGCATTCAGTTAGGTTTTGGCGGTGATTTTTCTTTAATCGCACGGCCCGGAAGAGCGGGGGTCTCTGTCTCGATTCTGAGACGTCACGCGCCCAACAATATTTCAGCTGCGCCGTGTGTGCGTGGAGCTTACAACCGGTTGTCCCCCGGGGGTGTGTATATATATATATATATATATATATATTTATATTTATATTTATATATTTGAAAATATATTTTTTACCCAGAAAAATTACCAAAAAATTTTTTAGAGTTAAGGTGCAAAAATACACATATACATTTTTTAGAAACAAAAATACACATGAAGTTACCATTTTTGTGCAAAAGTCACATCTCACCGTTAAGTTACTGTTCACCTCATCTCTTTCTTTCTTATCACGGTGCACAGTGACTTTAACAATGAGATGTGACTTTTGCACCAAATGGTAACCATATGTATATTTTTACTCCTAAAAAAAGCATATGTGTATTTTTGCTCCGGAGAAAAAAGTTCATGTGTATTTTTGCACCTTAACCCAATTTCTTATTATAAATGTATTGCCAATAATAATTTAAACAACCGTGTCCTTAAGTGGTGACAACTCTTCAACTGAATGCATGTGGTTTCTCTCAGGAGTCATGACCTCTCCATCCTTTTTTTTTCTAAGGAAAGGGGTAAAGATACATATGTGTTTTATCTAGAGGAACGCTTAATGCTGAGTATGTTTTTTTAGATGTAAAAGTGATTACGTGGTTACAAATTAAGTACAAAAATACCATTTGGCCATTAAACTTAACTTTGACTATTAAGTTTGATTTTTTTTATTAATTACATGATGACATGGCTTTCAAATGTGCAAAAATACACACGTGATTTGGGGGAAAACGCCCAACATTTTTTTTAGGTGCAAAAATTACCGTTGAATGCATAATCCACGTTGGTGTTGAGTGCTCTTTTAGCAAAACCACTTGTGTATTTTACACCTTTGAAAGCCACGTTTTCATGTAATCAACAAAAAAGAGTCAAACTTAACAGTCAAACGGTATTTTTATACCTAATTTGTGACCCCGTAGTTACTTTTATACCTAAAAAAAGAACTTTGTGTTAGATACTCTTCTAGGTAAAGCACATATGCATTTTTGCATCTTAACCCCACTTTTTCTTATCTTTTCTCTTTTCCACCATGATGCAGGTTTAACATTTTATAAAAATATTATTATTATGATTTTAATTGAAATAAAAAAAAATTAAATTACTAAAATTTTATTTGAGGAGCTCTATATTATTATAGAGTCAATTTTTTCCTATTTTTTCCACAGTAATTGTTAATTGTTCATATCAAATTTTAACATTCTAAATTTATTTTTTATTTTTTGATAAAATTATAACAAGATTTTTATAAAATATTAAATTTGAATCGTTGAGATTTTGATTCAACGGTGGAGAAGAGACAATGAGAGTAAAGGAGGGGGAAAAAGATGAAAGAAGTATAAGAGAAAAGCTAAATCTATGCAAACATAATGAAAAAAAGTTGGAGTCGAGTTTGAATGCATTTAGACAACAAATTGGTGATAAAGTATTTTTTTCTGTTTCTTCTAGTTTTATTATATTTTGCCAATTTTTTATACCCAATGAAAATATGATTTTAGTATTATTTACACATTTTTTTGCCAACATTAAAATAAATATTTTTATTAAAGTTATTAATTATTATTTTTAATATGTTTATATGGGAGGAGAGCATTGTTGGGCTTAACTGGGGTAGCTCTTAGGCTCTCCTATCCTATAAATGTTTATTAAGTCTATATTATTTTAGATACTTTGATATTGGAAATTACTTTTAAAGAGTCACTAATCATGCATGATACTGTTAATTAGAACTCCTAATGAGTGATACTTTTTGGTACTAACATAATAAGGGATTTTTCCTTTACAGACAACCATCTTCATTCTTAAGGAACTTTTTTTTAACTAACTCTATTGAAAAACAATTTTAGAATAAGCGCTAATAAGTACTGAAATTTATAAATGGGATATTTCGAGAGAGGTCTTGTTGAATTAAATTAAATATTAATATGTTATGTTGTGAAGGATAATACATTTAATTATTGATTAAACATGTATAGTTAATAATAACATCAATTCACAAAGTAAGAAAAACTTTAAATCTCATTAAAAATTAAAAAAAATTCAATTTTACCCATATTAAATATAATAAATAAATAGATAGTAAAAGTAAATATTTATGTGAAAAATTATAAATAATATAAAAATATTCTCTGTATCTTGTAATTAGGAAATAAAATTTCAAGGGAAAATTTCAATTAAATCTTTTTTGAATTTCTAAAATCCTCAAAAATCATGTGAATTTGTAAAAAAGATTAAAAGAACATATGGACATTTCTGGGTTTTGCAAATTCGGGCGAATTTACCTTTTTACTTTTAGTTTTTAAATAAATTAAAAAAAGAAATTTGCCCATTGCCGGAGGACCACCGTGGCCAACTGCCGGTTGCTGGGAAACAGCCAGACACAAAAATTGATATCAATTCTCAAGAATTTATGGCCTTTTCCCAATGGACAACGATCAAAGCCCACTTGGCCGGAGTCGAGCCACTAGCAATCATTTCTCGGCGGTTGGCAGCCGCCAATGACTAGCCACGATGGTCTTCTAGCGAGGGGCAAATTTATTTTTTTAATTTATTTAAAAACTAAGGAAAAAATGATAAAATCACCCTTGAAAAACTCTGAAAAGTCCACATGTTCTTTCAGTCATTTTATAAATTCACATGATGTTTAGGAGTTTTATAAATTGAAGAGGGATTTATATGGAATTTTCCCAAATTTCAATGACTTTTGAAAGGGTTACACACACACACATCCCAATACATATTGGTATGCACTGTGGGGGCCTGTGTTCTGTGCTGAGAAGGGGACTTGAGGCAACTGGCTGCATGTAGTGATCCAATGGAGGTTTATAAAGTCCAATCATGCGAGCGTTCGTGCAACAAGAAAGCACGCGTTTATAGATATTCGTGAGCTAATTTTTCCTTTTAGGCCTCAGAGTAAGGGTCACCTTTTTTTTTCACTTTCTCTGTTGTTAGGTAATGCATCATTTTAAATCAATAAAAATACTTTCGAGTTAAATATATCGTGCTTATCATCAACTTTAGAACGTATGCTATTTGAAAAGGTGGAGGAAGTGGGTGTTGAGTCACATGGAATAGAAGTTATATTATGCAAGCTTGAAATGATTGATTAACTAATTATTCATTAATCTAGGGGGCACATTAACTTGGAATGCAGAAAGAACAACTGATCATTAGTTAACAACAACAAAAAACAAATGGCTCTTGTTAGAACTGACTATTCAAGCGTAAAGAAAGCGATTTAGGCTTGAGTATTACTCTTAGCATCCTTCTTTAACCTTCCTTAGTCTTTACTTTAACAATAATGACGAGTTTGATGACGACTCATTTCGTTGAGCGGTGGGCATTCATTCTAATTAATTAGATGATTATGAAGCAAATTAAATCTCAGTTTCTTTTTGAACATATTTTTTTGCCTGGGGGTGGGTGGTGTTCCTAGTCAGCACAAGGCACTATTATTTGCTTCTTCTCCCTCTGGCTGAACTAAGTAAGTGAACAGTTTTTCAATCATATTATACGAAACATATATGTAAAAAGAGTTTTATATTGATTTATATAAATAAGCAAACCAAAAAGCAAAAGTTAAGAAAGGGACAAAGGATTCCATGCCATCTGTGATTTTCTGGCTTGGTTGTGCTGCTATATTAAATTCAATGTGGGAACTGGGGTCTCTCGGTGTGGTACTGTTCTGAATCACTGATAGTGTGACCACCTACCGTCCAATGCTGTTAAATGATCTCAATAATATCCTTTTAGCCCCTTTCTATGTTTTATTTTCTGCTGGAGGCCCCAATCTTATCAATTATTCTGACCTCCTTCTCTGTTTCTCTTCCCCATGCTAGCTTTTGCTTCACTCGTTTCACCAAAATGGTTTTGCAGCTCAAGTTTCTCCCCTACAGATAGGACATCACTGTGAAGGAAACTCGATATATAATTATATGTCGTTTGTATCATACGCTTATGGAAGACAAAAAATACCTATAAAGAGATTTTTTTTCCCATTTCTGTTTCCATTATTTGCTTCAGTTGCAGATATGGTTCTTATAGATTTTTCACGAATAAATTAATTATTCTATTTGTAGTCTCCACAGAACACAGTTATATGTTTTCTTCTCAACCCGTTGTGCTGCTCCTATGCACCAGGCACGTGGCTTGTTGGTCTGTAATTAGTTTCGGCGGGACAACATCTTCCCGGGGGGGGGGGGGGGTTCTTTTCTTCTAGAGGTCTGAAACAGTGAAAAATATATATATTCGCAGTTCCTGTCTGCGAAAGTCACGAAGCATCTTAAATAATGTCTCCACTGGATGAACCGCCCACTACGTATGTGTGGGACGAAATATTCTGTCAAAAGAAAAAAAAAATTCATGAAATGGTTTTATTGTGAATGAAGGACACATAGATTCATTAATAATTACCCCCTTTAGTCCTTATTATAAAGCACCAACTACTTTTCTCACAAACCAAGGAATGGAAGTTAACTCATTAATTAGGTCCAAAATTAATAAATCTTTCCAATTTTACCCCTAATTTAATGATGTAGATTTAATAAGTTAATTAAAAATGAGGGCATAATAGGAAAAAAGTAATAAATAAGGTAGTTAAAGAAGTTGGTGCCTTATAATAAGGACCAAAAAGTATTGGTGATTGGTGCCTTATAACAAGGATCAGAGGGAGTAATTCTTATTTTAGTCATATATCCTCTCATTAAGGGTGGAAACAGGCCAGCTCAGTCTTCACCCTTAACATGTTAGGCTTGTTTTGCAACATAGTGGTGTGAGTCTAACATGTGGCTTGTTACATGCCTATTTTTCAGCCTAAGCCTAACCTACATATAGGCCTGGCTGGTGGCATGTTAACAAGGCCTACTCTTTTTTAAATTTTTTTATATGATTATTATTATTATTAATTTAATTAAGCTAACAGCCTACAGGCCGAAAACAACTTACTTTAAACATTCTAAGAACATACCAAAATTGCATAAATTAATACTAATAATATAAACAAGCCGCCCTGACAGGCTTAAAATGCCTTTTATCAGGCCTGAGCTTGGCCTTATAAGAGGTCTTGACATGACCTTTTAGACTGTCAGGTCAGGTCTGACCAGGCTTTTAACAGACCAGGAAAAAAGCCCCTGGCCTATTTTCACCCCTATCCTCCAATAATTAATTGCTGCTCCGGGCAAAAAATTGCTAGATTTCATAAAAGAACAGATAACTGCAGGGAAGTTATTAATCTCAAAATAATATTTTTGCCGGAAAATATAAAAAATAACATCGAGCATGCGTCCGTTCTTCATTCGGAGGTTTCCCTTTTCACTATCAAGTAAAGTAAACATTCGATTTGTTTTTCATTTTTTGTGGGATTAAGGTGTAAAAATACACATAAGCTTTTTCCCTAGGAGCAAAAATATACATATGCTTTTTCGAGGAGCAAAAATACACACATGGTTACCATTTTGGAGTAAAAGTCACATCTCACCGTTAAGTCACTGTTCACCACTGTTATGCTACTATTCACCTCATTTCTTTCTCTCTTATCACGATAAATAATAACTCAACGGTGAGATGTGATTTTTACTTCAAAATGGTAATCACGTGTGTATTTTTACTCCTCAAAAAAACATATATACATTTTTGCTCTCGGGGAAAAAACTCATGTGTATTTTTGCACCTTAACCTTTTTTGTGGGTTGAGATTCTGGGAACAATTTCTGTGTTTTTTTTTAATGAAAAGTCTGTGTTAGTTTCTGGGGTCTAGGCATGAATTTAGGCATTGTGGAAGGTATTTACAAATTGTCCACTAAATTCCTAACATCAGAAGTAAGATTTGAACTCATAATCTAACTCCTCATTGGACAGAACAGTTTCGACTGGTCGAAAAAAGAAAACGCCTTTTGGATTTCCAACTCACTCTCAAGCCTGCCACCTATTTTCGGGCTCATGCATTTTTGGATCCGTTGGCTTGTGACAGCCTAAAATCACGATTCATGAAAGCCTACGGGCTCCTTCTATTATTCACCAAGTCCATGGGCCACTAAATTGAGTGGGGCCTATACTGCATGTGGATGTTCATCGCTGGAGCCTCCACGAGGCAGCCTCCGGGGCTACCTTCCTGTGAATTCTCTGGTTACGAGGAGGAGGAAGAGAACGAGGAGGACATGGTTAAACCAAAGCAGCAGAAGCCATCCAAGAAACACCCACAGCCACATGTATGCTTCTGTATAGTGATCTTGTGTTTGATTCCCTCTTCAGGACTTAAAAGTATGCATAATCATTAATATACGGAGATTCATAATCTTGTGTTTTCTTGCATTTGTTTGGTTTGCTCTTTTAGACTTCAAATATTCATAGTCGTTAATATGTTGGTATTTCCAATCCATCATTTGTTCTTTGGGAATTTCAGAGCTTCACAGTATCATAGTGTCTTACTTAGGATTGGCAGCTGTTAGTTGAGAGCATGCGTGATCGAGGGATTTGAATTTGTATTCCAGCATTTAGTTCATCATTCTATCATGCGTAGTATTGGATGCTATGGTGCAGTTAATTTACCTACAACTGGAGGTTAAAACTAAATAACAATGATAAGGCGAGCATAGAGTATCCTAAAGCTGCCGTTGAGATTGCCTCAACTGTGTATTTCTTTTTTTTGGCATATCTTCCAGCCTTTCTGTTGTTTAGGCCTAATTGAGCTTAGAATTCTCCATAGGATATAACTGACAGGCAGGAGCTTTACACATGATTGGATCAGAATGAAAGAACTAATGGGAAACCAAATGTAATGTAGTTCTTGTTCGGGCCAAAAAATGTAATAATTCTTGTTATTTATGGACGTTCACTATATATCAATGATATGAAGGATTATGAAAGGAACATTAGTTTCCTTTGTTGTGAGCGAGAGGAATATCACTCCACAACCTTGCTACATGAATTAAGAAAAACAAACTTTGTGCTACGTTTATGCTGCTCCCTACTATAATTAACAAGTAATGGATAACGCTCAACACAAAAAGGTAAAGAGGACAACTGGCAAGGGCATAATGTCTTAATTATTCTCCTAAACATTCTCAATCGTGGACTGCGTGATTCCCTTGCTCTGTGTTGGTCACATGGCTTTGCAAGTTCTAATCTTAAGTCAAAGATATTTCTTTTCATCGTCAGCCCTTGAAGTCTAACCATGGCTCATTCTGATTCTTTTCTCCCATTTTGGGCTCATTGGGTTATTGTGCAATCTTTGCTCTGTTCTGAGTCTACCCTTCCTTCCCAGACTTATTGGACAGCCCAATTTCTTCTTGCATTATATCAAAACACGGTATCTTAATGCTGGGCAAGTTGTTTCTGGACGAAAATTGAATCTGCCATCTCTGACTTTCCATCCGTTGGAGGCTAGCCTGCACCTTTAGAAAAGTTACAGCGGCCAGTTAATGATAAAAAAACCGTAGAGTAATAAAACTTTTTCAATCAATGTGGTCAAAACTAAATTCAAACGTGATGCTTTAAGGGATATGTGATGTTATTTTATATTTTGGCCATGTGTAAACCCTTGTTCTATTGGATGGCAGATCAAGAAGCAAGGGAAACAAGTTGATGTTTCCCAGTTACGCTCTCAGTTGGATATGTTGGGCCTTCAGATTATTGAAGTGACTGCAGATGGCAATTGTTTCTTCAGGTTAGCCTGTATGCTTCACATTTATTTGCATTTACTATTCATGACAAGATATGTGAAAATACTTGAAGAAGTTTGTGTGCTGTATTACATACTAGTTATTTTCATTTGTACCCAAAACATCAATTTTCATGACATCTGCTCTTCCTGTGAAACTGAGTTGGATAAAGCCCTGAGATCTTGGCCCTGTCAGATGGGATTTGAATGCCTTATTAGTCACACCCCTCCCTCCTTGCTTCTATCTCAATTAGTATGTCACTCTAATACTTGTTATCTAATAATGTGCGTAATATACGAATGTAAACAATTGATCTTATATTGTGGATCTTTCTTATGCAGAGCCCTTGCTGATCAGCTGGAAGGTAATGAGGAGCAGCATCAAAAGTATCGGACCATGGTAGTAAAACATATTATGGTATGTTTTTGAAAAAGAAAAGAGGCTTTACGATACTTTCTTACCCTTTTTGGAGTCTACATTTTAATGATTACTCTTGTAGATTCTAGTTTCGTGTCTTTTTGATAAATTTGATGTGCATGAATTTTGAAATTGTAGCTGGCATATTTGATGTCATTAATCAATCAACCCTCTTCGCTATTCCTCATGACAGTAAAATAAATGAAAGGTATTATCTGAAATGTATATCTTGCATGCACGCCCACACACACACTCACATGGAGAAGGATAATCAATTGGGAAACATGAGATATTGTGAGTAAGAAACTTCATCTAGCTAACAACCTGATTGTTAAAACTAGGCTAGTAAGTCTAAGGAAAGAAGGTAGAACATTAAAATGAAAGGGATACAAAATAAATGTTAATTATTATATGATATTAGACAGTTATAATTTCAGTTGTTAGGTGATTATTGCAGAAGGTTTATAACACACCAGGTTTGTGGTTTTCCAACAAACTGCAAGTCCGTTGTTTCTAAGTGATAGTTATTTTTATATGTTTAACATGATATTAAGGCCATTTTAGTGTGTTTCTGTGTGAAAAGAAATCAAGCTTGCTTTCTCACTTGCTAATTTTCTTCTTCTAGCTTGAAAGCTTGCTTTCTCATGCCAGTTCTCTCTCTTTTCTGATTGAAATCCTCTTGTCATAATCTGGTTTCGAAGCTGTAATTAACAGGACAACCGAGAAATGTTTGAGCCCTTTATTGAGGATGAGGTTCCATTTGCGGAATACTGCCAAACCATGCAAAACGATGCCACATGGGCTGGACATATGGAATTGCAGGCAGCTTCTCTTGTAACACACAGTAACATATGCATTCACCGGGTTCGTAGTAGTTATAATTAATGCTTCCTAATGATGCTCCACATATCATTTTTACTTATGTGCATACTGATTATTGGTTTGGTCATATATATTTTAACTAAAATAGAATGCCATGGTGAAGGATTGTACATTATATCATGTTTTCCATGTGATTTTTTCACATGTTCATTATTGTAAAGACAAACACGTGTGCTGGCACACATACACAAGGGCTCCTCTAAGATGTTGGATAGTTTCCCATATTGTTATGAGTTATCCCATAAATTTCTTGAAAGGTCACATATTCATTGGTTTTCTTTAAACAGAACATGTCTCCTCGTTGGTACATTAGAAATTTCAATGACCATGGAGCTCAAATGATCCATTTGTAAGTATTATCGAACCTATTGTTTTGTACTGTGAAGAGGCACCACATTTGCTTACATAATTGTGCTGCAATCTATTCTTTAAAAGTACTTAGTTTAGACAACTATTTTAGTGTTCAGAATTTTACTCACCTGGCATATGAATTTTGATGCTGTAAGTATATCATTTTCCAGGTCTTATCATGATGGAGAACACTATAATAGTGTGCGGTTAAAGACTGATCCTGGTGATGGGCCTGCAAGGCCAATTGTGATCAAGGTCTTTATCAGAATCCTGTTTCCCAATCCTAAGTTAAAATTTTCATTTTACATTACCCTAAAGTTTGAGTAGAATAAAAATTTTAGTTACACTAGCTACTGCCTGATCTATTCTAGTTTTTGAAAGGCTGATGCTGATCTTTCAGCAACATCACATCAAGCGAAAGTCACGGCCAACAAGAGTCAGAGGCAAGCTGGTAGGGAAACCTTTCAGTCAGGGTCCATAAAGTTGGTTATGGCAGGAAGTGGATGTGAAAATGCTGAAAAAGTGGAACAGGTAATGTAGTGCACGTCCTCTCTCCCCGTCTCCATCCATGTTTATGCTCCTTGGGTTCCATGACTAAAATTTCAGTTCAGGGAGATATCGTGTCAGTTGGTACATTTTTAGAAAGTAAAGTTGCATGCAACTTTCAGGTATATTTAAAATATGTCTTCATGATGACAGATTCTGGAACAAGTGAACGGAGATGTTGAGGCTGCAATAGAGTTTTTAATAGCAGAACAAGAAACAGAAGAGAGCTTAACAAAGTCTGATTCCCCTCCCAGCCAGGTTGATGCTTCTGGTAATGGTCAATTAGTGAATTTTGCATTTTTTATATTGTGTTCAGGGGACTGGATATGCATTAGTTTCTGTTCAATATTGTTTTTCCCTAATAGCATATGGTTTGTTATATTTCAGGCATACCTGTGTTTAGTCATTGCTATTTAGCATGAACAATAATTAGCATCATTCCCACTCTAATATTATCCAAATTCCCATCTTCCTCCCTCACCTAGAGAAAATAATAAAGGAAAATAACATTTTGACTTTATGCTGATTTTTTTCTTAAATTTCTGAGGATGTCCAGTCAGTGATGAAAATAAGAACAAAGAAGACACAATAAGGGTTACCCCCACCAATGATGTGTCCAATAATAGCTCCACAAAGATCAATAGCAACAGCAGATTGCAAAGAAATGACAAGGTTTCTTTTCCTTACTTTACTTTCTCCGAAGGGGTTATATAAATATGCTATGCATGCACTTCGTTCTGATATATTGATTTCTTTCACACTATTCTTGTTTTCCCCTGCTGTTTTATGGTCTTAAATGCAGAAGATTCCTAGAAACAAGGTCTGCCCATGCGGTTCAGGAAAGAAATACAAAGCTTGTTGTGGTGCAGCCTTGGGGAGACAATCTGCCAAGTTAGTTGTGTATGCATCTCAGAATCCTTTTCATCTTTACAGATTTTATCTCCTTGGAGTTGTTCAAATAGCTCTTCGTTGAATTTTATGTTGGTTAATATGCTTTGACGGGTTTTGAGGATGTCATCTTGAAGAGTTGTACAATGGATTGTTTGTGTTGAATGATATGCTTTTATTGTATCAGTATCCAAGCGGCTGACACTAGGAAGGGTAGGAAAGAAAAGAAGCAAGGAAAGAAAGGCGTTTCTGCTAGAGCTGATGTAACACGTGAATGTGATGATGGAGGGGCGCTTGACTTGGGTGCTCTTTGTATTTGACATGCACTCCGAATGTAAGACACGAGACTTAAGTACTCCATTCAATCCTAAATATAAAACAAAGTTGACTTTTTTTTTAGAGAGATTAAAAAAGCTAAATAAGTTACTTAATCATATCATATATGTTGTGTATTATTAGATTATATATCAGTAATCAATTTATATGGTAGGCAAAATAGTTTAGAGAAAAAATGATAGATATAAATATTTTAAAACAATTTAATTAGTTTCCTTAATATCTCCAAAAAGGTCAACTTTATCTTATATTTAAGATAAAAAGGAATACTTACTATTATTTTCTACAGAGAATTTCTAGCTTTTCATGAATTTAATTCATGCTATCTTGTTGCTAGTTAAACTTTGCTTCCCCAGAAGGAGAGAAACTCCTGATAAGTCAGTAGCATTTGGTTGTAATCTTTAGCTCTTGTTCCCCTGTGGCCAATTCTCTTCACTGATTGATGTCTGTTTCTGTTAATTTCTTCCTAGACTGTTTCTTCTAAGAGATGCCTTATTACAATTCATCCGTCCCTGTGGCCTATTCATCATCAGGAAAGGAAGGAGGGATTCTTACCCACCCTTCTAATATGAAGCATAGCTCTTTATTTTTATGATGCTGCACGATTCTATTGCTATTTCTTTCAATTGACTGGCAAGATACCAGTCAAAGGGAGATCAACAAATCCTTGAGTGCAATTATGATGTTTTCAGGCATAACTGATAATATTTGCTTTTCATCTTGCAGGTTCCTACACAAAAATATCAAACCACGCTATTTTCTTCTGAGATCCACCAACATTCACCGGTGCAAGTATGATGATTTGAATCAAATGTACGTGAGGGAGAGCCTCGTTTTCTCTCCGTCCTCTAATCAATTTATGGGAAATATGAGGAAAGGGCCTTCTGGAATTACATCTTGAATTGGACGCAATGCAATATGTTAAGCGTAGTGGCCCAATCTGTAAAAAGGTTTAGAAAAGAAATTTCATTACATATATTGCTAAAAGGATTTTGGCGGTAATTTAAGGTCATGTTTTGATGATATATGAGTGAAATAAGATTCGAGAAATGAAGGATGGAAAAAATATCTGTTTTAATTGTTTGGTACACAGTGATTAAAATTTTGAGGAATTAGTGCTTCCTTCAAATAAGAGAAGTACGGAAATTTATATTCCTTGCATCGTACCGAACAACCAAAAAGTTCATGCGGATGGAGAGGGAAAGAATATTTTAGTTTTCCGTAATAAGTTGAAAGATTGACCACAAGGCATCTAAGGCTGAAAGTTATTCATATAATATGTAGAAAAGGCCAACTAGCGCTGTAAGTTTATTTAAATTCAATATATAAGCATTTATTTACGAGGGGGGTATCTATTTTACTTGCAATCAACATTGGATGTTTGTTGACTAAATTGAAATGCATTGGTTTGTGATAAACTAGGGATCGACCTCACTTGGAATTATAATGCAGAACTTCAAGGAGAGAGTCTCAGAAAATGGGGAACTTTTTGTCTGTTTGTCAGGAAGTGTCCTATTCAATGAGAAGTGACTAATGAGGACCCACCCGCAATACAAAACCAAAAAAGAGAAAGAATCGCAAGTAAACTATTCCCATCCTAACTTTAACAGGAAGCATAAACTTTTGACAACGTTAATCAGACAAAGAATCCCATTCCTTAAAAAAAATAAATAATAATAATAATAATAATAATAATATCATATTTTGTCCATCAACTTTACCTATATTTTGATTTTGGTTCCTCTTAGAGTAAAATTGTCCATATATTTATTGAGTTGTGAGACGAATATTAATTAATATATCATTAAATCCTAATCCCTTAAGACCATCTAAGGGCTTGTTTAAGATACACGTGGGCAAAATGACTTACGAAAAATTCTGATTGAGTAAAAGTCAAATTAGATAAAAGTTAGATTGTAAAATGTAATTTATATTTAAATTGATGATTGTATAAGTAGCATTTAGGTATAAGTTAAATTGTGAAACTTATTTAGAATGACTTATAGATAAATAATTTTTGAGATAATTATAAAAGAAAACTTAAAATAAAATTACAAAAAATATGAAAAAATGCTTAATTACAAAATTTGCACATTGTTTTATATAAGTTTGCATAGTGTTTTATATAAGTCAGGATAAGTCAAAAAAACTTGCTTATCTCTGCTTCAACTTATACACACTTAAGCACTTATAAGCTCGATTACATTTTTTTTTTATCCAAACAAGAAAAAATTATAAGCCCAATTCAAATAATAAATAAACCCGACTGAGTTTTCTATAAACTGTACCAAACAAACTCTAAAAAGTTGCCATTCACAAGTCAAACTACTTCCATTGGGCTCCGTGCAAGTTGTTTTCAGTTGAAAAATAACATCTTGTTATTTCATCTCTCTCCCTCACTTATGCTCCCTCCATTTTCTTTCCCTGAGGCCCTTTCCTTCTCTCTTTCTCATCTTCCTTGGGGTCTCATCTCTAGAGCCTTAAGCTCCGTTTGGTACAAGGAAAGTTTGAAGAAGGAAAAGAAAGAAAAGGAATTCAATAGAAAGGGAATTTAAAAGGGTGTTCAAATTGATAGACATGGAAATGGAAATGGAAGATAATAAATCAAAAAAAAAAATTAAAATATAAGATTTGAAATCTCCAAAATACCCCTTAAGATTAAAAAGAGAAGAAAAGAAAAGAAAACTCCTCCCTCATTCTTCATCCCTCACCATCGCCAACACAACACAAATTAAAAGAAATGTTTCAAATCGAATTCGAAAGAGAGGCAAAGCCAGAGGGTTGAGCCCGTCTTCAATAATACCACAAGGGCTCATCTTTTGAACGAATCCAAGGAAGCGAGATTCAGAAGGAGCTGCAAAAAGGAGTTTGTCTATGAAGGGTGTTGGTGGTACTTTGGTGGTGGTAAAGCAGTCGAGAAAGAGAAGAAGGAACGATGTGTGGTTCGCAACAATCTTCCCTCTCTCATCGATGTCAATGTTGTAGCTTCTTGAAGCTTCATTGTAAATCGCGGTTAAACCTCCTCCAGTGACAATGACGTTGGTTGACATGGTGAGAGTGAGATGATAGGTGAAGCTCGTTGACGTCGATGAAGGTGGAAGTTTTCGCCAGCAAGGAAGAGAATTGTAGGTGAAGGAAGGTTTTAGTTCTCAGCTCCTGGTTCCCAACTCCGAAAATGCCTCTCTAGGTGTTCTTGTGTGGATCAATGAGAAAGGAGGAGGAAGATAAGGGATCCAGTGGAAATTTTGCAAGAAGGAAGATCAAATTCCATCTATATGTGAAGGATCTCATCTTCCCTTAAACATGAAAACATTTCTAACCGCTGGAACTTGCATTCTTAGAAGATGGTGCAACCAAACGTCCTCTGTCATGGAAGCTTTGGAATCTTTTCTTTTCTTTCCAAATCTTTTGTGTACCAAATGGGCCGTCAGGGTTTATTTGGTCGGAGGAGAGAGGTCCCTTGTTTGACAACATTAAAATTTTATGGGAGAATTTCACCCCCACCACCCCCCCAAAAAAAAATGGAGGGATTTGAAGGGGAAGGGCAATATTTTGCCCAACCGTGACCACTATGCACATACTTTTTTTCAGTGTTCTCAAGCTATCCAGCCTCTTTTTTTCTTTCCTATCAAAACCAACTCTGCTTCTTTTCTATCAAAACCAACTTTGCCCAACCGTGACCACTATGCACATACTTCTTTTCAGTGTTCTCAAACTATCCAGCCTCTTTTTTTCTTTCCTATCAAAACCAACTCTGCTTCCATCGCTCCCACCACCATGGTTTTTTTTTTTTTGGAAAACCATTTTGTCTTCTTCCTTAACTATCTGTAGCCCTCAATTCTAATAAATAATAAATTCTACATCATCCACAATAAAAATTTGTTCACTACGGCCTTAATTTGGAATCACACTCCTTTCATTGAAAACTACAAAACTTCGACGTATACTTGTGCAAAGACACAATGATTGTGTCTTTTCATCAAAGTTGTAACATCCTTATTTTTGTTAGCACTTAGAGAAAGTTGTAGCGAAAGTTTTATTTGGCCAAAGAGTATATAATAAATTAATAATTTAAAATAAGTATAAATTTCTAAGTATTTATTCTAAAGAAATAAATACAAAGGAAACACCTTCTGAAAATAATTATATCAAGTATATAGGTATGTGTGAGTAAACTTAGGTGGTAAAAAAAATGATGTCTGAATATTATTTTTGTTATTTATTTAAATTCTTAAAAATAGTATTATTCTAAGGAAAGAAGCCCAACCCTTGATTTTTTTTTTTAGTTAAGGTGCAATTTTACCAACGAATTATTGACTCAGGAGCAATTTTACCAATAAACTTTTTAGTAGACCAAAATTACCAATAAATTATTGGATTAGGAGCAATTTCGCCAACGCCATTAATTGAGCCTAACGTCTAATGTCTGTTTTTTGCCTTCATGCAAAAATTACAGAATAGGATCCAGATATTTATGAAACTATATATAAGCCTAAAAAAAATTAAATATTTTTATTTTAGTCCCTCCACGTACTTTATATGGAGGGACTAAACTGAAAATTATAAAAATTTTATGGGCCGGAAGATAATTTTCTAAAATTTTGGGTTATTTTATTTAATTTTTGTGGGGTCATCCTTACCTCCAAAATCCACCCCTAGTTGCAGGCCTTTTTTTGAACCTTAGTCTAACCTAGCTTTTGACTTATTAAGGAGACCTGTAATTTTAAAAATTTTGTAACCAGCCTAGCCTAACAAACCACAGGCCTCACCTCAAAACAAACCTATTTCAAACAAAGTGAAAACATAATTACTTTAAACAGGCCAAAAATAGACCTACTTGAAACAGGCTGTTAGATCTAGGTTTGTTTTCGGCCTGTTTAAAGTATGTCTGTTTTCACCTTGTTTGAAGTAGGTTTGTTTTGAGGTGAGCCTTGTGGTTTGTTAGGCTGCTTACCAAAATTTTTAAAATTACAGGCCTCCTTAATAAGCCACAGGCCAGGCTAAAGCCCAAAAAAAAAATGTCTGTAACCAGTGGCGGATTTTGCAAAATAGGGATGGCCCCGCAAAAATTACATACAATAATCCAAAATTTTATATCTTGCCACCCAAATTTTTTTTATAATTTTCACTTTAGTCCCTCCATATAAAGTACGTGGAGGGACTATTTTAAATTTTTTGGGACTTAAATATAGTTTCATAAACATCTGGGTCCTATTCTGTAATTTTTGCGTGAAGGCAGAAAACGGACATTAGGCTCAATTAGCGGCGTTGACGAAATTGCTCCTGATTCATTAGTTTGTTGGTAATTTTGGTCCACTAGAGAGTTTATTGACGAAATTACTCCTGAGTCATTTTGTCAATAGTTCATTGGCAAAACTACACTTTAACCCTTTTTTTTCTTAGAACAACCCTTGATTTACTCTTATATATAAGTGCTCCTTCTCCCCTCTCAAACCTATCTTTCAGCGCCGCAACCTAGCATAGATAGCATAGATAGGTTCTCTTCTTTTTCTCTCTTTCAATTCCTTCTTCTTGTTCATTGATCTCAACCTCTACCAGATAATTAGTCTTGTCAAACCTTTCTTACTCTTCTTTCTTTGTTCATTGTGGTCTTGTCATATCACTCCTTCTCATTCTTGTGTGTATGGTGTTTTCTTTTCTTTAAAATAATAAAATAATAATAATAATAGCAACATAATTCGTCATGTCGCACCTCCTCCTCTTCATTTATGATGGCGCATGTGAAGTGTGTACTTTATATCTTTCAACCTCATTCCATTCGCCCTTCCTTTGTGTGTAATTCTTCAAAACAAACTCCCTCTTGAACCGTTTTTTGTTTGTTTAGGTTAGCAATAAAAATGATAGTTTAAAAGTTATCTAATTTTTATAAAAATCTGGTGGGAAAAGCTATTTGATTTTTATAAAATTCCGGTAGAAAAAAATCAAGTTGTAAATATAATTTGTGTTTGGATTACCTATTTGACTTTTTTCAGAAGTGGTTTTTTTTTCCTAACTGATGTGTATTTGGATTATTATTTGAAAATTTAGTTGAGATGGAAAATGAATAAAAATGACATGAATCATATTGAATAGTACGTATACATATTAGTTGTATATATTGAGTTAATGACAATTTTAATTTTAAAAAAATAAATATTATTTTAAAAAATAAACAATAAAGTCCTTAATTAAATACATTTAATGGATAAAATTTTTTATAAAATAATACATTAATTTCTCCTATTGTTATGTCTATTGTTATCCTGGGCAAGTTTGTCTTTGATTCTATCACAAAGATAATTCATTTTTGGTGAAGATAATGTATTGATATTTGATTAGGAGTTTTCATTAAGTGGATCATCATCATCTTCGTCTTCATCAACCAAATCTTGTCAGTTGGCTGGTTCAAATTCCACGTCAGAGCTCGAAAATGAAACATATGCAATGAAAGCCAATTTTATAAAATGCCAATCAGAATGGCTTTTGGCAAATCTCAGTTCAATTTTTCAAATGTCTGCTAAAAACATTAATTAAACCAAATCAAACCCATATTTAATCATACAATAGATTAAAATGTTAAAACTTAACGTTATTGAGAATGTCAAGATTTTGGATCGAAAGCAAAAAAGGGGGAAAAGAAAGTTATAAGATTTTGAGATCGATGGGTTTAGTCAGCATGCTTTCATTGCATATGTTTCATCACCCAAACCGATGGGTCAGCATGTTTATCTATCAGTGCGTTGTAAAATAAGCTTGGAATTGGAACTTATTAAAAAGTCCAATATGTTGGATTCTTTTTAATAAGCCCAGTACATCTACTGGGTTATCCAAACAAACTCATCCTTACTTTTTTCCAAATGGCTCTATTTATGTGGCTTTTTTCCCCAAAAAGCCAACTTTAAGTGAAATCCAAACAACCCTTTTGTCTTTTTCTTTTATTAATTATTATTATTTATCTAATTCACCTTCATCTGGAGGTGAACTCAAGAACCAGTTTTGATGCCTATCTTTTGGATAGGCACCACACGCTTGTCTGATCTAATTCATCCAGATCGAATCCGGAAGATTCATATTTTATTTTTTTCAATTAGTGATTTTTGAATAAAAAAAATCATTTTTTGAAAAAATATTAGTTGAAAGATTATCTTTATTTTATATTTTTTACCTATTAAAAAATTTCAAAAAATAAAAAATAAAATAAAATAAAATTTAGATCGTTCGATCTGGATCATCTAGATTAGATGAGCCCCGAGACTAGTTCTGGTTCTGGTGGACTCATTACTTGTGACAATATGAAACTCATACATATATTTATATGTTTGCCAACCCATTTAATAATTCCGCCCTAGAGAAAATTTAGTTAGACACACATTTCTATCTAGATACATGTATAGATACAAACATAAATTTCTATTTGAATAGCTTTCTTTTGAATTGTTAAACTCATTTCACTATAATTTTGTTACTGGGTCTCACCCTCCTTTTCTTTAATTTTCTACATTCAGTGCGTGCATTGATTTTTATCCTTAATTTTTTTTGTCTTTTTCGGCAACTCACTTCATTTGTGTCAGACCCTTGGTTTTTTACTTCAAATAATGAAATAATAATTCATTCAACTCAATCAAACATTTTATCTATCCTTCTTCACTTCTTTGATATATCACATTTTCACGCCTTCTTCACTTTGCAGCCACAAACCACGTGTGTGTTTATATATGAATAGAATATGTGTTTTTAGGGTAGCTTTAATGTCTAGAATAGTTTATAGTGATTTTAAAATAAAGAGTCATATATATGTGTGTATTTGTGAATTTGTAGTCTCTTGTAGAGAACTTTGGAGTAATTTTTATAATTATTTGTAAGCTATTATGGAATCATAGACAACTCTAAATATTCTTTTATATACTTATGAATTAGGTTTGATTTTGAATGACTATTTTTTATATAAAAACAATAATGGACTGAATTATATCTATATGTTTATAGATTGTAAATTCTCAAATAAGTAATGTTATAAGTAAATTTCTTTATAAATCACTTTATTCACATAGTTAATAATTTAATTATAATTAATGTATTGTTGGATTATTTTTTCCTTTTAGGCATATTTAAATATGTGATGAGATTTTATACGAATTGAAGTTTGATTTATTGTACATGTCTTTTAATGCTATTATATTTATAGGCAATTTAATATAACTGTCATGTCATGTCAGTTGTATTTGTGATGAGTTGAGAAACGGAGAAATTTGTATAATGGGACCTTTTACCATGTGGTATGCCATCACTTAGTGTATAATTGAAGACACTTGTCAGGGCTCTTCTTTTATATTTTTCTTTGGCCGGGATTACATCAGACCTGTGGGATATTTGATACCTCCTTAATTAGTTGTGTTCTTTTAAGGAAGGGAGACATAGTCTAGACTTAACCTCTACACTTTTGGCCAAATGTATCTTAAGAATTGGTGAGCTTGGGACAATCTACTCATTTAGATGTGTTCCTATTAAACTATGTGTTAGTCTATGACTCTAGTCACTGGTGTCAAGATTAACAGTGACATAAGGGTAGTTGTATATTGCATAATTGTATATTACATGTTATGAATAAGAATATAAGTTATTTAAAGATGATTAACTTGATACCATTTCATATAAAGATTGTGATATTTGCAAATATATATGTAAGCAATTTCTTCTTTTTATCATATTTGATTTGCTTATATACGATCAAAACATTTAATAGTTTATTGAAACATGGAATCTCATCCCTTCATATTAACATTTTTTAAGTGAATGTTATAATAAGAAGTAAGGGAAGGCATATGTGGAGTGAGCCTTAAAAACTCTGCCATACTTTTGAAGCACATGTTATCCCACTTTATATTTTATTGCGATGACACTAGGATTATTTTTGTTTTAAAATCATTTGATCATTAATTTTTTGACTAAATCTTTTAAATAATGTGTGGAACTACTTGGTAAGTATCTTTTGGACTTGTATTTTAAATAGGGTTAAGGTGCAAAAATACACATGTGCTTTATCTTGAGGAGCATTCAGTACCAAATAATTTTTTTAGGTGCAAAAGTACACACGTGGTTACAAATTAGTTGCAAAAATACTGTTTGACCGTTAAGTTTGACTTTTTTTACCTTCAAATGTGCAAAAATACACATATGCTTTGGCAAAAAGAGCGTCCAATACCAAGTGCTTTTTTTAATTTAATAATTTTATTTTAATTAAATAAAAATTATTAATTAGAAATTTAATAAGGATTTTTTTTTTAAAAAAAAGAAACTAAATTATGGAAATAATTTTTTTATTGTTTTTACCCATTGGATGAATTATCCTTTCCAAAATGATAAGTTAGACGAAAAATTTGGCCTCCTAAGAACTATACTTAGAGAAATAATAATTTTTCTTTAATTGAAATAAAATTATTAAATTAAAAAAAATACTTGGTGTTGAGCGCTCTTTTTATCAAAGCACATGCGTATTTTTGCACCTCTAAAAGTAAAAAAAGTCATACTAAACATTCAAACAGTATTTTTGCACCCAATTTGTAATCACACATATACTTTTTCACCTAAAAAAACATTTAATGCTAGGCGTTTCTTAGGGGAAACACATATGCATTTTTGCACCTTAACCCTTTTAAGTATATGGGTTTAGAAGAATGAGGTGTTACCAAAGCACTAGCTCATTGCAATTTTTCTTACTATGTGTCTTTATATCATAATTATAGTATTTCTATTTTTTTATCAAAATAATATTTATAATAATTGTTTTATATATGTGTGTGCGTTTTAAGTATAACTATAACTAGTGGATATATTTTATTGTATGTATTAGCTAGTGTATTTACCCATGTTATTAAAACCAGACTGGCAGGTTCGACTACGAAACTGTTAAACCTGTCATCTAATTGGTTCGGTTTAACCTGTTAAATATTTTTTTATAATTTTAAAAATTCATATCTAATTCTATATATTTTCAAAAACTATAAATTAAGACTTTAAGGAAAGTTTAAGATGTCTACTATCTAACGCAAAAATAAAAACAAAAAAATGTTATCATTTAATCCTAAAAAATTATCAAATTCTAAAACAGTTCCAAAAAAATATTATCATTTAAGTTTACTTCCTTAATGGTCTAGCCTCGGATTAGCTTTGGTTGACTCTGATCTGGCCGACTAACCTTTAACCCACTACCCAGATCGGTTCAGTGACCGACCCGGGTTCAATAACGTTGGTATTTACACAATTTTAATAATTAAAAAAATATTGTATTTTTGTGTATTAAATGTTATTTCAAATTCAATTTTATTAAATTTCAACAAAAGTATGAAAATAAAATACATGTGCAAAGTTTTCTATATAAAAATATCACTATTATAGAAAGACCCTTTTAACGTTTGTTTTTATACCACTTTTATATCCCTTTTTAAGGGGACGTTTATATGAAAAACATAGTAAAGTTTGGAAACAACGTCCTTTCAAAAAGGAAGCCCTAAAAGATTTACAACATCTATTTTTAAAAGGGACGCCATAAGTATTTTTTTTAATAAAAAAAAACCCAAAATCCTTGAAGACAAAGCCCTCACATCTAAACCCCAAACGCAGTTAGGAACTCATCTTGTCGTTGTCTTGTAGTAGGAGCTTCCCTCTGTTAGGCCAGCTTCCTAACGCGCGTCGAGCAGAGCAACATTGCCATTGTTGAGATCAAAGCCCTAATGTCCTTCAGACTCAACCTTTAGGATCCTCTCGATGCCCTCGACAAATGGGATCCTTCCTCGGCGGCCGCTCCTTACTTACCTATTTCAAATCTACGATCACAGTTAGCGAGTGTTTACAAGAGGCTAAGAAATTTGACGTCGTCCTTAGATGAAGATCTGTTACCTCTTTAGATGGTGTGTGAGCGAGGAGGAGCAATGATGGTTCCCAAAGGCTGAGTTAGGTAGCTCTCGACCTTGTATGTCAGCTTGGTGGAGGGCATTGCGGCGGCTTGAAGGTCAACAACAATGACTTCCAGATAGTCGAGGTTGAGGCGAAGGCTTTGTTTGACGGAGAACTTGCCGACATTGTAAGGGTCAGAGGGGGTGGAGGAGATGATGAAGAGCATGGAATGACATAGATAACGGAAAGGCGAAGGAGATGAAGGAACATATCTAATGGGTTTTGTCTTCGGTTTGTGCAGAGGCAATTAATAAATTACATTTGTCTTCGAGCTGTTGAGGAAAATTTCTTTGGGAAATTTTAGGCATCCCAATTCTAAATAAGATGTCAAAAGTAGTGCTTTTGGAACCAAAAGATTTACTTTTAGCATCCTTTTTAGTGTTAGGACACCAAACTCCCTACTTTTGGTGTCTCTTTTAAAATTGAGACGCCAAAATCTTCCCTAGCCTAACAAAAATGCCACCACTTTTATTTTTTACTTCACTTTTTGAGAAATAGATGTTTTTTAAGGAAGTAAAACATCTTCTGTATTGTTGTATTTTCCCTTCCCCTCTAGTGGTGAAATAGGCTAGGCCCCTGATGCCTTAGCCTACTTTAAGTCTAACATAACCTATTTAGTAAATACTAAATAAATCAGGCTCAGATTTATACCTATTGTCACGTCTATTTATGTAAACAAGTTAGGCTTATTTTCATAAGGTCTAGCCTACAGGCCTATTTAGTTTTTTTTTTAAAAAAGTATTATTATGTGTCATTATATATAATTTAATCTAAATTAATTTTGTATGTTATTTATAAAATTAATAACTTGGTCTTAACTCTAAATTTCACATTTCATCATTCACCAATGAGTTTAACATTTTCATTATCACATCTACTTTTCTTCTTTTTGATCGCTTAAAATGGCAATACGAGCTCACTACTTATCCCTCTATTTGTGTCATTTGATGCAATATAATAATTACATAATTTTTATTTTAGTGATGTCCAAAAGAAAATAATGATCACAATAGAAAGAGTTTGTCTCATTTTATGTAAGAAAAATAAGAGGTAAAATCTAGTTTTATATGTCACTTGTCGTGCATTGTTGATTTTTAAAAATGTATCACCTTATTCAACATATGATTATTTTTCCTTATCCCTACTTACTTAGACAATTGTTCCTATTAGACGTTCTCTTCTTTCTCTTATTGACTCTTTTATTGATATGAGAACAAATCCCTAAACTTTTAAGATATAACGTAGGCATTAAATAGGTTTGATGAATTATATATGAACTTAGATGCATAGGCTTCAAGTCTATTTAAAAGCCTACATTTTTTTTTTTTGATATATAAGAAGGCTTAAAAAGCCGAGAGGACTACAACAGAAATTACAAAGAAGGGGAAATTAATCCCAAACACTCATGATCGATCCATGCTCTTAAGTGCAATGGACAAGAACTAAAAATAGAAGACTTAGAGATTCCTGACTTAGCTAGAGCATCAGCCACCCTGTTTATCTCTATAGGAACATGATTAACTTGTATTTCCCAGTCCCAAGATAACATATTCTTAATTTTGGACACAAGGAGGCTGTCCGAGATAAAAGCCTTCGCAGAAGTAAGCCTGATGGCTTCAGCAGCATCAAACTCAAGGACAATCCTCTTTATGCCCAGATCCCAAACTAATGATAGGCCCTCCGCAATAGCCCATAATTCAGCAGTAAGAGGATCACAGATTCCTAAACACTTGGAGAAACTTGCATGCCAAATTCCAGTATCACTCCTCAAGACTCCACTACAGCCAGACTTCCGAGATCTTAGGCTGACTGCCCCATCCACATTCATCTTCCACCACCCTCTGGGAGGCTTCCTCCACCTTGTGAAAACACTACTGTTCTCATTTATTAGAGCAGGAGAGAAATCCTAAAGGCCTACATTTTAAGTATGTCTTTAAATAGGTTTTAGGCCTTGTCGGGCATTTTAAAGGCTCAGGCTCATGTCTAAAATGAAGCCTACATACCGGCTCAGGTTTTGGATCTTCATCACAAACACATGCCTATTTAATTAAAGCCTAATCTAGCATATCCTATTATAGCATATTAGGACTTAATTATAGAGTCCAATGATACTTCTTTATTTATTCATATGAGAAATATATAAGTTACACGAGAGTAAAATATGTTGTGACAGATTGAGAGCTTATAGAGAATTCAAAATTCAAAAGAGAATCTAATCTTAACTAATCTAACTTACTCCTATATTATTTATAATATTATTTACAAAATAATCAAATTGCCACACCTATTTCCATTGCTACTCCCCTCCATTTTTGAATCAAACAAGGGCCTATTTCCATCTATACTCCTTTCCCTTTCTGAATCAAACATTAAAACCCATTAAACCCCTTCTACTCTTATCAATTCAAACGAGATAATATTAAAATATCTTTATTTCACTCCCCTCCATTAAAATCCCTTTTATCCCCTATTCCCCTCCCCAAACAGACCCTTGGGTGTTTCAAAAATTCCTCCGCATCAAATTTCTTCTTCCACCAATCTCTCTATCTCTTAGTCATATGCATTCCCTCATAATGGCCTTCATCTTCGCCTATGCAAGAGTGAGGGAGAGACATCTAGTTAGGTTTTTTTTTTTCACCCAACTCATGCCCTATTCTCTTACTGTTTCAATCGGTGAAGTTTTCTGGTCCCTTTTCTACTTCACAGCTTCTCAATGCTAAAAGGGTTTATACTCTTCTTCCATTCTTTCATTCATTTTTGTTCTCTCCCTTTCTTCTTTTTACTTTCTGTCACTACTAGAAAATAGTGAATTTCACAAAAATCCAATTTTTTGTGACGGAATTTGAATTCCGTCGTAAAAAGTTGGATTTTTGCGACGGAAAAAAATTCCGTCGCAAATTTTTGCGACGGAAAATAAATTCCATAGCAAAATTTTGACAAAAATTTTTTTTAAAAAACAATTTGCGACGAAAAAAAAAATTTATTTGCAAAATTTTGCAACGGAAAATGAATTCCGTCGCAAAAATTCACCTTTTTGTGACAAATTTATTTTCCATCGCAAAACCTTGCGGCAGATTTGGGTTTTGTGACAGAAAATTTTCCGTCGCAAATTTTGAAATTTCCGTCTCAAAAATTTTTCCGAAAAAATATTTAAAAAATAATTTTGCGACGGAAAAAAAATTCCGTTGCAAAATTTCGCAAAATATCATCAAAATCTACCAAACTCTAATCACCACCGTCGCTCTTCTTCTTCTTCGCTCGCTCGTTAGCTTGCTATTTCCCTTCTTATGTTTTCTTTTTGTTTGGTTTTTCCTTTTATCCCATGACTTCTCTCTGGGACTCAACTTTTCTGTTGTAATTTTAGGTCGATGGAACAAGATGGTGAGAGTCCACCGCAAAATCTGCAGAAGCTCACCATTTTCTATGACGGCAAGATGTGTGAAGGTGAGCATCAGTTTCTTCTCCTTTGAAATCTTATTAGTTTGCTGTAGGAAAGTTTGTAAATAATAAGCTTGTAAAATCCAATGGAAGGAAATCGAAAACTGAATGCTGAAACAGGGACATTGTTCATCGTTTTTTACTGCTACATCTTTGCGTTTTAACGTTCCTTGTGTGTTCTCTATGTATATATATGTAATCAATGGCAAGCCAAGGACTGTTGAGAAACACTTGCAATCTGATCCAATAGAAGGTATAAATCTCTTTCCTAAAAATGAATTGTCTCCAACTGTACTAATTATAATCTAATAGTTGACTCAAATGCTAACTGATTTTTGTCACTTTGTATTGGTTATGCGCCCTGCCTTGCAAGTAATCTTGATTAGTATTTGTTTTACATGTTCATTCATTTCATTTTCAGTGCAAGCAATTGAATTGGGTGTTTGATATTTGAGTCAAAATGCTAAAGGATAAACAAAAAATATGTATTAATTGTTAACTCATACTTGGAAGTTATGTTGTCTGACATTTTAGAATTGAGGTCCTCAATGGTTTGTCCATGTGTTTGTTGCTGGTTGACTTTTCTAATTTAGCCATCTTTTTGTCTAGAATATGATGGTTGCTTGTTATATGTGAAATGTATTGGTTTATATTTCTAATTCTATATGATTGTTATTTTATATTTTTATCATAAGCAAAATTGATCTAGAAATTTATTTACTTTTTTTAATGATTTTTATATTTTTTTAATGAAATTATATATATTTTTTTAATATGTCACAATTGTGACGGATTTTTTTTCCGTCGCAATTGCGAGGCCTTTTTTGCGACGGATGAATTCCGTCGCAAGTTCTGTCACAATTCTATTTTGCGACGGAAAAATAGAATTTTGCGACGGAATTTTTCCGCACAAAAAACCAATTTTTTTGTAGTGTGTGTTTTCTGTTTGTTACGGTATTTTAAAGAAAATGTTCCAGCACGAGGTATTCATGTTGGCGCGTTCTTTATTGTAATGCTAATCTCATTATCGCATTACTGGAGATCCTCTTAAAAGTTGTTGATAACATATGTTATTTTCATGGGATGGGATTACCGTTAACTTGAAGAGCAATAATTATTTTTACCTCAATGTGCTTGCTTTAAATAAAATGAAATTTGAGAAACTAAAACCTCTAATTTAAAATTTGATGGCAGGGTAGAGTAATGGACGGGCTAGGCAACCCGAGGCCAAATCCAATAACCTGCCCATTTAACTTTAAATGGGTACGGGTTAGCTCATACCCGTATTTCAACCCATTTTTACTCATGTAAACAGGCTATAATATAAATGAGCGGGTTAACTAGGTTTGGGTGACTCATTTGCATCTTAATTGTTTTTTGTTTTTTATTACAAAAAACATACATAAGCATTAAGCATTCATCCAAATTCATCATTATAATTTTTGAAATCTGAATTTCCAAAGTATAATAATCACAATTCACATAAAACAATATAAATTTATACCAGTACCATCATAACATAATTTTGATGTTCAAATTCTACCATGATATTTGGAAGGATTCACTCTCTACCATGTCAAAATATCAAATTTTGGATCACGAAAGCCAACTAATTCAGATTGAAAATATTCATCCACTTGTCAAATCTTCTCTACATTACATGTAGATTTAGTAGTGACTCACAAGTTTGAATAAGCAAAGCCAAAGAAAGAGAGAGAGATTGAAAGTCGATGGTGATTATCGTTAATGATTAAGAGCATGTTTGGTATGTCATTAAAAGCCAAAATAAGTTCATTAGAAGTCCATTCAATGAAGAAAGCAAAAATAAGAGTGTTTGGTATGGCTTCATCTTATAATGACATTCAAGCTTTTAAAGTGCTTTTTATATAATCTACATACCCATAGCTTATTATCTCATTGTAAGCTCATTGAAATTTTTTTGGGACCAACTTAGAGACCAACTTGTAAGAAATAGATTTATTTAAGCACTTCATTGTATTGTAATTTTTTTATTGGTAATTTTACTATTTTATTTAGTAAATTTATATTTATTTTTTATTTTTTATCCCAAATTATCACATTTTATATAACACATATATGTGTATGAATTTGATTCACGCCCTTTTTCTATCATTTTTTATCTTATCTATCTTTTTCAAAGCTATGCCAAACAAGTGTCCATTAGAAACAAAAGCCACTTCTGTCACAGTTATCCCAAACACAAATCACATTAAAAAAAGTCCATTAGAAACAAAAGTCACTTCTATCAAAGCTATCTCAAACGGGCCCTAAAAGCGGTCGAATACTTAAAATCTCGAATAGAGAGGGAGTCAAGGAATGCCTTTACCTTCTGGCAGAATATATAATGGAATGGGAAGTTAAAACGCGCGTGCACACACATACTAAATGGGCAGGTATATGCAGCCCATAGGTGTTCTCACAGCCCGTCTATTTAAGTCTTACATGTGCAGGTTTTAACTCATCCTATTATGAGTCTTTTTAGATGAGCTCAAAATTACCCAATTATATTGAATTGTGGGCAAATTTATGGGTTCCATACTTAGCTCTATTTGGGATTAAAACAAAAAATAGGACAAACTTATAAAATCAAATATTATATTAACTCAAAACAACCTAAGTTATATCACAACAGGGAAATAAACCTCTGAATTATATTCTTGAAGTTGTTAGGGAATTGTCTTGATAGGTACAGCACGCTCCCAAAGAAAGCTCTCTTTCTATGCTTCATTCCTCTAATTAAAAGGATGAGAGAGTTAGGTCCACGTTTAGACACGTAGGCTAAATTATTGCATTGAATTAAAGAGTACTTCAATTCATACCAAATTTAGTTACCGGCCTACAGATGAGTTAAAGCCCTAGGGTATCTATATATGTAGGTTCGGAGAAAACTGTTCTTCCATTCTTCAGATTTGCAATAAAAGGCATAGAATCTATATCAGTTCTGATTACACAATGCAGTAGTGTTCCATGGAAGCAAGAGAAATCGCTTAAAAAATGAATATTTTGAGTTTACTTATCCATGAACATCACGCTTTAGCTTAGCAGAAAGAAGACATAAATGACATGCAGTGACATCAGTTATTATGACTTGTGAGGTGAAGAAGAGATTGCGTTAAGCTTCAAAATTATTCCAATATTAGAAAGAACAGTGCACCCCCTAAGTTCATCACCTAAATAAGAAAAAGAACCTATAGTATTAAAAACATTTCAAACCCATTCCAAATTTTGCTTCTTATGGGATCAAGTAGGTTTCCGTCTCTCTCTTCTCTTTTTGGATTTTCATTAGGATCATAGCATCATCTCAGACACCTTTCCCTTTTTGGATGAAACAATCAGTTGGAAATTTGAGGAAAAGTAATTCATTTCCTCGAATTAGAAATTCGTAAACCTCTCAGATTGACCCAACTGGAAAATATCAACCATCTTAAGCGTCTTTGACAAGCAACGCTAATATTAGTGATTTTCCTGTTAATTATTGGTCTCTATTCCTCCATCATATTTATTGGCAAAATTCAAGGTTTCATAGGTGTCAACCATCAAAAATTGATCTATGAGTCTCCATAAGGTAATGAGGCCTTTCATCTTCTTTCTGTGGCCGTTGATTTTTCTTTTTCCTATTTTTGGAAAAAGCACTTGCGTGAACACTCCGTGCTCAACCGAGCGAATGCGATGTGTAATCAAATTCATATCAACGTAGTCATATATGACTGTTTAACATCGTTCAAGAAATTTAAAATGTACCTACCCTTACAAAACAGACATCTCATTTTGGAGGAAACTTTTGGCTTTTGTGCTACTATATGTGATCAATTAACATTAACCCTGGTTGCTAATTTGTTTGTTTCTGATACTACCGGTGCTTAATATAAAATGCATTAAAAATAGGAGATAGTATATATATTAGGCTGCAAAAGTAAGATGGGACCTTTTTTTCTTCCTTTTTTCTTTTAGATGACTGCTTAACTAGAGCATCTTAAACAAGAAATATAAAGTCTTGACGTTAAGTGATAGAATAAGGTTTCTCTGTTGAGCGCTTGCTTGTTACCTGTGGGTTTTTCAGATTTTACTTGATTTCCTAGCGCTGAGAGACACAAACAAAAGGGAATTCGCTTAACAAATAGGTTAAGCAATCTTCAATATTGGCAAACGAGGAAAAAATTTATTCTTCTGGTTAACAATCATTGTTAGTTTAAAACCTTAATCCAGACGTCAAGGATACAATGCATGGCAAAATTAGTATAACGATTAACATAAATAACGGAACACGCTTTCTTCTTCTCTTATGTGTGTGTTTATATTAAATGCAATGCAAGTTATGTTCCAGAAACAGATAGAACTGTGTCCTTTTCTCTTTTATACGAGTAATTTATAACTCTTCTCGTGCTCACTGACCTTAAACAATATGAGTGCTATTCCGCAATACTTTATTGGATGAAATCTTAAATTCTGACGCTATTTATGAGAAACATGTATAATTATGGTCAAATTGAATGATTTAGGATTGGAGGGACAGAGGAGAGAAGGTAGGTCAGACATCAAAAGCATTGATTAATTTGCCGGGTAGCTTTCCGTAATGATACCACCTTATGGGAAACGACTGGCTAATAAAGATGATTGTCTTGTCTAAAACCACTTTCATATATAAGACTTTCACCTAAAGCCTTCCACTATCTTTTCAAACTGTTCCTGTTGTCTCAGTGACATCACCTGTGGGATTAATTGGGAGATTAAAAGTGGAGTTTACTGTGTGCTAGCTCATTAAAAATTAATAATAAAGAAAGAGCACATTATAAATGGTGATCATTGGAGAAAACAAAAAATCTTTAATGGATGCGTGTCGTCGAGGACAAAAAACGCATGCCTTTGGAACAACGATGGATGAATTATATTGATGTGACAAATATTGATCTTCTCTATTTTTTCCCACAAACATCTTTAACAATTTAGCTACTGTATATGCCGACACTGCACCACGGCACCACCAAATGAATAGCCCTATATGTGTGTGTGTCCGCTTTCTGTTTCTTTTTGGTGACATAACATACATACTCATTGTGTTACTTTAACTTTTCTTTTCTTTTATAAACAAAAAGTAAAGTTATAACTTAATATAGTTAAAACAGGAAGTATAAGATGATGGAAGGGGGATACAGTATTCTGCATAGGTTGACTTTAAATTGCATGCATGTAACGCAGAGAGGAATTGAAATATGTGGGTATATCACTTTTTGGTGATATAATGACTAATGAGGCATTAGAATGTAATTAATTTATAAATCAAGTGGAAAGTTAACAACCAAAAAGCTAAGCAAGCATATGGGGGGCATCATGTGGAGTGAGCATTCACTTTATGAGATTATTCTTGGAGGGCAGCAATAGCTCCAAGGCCACTTTAAGTTGTACGAAGCAACCTATAAACCGAAAGAGGGTTGACAAAGATAAGCACTCACACACATTCAACATATCCTATTCGTACGCATTGAGCACTAAGTGAGTACACACCATTATAACTTTCCTTTTGTGAGCTATGGCACCACCACGTGACGCTAACCCCATTCGTTTCCATATTCCGATCCCCTTCAACGTTATCTCCTCCTTTGTTATGTATCACTTCATAGTTCATACCCTTTAGTCTCACAATTCTAACATTTTTTTCAAACCTTTAAGGGTTATCTGTGTTTGGTTTCAGGTATGTCTTTGGTTATAAGCAGACTATAATTTGTTAATAATTTCTTTGGATTTGTATGAGGTAGGAATTACGTAACAATGTCCGAACTTTTAACTTGGCGTTTAGAATTACGTTTTTCTAACCTCAAAACCATGAGAGGCAGTTTTCAATTCCACTTTTTGAGCATTGCCAAAAGCCCCAAACTTCGTCGTGTAACCTGAATTTGTTTCCATGTACATAAAAGACTTACCCGATTAGTATGATAAGTTGTTAAACTAGCTAATTCTGCCAGAAACAGACAGAGATGGCGCGATTATATTTACATGGATTTGAGAGTGTGGTGAGGAAAAAATCAGCAGAGCAGAGAGATTAAGGGAACGAGGATGTAATCCAGGGCCTATCTCTAGATGAGTGAACAAAACAACATTGCCAACGCCGAAATCGCATACAAGGAAACAGTAAAAATAATCTAATATGACTTATAAACTAATATATAATCAAATAATATATAACATGTTATGATTAATAAACTTATTTAACTTCTTTAAAAAGGTCAATGGAGTATTATATTAAGTACAGGATAGTAATAAAAATACGGTGGAAAACAATAGTAGTGTGAGTGATAAAAATGTAAAATAATGTGGAGGACGAAATTAAAGGGTGGGGGACCAAGGGCGAAGCTTAGAGGTTTCTAGGTACTGCGCTCATAAGGGAGGGTGCCCCACACATTCGTGGTCCACCCCTCTTAACGTAGAACCAAAGGAATAAATGATGTTTGCTAATACTTTGATGATAAGCCGATCCAACAACACACACCCAACTTCTTTATGAAGCTCTGCAGATTCATGGACCAGATTCCTTTACAACTCTCATAAAAACTCCTATCAAACTTCCACCTCCCTTCATAGATTGCCCTCCTACCTCGATTATTTCCATTTTCTAACCTTTCCAAGTAATTAATGGGAGCACATGTATACATGTCTATAAATGGCTTTGGGATTAAGTCTATCAAATTCTCTAGATACTTGAAACGTGTACAAATCTAAATAGAGACTAGTTTGTGTATAAACCGCACTTCTTTTTGTGAGGTATTCTTCCCGTCTCTATGCTCCTCTTACTTTATATTTTGTTTATATATATAGCATGACCGCACACAAAGTCTCAATTTTCAATTATTTTGATATTATTATTAAAGAAAATTGAAAGCCAGCGGCAATCACAAAATTAATTAGTGAACGGTGAAGAGGTGCGATCAAATTGGAATCGCTGAATAAATCCCACTAATGGAAATACTCCTATTGGGGGAAAAATGCTGAAGTATACATTCGTATTAAGTTTTATTTTATCTCTCATGTTTATAAAGTGTACTTAACGTCGTTAATCACATCCAACGGACTCATTAAACTCAATGCAATTTCAATCCTTTTTGGCATGTCTAATATTAGTTGGCTAAACAAGAAAAGAAATCAACTTATTAAAAAAACAAAAACAGTGGAAACTTAGCTGCCCAGTCTCGGGCGTCTTTAGAGATCTTGAGGACAAAAGAAAATAGCTACACTGTCATTGTCTACGTGTTAACTGATTAGTTAAAAGTTTGTTAGAATAATATGCCAGCTCATATGCCAGCTGTCACTAGATAAGAAATCCAATAGCATGCACACGTGATTGTTGCCATCTGTTATGATTCTGTTAGAACTTAGACTCCGTTTATTCACTCTGTCATTCTTTATATAATGTAATCTGATGTGCTCAACTTAATAGATTGATTCACAATTTATGTTAATCCCCAGATATTAGCATGGTATCAGAGCCATAGCACACTGAGAAGAGCTCTGTTTTTTATCATTCATCGAAAATGGAAACATAGACATTGGCGGTGATTAATCTCCAGATCTTAGATCGATATATCACCACTCAATGTCAACATCAACCATAGCTCTTCAGGTGTCGACTGATCCTGGCCAGAATAATCGTGAATTTACGAACAAGAAGATCACTGTGAGACTAGATGATACGAACTACCTGATATGGAAGCAACAGGTCTACTTCATGGCGAAACAACATCGCCTGTTCACTTATCTTGATGGAACTGTATCTGTACCGCCAAAACGTGTGCGCAACGAAACTGGTGTGGAAGTAGACAAATCCATATTATGAAACGTATGAACAACTAGATTCGGCTCTTGCTTCGTGGTTACTAGCATCGGTAACTTCTTCTGTATTGCCTGATCTAGTTGCTTTAGAAACCTCAGCTCAAATCTGGCTCAAATTAAACAGACTTTATTCAGACAAATCTGATTCCAAAATTCTTTATTACAAAAATCTGCTGACAAATCAGAGGAAAGGAGAATTAACCATGAGAGACTACCTAGCTAATCTTAAATCTATATGTGATCATCTAGCTTTATCAGGTGAACCTGTATCTGATACAACCAGAATATCGCACATACTAAATGGACTCACCATAGAGTATGAATCTGTCATAGCTATTATAAATTCAGCTAAGCAAAAATTTGATTTAGACACTGTTACAACAATGCTGCTTGACTCTGAGGCCAGGCAGAAGTCATTCATTGCGAACTCTGTCTCTCCAATTCATTTTACTGTTGCATCATCAAAATTCACAGATCATAGTCCAGAAGATCCTATGATCTTCACTGCTCAAACTAATAATACTACCTTCAATGGTCGAGGCCAATCCTATACACCTCAATTTCGACCTTAGTTTCAAAACAACAGAGGAAGAGGACGTGGCTCGTTCTACCAGAATCAAAATAAGCCTTCCTATCAAATTTGCCATAAGATAGGACATCTAGCTGATGTTTGCTATTTCAGGTATGATTCATCCCCATACAATCGCTCACCAGCTCAAGTTCATTATACAGACTCTATCAATCCTTCACATACAGCTGCTTATGATGCTCATGAGGCTGATAATCACTGTAATTGGCCAAAACAATAAGTTGAAGTGCCTGTTCTTAATCAATTTGCTGAGATGCATGTTAGTACAACCCAGCCAGCTGTAGGGACATGTACACAGGTCAACAACTCTGCCAAAATCACATCAGTTGATGCATCTGCAAATACTGAGATGATCAACACTTCATCAGAACCTAGTGCACCACAGGCCTTTGTGGCATCTCCTGAAATCATCACAGATGAAGCTTGGTACCTTGATTCTGGAGCTACTCAACACATTACAAATTCCGCAAATGGTCTATGTTCAGTGATTCAACCTAAAGGTAAAAGTATAGTAATAGTGGGTGGAGGAACTAGCATTCCAGTCACATACATTGGAAGCACATCATTGACTGATTCAGTTTTCACTTTAAATTTAAACAAAGTGCTATGTGTCCCTACAATGCAAAAAAAATCTTATATCAATTGCACAACTAACCAAAGAAAATGGAGTGTCTATAGAGTTTTTTCCTCATAGTTGTGCTGTTAAGGATTTGCAGACCAAGCAAACTATCATGACTGGAGTTGAAGCTGCTGGGATGTACAAGCTAGATGCAGTCCCTCCTTGTAGTCAAAGATCAGCATGTGAAAAACAAAGTAAAAATCAACTACCTGGGAATCAGCAATACTCTGGCAGCACCTGTTTTCTTACTACAACAAATGACACTTTTACTTTGTGGCACAGAAGACTTGGTCATCCTCAAGAAGAAACTGTCCAAAGTATACTCAAATTTCTAAATATTGCCTTAAATAAATCAAGCACTGTTGAAGCTTGTTCCCCATGTAAAATGGGCAAAATCAATAGACTTCCGTTTGTACCTTCATTCACAGTGTATCAAAAACCACTTGAATTAGTGTGTGTTGATCTTTGGGGTCCTGCACCCTTTACATCAAATGGATATGTCAATTATCTTGCATGTGTGGATGCATATAGTCGATTCACATGGGTGTATCTGTTGCATAAAAAATCTGAGGCCTTGTCAAAATTCAAAGAATTCAAACTCTTTGTTGAAAAAAGGTTTGATCACAAAATTCAGCAGGTACAAAGCGATAATGGGGGAGAATTTCTTACTTTCACTCCTTTCCTGAATCAATATGGCATCAAACACAGATTTACTTGCCCATACACCAGTGAACAAAATGGAATTGTTGAAAGACGTCATCGATCAATAGTAGAAACTGGCCTCACTCTATACTATTAGGGAGATGCTTTTTTAGCTGCAACCTTTTTGATAAACCGTCTGCCTACATCAGTTCTAAAAGGTGCTACACCTTATGAAACTCTATTCCATAGAAAACCAGATTATTCTCTGCTGAAGGTATTTGGATGTGAATGTTTTCCATACCTAAGACCATACAACAAGCATAAGCTTGAGTTTCGATCCACTCCATGTCTGTTTCTGGGTTACAGTTCAAATCATAAGGGCTATAAATGTCTTGACAGAACCACTGGGCGAGTTTATGTAACTAGGCATGTCAAGTTCCATGAAAATGTATTTCCTGCTCAATCCCAATTCAATATCAGGCATGTTTCTCTCCAATCATCCAACATTCCTAAATTCAAATCTCCTATCATCTTGACACCCTCTACTTCAACTTCCCCTGTGACAACCTCATTGTCAATACCTCACCCTTCAGCAGATACTGTACCTCACCCTTCTGCTGATATTGTACCTTTTATAAGCCAATATATTCCTTCTTCTCATTCTACATCCTTACCTGCATCTCCTTCTAATTCCTCATCCACATCCACACTTTATCGCCATCCTGCTATCCCTCCAAACCAACACCCCATGACTACTAGAAGTAAATCTGGTATATTTAAACCCAAAGTATTCACCGTGACTGAAGATGTCCATATCCCAGCGAATATTGATGAGATCCTAACTGGAAAAAGGTTGTTCAAGAAGAGTATGATGCTCTTCAACAATTTCAAACATGGGAACTGGTACCTTATCCTGCTGACAGAAAAATTATTGGTTGCAGATGGCTTTGTCGGCTCAAAACACATGTTGATAGCTCTATTGCTAGGTACAAGGGCAGGTTGGTTGCAAAGGGATACTCCCAAGAGGCTGGTGCTGACTACCAAGACACCTTCAGCCCTGTTGTAAAGGCCACCACCATCAGACCCTTACTAACTCTTGCTGTCACAAAGAACTGGAAGCTTCACCAGGTAGATTTCAATAATGCATTCTTAAATGGAGACTTGAAAGAAGATGTCTATATGGAATAGCCTCCAGGATTTGTCCAACAAAGTGCCGATGGCCAACCTCTTGTTTGCAAACTCAAAAAGGCATTATATGGCCTAAAACAAGCACCTAGAGCTTGGTTTATCAAATTGAGTTCACATCTGAAAGACTTAAGATTCATTCCTGCAAAAGCTGATTCCTACTTATTTGTTAACAAAACTAACGATGTCATTATCTATCTGATTGTTTATGTTGATGATCTTTCATAACTGGGTCAGATAAAGAAGTAGTCCAAAATCTCATTGACAAGATGAGCACAACATTCTCGCTAAAAGATTTGGGAGAACTTTCCTTTTTCTTAGGAATTGAATTTCACAGGACCTCAAAAGGAATTCACCTCACACAAAAGAAATATATACACAATTTGCTAGCCAAAACAAAAATGACTGAAGCCCATGCCTATGTTTCTTCAATGGCTGTCAACATCCAACTGTTTGCAAATAACAGTCCACCCTTTGATGATCCTCGATTATACAGAAGCATTGTTGGATCCTTGCAGTATCTTTGCTATACTCGGTCTGATATTGCTTTCACTGTAAATAAGCTAAGTCAGTTCCTCCAAGCACCCACTATGAGACAATGGAAATGTGTCCAAAGACTCCTCAGATATTTGAATGGTACCAGCACCCATGGATTACTGGTTAAGCCAGTTCAACAGTTTAATATTCAGGTCTATACTGACTCTGATTGGGGAGGCATTGACAACAAGAGAAACAAGAAGCATGAAGAAGTACAAGTTCTCCCCGAAAATAAGAGGTCAACCAGTGGTTATTGTATTCTTCTTGGTGCGAATCCAATCCTGTGGGTGTCAAGGAAACAACAGGTGGTGTCAAGATCTGCTACAGAAGCAGAATATCGAAGTGTGGCGGACTCAATTCAAGACTTAATGTGGGTACAGTCACTGCTGAAGGAAATGCATATAGAAGTCATCAAAACACCGTGCATATGGTGTGATAACACCAAAACAGTGGTACTAGCGTCCAATCCAGTTCTGCATTCCAAGACAAAACATGTTGAACTGGATGTCCACTTTATTCGTGAGAAGGTAGCTGCTGGGATTGTGACAGTAGGACATGTCCCCTCTACTTATCAAGTTGCAAATATACTCACCAAGCCTCAAGTTTTCAACATGTTCGCCTACTGCAGATGTAAGCTAAACATCATGTCCCAAGATGAAGTGTGGAATGGTGAAGAAGACTCGAGACGAGCTGAAACTCAGCGGGAGGAATGGTAACTGATTAGTTAAAAGTTTGTTAGAATAATATGCCAGCTGTCACTAGATAAGAAATCCAATAGCATGCACACGTGATTGTTGCCATCTGTTATAATTCTGTTAGAACTTAGACTCCGTTTATTCACTCTGTCATTCTCTATATAATGTAATCTGATGTGCTCAACTCAATAGATTGATTCACAATTTATGTTAATCCTCAAATATTAGCACTACGGTGGCCATTGATCACTCGAGTACCCTGATAATTTCTAATCATCAATCTCAATCGTCCCACCATAACATGGCCCCAGCCTTTTGAATGACAGAGATTGTGAGACCCAGCGACTGTTTTGATTTTTTTCTTTCATTGCCTTAATTTGTGTTGCATAGATTCCGTCAAAACTCAAAGCACAACAATCAAAAAACACACATCAGAAAGTGCTTTTTCTCGCATTGGTTTTCTATTATTAAAACAAACAAAAAAAGTCTTGTAGATGGACTCATGTTAGAGCAACACACGAAGAGAATCATTGAGGTTTAATCAAACATGTGGCCAAAACTATCCCAACACTGCCTAGTTGTTTCCGTTGAGCTAGATATGATAGAAATCACAAGCTCTATATGACACAGAAGTCCCATTCAATTCGAGGTTTAGAGAATGGGGGTAATTAAGATCACAAGGTGATGGGGTTTCTCCAAAATTCAGCAGCACATCACAGCAATGGCGAGAGGGATCGAAGTGTAGAAAAAGAGAGCAGCACAAGGAAGTTAGGTAGGAGTGAGAGAAGATTTTTTCAGAATTCCTCCCTCAATATTCCTCAGAAGCTTCCAATGTTGTCTGTTCAAGTATGAATCCCAAAAATGAATGCGGTTAAGATTAAAACAAATCAACGGCTTTGATAGGATTCTGAGAGCTTCTGAGAGTAAAGCTTCTAAATCCGGACTCAGGTAAGAGCCCATACTTGATTACTCTGAAGATGCTGGAGATCTCTTGATAAGGATATCCGGAGATTGGGCTGCTAGGTTTTCGCCTCTATGTTTTTTCATTTCTTTTTTAGTCAAAACATACTTATATTAATATTTAAATCAAAAGGTACATGAGAACATAACAATTATACTGGAATAAACAATAACAGTACTGAAGTACAAATAAATAAAACGCAACAAACCAAATAAAAGAGAAAGTAATAGCCAAAATAACAGAAGAGGTAGGAATAAAAATAGCTCCAGCGACTACACCGGTCTCTTGAACATCTAAGGTTAGAAGTGAAAAGAAAGAAGGTGTTTGTTGTAAAATCCACCCCATAGGACATACCTTCTTATAAGGATAAATTGCACAATGATTAGCTATACAATTACCCAATCGGATAATAATCGTAAAAAACCCAACCTCAGAAAAAAGAAGACAAATAATATCATGAATAATACTTATTCTCCTCCAATAAAGTAAATCTGGAAAACATCTACTAAACAAACTAACACTAGTGATTTGGATTCCCCACCATCGAACAAACTACCTAATAATGACACTATGAGAGATAAAGCATATTGCATCAAAGACCATTACCAAAACCCTTCCCCCAAAAAAGTGAATCCTAGCTACAATAGAAAACACCACCACACACCAAAAACATAAAAAACATAGAAATATACAATCCCCCCTGCCGACGGAGATTGCCGGAAAGGAAGAGGCCGATAAAACAACTCTCACCGTGAGGAAAGAGACTCTCATCGCCTCAAGAAGGATCTAGAGAGAGAGAGAGAGAGAGAGGAAAAGCTCGCACTAGAGGCAAGAGACAGCCACCGTTGCATACCGAGATCCAACAAAGAACATAGGAGAGTCGGCATCGAAGAAGATGGAGGCTTGTCGCAGAGCGACTTAAGGCCGATCTAAGAAAAGCAACTCCAAAATACTCTGGTGCTACCTTCTTCTGAGTCTCTGAGCCTCGATCAACAGATCTATCACGATTGTGGCTTAGATTGGAGCTCGTCGGTGGCAAGGCAGCTGCCGACGAGAGAGAAAACCTAATGTTGCAGACACAGGGACGGACGAGAGCGCGAGACAGAGAGAGGTCGCTTGAATCACTTTGTGCTTCTATGTTTTTTCATTTCAGAAGTTGAACCTTTTTATTTTCTTTTTTCTATCAAGGTAAATTAGATTTACTGACTATGATTAAAATATCAACGTGAAATTATACAATAATCATTTACGTTTGATGAGTTGTCATTATCCATTAAATGAGACTAATAATATTAAAATTAAAGGACTAAAAATATACTGCATTTTAATCCTTATTATAAGGCACCAATTACCAACAATTTTTTGTCTTTATTATAAGACACTAACTATTTTTAACTAACTCATTTATTACTCTTTTCCTATTATGCACTTACTTTAGCAAACTTCTTTAAATCTATATTATTAAAGTAGGGGTAAAGTGAGAAACTTTTATCAATTTTAGATGAATTTAATGACTTAATTTTCATTCCTTACTTTGCGAAAAATAATAGTTGATATCTTATAATAAATATCAAATGGAGTTACTTTATAAACAAAAGGGACCAATATAAAGCTTATGGTAAGAATAAAGGACTAAACATTTATTTTAACTAAGAAAAAAGTGCTGCCCACAACAGGCTTTAATTTCCTTATTCATGACACGTTAATTAATACTTTACTCCTTTTTTATTCTCCGATCCCACCCTCCTCTTTTACTTTACTTTCTCTCCTCCACCTTGTCTTGCTCTTTGCATATATCCCCCACTTCCACCCTCTATCCCACCCCCCCCCCCCCCGGTTTTTTTTTCCCTCACACTCCATTACAATAATCTCTTCTTTATAATCAACCATTCTTCTAATATTTAAAGAAACTAATTAAGAAACGAGGCTGTTGAGTTGTTGACCTATAAATAGTATGAACTGTGAAAACTATCATAGATGTGGGTTAAAAATATTGAGTAGTGGTGATTATAAATGAGTCATCATGTGCTGGCGTTTTCTTTTTTTTGGGGTGTAATAACATGCGGCCGTTAAATCAGAGAGGGATATGTCATGTAGATGCGATGCAAGGGTGAGATAGAAAGGAAAGGAAATCTAAGAGAGAAGAGGGTAGGGCCTGAGGCCTATAGTGAAGGACACGACCACTTTGTACTCCTCTCTCACCAATTAACATTTACCACTTTTGTTTTCTTCTTCCCTTTACGTAAAATCAATGCCCCTCCTGCCATTTTCTGCAATTTGGACCACTTTCTTGTTAACCTATCCTATCCTATCCTGCCTTCCCTTCTCCCACCACAACACATTATTATTATCAATACCAACAGCCTATTTCCTTACACAAAAGAGTGTGTGTGTGTGTGTTATATTTACAAACACAGGAGAGTGTTCTTCATTTAGGTAAAGATACAAGAAGAGGGCGGGTAATTTTCCATTCTCTGTATGGCATCAGAAAAGACGACGATGGTGTTGGCAGCAATTATAAATGTCTGACTCTGATCTGATTTTTTTTAAGACAAAAAAGCATCAAAATTTCATGGGAATGAGGACGCCCCAAGTTTTTGCCTGCTTTACCAAAAATATCTAGGGTGACGCTGGTGATGATGGAAGCACTTGTGCTATTTTATTCACTTCACCTAACCACAAAACTATGATCATATCCCCAAACGGGTCGGATCATTATTACTATTATTATATTAATTCATGCCAGTGTTATTATACCATAACACACTTCATTAAATACTGTGTCTGATACAGTACCAGGTCCGACCCTGTTCCCTCCCACGCTCGCAACTGCGTATCCCCCAATTAAACATTTAAACCAATTACTGTACTCTCTATAAAGGTAAATCCCATAATTAATCAAACCCTCACTCTCCTTTGTCCCTTTTAGAAACAAGGGCCCCTGCTTTTAAAAAAAAAAAAATTGTTTGTTCTTAAAAATCACATGCAGTGGTACTTCTTACTTACTTTAACAGGGTAAGATGATATTTTATATATGGACCAAATGAACAACAATGTTTAAAATATAATTAAAAAAAGAGATCTACAACTTGTTGATTAAAAAAGTGATGGATTATTATACTAGTCTGGGGTTTATGGTTTGTTGCTTTGGGTGTCAGTCGAGTGGGAGCCAATGAAAGAGTGTCCTTTTGAAGCTTTAAGAGAACAATGATAGGTCTCTCTCGTCATAATAGCTTTGTCTGACTGCTTTTGTCCGAGAGAACTGATTCAAAGGACACCATTGATGGAGACTATTCATACCCACCCCAGCTGATATTTCCGAGACCCTTTTCTCATATAAACACTAGTAAATAAAATGCTAACTCGTTTTTCCTCTCTATATAAAAATATATGTGAATATATATAGGGTACTAGGGTACCCCAATAGCTTCCTCCATATTTCTTCAAGCCAACAATTGCCCCCATGCTTTGCCAAATTTAACAAGAGGCATCTTTTCCACCTCAGCAAAAGGCCACAAATATGAACAGCAGAGGGGAGATTCACAGCCTACGCGAATGCAATTTAAGAAAAGAATATGTGGTGTCATCATAAATACACACAGCGTAGGACGCAGAAAAGCAACGAATCACAAAGTTTTTACTGAGGAACAAGAATATCTAGTTAAAGATTTCGTCGGTTTGTTAGTTTGACCAAATACACGAGTTGGCGTTTCCCAATTTGGACTGTCTTTTTTTATCCCCTTTGTTTCACCTCAATATATTAAAACCTATTGAGGCCTTCTGCTGCATGAATCACACATACATGACGCAATCTAAGCTCTAAAACTGCAACAATTTTTTTACACGCTCAAATTGAAACCCAGTGTGTAATTAAAATGGGAAAATAAAAAAGATAAAGATTATTAAATAGGATGAAAATGGCTGGGCAGAAAAAGATCCTAAGGTGCGGGTCAGTTGGGTCTCATGAGAGTGTGGAACCCATTTTTCTGCAGCCATCCTTGTGAAAGTCTGTTAATCTGCGTTGGGAATCCTGATGATGCTGCAGCAGTTGCTATATAATGAGCCTGATGAAGAGGAGGAGGAGGCCCCAGTTGGTGATGGTGATGATGATCACTCATTGACAGTGAAAGATCACTCCCAATCCGCCCTTCACTGCTGCTGCTTGGAAACTACAACATAAAATCACTTAAAATAAGCTAATCCGATAATATCACTACATATTGGTTTTGTTGAGGGGAGAGAAAATACATATACCCACATGAAAGCTTGGTGGGTGAAGATGGGATGGAGCAAAACTGTTGAGCATTTGCGGCTCTCTAGTTGTCCTGTAGCCGCCAAATCTTTGCATTTCTCTTGATGTAGCAGATTGAAGCTGAGTTTGACCATCCAGCAGTGTCGACTACAACATAGTAACAGGCAAAAGCATTGGATTCGTCGATTAATTATAAATCAGATGTTAGAATTTAACACTAACCTTAGGCCTGAGTAATCCTCCATTGTTCCGCCAACTAGACTCCGATGCCATTTGCTGATGATCCATTCCACTGTTATGGGCATCATTTCCCAGTGCTTGACTAATACTGCCTTGCTTTGAGCTCGAATTGCCCAGACTCAAGTCCAGATTGTGATCCGCAGCGTTACCCGAGGATTCTGCCCAACGAATATTTTATGACATATATAAATACTTGATGAGTCAATTAACCTGGGGTTGGTTTCCTAACTATGGGATTAATTACCAGAATTAAGCTCATTCTCGTAGATGCTGGGATCGAAATTAGTGACGGCCTCTTTGCCATTACATTTTATTGCTGCTTTGTCATAAGCCCTATGGGAGGAGTTTCCCGAAAAAGAATGAAAAATTTCAAAACCCTAACGTTTGGGCAGGCATCGGAAGATAAAAAATCGACAACGTATTGGATCAGAAATAGATACCTTGCAGCTTCAGCCTCCGTGTCAAACAAACCAAGATAAACGTACCTGGCGAATCAATTTAACAACGTTAAAAGTTACGAGACTATCATACGCACAAACAAGGAGGAGCCAGGAACATAAAACGCGTTATATACTTTTTGCCAAGAAATTGACCCATTCGAGCCTCCCATCTTCCACATTTGTGCAAAGTTACGCCTCTATATTTGGAGCTTCCTCTGGGGAACCCAGTGCTTTGTCGACGAAGTACGTGGACAAACTCTTCCTTCGTTAAATTGCTCATCTATGGCATTCATCGGCCGAAACCAACCAGACCAGAAAAATTTAAAAATAATTATTTAAAACACCGTACAAGATAAGGTATTAGTGTTCGAGATAAGATTTGTTCCAGTTCATGAATCCATCCCTCAATTTCTCTCTCATCATTACCTGCTTCAAGTCTTCTTCGTAGTCTTCAATGTTGAAGTTGATGTCGGCCTCTACTCCTCGGAACTTAATGGCCGCTCTATCATACGCACTGCGCAGAAAAGTTTAACAGACAAATATATGATCTTTGTTCCGATCTTTAAATTTTGCAGAATTAATAATTTTACATATCTTGTTCCCTCCCAAGATATAGAAAAGTAATATTACAAGCAAAGAGCAAAGTGCTCACCGAGCAGCTGCATGTGCCGTGTCAAATCCACCTACACATATTTACCCAGACAAAAACCACCTCATCGTCAGTTATCACACATACCATATTTTCTCCCCCAATCCGAACATCAAAAATAATATTTTTTTAAGCCGTCCAGAACAATAAGTCAAGGAAACTTTTTTAAAAGAAATTAAATAAATGATCACAGAAATGGAAACAAATATATAGTATGGTCTTACCCAGATACACTTGTTTTCCACAATCCCTGCAATAAAAACCTAAACAATCAAAATCTGATTGGATGGTGGCAGATGAATGGAAAAAACAAAGATCAGTGAAATGGTTTTTTGGTTCCGCATTTGATGGAATGGAGAGGACTAACCATATATGTGACTCCCAACGACCTGTTCTTCTGTAAAACGTGACTCCCCGATACTGAGAGCTTCTTGACCTTGGTCCTCGCCGGCTTTTCTTTATCGGCTGCGACGACACTTCGACGGATTTCCCTCTGCCACCAGCAGCGGCGGAGACTGGTTCCGGCTGACAGAACCTCACGCCAACCCAGTGAGCCCGAGGGAAGGCCGTGCTCCCTCCACCGACCGATGACACGGCCGCCGCCTCCTCCTCCACTGGGAAAAACTGCCGGGTCACGAGCGGGTCAGTGTCCATGGATTCGTCCTGGTTGACAAGGAACCCGAATATCTTGCTGCAGCTTTTCTTCTTCACTGTTCTGCTCCTCTCGCCGTCTTCCTCCTCCGATCCGTCCTCGATGACGACCGCAGATGAGCTTGAATTGGACATAGATCCGACCCGTTTCCCTTTGTCGTCGTCTCCGTCCATGGATGTCTTCAAGGAAGAGCAACCTTCGGATTCCTCGTCCTTTCTCCAATCTGGCGAGTCATTCAGATCCCACATTCTTTTTAGCCCAAAGATTTCAGCTTCGAAGCTAGCAACCAAACTATACACAGAGGCACTAACGATGGGGAATCGAGCAAGGAGCTCAGATTTCTGATTCCCACTCTCCCATCATCAAACAAGGGAAATAGAAAATTAAGGAGTTAGCGTATCCTGTTGGGCCTCCTGGGAGGCGAGAGTGAATAAAAAAAATAATGGAGAAGCTCGAGGATTGGGAATGGAGGGGAAAATTAAACCTAGGACAGGTAAGAGAGGGAGTAAAAAAAGAGGTTTGTGTAGCGAAAAGGTAGTAAAGGGAAGGAGATGTTCGAAGATCTTTGTTTACCCTCCTAGCTGCCCGATACAGCATAGGCGAGGCCAGTTTCAGCGAGCTAACCCGAAAGCATCTCTCCTCCTTAACACCTCTTCATCCTCTCTCTCTCTCTCTCTCTCTCTCTAGCCACTCGCCTCTCTTTTCTTTTCAATGTCTCATTATTTACCCTTGGGTCTTTCTCTCCCTTCCCCCTGTGTATTGTCCTTTATTTCTTTCGTTGCATTCATGTAAGGCACTCTTAAAAAATGTTGATTTGTAATAACAGACAAAAAAAAAGGTAGATTTGTATTTATTTATTTCTTTAATTCACTCCTGCTATTTATCTACTATTTTTCTATTTTGTGTATACTAGAACTTGCAAGGGGAAAGAAAGAACCATCTCTTTCTTAAACAACTTTCCCACGTTAACCAGATCGAAAAGCATCTCGTCTATTTCTCTCTCTCTCTTCTGCCTCTAAATTACCCACTAATGGAAATAGACAGCGCAAGCACTCCAAAAAGATAGATAATAACTCAAATTTACCTTTTCCTACCTTCTAATCGTTAATCATTCCCATCATAACTCCACCCTAGTCGTCTCCATCCACGTCCCCGGCCCCCCTCCCATCTTTCTCTCCTTCCTTTTGCTTTTTTATTTATTTATTAAAAAAAAAAGGAGTCGATGACTAAATTTCACCAAGTGTGGGCCCACAGGGGAGGTCGAAATAAGGAAAGAAATAAAAGTAAAGAGAGGAGGGTAATTTGGGAAAGGAAGTGGAGAAATAATCTTAGGGCAGCCGCGGAGGGGGAGAGAGGAGAGAGAAGGGGGATGGGGTTTGGTATCAGAAAAGGAAATGGAATAATAGGAGGAAAAGGAAACTCTTTCCAGAAAAGTCCAATGAATCCAAGAGTACGGGAAGAGGGCCACATTTGCCTCTTTCGTTCTCCAGACGACCAATGGCCTCCCTACGCTGTACCTCGTATTTATGACCCTTTCTCACTACGTCACTCTCCCCCTTCTGCGCGTGCCTTCCAATCTCCCTTTCCTGTTCATTTCCCTCATTGGTCTCTTTTACCCTTCTTTCTTCCTTTCCCTCCCCTGCTCCATTTCCGGGGACCCTCTTTCTCTCCCATCTCCCTCCTCTCTGACTCTTCTCCAACTCATCGTTTTACTTTCACCAATTCAACCCCCCACGTTTTTTATCTTCATTCCAATTTTGTTTATTTTCTATCATGTTTACTCATGTAGTTTCTGGTCTATTCTTTAGTCCCACATAAGTACACATCTTCACTTTATAATGACATGTTATTGCCCATGCTACCCTAAGCTGGTTTTCCTTTGTGCCCGTAATAAATGATTCTGCCTTTGTACTAAAGATGTATGTTTGAGTAATTTTATCTCATAAAACATAAAATTTATTATTTACAGTCAACCAAAACAGTTCCAAAGATTTTAATTATTTCTATGCTCCCTCATATTCAAAACTCAAAACACCTTTTAGAAGAAATACTTGATTTATGATATAAGTTATTTTAAGAGTTATTAATTACTGCTTTTCAAGTTTTACCCCATCCATTTTTTTTATCTGATTGGTGGTAATCATGTGTCACAAAGGACTTTATACATTTTTTTAAAAAAACTTGCAGCGCACTATAAGTCTCAGTCCTTCCCTGCAAGTGTGTTCTCCACATTCAAATTTGTGTTTTCATCATGTTGAGGCAAGATCACTTATCACCTTAATCAATAATGTATGTGTTTAGAATATTAGTGCAAAAAATAACTTATAATCAATCTAACTTAACTTATGAAAAAGTCAGATTGTGAAATATGATTTATATTTAAATTGAAGGTAACATAAGTAATTTTTGTGAAATTGAAACTTATCTGGGATGACGGTAACATAAGTCACTTTTAAGATAATTAAAAAATCAAAATTACAAAAAAATGAAAAATGATAAAATGCATAATTTGAGCAAAAAATATTACATCAATTTGGTTTTTAATTGTGTCACGATTCTAATTTATTTGGGTTGAAGATGGCATAACATAATTAGTCAAGAAAGACTCTTCATCCATACTAATATTCTCATTTCCAGCTTCCATAAAATTGACATTAAATTAGCCAATTAGCACTAAATTAAGGAAGAATTGTGGTTAGATTTGAGCTCTAAATCAGAGAGTGCCGCGATCTACACAAAGGAGGTTGCTCACAATGATGAACGACGACGGTGAAGTGAGGAAAGTAGGAAGGCTGGCGAAGGCGGTCCCTTGCTCCAGAAAACTCGCCGCCACTGTCTCTCTCGATTTCACCAAGCTCACCACTGAGCTTCGCAGCGCTTGTGCAGTTCAGAGAAGAAGAAACTCTGGGTCTTTTTTGTTTTATCGACGGACAACTCAGGTTAAGGTTCCACCATCTTTTTTGTTTGAATCTAATGTTAGCCAACCTAGCTAAGCTCAGAATCATTGGTGACATATCGGTCCTAACGTTTTTATTACTGATGTAGCGCCAAATGGACATATCTCAAGAGTTAACTCTTGTCATTGTAATTTTAAATACCAAAAAACAAAAAAGCTATATGCCTATATGTATTTTGGTCCGAATAAAATACCAAGTACCAATTTAGTGACGCTAATAAACTGACATGCGAGTATTATATAAAATTTAAAAAATACGCGGAACTACGTATGACTTATGCCTTGCTATATTTACAAATTCCTCTCTGATTATAATGAAAAGGAATTTGTTTATTTCATTTCATTATATTATATTTATCCTGAGCTTCCTAAAAAAACAAAATTACGTTATATTATATCGTAGAGAGATGTTGACCCAAAAATAAAAATAAAAATATTGTAGAGAGATAAAAATAGAAAGGCGTGCGTGGAAGGGTGAGACTGAGGGGCGTGAGCGTGAAGCGTGTGAGAGAATGTCGAGGGCAACTCAAAACCATGGGGCGATAGATTGAGAGATAGATTCGTAGATAATTAGAGAGATTTCATCACGGTTGACATCACGAACGTTTTAGAAAATTATAGACACCACATAATAGTTTTTTATTATTATTTTTTTTTAAAAAAAAAAACAGAGAGAAAGGAGTGGCAAGTAGTAGTAGCATAATAATAAATTTCTTTAAAAAACAAAAGTAAAGAAGTGGAACAGGTGGGGCTGTCAAAAAAGAAAGAATACATAAAGAAGGCCACGTCAGGACGCACCTCAGACAAAAACTAGGAACGTGCTTATCCTCATCGTCACATATATATACAGTCGCTCTCTTATCACGCCAATCAGTGGGGGTCGCACGCAGGACGCAGCTACGCTCTTCCAAACCAAAAAAAAAAAAGAAGCAAAAACTCAACCTTCCCATAATGGAAGTGGGACGAGGCTCCTCTTCATAGGCATGTTTTCCTCAACTGGAAACAGTACTCCCAACCAAGTGGGGCCTACCCCACATTCAATAATTGAAGCCCAGGCCCACCTGCAGAGTGTACCACCAGGCCCACTAACTTTATTACTCTTAACCCCCAGGCCATGTGTCCAACCCAACTTTTGATGTCCCATTAATATTATCATTATTTGAAAAAACTTCGCGGCTTTTGTTTGACTCGTTTATAGTTTAGAGTAGGCTGGAGGAGCACGAGGGCTTCTTCAAGTCACAAAGTGTATGATTGATTATTTGGCTTCAGTTAATGCCTCTCTGGGTTTCTGTTAGCTATTTTAATGGCGGAGGGGTCCTCCCTCTTGAATGATCATATTCAAGTGGGACCCATCAACAATAGTTCCCGCTAAAATATCATCAGGGTGGCACTGGCCACAGCCTCATTTTGCATCACACTTTCAATCCCTCGTCCCTGCGAAATCCCCATTCTGTCCAAACACTGATTTCGATTTCCCTCATTTAAATTATTCACAGAAAATAATTTACTATATTCTTTTACGCGGGTTAATGTACAAAGGAATAGTGAACAAAGCTGCGGGTGGGAGGGGGATGTGGGTGTACGTGGTGGAGAGGAGTAAAGAACATATTCAAAGGGAGGGGATGTTTCATGGACAATGGAGAATTGGAATATGAAGGAACACCAAAAGATGCTATATACATTCGTGTGTTGCTTCCCATATCTAGCAATTGCCCATTCCTCATCGATTCTTTTATTATTCGGCCGTTTTAGAAATCCCCACTCAACCTACCAAGGAATCCCATAACACACCTATTGCCTTTTTTTTTTTAAAAAAATTTCCACTCAATATTTTCTTTTATTTTTATACATCTACTCATGAGTTAACTCAGCGTGATTACACCTTAAAAACCCAGTTTCATAATATAAAACCTTGTGATATTAATATCAGGGGGGGAAAAAAAGAAAGGAAGAAACAAGTCACATGAAGGAATTCAGATTTGGTGCGGGGAATAAATAAATGGGGTCAAATCCACAGTATATATGTGAACAAGGAGGTGGGGCCATGCCCCCCAAAAGCTGATGAGAGGGAAGAAACATCAGACGGTGTCCGAGGCGTTTCACAGGAACTGTGATCAAATCCAGGTTGTTCACTCGTGGGGGGGCCGAGCCGTGAATCACGTGACTTTGTATATGTTGGTTTGGACAGAGGCATCAATCCAGTTATGTAGTGCAATTATTATTATTATTATATATATATATAAAGTATTTCATCTATATATACGTGGAGCCCTATCATACACATATTATTGCATTAATAAAATGGTACGGAAATCAACACGTGGAGGCTGGGCAGGTGGGGTGGACACATATCATCCTATGCTTACTATGTCCAGCACTCAAGACCCCCCACCCTTATCTTTTTCCTTTAATTATATAAAGGTGCCCATTTTACCTAGTAAGTCATCGAAACATAGGCACATCATTCTTCTTTTTTAAAATAATAATAATATGCCATGAGCTTTTTTTATTCAGCTAAATGCCTAAATCCATCGCCACCGTTAATTCTCTATAGGGAGCCTTGTGGGAGAGTATCTCAAAGCCAGGCTGTTTCGATCCAAGCGTTATGCGGAATCAATAACATTATTTCTTCAGATATTTCCTTTTCAATAAATATTTGTTTTGCACTACAATGGTAATGAGCTTCCTCTGTTATAATAAAAAGGATAATTTCACAGCCATATTTTTTTTTAAAAAAAACCTATTGTATATAATTTTAAAAACAAATAAATTTAAATTTATCACAATGATAAATATGTCTAAAATTTTAATTCACTCTTTTTATTTTTACCGTAGTTGAGATGCTCTCTGTTATTTCTCCGGTGCTTACTTTTTTCCCTCATACTCTTTATAAATAAGGGTTTATTTGGAGGGAAAAAATATTTCTTGTGTTTGATCAATTTTAAATTTTTTTTCCCTATTTTTGTAATCCGGTTACTTATATCTTACATGTATAATTGGAGTAAGCACTGTATTTGTGATTAATATTAAATTTAAATAGTATGAGGGGATACCAATAACTTTATAGCCTGTTGACATAAAAAAACTCTGTTGTCATTAAAACATCGCAGGTGTTATGAAATAAGAACACAAGTGTCTAATCTTAATAAATTAATATATTGATATAGGATCTGGTAGGTGTCTCCTAGATATCTATGGATTAGATACCTAAAAGCAAGGAGATCACAAAGCACAAACATAAAGGCTTTCACCTAATGGAATGAGGTGTGTGCTCTGTGTGTACTAAACAGTAAAAGGGCTGAGTGTAGAAGGTTGTGTACCTTGTAGGTTAACCATCAATTTATAGAAGTATCTTAGGATTAGGGTTTGAGTAATTGGGCCTCATGTACCTCTAAACCCAATTGTTTTGCCTCGATATCTAGACTATATTTTGATCCTGTAACAACAGGGTTGATCTAATTGTGACATTTACTATAGTAACCCCTCTTTAAAAAATAAGAACAAGAGAAAATTAATCTCAATTTATATAAATAAATATTTTTAGGTGTCCAAGATTGATCCATAATTTATAGTATTAATATATCAACGGTATCGTGTAGCTGCGGTTCCTAGATGATTCGTGCTGGGGAGCCGCAGTTCCCCCAATAGAACAAACACTTCAACTTGCAGTCACTTAGCCGTCGACCAAGGCGCGACTAGGCCAACTTGGAGGGGAAATTGTACTTCATTTCGCACGAGCTTGATATGAACAGTATCGCACTTATTTTGTAAATGATATGGTTTTATTTAAATTTCATTCTACACACACGGGAGTATAAATTATAATATGATCTATACCAAGAAAAAAATAAATAAATATTAATTTATAGCATATTTTAATAATGGTTTTATAAAAAATATATTTTATGATCTAAAGTGGAGACGAGATTATAAAAAAATGATGAGAAAAAAGATGTATCTTCTTTTTATCTTTGGACGGCAAAATTGGTAAAACGTGTAGTGATGTTAAAGTTTAATGAATGGTCCCGACAATATTTAGGGAAATTACTGTTTGGAGATTACTATTCTCATAAACAATGTTTTCAGTTTTGAAAGTAATAGGTTAGTCGCAAATTATTACTTTCAGGTTAACTTCGTTGATCTTTTTTTTTTTTTTTTTTACTTTTTACCTTTAATGATATAAGTGCATGTAAGAAGCTTTTGAGTGGTGGAGCAACCACTCCTGAAAAGGAAAGAAACCAAAATTACCAATAAAGAGCGTTGCTTGGATTCTTTGAGTTATTATTGCTGAATTTTTTCTATTTAGTTTGTATTTTTTAAAAAACATGATATCAACTTATGTGACACTTAAAACAAACGTACAATAAGGAAGGGGGACCACGAAGAGAAGGACCTGGTAACCAAAAGCTTTGTGGTCAGAAAGGCAGCACAATTTTGGAGCCGAAGCCCTAGAGCCATTTTCACATGGCGGCCTTATTGGAGTGAGGTTCTTTCATTTTTTTGGTGACACATGATTCATAATTGGGTTTGTCTTTGGTTGGAATAAAAATTCATTATTTTTTATTAAGACGTATGCTCTTTCCTGCCTGCTCCTCCAAAAATATATTCCCACATTACATTTACCCCCCCCCCCAAAAAAAACAAAAAAGGCTCGGATCTGGATTTTCTCTTCAACCTTTATCTTCTTCTTTTAAAAAAAATTAAAAAATTCTCCGCATCCCATCTCCACTGTCTGACTAAAAATCGAATGATTGAGAAGTAATTTCTTAAAAAATTATATTATAATATTACATAAAAAAAATAAATTATTCGACCTTGATCCCAACAATTCTCAATGCTGCTAAAAAATAAAAAAGTAGTGATTTTATAATATATTGAGTCTCAACTATTTATTTTTCAATCTATTAGAAATGGGACGGGGAGAAGAAAGTTAGAAAAAAGAAGAGGAGAGCATCCAATCCCTCTTTTTGTCTATCTTCTTTAAAGCTAGATAGTCGAGCCTTGTGGATTACTTGAAGTATATATAAATGAGCCACATTTTCCATGACATAGTTTCTCATAAATTTTATACTACCTTGGGGTTTAATATAAATTTCCCTTCAATAAAAAAAAATATATATATAAGATTTACTTTGATTAAAAAAAAAAAGAATTATAAAGGACGTTTTATATTAAGTATCAATCATATGCAACATTGGGTGAAGCTTTAGGGCCCGTTTGATACATACAAGATTTGGGAAGGAAGGAGAAGAGGCTAGATCTTCTAGGGAAGAGGGTTGTTTGAATGCATCGTCTTTTGGGAATGCAAGTTCCAGTGGTTAAAAATGTTCATTAAGGGAAGATGCAATCCCTCACATATGAGTACGATCTGGATCTTCCTTCTTGCCAAATTCTCATTGGTACTTAATATTCTTCCTCCGTTCTCACCCTTGCTTTAGCCGTGCACAAACATGGGGTCTCGTTATCACATTACTACTCGTCAATTCACATCACTCTTCTCCTCCCTCGTTACCCTTCTCAGCCTCCAACCCCCCTTTCGAATCCTACTCTCTGTAAAGTAGTGGAACCTGACAGGATTATGCGGAAAGGTCCACAACCAGGCAGAGAAAATGAATCATCTCTTTATTGATCAAGAAGAAAATATTACACCACAGCATATGACACACCTGTGCAACTGTATTTATATGTCCAGCAACTACTTTAACTAATAACTAACTCACTAACTTGTCCAGTCAGCAACTCTATTAACTGTACAATTACAAAAATACTGATTATTATATACAACAAACAATATTATATTCCAACACTCTCGCTCTCACTTTCATCCCTTGCATCCCCTTTGTCACTCTCATCCCTCTCACTCACTCTGCCTCTCTCATTCGAATTTGATCAAAAACTTTTTTTTTATCTAAGGGTGTTGTGTCAGCAATGATAAGGGATGAAGAAGGAGGGAGGAGCTCTTTTTTTGCAGGTTAAGGTGTAATTTGGAGATTTCATATTTTTATTTTTATAAATTATCATATTCCATTTTTGTTCCCATATCTACCAAACACAACATCCCTCTAAGTTTCCTTCCAATTTTTCCTTCATTTCCATTCAGTTTCCTTCCCTCTCATTTCCTCTCCCGTTCAAACTTTCCTTGCACCAAACGGGTCCTTAGTATGCATATCAGCTGGGCCATAACATTGAATTGAAATTGGGCCTCCATATACATACGGGTCCAACCCATGATTTTCATTTCGGCCTTGATATTCCGATATCCGATTGCTACACGTAGATTCCGTGGCAGGTCCTCTATCCGATCTGGATATTACATCTCGACGGCCAGAAATTTACTGGCGCCACTTTGATATTTCTGTTCGATTTATCTTTCGCCGCAGAAGCAAGAAATCGCGGTCTCCATCTGCGGATCGACTTGCCCGGCAAATATCTGCTGGGGCTCTCCGCGCCCACGGGAAAGCCCCTTGTCCTCAATTTGAGTTTCGAGTCCAGAATTAGGAAGCACTTAACGCTGTCAATGGAATCGGTCATACACCTTGACAATCTGCCACTGCCCGGACCGGGCTTCTCTGTCACCCACCAGCGGCCTTGCGTATACCGTTTTTCACTGCCCACTTGGAAGTGTTACGGTGCGTCCTCCATTAATGCTCCGTGCTTCCACCGCTTCCGTCGAGTTATGGGGATTAGGGGATCACCGGTGGCCGCTTCCAGCTCCCTCGCGACTAATTCAGCCCCGGTATATCTTTCTTTTACTCTTTGTCACTTGAAATATACTCAATTCCTCTCGCATCAATTTTATGCACGAGTTTAATTACGGGTGATTTGTGTTTCTTAAGCTGTTCAGAGGTAAAAAATGGGAAAACTGGATCTTAACCTTTGAACCTGTCTTGTTTTAGCATTTCTAAACATCGTTCCGACAGCCATGGAACATATTTTAATGGCTATTTGGTTGTTATTCCTTGCGAAAAACATTGAGTAATTACACATCCCTATGCTTTTTTTGAGTTCCCTATTTGTCTTCTCCTTCGATGCTTCCACTTTATGAGTGACAGAGAACAAGTCCAATTAAAAGAAAACCTTTTTATCTGGAAGTTTCAAACAGAGAAGCTTCTTATCTTGAGGTAGAGAAATCAAGGCCAAATTAATATTTTTTGCTTTCCTGATGATGCCAGAGGTTCACCACTGTTACTGTGTTATAAATTTCGTTTATGAAAATTGTGTTCCGTATACTGACTGAGTTTGGCATGGCATGCAGTCAAGGAACGGTGTTTATACTGTTGGTGACTTTATGACAAGGAGGGAGAACTTGCATGTCGTAAAGCCAACAACATCTGTAGATGAAGGTAATTTTCATGCTTACATTCACGTCTTATGTCATCCTGCAAATTTCTTCCAGGTGTGGGGTAGGAGGCTATAATTTAAATTTCTAACATGTTATCCACTTTGCAACAGCTCTGGAAACTCTTGTTGAACGCAGAATAACTGGTTTTCCTGTGATAGATGATGATTGGAACTTAGTGAGTCATCTCTACCCATTATCATCAATTAATTTAAATTTTGCTGATGTAATCTGTGTCCTTGAACCGATGAAGAGAACTATTTGGCAGTTTTACAGAGATGTTTTTTCTCTAAAAACTTCAGAAGACATTAATATCCATTTAAATGTTTGATAATAATTTATGCTGCATATTATTTCTGCACTTTACATAACCAAGCTTATATGTGCATAGTCGAATGGATTATTGGTGGATTAGTTGTCATGAAATGATTTCTGAATATTCTCTTTTCCTCTGCAGGTTGGTGTTGTTTCAGATTATGACCTGTTGGCATTGGATTCTGTATCTGGTAAACTGATTCAGTAAAGCATGAAAATTGAGTTGTTGGCATTTGTGATGTTTATTTTTGTTAATATGTTCTAGTAGCTCAAATAAGATGTAATGCACATTTCAGGCAATGGACGAATAGAGAACAGCATGTTTCCTGAAGTCGACAGTTCTTGGAAGGTACGTAAAAAATTTCCCCACAGGCAGTTAAACTGTAGTTTCATTTGTATGTTCTGCAGTTTGATGAGATGCTTAAGAAGGGCTTATCAATTCCTGAAATAGCCACATCTCACCAGCGTTGCGTATACATATACCTGGACATTCCACACCTGCTTTGATTTTTAAGCAATTTCAAATATGAAATATTGCAGTTGTCAACTATATCTCAAGGAGGTGTTCGTAAAGCTTATGCCTGATCTAATTTTCAATGATGCATGTAATCTGTAATATATAGTCCTCTTTCAGCTCCGGAACTCCATAGTTCCATTCTGGTTGAATTCCTAGTTTGTCCTCTCACTGCATGTCTTCCTTTCGCCCTTTCTATTTGTTGATGTCATCATGGGTGGTGGGGGTATTCATGAAGCATGATATCCATCTTCTTCCACCTTTTCTTTGATAGTAACAGTTTGACTGCACTGCCTCTCACTACCCTCCTCTGTACCATACTTGGAATGCCAATAACACATTTATTTGAATAACTCCTTTTCTTTTTCTCACAGTAACACTCTTAGATTACACATTGATAAAAATGCATTCCAGCTGTTCCTTACAATTTAATTGCCCAATGTGATTGAAGGGCAAGAGCTTCCATTCACTTTTGAATCTGAAATCTTCTCAATTTTACCTAAGGTAAAAGATGGGCAGAGGGGAAACCAACATTGGTTGCACTAAACCGGATCCATTTCGTTGCTTCTAGGATTTTATGTCTAGATGGTTCATGATTTGTTTAATTTATGAAAGATGGATGTTGTTAATATTATAATGGCCTGCAGACTTTCAATGAAGTTCAGAAACTGCTTAGCAAGACCAACGGGCAGGTGATCGGTGAATTAATGACCACCTCTCCTATGGTTGTTCGGGAGACCACCAATCTTGAGGATGCTGCTAGGTTATTTTTTAAGCTACCTTAAGTTTAACGTCCCTCTTCCACTAGTATTTTCACCTACGATTTACTTTTATTAGTCAATGATTTCTTTGAAAATTCTATCTTCTATCTTCAGATTATTGCTGGAGACCAAATTTCGGCGGCTTCCAGTTGTAGATGCAGAGGGTAAGCTGGTAAGAGACTCCTTCATTCCGTTATCTTTCTTATTTTCTTGGCCTCCACGTTTATTTGGGTTTTTAAGGCGCCATTGTTAATGATCTGAAGGTCGGGATTATCACGAGAGGAAATGTAGTGAGAGCCGCTCTTCAAATTAAGCGAGATATTGAAAAGAAAGCATGACACGATTTAGAAGACCATTCGTATCATTTGTTGTTTGAATTGGTGGACGGAAGTAGCTTTGAATAGAATTAAAATTTAGGCATATGCAAGCATACCTGCATATCAATTATAGTATTGTTCTACCATTACAAGAATGTCAATCGTCATTCAATTATTTAAGGACCAACTCTCCTTGTAAATTTCCTCTATATATTATAAGCTCAATTGTTTACTACAGTTAAATATGAACCTCCTCAGTACGATGTTTGCCGTGAAACTGAAAACTGCCGCGATCAAATGACGAGCATTACGTGTGAACGAGTCTTACTTGACGCTATGCAACAGCTGATTTGCAAACAATTTCCCTGCCATTAATCTATATGTCCCCACAAAGATATTTTTAAACAAGTTGAGCTGAAGTGATGGACTTTTCTGGCCCATTGAGTACTATGTGATTTCATAACTAGTTGTTGAAGTGAATGTCGGATTCTCTTCCAGATCTCAAGTGCAATAGTCTAGAAAGACCGAGACATAATTATAAATAGTTGAATGAAAGCATAGGTGAAAAGAACAATAAACTTTGAGCAAAAAAAAAAGAACAATAAACAAGGGCAGTATTAGCTATGAAGATTCTAAAACAACAGTTGCTTTGGAATAAGGGTAACACCTAAAATAACAGCAAAATCGAAATAGATTAAGATTGAGGGTTCAGGTTTTGTATATAAATATAAAAAAGATGTTAAGGTGCAAATTTACTTTGCAAGTATTCAAAAAATTTCAATGTTGTTTTAAAAGTTTTTTAAGTTTTAACATTGTCTTAAAAGTTTAAAAATATAGCAATATTGTCCCAACAAAGTTAATTTTGATGGTTAATACTTGTTTGACTGAAAGAATACACAATACTCTTACGTGGCACTCATTAATTATTACCCCACCTCATCTTTTGTTCTAAGTGCTGTACTGAAGTGTCAGTGTTATGTGTATTATTTTAGTCAAACTAAAGAGTTACCAATTAAAATTAACTTTGTTAACGATCAGAGGCAATATCATTTGGGGCTACATTGAAATTGGAAAACCTACAGAACAATATTGAGATTTTTTGAATACTTCTAGGTAGATTTATACCTTAACACATGAAAAAAAAATAATAATAATGAGAGGAATATGTTAAATTCAAAATCGCTAATTTTTTAATCTGAATAGATGAGTTGTACAAGAGTAGATGGTCTGGTGGGTCATTAAAAAAAAAAAAAAGAGAGAGAGACTCATTTTCATCGCCATTTGTATCCTTCTTCCTCGTCTCCACATTTGAAATGCAGGAGCTTTTGAATGTCTTGTAATCCTCCCTTTAATTTTCCAGCTGAAGGCTTTGACCACATGCCCCACATTGTTTTTTTGGGTGATAACGTGACATATCTTTACCTTGGAATAGATCTCCCTCACTGCCTTGGCTGATTCAGACACTTGAAGGAATCTTTTTCTTTTCTGCTGGGAGGCCAACCTTTTCAATAGATTAATGCCACACCTACCTCTGACCGTATGCCACCCCTCAGATAAGAACAAAGGTTAAAAAAGTTGTCTTAATCTCCGCCAATCATGGATTAATCACGCATCTTTGTGAAGTTGAAAGTATGGAGTACAGCTCAAAGATTCGAATCACAAAATCGCTGCAAGATGCTTTATTGGTTAGCTGGCGAATTCTACAAAGAGGATCCGGAGGCAAATATTGAGGAATTAAAGGTGCAATGCATGCGTCCAGTATGAGTAGTGACTTCTATTTGGCTCGTCTTCAGTGTACTATTGGCAATACCTAGTTAATGTGTGCGTTAGCAATTAGTAGTAACTGTCATAAACAGTGGTGCTGATATATAGACCGTTGGGACTTGGGAGTGTTAATTACCAACGCATCATCTAAATACTGTAGTAGGAGGTAATTAAGGGTAACTACAGTTAAAATATTTATGAATGGAGCAGGTGACCATTTTAATCTAAGTGTACTTTTGGCTATTTTGTTTGTTAATGTTAATGGTGGGATACAAAGTAGAGAGGGAGTGTGTTGAGAGTTGACTGAAATTAGAAAGAGAAAGGACGACAAAACCGATGAAGCGACCCCATGAGGCATCGTTATCCCCGAAGAACAACAAAAGAGGGAGAAACAGAGGCACAAGCAACACAGCAACCAAAAAAACAAACAACTACCATCCACCATGTTCAATTTGGTAAGGATTTTGAGTAGAGGTTTCAAGCTCGAGTATGAGAATACAGCAGTGATAAATACGACAGTGAAACTCGGCTTGATTCGAATGGACCTCAATTTTTAAATCCTGTGTGTTAAAAAGAGGCAGGTCCACACAAAACAACAAACAAGCACCTGACTTTCTCTCGATCTTATCGCCTCTCTTTGAGTAGTTATAACTTTAGTGGTTAAGATGGCCCCGTCTCTCCCCCGTAGGCCACGGCTGTCCCCCTCCTCATTCTCATCCCACAAATCCTAATTTCCACCGAATTCTCAAACTCAGAGATTCAACACAACCAACTGTTACACAACAAAGAAGCTACTAAGTTCTACTTGGCATCAACCATCGTGGAAATAGAAAAGACTAATTAATTAATTTACATTTAACTCCTCTAATGACGCCAAAATTTCTTCGGAATGGAAGAAAACACTGGCCAGGGATGAGGAAGGCTTCATTAGTCATCGGTTATCATTCTTCAGGCCATCTGAACGGTAGACTCTCTTCCGTCGGAGAAGGAAGCATTCAGTTGCGAAATAGATATTGCTTCTTCTTCGTTCCTATCTCACTCGCAGTCGCAGTCCGAATCCTCGGGTTCTGGTATCTTGTTAAGATCAACCCGCGCCAAAAATTCCCCGGAACCGGCTCCGGCGCCTGCGCTGCGTGAGATGATCTCCGGCGCCACCGAGGCATGGTGGTGATGGTGGAGAGCGGCCTGAATCGCGTCGACTCTGGCACCGACCTCCGTCGCTTTCTTCCTAATCGAAGCCGCCGACATGTCGCAGTCGCAGCCGCCAACGGCGCCGCCTTCTAAGAGGTCAGGAAAATTAAGGCGGGCCGATGGGCCCCTCAGATAGAAAACGGCGGTGTCGTAGGCCCGGGCTGCGGCGACGGGAGTGGAGTAGGAACCGAGCCAAATCCTAGAGCGTTTATTGGGCTCTCGAATCTCGGCGACCCACTTGCCCCACTTCCTCATCCTAATCCCTTTGTATCTTCTCTCTCCTTCAAGTTGAACGGCCCCTCTTTTCCTGGTCGGCATCTCTCTCCCCGCTGCTTCACTGCCGCCGTCCGTCCCTCTCTCTCGGCGAGACTGGTCAAAAGGGAGGGACAGAGAGTGAATGTTCATGAGGAATAGAGGAAGTGAGTGAGAAGAGAGACGAAGAGGGCAAAGAGTGATGCCTTTTGGAGACACCCTCGTGGGACTCCTCCCCTGAGCTAGTCATATGCTTGAGCTCCCACGTCCCTTTCTTTAAACCCAAATCCAAAACACAAACGCAAAAATATCATAACTAATTATAAATTACAAAACCATTTCACCGACATATCATCTCCTCCTCTCCTTTTTCCATACTCCATCCCACTCTCTTTTTAAACTTATCTGCTAAATTTTTTTCTCCAATCAATTCATTTATTATTATTTTTTAATCATACCCTTATTTTAACTAACTCTTTAAATTCATTAAATAGAGGTGAAGTTAAAAATATTTATTAATTTTAAATCAATTTAATAACTTAATTTCATTCTTTAGTCCGTGAAAAATGGTGATTGATGCCTTATAATAAAGATAAGAAGGACTTTCGTTGATTATTCTTTTAATCAATAAATTTAAATAAATATATATTATATATGATTATATGTTAGGTCAAATAGTTTTAAAAAATGATAAAAATAAATAGTTTAAAATAATTTATTTGAATTCCTTAATCTCTTTACAAAAATTAATTAACTTTTTTTAAAGCCTGATCCTTGACCCAATTAACAATAAGGACCATTTATTTTAAATGTGAGGTTATGATTTTGAACTTGTAAGTTGTTGTGTTTAAGATCATAATAAACTCTATACCTTCCTTATAGAGTAAAACCGCCTATTCTTATTCGAGTAGATGCTTTTCTCTCACTCTTTACCAAACTAGCTCGGAATTCTTTGGGTATTTTCTTGCCTACCACCGAAAAAATATTAGATATTTTATACCAAAAACGAATAGAAGTAGTCTTTTATATATATATATATATATATATATATATATATATAGTGTATATTAGGATTACCAAATGACGTAACATCTGCTCTATGGGGATGATCGTTGGTTGTTGTCTTTTGCTGGTTAGTGAAATGGAATTCAAAGCTTGGTGATGAGAAAAAACAAAATTTTTAAGATTTTAATTTTTTTTTTCCTTATAATTAGTTGAAGAAGTATTTTTAATAATTCCAAAGTGGGGGGAGACTGAAGAGGCAGGTCGGTGGTCGGTGGTCGGTGGATAGATACCGTTGGGAATTGACTTTTCCTCCACGCAATAACGATAGGGATAGCGGGGCAATTTTGTCCTTTTATTAATGAGTTGTTTTGCTTAAAGATACTTCCATGGGGGGTATTCTGGGAACTTGGAAAAATGTAATGTCCTGCGTTCTAAAATCTGGGCGCCCCACTAATCATATTAAGGGGCGGTTTTCTTAAATAATTGTTGTGACCATTTTATCCTTTTTGTTATGTATCATATTAAGGGTAATTTCAATATAGCTATTAGTTGGCGATTGTCAACGCGTCACTTCATTGGATTAGGACATCGCAAAATGTTTTTTTAAAAAAAAATAAAAAATGATTTATTTGTGATTCCAAATTCCAATTAAGCTAAATACTTGCGTCCAACCCCAAAACTGTATTTGTTGCTTGTGGCTATAGTTTTCTTCTATCAAAATCAAAATCAATATGCGATGGCAAAAAAAAAAAATCTAAAACAAATATCGTATCCGATCTACAGACAATATAATATTAAAATTTGATTGTATGAGCCAAATATAGTAGTTCTTTTTTCCATACTATAAATCATCTTCTAAAATAATTCTTTAGTCTATAATATAAATCATTTAAAAAATAATTGATTATTGTTTATCAATTTTATTTATATAATTAAGTTTAAAAGTACTTTCTTGTATTTTTTTCTCCCATTCAAAACTTAATTAAGATGGGATAAAAGTGAAACATTTTTTCAACTTAAAATATGTTTAATGAGTTAATAGTTATTTTTTTATATAAATTAGTTGAAAGTAACTTATGTTTGGTTCTGGCGTAGTAATTGTCCAATTAATCAAGAGGCTAAGAAGGATGAAAATAATGAAGCAACTAAGGACACTTCTCACAATATTGCATGACAGCTGACAAAAAGAATAGTTTTAAAATATGCCCATGCCTTTTGCCTTTGGTGTCTCTAATTCATTTTCTCCTATTATATTAATGATATATGGAATTTTTTAAATAATTTGCTTTGCAAACACAATAATGTTTTCTATCCTTGCGGCTGCCACTTTTGAGAACAGAGCCAAGAAATGGAGAAGAAAAAGGGATAGACTTTCCTCTTGCCTTTCTTGCTTTGCTATATAAAATAAACGTAAAAGCAAGGTTGTATCTATGGCCATTTTGGTTGTAACGCTTGAAGAAAGCTTTATGTGCATAACACGATATTATTATAAAATAGGCAACATTAGAAATCAATCATTGAGTATGGTGCTGTGTTAACAAGACTTGCAAGAAAACACTCCCAAACACAAAGCCAAAGAAAATTTGTTGAAAACGTTAACCAATAAATTCTAGATCTTTTTTCGTAGATTAGGTTCAATGACAACGATTCTTTCTCTTCTCCATGACACTTTTTTCCAAGTTAAATAAACTTAAAATCAGGGGAGGTGATTAATTTCAAAGGGAAAATCCTCTTATGGCCCAAATAATCAAGATATTGTCAAAAAAAAGTCTAAAGAAAAGTTTCATTTTAAAAAAGACAATAGTTGTTAATGTGTACTGATTTAGTTATTAATGATATACTGATATAGTTGTTAACATGTATTGATTTAGTTGTTAACGTTTTTGAAATAATATTTAAAAAGACTATAAGGCCTTTTATGACATGTGACTTTTTTAATATATATATATATATATATATATATATATATATATATATATATATATTTTACAATATCTTAATTATTTGGGCCTTAGAGGGATTTTCCCAATTTAAAAATTAAAATGTTTGAATACATGGATGAGATCAATCATGAAGGGGTGCCCTGTTTATCTTGATAGCAGCCTTAATCTTAACTAAAAGAGATAAAGTAATTTCTGCATCCACTTAAAAAGAATTATATATTATAGATTAGTTGTAAGTACTTATCTTCTGAGTAAGTTAAGTCAACGTGACGTTAGAAAAGATATGGGTGGGAAAATATTGTCACCAAAGTCATCGGATACAATGAACCAATATTAATACCTTGTTTGTACGATGGAGACGTTGGGGATGGATTTGCAATGAAAGATTTTTATAATTGAAGAAGAAACAGAAGTCAAGGCTTGGTGAAAAATTGCAAGAGGGGAATTCAATGGACTTTTATTGTGATTGACTTTTTGGGTTGTTTATTTGTAACTCAACATTATCGGATCCTTCCCAGTTCGCTTTCCATGTGATGCTGAAAAAGCAATGGTTGGTTATTACTCGGAGTTTTAAATGCAGCTTTTTTCCTAGTCAATTTTGTGCTTGTTTCAAGTAGGGATTGTCAAAAATAGTTTTTTAATTGTCAAAAGAGTTTTATTTAGATTTACATGAATCCTTCTAAAAATTATGAATTTGATCCCAAACTTGCCCCACCACAATCAGCACAGTAGAGGAGAACAGTGTTCTCTGACTTTGACTGATAAAAGCTTAGGACTCTTTCGGTTGGTTCTGCAGTTCTGACTTGGGAATCGAAGAAAGAGGAAAACACACAGAGCACACAACGGGGAGAAGGATTCAAAAGCTGACGCACATCACAAGCCCTCCTCCTCCTCCTGGTTCAAACCACCTTAATTTTGATTGCTACTTAACTTATATCCTATCAACAAAGAAGCGTATTCAGATTTTGAACCTTTTTTTTAAATGAACATAGTTATCAAATATTGAAATTGGGAAGAATTATATTGGTATATTATCCTTCAAAAGTGATGTCACTGAATTTTTGAAACCCCAGTACTCCGAAAATCTTCTCGTCACTAGTTTTATCATATATGTATTTCAGTAAAATTCAAATTATATATAATAAGTAAATCGGTCGAATTATATAGATCTATATCGTGCATGAAATAACAGAAGCATCAAAATTACCCTTACACACCATGTTGGGGGTGCAATTTTATCAGTGCTATATTATTTGATATTTATTTTTCCAGAACTCATCGCTGTCGTTACTATTTTTATCTTAAAAATCTAAAAGAAAGATTGGGAACAAGAGCGATTTGGTGAGTCTTCATTACTTTATTCGCGTTGGAGTTTATAGAGAAACATGTCAAAGCATGAACAGTGTTACAGTTCAAAAAGTCATAAAACGACGTGGAAATCGTAACTTGCTTGGATGAGATTTCACCGGAAAAAACCAAAATGTTTCCACCAGCGAAAACAAGGGAGCGAAAAAATCTTGCCTTTGAATTTTATGTTGCATTTCTGTTTTTAACTGGTTAGAATTACTAATATCATAAAATATAAAACGTGTCAAATTCAAAGTAAAAAACAATGAGATAAGATATTCTTACTACCGTTTTTTGTTACTGCTAATGTTATTATCATTTTTCCACTTTTAAATCAAAATTTTATCTATCTTTATCATTTCTTTTTTCTGTTGAGATTCTGATCTAACGATGAAAAAGTGTTAGTAATATTGGTACTAACAAAAAATGATAAGATATCGCATTTCTGTTTTTAACTGATAAGATATTGCATTTCTGTCAAATTCACGGTGAAATGAATTTTATATTACATTTCTGTTTTTAATTGGTTAGAATCACTAATATCATCAAAATATAAAACGTGTCAAATTCAAAGTAAAAAAAATAGGATAAGATATTCTTACTATGATTTTTTGTTACTATTAATGTTATTATCATTTTTCCACTTTTAAATCAAAATTTTATCTATCTTTATCATTTCTCTCTCCTGTTGAGATTCTAATCTAACGGTAAAAAAATGTTAGTAACATTGGGACTTTTTATTGGGTTGGTGTGAAGTGTACGAAGGTTAAGGTACAAGATCAAAAAGAATGCATTGGATGGATACCCAAGCATTGAGAAGGAAGGACTGGATGGATACCCAGGCATTGAGAAGGAAGGACGCTTTCAGAGGCAAAAGGCCATGGGGAGATACCGTCTGTGATCCATGGATCTCCAATCAGGAAACCGTATCCAAGCTCCGTGGCTAGTCTGCGCTCTTTGGACTTTTCAAACTTAGCGAACTGAAACATCTGAGAACTGAAACATCTGAGTAGCTAAAGGAAGGGAAATCAACCGAGACCCCCTTAGTAGCGGCGGAGCGGATTGGGGATTTGAAGAAAAACAAACACGAAATAATAAAAAATGGTAGTAAGAATATCTTATCAAAAAAAAAAAATTAGCCCCAAATACAACAGATGACAACTGAGGAGAGCGCTTATATGAAAAATATACACATGCTACAATACAGTACGTGGGGATTTTAAATACAGGGCACTATAACGACAAAATAAAACAAATAAAAAAAAAACAGAACTTTCACCGTTCTGTACTTTATGATTGAAATAAGAATTTGGAAAGCGCTGAGAACGACAAAGGAAGCAGGAAAAAAATGGACGTTGGGTATAGGCATAGAATCGATACACCCAATCTTCAATCTGCCGGCAAATTTCGAGGGATCGCATCTCAAAGTGACTGATCAACATTCGTGTCTCTTATCGTTATCGTCCTTTTTTGTTTTTGTTGTTCCTGCTGCAAGTAGCTCACTTCGGCTTCTTTCGCATACCCATCCGTGATTTTGCATATCTAGATTTCTTATTAAGCAAAACAGAACATTAGGGAGAATAGTTGAGGATAATTTGAAAGGTTAAAGATACAAGACAAACGCATTTTCCTTCCCCAGGGCTAATTTTTTTATTGCTTTTTATTTTTTCTAATTTCCTTTCTCCTCACAGTGAAAGAAAATTGTCAAATTGAGCATTAAAATGAGGAGTGAACCAAGGATACGCTAACCGCATTCCCTCGCCAGCACTTGAGGAATAAAGAACCGTGCCTTGTAGACTGTTTAGAGCTGCAGTTGAACCGGCAACATCCTGCACACAAATCAGGAATATCAAAGCTAGCACCCAAAGAGAAGCCAGGATCCAAAAGACATTTTTATAAGAGAAAAATAACACCCAGATCTTCACAAAAGTTCTACATGATCACTTGGATCAAGCCCCAAATGGTTAGAAATAAAATAGATTATGCATCAACACTGAAGAAATAGAAGTTTCATGAATTACTTTCAAAAACAAACTCATACTAGCCTAAATTTAATACATTGTTGGGGACCGACCTCACATCAGTTTTCACGTCATTATCATTGCAACCATTTTACATCTGTTTATTAATTTGACAAATGAATATAATAAAAAGGGGGCAACCAAGGAATTCATTATTAATTACAGCATTGCAGGCATTGATGCAGTGCTACAAGAAAAGACAATGAAATGAATACCTGAAAATCAACAAATGCAACAGGAGCTCCATATGTGCTCTGCATTTTCAGTTTCAAAAATCCAGGACATCTGACAAATAAACAAAATAATCAAACTCAAAATTTAACTCACTTTTCAAATATTATGTTGCAACTTGCAAGAGACGAATACTGACCTGGAAAATACTTGTATTAGCTCTTGTTCGGTACAAGATGGCCCCAGGTTAGCCACAAATAAAGTTGGACATGGGGTCACATTTTGTGGAATGCGAGAGGAGTTATTCTGTCAAATAAAAGACAAATATTACATGAAGTGGGATGCAACAGTTGCATAGAGTTCAAATTTCATTGGATGTGAAGAAGAAACAAACAAAATGATAACACAAAATGATTCAAAGATGAAAAACCTCTTGAATCAAAACAAATACTGGATGCCCACACCAATAATGGAAATCTTTAGAAGCGAGGGTCTACCTTATAGCTTGAGGGACATAAATCATCATAAGAGGCCCAATATATGATGTAAAGCAATGTACTGTCGATGGATACATGATGAAAATAGCTTGAACCTTGAATGACATAACTCAGGAGGGCCCAATTTATGATGTTAAGTATTGTCCTCTGCCTAATGAATAGTACTAAAGGAACACAAGTATATATGATCACTACAAAACAACTATTTCAGCAAAGAGATTCACTTCCACTATGAACTTCTTTGAAGTCCTATTGTATAAGCTTATAAATTGATTGCATAAAAGATAAGAAGTTCCTATGATTTGAAAGCTCTTCTCATTAGCCAATTAGAAAGCATACAAATCAACAGTAATATGATGCCCAAATCTTAAGAATAGGATCAATTCATTTTTTGAAAAAAGAATGCAGGAGTTGTCAATGTACTATAATGACCCAAGGGAAAGGAGACTATAAGTTCTTCTTTTCTTAGGGAGAAAAAATGGAAAAAAGCACGAAACAAGCCCTGATTAAAAAGAGAAGGGATGTCTAAATCCAACCAACTATAGAAAAAGACAGTGAGTATTTGAAGTGAATCCACAGCAGAGCCAACAACTACCCCCTGACTAAAAAGTGGAAACTACATTACAGCTGCACATCTCAACTCAAATGAAAATTTTAGCGCGAAGTAATCAACAAAAGAAGAGGACAAGTCCAATATTTAACCAGAAAAAAATAATGTGTGTAAATTCCAACACCGATAAAGTCTAGAAAAAGCTAACTTTTGTTAAGAAAGAGAAACAACCGCAGCACAATGAAAGCAGAGAAACAGGTGTTACCCCTATAACATGGTCACGGATAAACAGAGGGCCAAAAAAGGAGGCAAGGCTTTTATGCTTCAGATATCAAAACAAATAAATGCAATCTCACTTTAAATAAGTTTTTTCGAACGGAAGAGTGAGAGGTTTTATTGCTTATTGATCACCATACGTAATTAAGGCATACTATAGTCAAAAGAACTATGTGCTGGTTCTGTACTTTTGTTGAACACTAAAGATATAACCATTTGAAGATAATGTAATTTAAAAAATCAAGACAAGGTCCGGAAAAAGACATGATCAAATACAAATTTGACATTACAGCTCCAACAAATCACAACTTGAGAAAAGCAGAAGGAAGAAAATTTGAAAGAGAAAACTCACCAAATTTGCTGCTGCGCTGTCATTAAAAGCCTTATCATCAGCATACCATTGGCTAAATAATATAAAACAGACAAATAATAATCCTATTAGATGAGACTTTGACATACAAAGGCAACAACTTCAAAAGGCAAATCCAATGGTCTGACTTCAAATATAGTGCACATAGTAATTCTTATATAAAAGAAATAGGGCTCTCCCAAGTAGCTTAAAAGTTAAAAATAATGTGCTTTAAATTAAGACACATCACTTCCACATAGCAAAGTTGTGCTTAAGTTGTGCATATGACCTTTGTGCAGATGGATAACCATACGTGTTTGTGTTGTAAGCAGAATTACCCATTCCAGGCATGTGTATGCTGCCAACACCTGCTAGTGCCCAAGCGTGCAAAACATGTGCAAAGTGAGCTCATAGACGAAGTGTCCTTGGTGTGATCAATAATTAACTGGTCTCCGAGTAAGAGATTAGATATTGAACTTAACATAAAAATGGCAGGATAGCAAACTGGAAAATGTGAAACAAGTAGCATATGTTGAGAGCACACTATATACTAGAACAACCAAGCAAAACACGCTCACCAGAATCAGGAGTTGCCCTTGAAAAAGAAGATCCTCTAGCCTTCTTATCTGAGCCAACAATTTCATCATCTGCTTGCAGTAGTCAATCAGAGCCCAAAAAATTCAGTTGGAACTTGGAAGGGCTTGAAACAAAGAATACACAGATAAAATAATTCAGTTGAAGGTTGAAAATGACAAGGAAAAAGACCTATTCTTGTGCGCTTGGACCTCGAGTTGGATTTTGCTAAATCTATATATAGAGTTGACCCCTCTTCAAGGTCAAAGACCATCCCCTGCGAACCAAGCCAACTCAAGAGATGTTAACATCCAAATGAAATAATTTGTTTCTCCCTTTACATTGAAAATCAACTGATTGCCAGGTTCTCCAAGCTACCAAGCATATCTCCTGACTTAAAAACATTTACGGTGTTATAAGACTCTTACATTTAATGCATGCATTGCCATGAGTGCAGACTGCTGATCAGTGAATACAGCAAAAGCGAAAGCCTGTCAACACTCAACAGAAAAGAACATATCAGAACAGAGAAATTTAAGAATAAAATACTTAACAATAACATGTGCTACAAAAAGATAAAGGGTAATCAAAGTTAATTATATTTAGGAAGTGAAGAAAAGCGTAGGCATCCATTTGACAAGATAGACCAGATTGTGATTATCATCATTGAACGATGAACAAGGCAGCAACCAGAAATCTATCTCCTCTAATCAAATCGTCTTATATGCATTAACATCATAAATGAAGCTCAGAGATCATCGTATCTGAGAAACTTCACCATTATAATGCTGCATGATGTTAATCTGTCCACACTCTAAAGCTTAATACGTCATGGCTATAAGGAAGACAGAGAAACAGGTAGAACCCAAATTGTAGTTAACTGGATTTAAACAGCGCCCTTGCATATAGAATTTCGTATAACCAACACGAACTAAAATCCCGGGGGATGCTTAACGCAGGCACATTTGACTAGGGTTTTAACTTAGGGCTCAAGATTTGCCATTTGTATTTTAAATCAATTTGATACTTTTGAACTAAACTATTCCAGTTTGGGATTCGTTCTTAGGATTTTAGTCGTTTTTTACTTGTTTTCTAGCCTATCCAAAAGCTACTAGCTATGTTACATCGGCACATCTAATTTTTAATGTAAATTAATTCAAGTTATTGAGCTACTGGGGTTCCCGGTCTGGTCCTACATCAGGAAGGCATGAATAAACTCGCATAAGTATTCGAGGCCACAAAATACCTGCGACGATTCAGTGGGGCTCCGAAGATGTGATGACTCGTAACCGGGAAACTCTCGAAACAAATTGTAGATTTCGCGAGGCTTCACATCCTCGGGAAGACCGGCGACGAAGAGTGTCCGAACCTCGTCGGCGGAATACTGAATAGGATTAGGAGGGCCGTAAGAAGCAAACATTGGTTGCTGGTAGGACCCATATTGCGAAGGAAGATGGTGGGGGTCGGGAGGAGCCGCACCAGGAGGTGGTGGCACCACCGCTAGCGACGACGGATGAGGATGTTGATAATATGGAAAAGTATGATGAGTCGAAGATTGGGATTGTGCGTAGTAGGCAGCCATGTCGTCCATGGGTTTCGATCGGAGCTCAGAATAGGATGATCCCTCCAAAACTTTTGCGAGCTATCAATTTGGTGCGCCAAAAAGGAACTAGCACTTCGGCAGGATTCTTTTTAATCCCCCTCCCCCTCTAAACTGAATCCAAGTATTATCACGTTTTTTTTTAAAAAAAAAATCTAATTAAATATTTTTAAAAGTTAAAGATAGAATAAGATATTTTTACTACCATTTTTTGTTACTACCACTTTTCTATCGTTAGATCAAAATCTCATCTAAAGATAGATAAAATTTTGATCTAGAAAAGTGATAGTAATATTGGTAGTAAGAATATCCTATCTATAAAGATATGCAAAGAAGAAAATATTTCATTAAAAAAAATTTTATCGACCACAAGCATCTAAAGTGGAGCGGCAATACTTTTTTGCATGAAAATGTTTCAACTTATTAAAACATTGTCGATTAGTTCTTATGTTTGACACGACTTTTCTCCTTAAAAATTTAGGTTACATTTGAATTAGGAGAAAAGTGACCGAAAATGTTTAAATAATAAGAGAGAAAAAGAAAGTGGCGTAAAATAGGGGAGAAAAGCTAACATTGCTAATAAAACAAAGTTTTAAAAGGTAATCACGTTATCATAGCAAAATCAATGATTTAATTAAGAGAGATACGCAAATACTAAATTAAAAATTAATGGAACACATAGGCAAATGTAAATAAATTTTCCTTTGGTACGAGGGAGGGAAAGGGAGTACAGGAAAAACTTTTATGAGTTCGATTTTCAAAAGAATAGAGAAGTGGGGTAAAAAATTTGTAATTAATTTTTTCTTATTTATTTTACATCTTATATTTATTAAAATTTTTATAACCTCACTTTTCTAAATTTTTTAAATCTAGCTCATAAAAATTTTCTCTTTCTTTCCTTCTCCTCCATTTCCCTCCTGCCAAATAGACCCTTATCAAAAGTTTTTCTATGGGTGTTATCCATCAACCAGAAAACCAACTAGATAATTGAAATGTTACACATCTATGATATTTTTTAGGGTTAAGGTACAAAAATACACATAAGTTTTTTCTTTAGAAACAAAAATATACATAAGTTTTTTTTAGAGCAAAAATACACACATGGTTACCATTTTGGAGCAAAAGTCATATCCCACAGTTAAGTCACTGTTCACCACGATGAGAGAGAAAGAGATGAAGTGAACAGTAATATAATGGTGGTGAACAATGATTTAACGGTGGGGTGTGACTTTTGTTCTAAAATAGTAACCACATGTGTATTTTTACTCCCAAAAAAATTATGTGTATTTTTGCTCTTGAAAAAAAAACTTATGTGTATTTTTGCACATTAACCCTATTTTTTATATTTATATAATAGGGTTAAGAGTAAATTTTATTCTAAAAATTTTCACCAAGGAACAATTTTGCCCCAAAAGTTTTTCATGGGCCAATTTTGGCCTATAAGTTTAGAAAATGGAGTGACTGTGCAATAGCCATTATCTCAATTGATTTTAATCGTTAGTTGATCAAATATATTAAATTAGTCGATCACATGTCTCTTATGTCATCTTTGTTATAGTACAAATTTTGCTTTGAAAGTTTAAAATATAACTTTGAAAAAAAAGAAATAGAGAACACATGAATTTCCATGACAAATTTACATCTTAACAAAAATGACGTAGATGATATATTAGCTATCAGCTCAACATATTTTGTCAACTAATAGTTAAAATTAACTGAAATAACGATTAGAACAAAATTGCTCCTATTTTGAAACTTCTAAAACAAAATTACCCCTTCATCTTATATAATACTATATGTCTATATTGAAAAAACAGTTGCAAAAATATAATTTTTAAAATAAGATTAAATAATCAAGACGTAAGTTAAACGCTATAATTAATTTTTGCTTTCACTTTGAGAAGATACCCTTTTTTGAATTTCAATTGAAAAATCAGATTACACATCAATTAAAATTTAAAAATAATGTACAACTTAATCTAGTTATTGCCATAAAAGCATCCACATAAGTTCACATATATAAGGATATATAATTCAGAGCCAATTTACACGCGCGCGCGCGCGTTATTTTTTGGGGAAAATCCCAATTAAATTCATATGAAAAACTCAAATTTAAATTAAGGTCTACACTTTTAGGGATTTATCAATCTTGTTAAATGACCATGTCGCCCCTCACTCTTTTCTTTTTTAAAGCACTCTCTTTTCTCAGGCCGTTTTTTGCATCAGGGAGAGAAAACTCAAGAGATAGAAAGCTCTGTTTTGAATCACTCTAATTTCCGAATCAGCAAATTGCAAGTTTTTGATATGAAAAAGTTTTGGAAGGGTTCGACACCAGTCCCCTACCAAGGTCAGGGCACTGGGAACTTACAAGATCGTCTACTAAAGGAGTTTTAGTGATGGCAGAGGGGATCGAACCCACGACTCAAGGGCTTAGTCCTGGATCCCTTACCATCTGTGTCAACTCTCATTGGGAGCAAATTGCAAGTTAAACCAATTGATAATGGAATATATGTATTTAAATTATAGAAGCTCTTAATTGTTTATTTAAGCAGCGCCATATAGGTCTACATATGCCTCCAAAAAAAATAGTAGTAAATGCTTCCTAGTTTCTAATTACAATACCCTTCCATCTTTCATGAAACACAAGATTTTATTTTCCACAATTCAACCTATTCTATGGATCCAGTTTTTGAATGGATATTCTAGGGATCCATTGCCTATTTGTGGATGATGCTGGTAAAATATGAAGAGGATGTGAAAATCAAGAAAGACGCAAGGGAGGTGGAATAGTGTTATTGTTTAACTCCCTTTTCTCACACCTATGAGTAGAGCAGCGTCGAAGAAGAAGAGGGGATGATAAAATGGTTGAACAAGCCAAGGATCAGATTCAGAGAAATGCCAACGTTTGGAAAAGGAGCATGCAAGGGACTTCAATGACGGATTCCTGAATTGATCAAAGAAACAATAAGATCATGAGACGGGGAGGGATCAAGACGTGTGGTTTTAAAGAAGTGAAGCAGAATATGGTCATTTTACAAGATTCAAAAATATCTAATTACACCTCGACGTGATTAGAAATTTGATAAAAGTATAAACTTAAATATAAATTTGAACACTTTAGCTGCACTTGATTGGGAAAAATTGGTTAAAAATATAAACCTAAATAAGGATTTGAACCTAATTAAGATTCTCCTGATTTTTTATATCATTTTCTAACACAGTACGCACCTTCCCTCGGCGTAATTAATATATATATCTCTGACATTTAAATTGAATAATTGACGGTTAATCCGTTCTGTTTTTTCTTTTTCTTTTTTTGATAAGAATAGTTAATCCATTCTAGATGCTGAAACGATCAAATTTTGCACATTTACCGTTATTATATTAAATTATATTATTTTGCCTTTCCCGCATCAGACCATTCTTACTTTCCTTAAACTAAATTGATAATTGATTCGATCTAATTATATAGATGACGAGTTACCTGAAATTCAATTACACGCATATTGAGATTTAAATTAACCAGAATATTTCATATAAAATTAACATTTTCTTCAGTAACCGCAACTAATACTATCATGAAGACGAGATATGGATAAGCTAATTCTTGTTGCAGCAGGAATTAACTAGAATTTAACCACTTTAATATAGTTTTTTCACGAAAACAAATTGCTGCTACTATTATTACTACGACTACATGTTTTCATTCAGTTGGAAGACAAAAATTGAAAAACCAAAAAGAAGAATAGCATCGCCATGACTTAAGGCGGGAATTCTTTCCGAGGCAAAGCTTCCAAAGTAAACGAAGCCAGGTGCCTGTGGAATTCTTGCAGAGAGGTCAAGAATGTAAACATAAGCATTAAGCACCATGCTATGATGGAATCATGCCTATGCTATTTAAAATCCAATTGGCTTACAATTTCATGCATACGAATATAGAGGAATACCTCCAGTTCCAGTTCCACACAGAGAGAGAGAGGCAGTCATATTACTCTTCACAGTAAAGTATCTATTGTCATAGCAATGTAGCAACAAACATCAGGCTCAGCAGGTTTCTGCTGACGAAATTATCAACAAGCATCATTGGTTGACTTTTAACATTCTTGTGTATCAATATTATATCCAGACCTGAGTAAGCACAATCAGTTAAAAGCATAGGGTCTGCGTATTATGGCAGCCAGCAATCACGTAACAGTTTTAGCTTTAGAACAAAAGACAGCAACCAGTATCTACCATAGCACAAATAATTCTTCAGCTGTGCCCATTTATCAGCTAGACAATAGGCGGGTATTGTTTTGCCTGCTGTCGCACCCTTCTTCTATACTCCACCGAATCCTGCATGAAGCATTATGATATGGATTCAGACTCATAAGTATATGAATGCCAATACCTCATATAGACGTTTTAGAATCTTCCCAGATAAGTACCTGGATAAAGAGATGATAGCCTTCTGTCTGGGCAGGATCAGCGGGATTTGGCTGGTCAAGTAAGTCTTGGATTCCCACAAGAATTTGCTTTACAGTTATGGCTGGCCTCCACCCCTGCATGCAACAGTTACTATAAGAATCTGTTTGCAGAGAAAAGTATGAATCACACCACATTAACTATACTCGTTAAGCCCTGAGTTTCTCAAGAGATCTACACTTACACTGTCCTCATTAAGTATAGACAAGCAAACAGTTCCGGATGGGTAGACATTAGGGTGGAAGAAACCTTGTGGGAATTTACACTTTGGTGGCTTGCTAGGGTAATCTTCGCTGAAGTGCAATGTCAGAGGAAAATACCCACCTTCCCAATCGGTCTGCAGCAATTCCAAGACAGAATTTCCATTAAGATATATAATGAGGCGTCTATTATATCAACAAGCTGCTTATTTGCAAATATGTTCCAATACGTTAATTAAAAAAAACTTCAAAACTACATTTTATTGCTTTCAACAACTATAAAACCCATGTTAAATGCAAACGAGCAATAACATCCCCTTCCTCTCAGTCTTTGAATATGTATACAGATTTGAAGCTGCAGATTTTTTTTTCTTTTTTTGAATTTATCAGCAATCTTCTTTATCTTTTCTGTACACTTCTTCAAGGGCTAAGCTAAGTCACTCATGATCTAATATGACCTCTGCTTCAATATCATATGGGCATATAGAAATATATTCTTTATATAGTAAAGCAGCAGATTGCATAAAAATCTTGCATTGATCTCAGTCCAAATGTTACTAGATTTTCTTCATAGCATCAGCTAAGAATTCAAGCATTTCAACTCTACACTGGTATACATATAAAGAAAAAGGAGCATATTATCAAAACCTGTTGGAATTAGAACATGCCAACTGTATCCAAGATCTGCAAACAGATAAGAACATCAAATCCATTCTCTAGTTGGCTAAGAAATCAACACCAAAACCAATCCTTTCCTATTCTAGAAGTGAAGCATGAGAATGATGATGATGAATGGTGCTCCAATTGCAACAACTTAAGGCCTTTGAAAGCAATTTCTTACATAATAAAGGTTCAATTAACCCATTTAATCTTCTTTGTTGCACTCCATTCTTATTATTCGTTGAACAACTCGAGTTAACAGAAAAACTGTTTCAATTATATGCCAGGAGATAAGCAGGTAGATATTCCTGCAAGCATTGGTGTAAAAGGCCCAAAATGTTATGCTACTATGCCAGGCATATTTGTACTGTCAAGCAGGATACCGTTGTTGATACACAAAACATAATGCAACTAAAAAAGATACTTACCATACTTAAACTAAGAGACATAAAGACAACCATAGTTGTTGAAATCAGACAATTCCCAAATTGGAATACACAAGTCCCAGGAAAAACAATACAGATTAGAGATCCAAATCGTGTGGTGAGTGAAAACACTGCTAGAATTGTCAGAGTCATGCAAGTCGTGCTCATAAACACAATTTAAATTGATCTGGCAATTCCAGCAGCCTAGTTCCCGTGGGTTACAACTTACAAAGATAGATCAGGCCATCAATGAACCAACATGACCAAAAGCGGAAAACATGCAGGAAACTTTTTTGAAAAGAAAATAATGGGATAAAATCACAAAAGGCTTCATCAAGATCAAACCATGTAGAACCACAAGGAAAGAAAAGCTCCCCCGAAGAGATTAAAACACAGCCAAATACTAAGAGATTAAACCTAAAACCACTAGTTAAGCTAGCACAATTGCCTCTCAGCTGTACTACGCACTAAGTAGGACCACCACTCTTACCTTCTTTTATTGCCACGCAAACTCAGAATCACCTCAAAGATCATATTAACATTAGCATAGTCAAGGGTGAAATCTGTATATGAACATTTTTCGTTTTAACTCTATCTACTTAGACGAGCATCTGATATGACATATCATCCCTGGCGCATATTTAAGTCTTGAACGTTTCTTCCATTTCATACTCGCATTAGTAGCATGTCAACAAATTTGGTCTTCTTGAATCTTGATAACAACCCATTCCTGCCCAAAATACCAACTACTGTTCTCTAGCTTTATTAGCATGCCATCGTTCAATACCTAGTTTTACTCAATTCTCCTCCACCCAGGATTGTAAAAGAATGATACAGTCAGAATCTAAAACCTCGGGAATTTGATCTCATAAATCAGAAAACAGTTCCCAGGGATAAGTGAAATAAATTTCAAATAAAAAGATGGAAAAGAGAACATACCCCAGCCTTGCCAGGAATGGTACAATGCCACACCATCAAATTCACCGTACCATCCGATAGCGTCTCCGGCTTCGCAACAAAACCCTAGAACACATAAAACAGCAGCATCGATTCAAATCCAGCAAAAGCACACGAGAACCGTGTAAGAAATTAACTGAATCGGAACTGAAAAGATACAGAAGCAGCAAGGAAGGGTTAGATAGTACGGACATGGGGATGGTTCTTACGCCACGCTTTTCTTTCTTCAGCAAGGCGTCCACGAGCAATACCCGACATCTCTCTCTCCTCGCTACCTCAATATTGCTCCTAAGAAGTCATGCGGCGTCACCGGCTCCTGTGTTTTGAATATATTAATAAACGAAGCAGAGAGCAGAGGATTGTTCTGCGGCTCTGCCTCTCAGTATCGACGTCGAACTTTCTATACTGCGTTCGAATCTCAGAAACGTACGGTCCTGATTTGATTTTGAGCAATCCCACCGCCTTGTCTTCTCTCTGTCGTTTAGAATAAAAAAGTCAATGTTCCTCCCTCGTTTTCCAACATCGCGTGAGAACCACGCCACCGTAGGTGGGACCGCATCACGGGTCGCCGACGCGTCCTCTCTCCATCCCTAGACCAACCAACCAAATTCATGGGCTTTCTTGGGCCTCCGATCTAAAAAGCCCAAAACAACGTGTAAGTATGAATACTGTTTAAAACTTGGAGGAAAAAAACTCATGATCCATAAATGATTAACAAAACTGTGTAACATGCCAGCCCGAAAAAACTAATACAGTTTCTACTTGATAAGAACAGAGAACTAGCCTTGTGGATACTTTCTGGCCAGTATCTTTTATGGATTAAGTTTCAAATGTCCTGTCTTTGGACTGTGAGTGAGCCCGATCCCTTTTCTAAAATTTTCTTTATAAAAAAAAAAGAAGAAGAGAGAACTAGCCAAAGCACACGCAATCTGTGAGGGAGAAGCCTTATATTTATTAATGTGTTTTATGTAAAAAATTATTTAGATCTCTAGGGAATACTCAAAATGTTAAATTAAATATTTTGTGCCTACCACTCTATTATTAATTTACAAAATGTTGTGTAACTACCTTCTCCAATATTCATCATTCATAAACGTTTTGCTTTTTATTTTTTATTTGGATCTCTAAGAAAATAATCAAAATATTAAATTAAAAATTTACTAAATATTTTCAACCGACTACCCCCATTATTAATTTTATAGAACATTGTGTAACCACCCTCCTCATTATATATCTTTTATTATCGCCTCATTTTTTTTCTTCTTTTTTATTTTAGTGTTTTGAGCTTATCATTTTTAATGGATAGGAAAATGCTTACTGTTCTACTTTTTTATATAGTTAAAATGATTTGATAAGATAGAGATTTTGAAACTTTGAAAGGGTGAGGGCAGGGAATGATATGGCATGATGGTGTTGTAATTCTAAAAAAGAGCTTGGACGTTTGAAACTCACATGTAATATCGAGTGAAGCAGCGGGTATCGGCGGATTGTCATCATGAACGTGTATGTCAATATTCTAAAAAAGAGCTCATTTTGTTTTCTTCAAGGTTGAAGAAAAGTAAGAGAGTGATCATTCCAAGTTCCAACAGATATCCCATTTTATGTAAAAGCAGGAGACCGATAGCAGATACTGAACTCTTTGTCCACGTTGAATTGGGCAAAGCCATCATGAAAGCACTTTTGGATGAGATAAATGAACATTGGATTCTTAAAGAAATCCAAACAAATGTACTTGTTGGATTGCTTATGCACACAGAGGAGGTGGTGGGCAAATTTAATTAAGAGTGCCAAGGACACTATACAGATGAGTTGGAGCTTACGCGTGTGGATAGTTATTTTGAGCCTCCTCTTAAAGGAAATACTTGGTGCTTTACCCTTTTATTAATATGTTGAGATATAAAAAGAATATATGTTATTGAACAACTTAATAAAAACAAATGTTACTACCAGAAGAATGGACTTCACCAGGAACAAATTTAAGCACCGACCTTATATCTGGATGGAGAGGAAGTTATCAAAAATAGTATTTTTTTTTTTTTACCATTTATGGAGTTTTCAAACCTGGTATTCCCTTCCCTTAGTTTCTCCCCACTTTTCTCTCATCTAAACACAGCATAAATCAAAACTGTGTGCACAGCGCTTGCCCTTGGAAATTAGGCACCAACTCGTAGTGGGCATGGCATGTATATATGGAGATCGAGCCTCCAAGCAGGAAACAGTACAGTTATTATGTTGTGATAGATGGTTTGAGATTAACTCGGCTGTTTGGAATTAGTATATTCTTGCGATATCGTCAAAACAGTCAAAGATAATGAGCGATCTCACCTGCCATGATTAGTCAGTGATGGTCGCCAGAGTAACAGTGAACTAATGAGAACGTAGTGCAAGAGATGATAAGTACATTTTGCCATACTTTAATGTGACTTGAGGATGGTCTTGGAAAGTGATCGCCGTGTGGGTGATGTTGATGATCAGTAACTCTCTCCAACAACATTTACCAAACTCAATCAAAGCAGCTGGATGGTTTAATGGGAGATAAATAATTTTGACAGTTCAGTTGCTTTTGTCTTCTACATTAATTATTTCCGTTTCTTATTTTAAAAGCTATCATTGATGATCCCTATTAAGCTCACCAAGGTCCCACTAGGAAGTGCATGCCACCGAACCTGGACGTCTTGGCTAGTTTTTCCACTCTTTAATTTCATTCCACAATGTTTTTTTTCCCCCAATTTCCTTTTAATTTCTCAGATGTGTCATGCTAACTATCATGTGAGTTTTTTTTTTCTGAGGAGTGCTTGTGCTTGGTGGGTCATTTTCTGAGGCTGCTAAAAGTCTAAAACAGCTTAATGTAAGCATCTAATAAAGCAATCCCCACACAGCGCATGACACTTGCACGATGGCTGAGCACACATTATAATGCTGATGACTGGCAAGCCCAGAAAAAGAAACCTGAAATTCATGGTTAACCGGACATGACCACGAGGCTTGGATCCAACGCATCACTGGTTGAGCCTGCCTCTGATGCTTATATGTAGAGTTTCACAGGAAAAAAGCAAGCGTCGGGAGCTACTACTAACAGGACCACAGGACAGCTATTAAAGCTGCCTTAATTCTTATCTCTTGACCACCCACTTTTTAATAATGAGGCTTGCAGGTTGCAGCTCCCACCATCTTGATTTCTCAACTTCAATGATGACAAAATCAAATAAAAACATTGATCTTTGTTTGAAAAAAAATATGATTTCAATCTTATTTCTGGGATTAGCTTTTTATTCAGAGCATGTTTAGATTAACTTTAAGAAAATAGCTTACTTAGAAAAAGTGAAAAAAATAATTTCTGATAGTAACTTCTGAAAAGGTTAAAAGAAATAACTTATAGAAAACCATGGTTTTAAACTATGAATTATGGTTTTCAATCAAAAACATAGTTCTGCAGAATTTAAAAGTACTCGTATACTGTTTTTAAACCATAATTTTGACGGTCAAAAACTATTTTATAGATTTTTCTGAGTGCTTGGCAACTTCACTTTTAAAAAGTCAAAACCATCATTTCGAAAGCAACCAAACACACACTTCACATGCATTCGATCGACTTATTATTTTATTCGGGTAGCTTAAAATTATGATTTATGATTTTTCTAATAACAATAGGATAAGACTGGGACGATCGACACACACTTGGTGTATATGTGTGGGCGTTTTTTCTTGGCTATTACCAATCGTCGTGGAGGGAGAAAAAGTATAGAAAGGTAATACGGGAGCATGTGATGCGAAGAGGCCCACCTGGCGCAAAAAACACCAATAAAAGCATAAATACGAGATGCACATGCAGTGAAGAAGCTTGAAAAAAAATAGGCGTATGTAGTAAATCTGCTTCGAAAGTGTACGTCCGAGAATAATATTGTTCTGGAAATTTTTTTTGAGGTTAATGTTACCTCAGAAGTCTAAAGAAACAATAATATTATCATTTTTTGTTAAAAAATTAATGATCTATATCAATTTTTTAATGATCAACGTTAGTTTTTTAATGAAAAAGAGCAACATTGCTACGTTTTTAGACTTTTGAGGTAAAATTAAAACTGCCAAGATTTTCAGGGCAACATTGCTCCTCAATATACACTTCTAAGACGGATTTGCGATCGTACTTAACCCAAAAAAATATAATGTTGATTACCCCCTAAAGTGAATGGATTGCATTCGCCCTATTTTTTTCAAAAAAAAAAGAAGATGATTTTCTCTTTTTATAGCTACTTGCATGTTTTCTGAAAATATATTTTGTCAACAAGTATTGGTGTCCATGCGTTACACGAAGTTCATATCTACATAATACTCTATCTCAATTAGGCTATATGAAGTCGGTTATAGATAGGTGTATATATGCACTTATACATGTCTTTTTTTTATTTTGTTCGCTCCTTTTTTTAAGAGCATACAATGTTAAAAGAGAAAGAGAGACTTTGAAATTCTTTAAATTTAAATTAATATTCTCACACTCAAGTTTAAATGCCTATAATGAATCAAAATGCAAAAACATAATCCAAACAAATTATAACCAAATTAGGAATATAAAAAATTGGAAAATAATCATTAATAAATTATATTTATTGATTAATGGATCCAATTAAATTGAATTCTCTAGTATTGGTTATCAAGCTGAATCCCATGATATTTATTACATTTTTCAGGAAAAAATGTATAAAATAATTATCAATAAACTATATTTACTAATTAATGAATCTAAACTAAATCCCTCGTATTTATTATGTTTTTTAGAAAAAATATATAATTTTAAATCATGATAACTACTTAATTTATGTAGATAAGACAAAATTTAATTATGAAAAAATATTAAAAAAATATTTTACTTAACAAAATTAACAATGTATTTAAAAACAAAATGGAGTTTAACGATCTTACTATATTATTATAAATTATAAAATATATAGATTATTTGTACTAACACGGTTTAAATTATGAAACATTTCAAGGCATCTTTACTTCCTCAACCAATCTCAATCAGTTAAAAGGTTTGAGATTGAGTTTTTAGGATTATATGTTGGACACCACTAAATAGCAGCGATCAAGTCACTAACAAAGGTAGTAAAAAACCTCACTCTTATAAGAAAGATAACATAAGTTCGAATTTTATAAAGTAGACTTGTTAGGAGATATGAGAGTTATTTGCTCCGTAAAGCACTCAACCTCAAAGGAAAAACCTAAAAAAAAAATCAAGTGCTGAGTGCAGATTGCAGCTGAGTAATGAGATTTGATTATTCTGTTACGTTAAATTCTAACTAATTTGTGTTGAGTTTGGAATGACCACAAAAGCAAACGTAACAAAGCAAAGCTAAAGCTAACATGCACAGATGTGTTGTGCAATCAGTACGTAGTAGGCAAAAAAAGAGTTAAGTCTTTATCACTCGTCTCAGATATTTAGACTCAAGAAAACCTTAAGGCTCCATTGGATATGATCTAGATTCTAGCATGGGCAAGCAAATATGGATTAACTTTTTTCGCATAACAGGTTTTTTTTATTTATTTTTTAATCTTGTCTCTTTTTTAATCTTTCTTGGCTTCCAGCTTATCTTTTTGACGAAGGATATTGACTATATATTCACACCCCACTTCTTTCAATAATGGCTATCATAATTTCTTAGAGTTGAATAATAAAATCATCATATACCATACATAATATATATATTCCAAAAGGAGAGTATCAAGCTTTACTATACATCTTCAACTGATCGTAATGCTTTATATATTTTTCATTTCCCCCTTTTTCTACTCATCTGATCTTCTGATACGTCTCTTAAATAAGTCTCTGATCCTTCAAAACATTTCTGTGATCAATCCATATTTATCGTAGATATATCTTATAAAAGCATAGATTTACTTTTATTGTTTAAAATGTTTAGCATCTACGATCCATATTTTCATCAATATCCGAACTCATCATTGTATTATATAAAATTAGAACAATTTACGCTCTGTTTTCTGCTATTTGTATTTAAAAAATTCATTGGACGTCTCTACCTGAACTGGTGAAACCGCGTACTAATATAATTTATTATTCTATTTTCTTTCCATTTTCTGTGGGGTTGGGGAGGGGGAAAAAAGAACAGGGGATAAATAATTTTTTTTTTAAAATAGAGGACTACGATACGAGGTAGGACTTTAAAGCTCCGATCCATTTTCTGCAGTAGTATTTAATGAACTTTAAGTCCACCATTATGGTGTTGTCCTCCACTCAATCAGAACAATTAAGACACAGTAAATAACATAATCATGTGAGAGATTTCTCTCTGCATCCTAGAGGACATTATTGATCTTATTTAAATATTAATCTTGGCCATCTATTTTATACGATAAAATGGATGGTTAAAATTAACATTAAGTAAAATCAATGATGATGCAGATGAAAGATAAGAAGAGAAAAACCGGACTCTATAATCACATTTCACCAGTTTGGATCGAACCCGGGCACTGAAGCGGGATTACATGCGAATTAAGTGTATATATTACGTTCAAAAAATTAAAGCACCACTTCCATTGTTGTTTAACTTACCATTTTAATTATAGGGTGCAGACTTTACACATTTATACTCACCTACCCTTTAATTTTACCAAGTTTCTGGTATCGTATGAATTTGTCTGTTTTTAATTTTTATTTGTTTATTTAAAATGAAAGAGGCTTTGGTGTACGTGAGAAGCAGATACAGGAAGTGATATGGAACCCAGAAGGAAGGGCACAAAATGGAGATCACATGGCAAGAAGGACGTGGTTTGCCATTGGTGCGAGTGAAAAAGACGCGCTCAAGATGACAAAACAGGGGATGGTGAGGGCATTATTGTTAATTTAATATTGGTCCCAAGTCCAATCCTATGTATATAACTAATCATTCTTTTGGTAGCTAAGGTTTTCTATTCTCTATGTCGGCGGTATCGCTAATGTTCCAAGTCTCATATTCAAAACATCACACACACACACACTCAATTATTTCTCAAATCTGCGCTAGTTTCAATATTTTTTAATTATCCATTTAAAAAATGAATTTAAATTTTATACTCTACCGTATTCTCAATCAAATCGTTATTGTTGCTCAAATCAAACTGCTTGTCTCATCAAATTCATTAACCATGTAGAGTCAAGGGTGCTCAAATGCTATACCGTAAATGCATCCCTAAATTTTGACAATAAATTAATGACCATGGTTAAAATCTGAGTATTAATATGAAAAAAAGGATGAATAAGATAATTTTACTAGTGACAAAAAAAAAAAGAAAAAGAAATGATAACAAGGTCCCAATTTAAAAAAGTTCAGAACTTATCAATAAAAGCTCATTCACTCGTCAGCCATTGCTCTTTTAGTTGTTATTGATGAGTTATGAAATTTTTCTGATATTATTTTTTTAATTACAACCTTCATGTAATTTTTCAAACAAAAAAAAAAATAGATAGAAGCCGAGAGGGCATCCAAAGAACTAAGAAGAAGCCAAACACGGCCCCTTATCTAAATGGTGGGGTCCAAATGGGGTTACTTGGCGCTGGTTCAATCCAAGAGCGGACTTTAGAAGAATCCGATGATATAAAAAGTTAGGTGATGAGAGGGAATTAAATTAAATTAAATTAAAGTAGAGACATTTGTTATACCTGCTCCAGCCATATATAAAAGCCAAAAACCTGCATCAAAATCAAAGTCAGTCATTACTTCACTTATATTTCACATGATTATGACCCTCTATTTCCTTTATTGAAATGTTTTGGCCTCGCAATTTATACTCCTATTTTTATATACAAGCTATTTTTTCTTTTTTGTTGAGGAAACCTTTTACGTGGCACCGTACAAACACAAAATGGTGGCCATGTATTGGACCAGTTGCCCAGTGCATGCAAGCCTGACACTGTCCTTACTCCCAAAAAGGCCAAACTCAACCTTGTGTTACATTTCCTGCATGCTGATAAATGCTCTCCTATGGAATCCAACAATAGAGTCTAAATAACCCTACAACCCCCAAATAATATAAATACCCATAGTTGACTTTTTGAGTCATTAATTTATATTTATTGTTCTTTTTTAAAATTAATTTATGGGATTAATGTTTCTGTTTTTACTTTATAAAATTTTTTTCTGTCATATTCATATAAAAGTGAGTGAGTCTCACTAAAATTTATAAATTAATATAAAATTTAATTATATACAATATATTATATGATTAAATAATTTATTTAGCTTCTTTAATATCTTAAAAAAAGTCATATAAATCTTGTAAAAGTAAGAGTAACGTATGATTTATAGTGAATGATAAAGGAAGTCACTTTATATATAATGGCATTATACGTAGAAGGCTAAATATGTGGTGTGTAGAATTGAAAGGAAAGGAATAAAGAGGAAATGTCAAAAAAGGGATTGGGGGGATGTAGGATGACACGTGAGCGAGGGACCCAACACCAAAGCTGCAGCAAAGCATCATTGCCCTTTCCCTACGTTTCATAGCGAAGCTGGTTGATGCCTATCACTTTCCCTCCTTTTTTCTCTCCTCCCTGTCCTTTTCTTTCCCAATTTGCCCCTAACTGTTTTCTACCTATATTTTTAACGAAAATGGACAAAAATTTGAGTTTTAGGTAAAAAATCCTTTGCAAGTCATTTCCCCTCCTTTTCTTTTTTACGGTCATAGATGCCATCATAAATCATTCACCCATTTTCTCTTTTCATGTTTCATGAAATTACCATCGAGTCGTAACTCTGAAGTCTCAACAATGTTACTTTGTTGAGTCTTTCGTATTTTTATCATCAAAATATAGCAGTCAGTTATTTTTGTTCTGTCAATAGTAAACCGTTTTTTTCCTTTCAAATTTTGTATGATAGAAAAATTATTAATTGTTGAAAATAACAAAGCAATTGTATAATTGTTATTACTGAATTATAACTAGCTTACTTCTAAGGAGTAAATATTATTGCTGAGAGTTTGTTGTTGAGCTCAAATCTTTCTCCTGTTTTGCTTCGAAACTTCTGATATAAAATATGGGTTTTAGTTTTCCCATATTGTATGAGAAAACTAAATTTTTTAAACACACATGAAATGATGGGACCAACATATACATATATTCATATATGTATTCATGGTGGGACTCACATATACATATATTCATATATGTATATGTGGGTCCCACTATTTCAGGTGTATGTGACATAAGATAATTTTTTTCCTAACATTAATCCCATAAAATATAAACCCCCGTTGTCAATATATTGCTCTGGACAGCGGACAATTGATGTATTTTTAGCGTACGATCGAGAGGATATTATGGACAGTTTCAGGGACAAAATATATATTACTTATATAAGATAAATTGAAGTCTATCCCTTTTGCAGAAACTTTACGAACGGTGATTTTATTCGTGGACGGCGTTTCCTGGAAACAAAGTTTCATTGAGGCTAAGCATTGGATATCTTACTTGGGATCGGAGCAAATTAAGAATAAAACTTCAAACACGTACGTAATATTTTTGTTGGCCAAAACAAATTAATAATCTGAGTCTTAAGTTGTGCAGTAATGTTTATGAAATGTAATCACTAGTTCGTGGCTTAGCAATCGCATCCACCTTTCGTTCAATCTGTTCACATTGAATTGTGATGTGGATGCAAAAATAGCAGAAGTCATCGTCCACACAGTAGATGAGTTGAACTTTGTATTGTTGTTAAATTATTAATTCACATGATAAATAGAGATGGGATCTAATTATAATTCATCAGTCAACGACAAGGTCTGGGCATCGCAGCATTCAATGCACACTACGTCCAAAAAACCCAAAAGCATCTATTTTCAATCACAATATGTAATGTAACAGTATAGTAAAAAAAGGGCGTATTCTACACTTCAGATCGGGACATGCACATATACTGCCAATAAATATATATATATAAACTGGGTGTTTTGTCTCTCTGGGCTTCGAGACTTTTCTTGCTCCTTAAAAGACAAGAAAGGAAAGAAAAAAATACTATATATATAGTATAAAAGGAGACTGACAACAAGAGGGTGGGACAGTTGGACGCTGAAACCTTTGGCAACGAGGAATCGAAGCAAAAATAAGGCGAAAAAATACATGAGAGAGAGAGAGAGAGTTTTTGTAAAAGTAAAGGAGAGAGGAGAGGTATGGCTCTGGGAGATGGGAGAGGCGTGGAGTATGCGGCATGAAGGGGCAAAACGGGAAAATGCGTGATGGTAAAAGAGGAGGTTGTATGTGTAGAGAGACTGGGGAGTAGAAAGCATCATTCTGAGGCTGGGAGGTATGAGGTAATCAGAGTTATAGGAGAAGTGAAGGACAAGGAAAGTGAGTCAGTGACGGTGGTGGTGGTTGTTGCAGTTAGCATTATCATCCCTGCAGAGTGCAGCTACCTCTTCTTTTCTGGACTTCCCGCTTTCAAATTCCTCATAACTCGCGCTTTCTTTTCGCCCCTTTCCATTATCACCCAACAACCAACTCTCTTTTTCATCTCCTTCTTCTTTCGCTCCTGTATTGATTTTCTCGACTCTAATCCTAACTGATCAGAAGCTTGTGTTAATTTCTCCCGATTCTTGACGTGCTTCTATCGATTTCCCATATACGTCCATTTCCACTCATCTCTGTTTTTTCCCTTTACTCCTCTTTTTTTTTCCCTCGGTCTTTGAACTCTTACCGATGGAGACATCCGAGAATTGTTGTGTGAAGGTTGCTCTGCACATTCGTCCTCTCATTGCTGATGAACGGCAACAAGGTTGTAGAGATTGTGTTAGCGTCACTCCTGGAAAGCCCCAGGTACTCAGCTCTTCCCCATCTTCAAGAACTGGGATTCTTGGACTTTGAGCTGCTTCTTTTTGCACCTTTCTTGAATAAGTTTCATATGAATTTCTTTACAGCTAGATTTTACCCATATTTTTTCATCTCACGGAAGATTGGTTAATGAATAATGTATTCGTTTTTTATGGGATTGGCTATATCTCTTGAGAAATTCGTTTTTAATTTAACTCTCATTACTTGAGTTTTCCTAACACTGTCTAATAAATTTTGACCCGAGGCACATATGCCTGTTTTCTTTCTTTGTTATTTCGTCCGAGACTTTAAAATTTATCCTCTGTAACTTGCAAGTATCTTTTTTGTGATTACTCTATTTTTATATTTTCTCTGCACTCAATCCAGAAGATTAAATATCCAGATTCAAAGTTCAGTGTTTGCCCAAAAAGGGGAAAAAAACGGCCCGAGTGTTATCAATGCATTTATTGCCTCCTTTGCGCAAGCTTATGCTTCACGATAAATATATCTTCTTAATGTAGTTATATAATTCGGGTTGGTGTTTCAACCAATCCATTGACTTGTAACCTTGGGAATAGTTTGGTGAATGATCAATTTCCTCACCAAATATTTATATTTTAGAAGTTCTTCAGGTCCGCAAAACCAAGACATTTCCTCCTTATCTGTTGTGTTGTCTTCTCCCACGCGGTTCCTAATGTTTTACTTTTAGCATTATTTTCTAACTGAATTTTAAATTGAAGGATGGAGTTGAAAATTTTCAATGCTTATTAATCCCATAGCCTCCAGCACATTTTTGGGTGTCTATACTATAAGGTTTTGGAAATTAGCTACGAGAGCACCCCAGTATAACTAGACATCTCCATAAAAACAAAAACCATGGAGATAAGCTAATCTTGTTGTAGAGTTGTAGAAAGTCTTAGGAAACAGGAAAATATGAAGCTCTCTTGTTTTTATCATTGCCATAGTAATATGGACTTAATCCCCAAAAGAATAAAGGCATATTGATACTGTATTTGCTTTCATTATATATCCCAGTTAGAAACTGAAAAGGGTATTCAAGATGCTATAGAAACGTGACTTAATATTGTGCAGCATGCTTTTTATGGTTTTATATCTCGAGGATCTGATTACAGTTTACACTGACCCAGGTTCAAATAGGATCACATTCCTTTACATTCGATCATGTTTATGGAGATGGTGGATCTCCTTCGTTTGCTATGTTTGAAGAATGCGTTGTTCCATTGGTTGATGGTTTGTTTCAAGGATACAATGCTACTGTTCTTGCTTATGGTCAGGTAATGTCAATCATGCATGTCTTCTACTCAAAGTTGAACAAGATTGTGTTATTTATAAATTATTAATTATTAATATTAATTTTTTATGTGCATACATGCCACAGACGGGATCTGGGAAAACTTATACGATGGGAACTGGCTATAGTGACAATTGCCGAACTGGGATAATTCCTCAAGTTATGGATGCCTTGTTCAACAAGATTGAGACATTAAAGCATCAAACAGAATTTCAGTTGCACGTCTCATTCATTGAGGTGCATCCATGTATACGTTGAAGTTAAATATTCAAGATATATTGATTTCTTATTTAAGCTTCTGGGTTGCTATAACCAAAATTACCATATGATCTACATGCATAAAACATGAGCAGATCACAGTTCTTGATTATCAGAAATTGAAATTCATTATATTAGGATGGCTTGAACCAATGAGAATTTTCCAGCTGTTAACTCATTTATGGCAAACTTTCATTTCCACAAATTCTTATATTTATGTATTTAGTATTTTTTATTTTGAAGATTCTGAAGGAGGAGGTGAGAGATTTGTTACATACATCATCCATGGGCAAATCAGAAACGTCTAATGGTCATTCTGGAAAACTAACTGTTCCTGGGAGGTCGTCGATACAGATTCGTGAAACGTCAAATGGAGTGATAACACTAGCAGGTTCAACTGAAGTTTCTGTTGGTAATTTACAAGAAATGGCCGCTTGCTTGGAGCAGGGTTCATTAAGCCGGGCAACAGGAAGTACAAATATGAACAACCAGTCAAGGTACTTCATGAACCCCCATCCTTTGTTGTCTGACTAAAAGGGCGCTCTGTCAATTATCATTTATTTAAATTGCTTTCGCTAAGTGCTGGTTTTGATTGAGAATGGATTTTTTTTATTTGTGTCATTGCTATTCTTATATGATCAAGTAAAGATTGAAGTTCTCTTTTCTTTTATGGTTTCTTTTTTATTATTGAATCAAGCAACAAATTTTAACTGTGGAAAGAGATTGCTTAATGAATTACTGTAGATTGAATCTTAATATACAAGTGACTCATGGTTTTCCTTCTCTTTGAATCAGCCGGTCGCATGCCATCTTCACAATTACATTGGAACAGATGCACAAACTCCATTCAAATTCTTCCGGCAGTGACGCTTCAGACGAGGATATGGGTGAAGAATATCTTTGTGCAAAGCTCCATTTGGTGGATCTAGCTGGATCTGAACGAGCTAAAAGAACAGGATCTGATGGTCTTCGATTAAGAGAAGGTGGGTCATATACCCTGCAGACCTGTAAATTTGTTTCAATATTTATGAGCCACAACGTTTTAGTAACATTAAAAATGATTACAAGGATGTCAGTGACTATACTTGTGTTTATTTGTTCCCAGGTATCCACATTAATAGAGGTCTTCTTGCACTTGGTAATGTCATTAGTGCATTGGGAGATGAAAAAAAACGGAAAGAAGGTTTGCACGTGCCTTACAGAGATAGCAAACTCACCCGACTTTTGCAGGTTAGATTAACATCACGCTGTTCGATGATTTCTAAATGTATTTTCCCTTAGTCTAACTTACCAGTATTAGCAATTAAGTAGCTGTGCTTTAAAAATTATTGTTATTGAATAAAGAGCTCAAACATATTATATAGAATTGAATAATTATAATCAGTTTTTGATATGGGTGCTGAGCAACTGACATGAGGTGGGAAAAGGTCAATATTAATGTTGGTAGGTAACTTGGCTTTCATATTTAAGATGTTAATTGTGAAATCTTCTGGTTTCTTCTTGTCCATCTCTGTGTCTTCTAATCTATAGAAACTGCTGGTCTTCTTGTTTTTCCTTTTTGGGTGCAGGATTCTCTTGGTGGAAACAGCAAAACTGTCATGATAGGTAGTTCTGAAATCTGATTCTTGTGTACTAATTGTTGAACGTTCCTTTGTTTAGTGCATTCTGTTTCAGTCAAGGTAGCAAAAATGTGCACACGATTACTATAAATTTTTTATTTTTTTGGATAAAAGCTTAGTTACTGTAACTTTATTGCCTCACAATTGGCACACTTTTTCCAGCTTGTATCAGTCCTGCTGACATCAACGCCGAGGAAAGTCTTAACACTCTCAAATATGCAAATCGTGCACGCAATATTCAGAATAAGCCTGTTGTAAGTTTCCGTGGCCTTTTACTTTCAAGCGCACTCTCTGCCTTTGGCCAATGAGGAAACTTGATTTAGTCAAATTTCTTGATTCTGATAAATTGCAATATTTTGTTATTTCCTTTGCAGGTTAATAGAGATTTACTGTCCAATGAGATGCAGCAACTTCGCCAGCAGTTGAAGTTCTTGCAGGCGGAACTTTGTGCTCGTGGTGCATCTCCTGCTGATGAAGTGCGGGTATATATGATCTTAAATTTTCATTACGAATGAACATTAGATAAATTGAGTTGGAACTTTGGCATTTGGCTCAATGTTACTGTTGCACAGGTTCTTAAGGAAAGGGTTGCTTGGCTTGAAGCAACTAATGAGGACCTCTGTCGAGAACTTCATGAGTATCGCAGTAGATGTGCAACTGACACACAAGTATGTACATACAAAGAGAACCGCCGAATATTTATGGTTATGGTTAAACCCGTGTTAATTTTACTTTAAGTGTAGAATAACCATTGAATTGGTATTTGCTTGTATTCCCTTTTCTCTGCTCTCAGGATGGGGATATTTGTCCTGTGATTGATGGACTTGAGAGTGGCCTTCAGAGCCTAGATTCATCTGACCACCAAATGGCTGAAAGCATATCAGGTGGATATTAATTTATTTGTTCTTTTTAATAAAAAAATAGGAATTTTGTTGGTTATACTGTACAAAAGAGGATAAGGGGGACAGGTGCAAAAGAGGAACCAGATGACTTGTTTCCTCCATGTCTCTGGAAGAATATATGGGTTTTAGTTCTTTTCCTACGCAAGCAAGATTTCACTACATTCTTTGTGGAAGGTGCATTTATATCAAACCAATATATTTTATTGTGCAAGGGAAATTGCCAACAGTGATGGGGGAGTAAGCAGTGCTTAGGGTTTTTATTGTTGTATCATGTGTTTGAATATGTTTTGTTTCATGGCTCTTATAATACTGTCCCGGTCTTCATTGTTGGGCCATTGTGTCTTATTTTGCAGGGGAAAATTCTATAGAAGCTGATGAAGCAACAAAAGAGTTGGAGCATGCACTCTTGCAAAATACGATGGATAAAGAGATGAAGGAGTTGAATAATCGCTTGGAGCAGAAAGAGGTTTCATCTTTAAGACTTTTACCTGTGTTGTTGTGCATCTAATCTAATTGTACGGAGAGTAAATTGATGATGCATCTGATTATCATTTCCAACGTTTTGGAGTTTGTGAATTCCCAATCCATTCAAATGGCTTAAATTTTTTGGTGCAAGCCAAATAGCGGCTTTTTATTCCTGATGTGCTACCTTATGCAAAAGCACATTGGAAAAGGTGCAAGTCATCCTCAGCTCTGCTGAAATTTAAGCTAATAGTTAAAAATGGTCGCTAGAACGATTGAACTTTAGCCTACTTAGTTGTGCCACCTCTAATAATTTTCCAAGGAACCTATCACGGCAAAAGATTTGGCTGTTTTATGCTAGTGCTCTCAACAGATTTAGTTTATGCAGCAAATATCGCATTCAGTGGCACAAACGTGGACCTCTGGTGTAAACTTCTACCAGCAAGGTCATATCCTTTGAGAAACACAGTTGCGGATAGGAAAAATTAAATTTTCGTGATCTTGGGTGATTTAGTCAATTATTTGAATGAATGCTAATCTTCTGTTCTTCATCTGAATTATTTGATTCCTTTATGTCAATGGGAGGTTTTGATATGAATAGCGCATGTGCACTAAGATTACAGCGCTACCCAACATTATTTCTGTTGATGCATTCTGAACTTTTGGTGACTTCTGTTGACACTATTGACTTCTTTTCTGTGAAGTTTTCTGATATGATTCAAGTTATGAGCAGGAATTGTAACTCCAACTGAACTTTTATATTTATCCCTTTTATATTTTGCAGTCTGAGATGAAACTCATCGGAGGAATTGACGTGGAAACACTCAGTCAGCATTTTGGAAGAAAAATTATGGAACTTGAAGAAGAGAAAAGAAAAGTGCAGGTTTCACTAGAAATACTTGCATTTAAAGTATATTTTGAATCCAACATGAATTTTATGTTTCCATACTTATATATTATTTGCTGATTTTGGTTTAACAATGGGCAGAAAGAAAGGGACCATTTGTTAGCTGAAGTAGAAAATCGAGCTGCTAATTCGGATGGACAAGCACATAAAAATCAAGATATTAGAGCCCAAAAATTGAAGTCATTGGAAGCACAGGTGATAATTTTACTTAACTTGATGTCATTCTGAATTCACAAGTTACTATTGTTGGTCAATATATTGATTTTATAAATATCAAACTGCAGATTTTAGATCTTAAGAAGAAACAGGAAAACCAGGTTCAGCTTCTAAAGCAAAAGGATAAAAGTGAAGAAGCGGCGAAAAGGCTGCAAGCTGAAATACAATATATTAAGGCTCAAAAGGTTATTTTCTTTCTTTTATTGTTTTCCCGCCGACTTAACTAACTATAGTTATTGTTTTGGATCTCATTCATACTCTTTTACAATGCAGGTTCAGTTGCAGCATAAAATGAAGCATGAAGCCGAGCAATTTCGACAGTGGAAGGCCTCTCGTGAGAAGGAGTTACTTCAGGTTGTTTCCTTTCTCATATAAATATATTTTGCTTGAATTTTCATGTATTCTACTTTGAAATTCTATGTTGCCAATCGTGATTGACTGACACTTTCAAGCTATTGCTTTCAAAGGCCTTGTGACGAGCCACATTTTTTTCAAACGCTCTCTTTGTCTTGAGTCATGGAATATAAGTTTGCATATTTCTTTTAAAAGCCCTAAGCATTTATTTGAAACTATGGGTGGCAAATTTGGTCATAGAAGCAATAAATTTAACAATGCTATGATAGTAATTAAAATTTTGGTTAATAGTTCCTATTCTCATACAATTAAAAAAACTAAACGGGACCATGGAGCTTGATCAAGGCTTTGATTCATGATTCAGTGGTTAACCATGACCGAACTAATCATTATTAAATTAATATAGATGAAATTTTAAATATATGTCTAGTTACCAACTATTTTGAATAAGAAATATAAATATGATTAAAAAATATTAAAAAATTATTTCAAATAAACATGAAACAATGAAATTTTTTTAAAAAATAAAGTAAAAATTAGAATTTAGAAGTAAAAATAAAATTTTAAAATTTTGATAAATATAGTATAATTTAAAAAATAAAATTGGAATAATTTTGATATGTAATATATTTATAATGCATATATTCATTTTAAAAGTTTATGTTATATATATTTCTTGGCCATTTGATTATTAGTCTTCCTTTTTACAATGGTTATCTGAACCTGATTGAGATTGAAGATTGGTTCACCAATTTTTCGGTCCAACCAACTGGTTCAATCCATTCCTTGTTTTGTTTAATGAAATGTTTGGTTCATTTCTTAACACCATCCATACAACTCCAATTTTTTAAATCTTGGTTTTACTTGTGAGCAGCTGAAAAAAGAGGGGAGGAAGAATGAATATGAAAGACATAAACTTGAGGCTCTAAACCAGCGCCAAAAAATGGTAAGTTGAAAATCTGATATTTTGTTGTTTACTGTGTCTGCCTCATGTTTTGTCTTCCTTGACATTTCTTGATTACTTTGGAGTACCCAATATAAATTGGATGTTAGCTGCTACATTGTTCTTTTATGTTTTCCTGGGTTTCTCTCGTATAATAGCCACGCATCAGGCTAGGCCTCTTTTTCTGCTCTCATGAGCGACAAATTTATGTTAAGGGGTAAAGAGGCTAAAATGTTCGATTTAGGTAATGTTGCAACTATTCAGCAAAGAGGGGGACAAGGAAAAGTGGAAAACATTAATCTGAACTTGATGGTGTGGACTATAAACTGGAGACTGGAGATTCTGAATGGATGAGTTTAGATGTGGCCATGAAAATGAGCGCGTGAAAAGTGGAAAACACTGACTGCTGTTAAGCTTGTCACTCATTAGTTTTTTACTTGCAGGTTCTTCAGAGGAAGACAGAGGAAGCAGCAATGGCTACAAAAAGGCTTAAAGAATTGTTGGAAGCCCGAAAATCTTCTCCACGTGACAATTCAGGTAAACATTGTTTACTATTATCTTGTTTAACTAGATATTCTATATTACTAAATATTTGCTCTATATTTCAGTTCATTCAAATGGGCATCTACAGCCTGGGCAGGTAATTATTAGTCATTTTCTTATATAACTAAACAATTTATATGCACAATGGCCCAACAAACCAAAAAACTTGGACTGTTTTATGAACCACACAACTGAAGTCATGTAATCCTCATGCTTCCTTATGTCTTAAACTATGATGTTTGATCTGAGAATAAATTTGAATTGACCAGTTATAACCTGATTTTATATGTAGATGAATGACAAATCTTTCCAGAGGTGGCTCGATCATGAGCTTGAGGTCATGGTTCATGTGCATGAAGTTCGTGCTGAATATGATAAGCAAAACCATGTGTATGTGTTTAATCCTTTTTTGTTTCTCCAATTCTCTTTTTCTAGGGTGAAAATTGTCACATTCACGGATATATTTTCTTTCTCACTATTGATTGAAAAATGTTATTTTAGACGATCCGCACTGGAAGAAGAGTTGGCTTTACTGAAACAAGTAGATCAGTTGCCTGATGGACTAAGTATTCCTAAAGGAAAGAACGGATATTCCAGGTACATATATCGAATCTGTGCGAATTATATTCTTCCATGCATATTAATGTGGAAGTCTTCTGGTACTTTTGAGCAACTCAATAAATCTTTAACTTGCCCTTTTTCCTTGAACTCCCCCTTTGCTAGACTGTTATCCATGCCACCAGATGCAAGAATGGCGAGAATAGCTTCTCTTGAGAACATGCTCGGCATGTCTTCAGTTTCTTTAAAAAGCATGGCATCACAACTCAATGATGCAGAAGAAAGGGAACGGACATTAAACAATCGTGGACGTTGGAACCAATGCCGCTCAATCGGAGATGCAAAGAACATGCTTCAGAGTTTGTTCAATGCTGCAGCAGAAGCCAGGTGCTCACACATCTTATGAAGATCTGAATAAGATTTTCAATGTTCTCTCTATTCATGCTAGTTGTGCAAATAGTCCAATGAAAATCTTTGCGCAGCCCTTGAGGAAAATCTTTGTAGTTCATGAAAGATGTACCACATAGGGGTTGTGCAACAAAAATCTTCTCTTTTAACTTGCTTTTCGGAATGCCAATTGTGTTTACTTGTAGAGACTCAGCCGTTTCCTATTCAATGTAACAGTAGTGCTTATAATCCTTAACAGGTGCCAATTGTGGGAAAAGAATATGGAACTTAAGGACATGAAAGAGCAACTAAATGAGCTTGTAATGCTCCTACAGCAAAGTGAAATAGAGCGAAAAGAACTTGTGAAGGAGCAAAAAATGAGGGAACAAACTGTTGCCATTGCATTAAGCACATCTGCATCGGTGAGAATTTCATTGGGTCCTTATTGGGTGCTCTTGGCTTGTCCAAATCTCGTTTAGATTCTAAATTGGGATTCAAAATATTCTCTTGATTACATGTAGAGCTTTTTCAATTTATTTCATCCATTTACATGTTTAGTTTCTTACTGGAACTAACAGGCAAATTCGCGATCACTGAAACACTTTGCTGATGAAATGAGTGGTCCATTGTCTCCCATGTCACTTCCTGCACCAAAGCAACTCAAATTCACCTCTGGGGTTGTTAATGGGTCAGTCAGGGAGTCAGCTGCATTTCTAGATGAAACTCGAAAGGTTAATATACCCCTTCATGCTCTCTTATATATTATGTATATATAATGATCTTATTTCTTTTTTCCAATTAATTAGTAATGTTTTTATATTCAGATGATACCCTTCGGACAGTTGTCAACAAAGAAGCTAGCAGCAGTAGGGCAAGCTGGAAAACTCTGGAGGTGGAAGAGAAGTCATCATCAATGGTTGCTGCAGTTCAAATGGAAGTGGCAGAAACCATGGAAGCTCTCAGAATGGATCAAGCACAGTGATGAGACAATCATGCGGTCAAGGCCTCGAGCACTTGCTTCAATTGATGTAATGTCTTAGATCAAGGACAAATTCTCTTGAAGTTATCACCATATTGAATGCCATGTATTTACACACGTGGTTTGGCTAGAGTCCAATTAGTAGCAGGTAAGCTTTACATCATTAATTTGTTTGTTTATCATAACAGCATATCATGTTTATGATCACAAAGTAGTTAATTACAGACGAGTTAGACAGCCCAGCTCTGCTGAACAAATTGTATTGGGCGAGAGGTTTGTTACCCAAAATAAAGTAATGTGATAAACTCTATACAAAATAATCTGACCGAATTGGCTTCTGTGACTAATAGAAATCAAAAGGCCGTAATTTTCCACCAAGTTGTGTGCATGCGATGATATTTCTCCATAAGTTGTCTCGTTCTGACAGATGAGAATCCTTCATCACAAGATCGCTGATAAATCTTTTACAATGAGTAACAACCATGATTTCTAAAAGCATGCAGTTCTTCAGTGGTTGGTTCTTACAATATGCTTTCCGTTTGCAGGCATGGTGTAAGTTGGTATTGAGTTTCTTGTCTTCCTCTGCCTCGAGTTCTTTTGCCAAGATGCGCTTGGCATGTTCGAGAGAGAATTTTGCCTTGGTTGGCCATGACCACATATGAAGGCACTCGATGACACGGACAAATTTCACAGTAAAACATTGTTTTGAGAAGGTTGAAACTTGAAAGAATGGCGCACCACACTGCAAACATGGAGGAAGCTACGATTGGTGATGACGCAGCTCCTCTTTGGATCTCCTGCTGAGCTATGGTTGTGCTGTGCCGGAGATTCAAAACGTGTAAGAAAAACAAACATTTTCCCTTTAGGTATTTGGATGTGTTCTGTACATATGTAATAGTTCTCCAGACTGCTCCAAACTAGATTGTGTATTTTGCAGTTGTCTTCATCATGTTAATGACTTGTTTGGCAACTGTGCTGTTATTCTCATAATACGTGCATTGAGGCACGAGATTCAGGTCCCATTTCGTGGACAGTGCTTGCCTTCGAGAAAAATAATAATACTTGCATTGAAGCATCAGAAAACATCAATCTTGTATACTTCTTGTGTACTCATCAAATATTCTTACAAAATTGGTCGAATACATTGAACTACGCAGCGATTCCAGCATTGACTATAAATCATATCGTATGATATTTGCGTATACCTATGTATTCATGAAGATTCTTACAAAATTGGTCGAATAAACTTGAACAGCAAAAATAATCTTCTGAGCTTCTCGTGGAATGCCCCTTCATTTTTCGGCAATCAGAGTTCACAGTCTCTTGCTTATACCTCCCCAACATGACTACATCCAATCATTAAAGTTCTTGACAGAAATTATGAAACACTAGCAGTTGTATCCTCCATCGTTACACTGTCCTTTATCTCCTGTATCATCTTCAAGACTTGCCACATTGCCGGCCTCTGCTCAGGCGACGTTGCACTGCAAATACTAGCGACTTCTGTGAGCATTCCAAGCCCATTATGTTCATCAGCACCATCGTCATCCCTCATTGCTCTAACCCAATGTTGCATATCCGCGGGCGCAAGGAAAGGATGTTGAGAAGGATGTTTACCCGTAAGAAGCTCTAATAGAAGCACCCCAAAGGCATATACGTCGGACTTGGGAGTGGCTCGGCGGCTAGAGTTGCGAGTCTCAGGTGCTGTATGAGCTGCAGAGCCAGGGTCTTCAGTTGATGAAAAATTTGCAAGGAGGGCCAAGCCATAGTCTGTGACACAGGCTTCAAAGTCCACGCCAAGAAGGACATTAGTCGACTTCAGGTTGCCATGGATTAATCTCGAGGCTTGATGTATATAGGCGACTCCATGGGCGACATCTTCAGCAATCTTTAAGCATGAAGTCCAGTGAAGAGGCTTCGCTCTCGTTGATTTCGAACCTGCAGAGATGGTATAGGATTCTAGTCAGGGGAAAAAAAAAAAAAAAAAGAACAGGCAAACGAGTGGCCCGCTGTTAATTTTCTGAGCAAGCAATTAAATTCCAATGGGTCAATTGACTGCAGCACAGTCAGATTGTCTGCACGCAGTCAAATTGAATAATCCAACTCCGACCCTCGTATTTAAAAGAGCCCTCTAAAAATTCCAACCCATGGACCCAAAAAAGACACATTAAATAATCCGATCCCGTGAATGTCGGCAATGGAGAAGATCGATGCGAAACAAGGGATCCATATGCCGGAGTTGCCCAAGCCAGAAGGCAGAGAAACGAAAAGAAAAAAGGGAAAATATTCTCCAGATCGGCACCCGGAAAAAGTATCTGAATCACAGATCGGATTCCACTTTCCACTTACACCGACCGCTGCATCTAGGGGATCCAATTTGCAAATTTCACACCACCATTCACCGAAAGCAGCAAAACACGTCAAGACTGAATTTCTAAATTCACAAATAGGTCCCACGAGTTGCACCCCCAACTATTGCACCATTAACTCTAACTGGCCAACACCAACCATGATCTAATTCAGCTGAACTGTGGGACAAAACTACTAGAACTACAGAATTAGTGAGGTAACCCACTGTGAGTTAAAGAGGATTATTGGTGTCGATTGGACTTACCATGTATTAGGTTAAAGAGGCTGCCATTAGGTTGATAATCATAGATCACCAGCCTCTCTCCCTTTGCCTGGAAATAAGCTCTAACGGGCACCAAATTTGGATGCCGAAGCTCACCCACCATTTCCATGTGATGCTCGAATTCTGGGCTACTCGTTATTGATGTTTTAACAGCATCCAGCCTCTTCACTGTCATTATGAGATGAACATCTAACACCGCCTTGTACGTTGTTCCTATGTTACCCCTACCCAGCAACTCCGCCGAAGCTCTCATCAACTGCTCTATTGTACATAACTGTGGCTCCCCGCAGCAGAACACCAAATTCCCACTCTTATGTGCTTCTCTTATTTTCTCTATCTTCTTTTCCTTCTCACTCCATTCCCTATTTTGCTCTATTTCTGTTTCGACAGCTAGAGATGAACGAGGCGGCGCATTTACTTCTTTGGTTTCCAAAGACTCCTGTATTTTGGGGCTCTCTGGTCTTCTATAACTGCTTCGTTTCCTAAACAATGCAATTGCAAACAGGATGGATGCAACGAGCACCGAGAACCCAATGGTAAATCCTAGAATCAAGGCAGTGTTCTTATGCTTCTCTTCAGTAGATGAATGTGAAGGAACGACCACGATTCCCTGCGATTCCGCGCTTTGCCCAAGTGGCGCGGCGGAGGTCGAGGCATTAGAGGGACCGAAGAACGGAGACCGAGAATTACATGCCAAGTGAATGATCTCCCCGCAGAGACCCTGGTTCCCGGAAAACGACGCCGGGGAAAAACGACTGAGTGTAGGAGTCATGGGAACCGGGCCAGTCAACTTGTTTCCGGACACATTGAAGATTTGAAGCGAGGACTGGTTCAAGGGAGGAATGGTTCCGTTAAACCAGTTGGAATCGAGGCGAAGAGAAATCAATCGGTCCAGGAGAGTTAAACCGGCAGGGATAGAGCCGGTGAGGTTGTTGTGGGAGAGAGAAAGAGAGAGAAGGCGATGGAGGAAGAGAATGGAAGGGGGGAAAGAACCAGAGAAGGAATTATGGTCGAGAAAGAGGGATTTGAGATTGAGCAGAGAGGAGAGATCGGGAATGGGACCAGAGAGGGAATTGTTGCGAAGACTGAGAACTCGAAGCTGGTCGAGACGAGACAAGGTGTCGGGAGGGAAGACGCCACGGAGGCCGAAGCTCTGAAGGACGAAGCGAACGACTCTTCCTTGGGCGCATTTGACGCCCTGCCATTGGCAATAGTCGTAGCGCTCGTTGAGGGCATAAAGGAGCTTGTTGCCAGGGTCGGCTTTAGATTTGAAGGAGATAAGGGAAACGGCGTCGGCAGGGAGGAGCAAGTCGATGGTGGAGGAGGCGGCGCCGGAAGAGGAAAATGGGAGGAGGGAGAAGAAGAAGAGGACAAGGAAGGGTGTTTGAGGAGGAGGCATGGCGAGAACAGAGTGTGAGCAGAGCTTGTGAGTGGAATATAAGAAAACGACTTTTTGGGATTCAGGTCTGAGTTGCCACTTGCCAGTGGAGCGCACATTTCATGCTCCAGGTAAATATGGTTGTCGTTAATCGTTATTAGATTAATTTTCAATATTCTACATTTAATTTAATTTTTAAATTTTATATAAATTCTTGTTTTAAATTAAAAATAAAGTTAATCGTATGGCCATCACATCTTCTAAAAATGAATTTATCATTTACAAAATTTTAAATTAAAAATTTAAATCATTTAAGTCAAAATTTAAACAGTTGAAATTTAATCAAATTGGTAAGAAATTAATTACTCGTTGATGTTGTAAACATAGAATGGAAGCCCCGGTTGCCACTGTGTGCAAGAAAATATCAAATTAAATTGATAAATTCAACTAATTTCTAATTAGTCTATAGGCCCAACTTAAAAATTGTGAATGTTGCTTCACCATATTGCATTATTTTGCAAAGGCACCCCCTTGTTTTTTAAAAGCCATCTCTCCCGGCAACAACCTTATTACAAAAGTTGTGTTAATAGGCTTGTTTGGGATGGTTTATGTATGGCCCCGCAACTAGCTTTTTAATTGGAGTTTATGGAATACAAGATAAATATGTAAGAAGAGTTTTGTCTCGACTTATATGAATAAGCCATAAGTTCCTGTAAGCAGCTTTTCATAAGTTATTTCAAATTATCACATTAGGAGTTAATAGAAACTTGTGACTGACTTGCTGATTTCTAATCTGTTTGTGATGGTAAAACATATATGTTCAATGAAAAGTGTAATTTTGTCCCAAAATGTTTATTGTGGATAACTAATGAGAGCTCATGAATTACTCAATTCAACTTGTTAATTTTTGACTTTATCTTATGATTGAGCAACAATAAAAATTGATTGAAGAGTATAACATAATTGCAAAAGTTCATCGTAAATTATCAATGGAAACTAGTAAATTAGTACTGGTATTAAATGAGACTTGTTAATTTTTTTTTGCTCAGTAAATGAGACTAAGTTAATTCAATAACAAAACATGGTTAGAACCTAGAAATCACATAACCTATGCTCCTATTCCTATATATAAGAATAGTGGGAAGCAGCTGGCGAAGGATGTCACGTGCCTCTCTTTCTGTTGGGAAGCTCACAAACCAAATCCCTCTCTCCTCTCTTTCCTCATTTTGTTGTCTTTCCCTCCTTCTACTTCATTCGTCTGTTCTCCAATTTATGCCCCCCTCTTTTACCAGAAAAAAAAAAAGAAGAAGAAGAAGGAAACTTTATTATATTTCTCTAATTTTTGTTATTAAGCACCAATTATCAAATGTATTTGGTTATTTATATAGGAAATTTGATTGTTTTCAAGGAGCATTAATTGTTATTTTTCATATATGGCTATAATTAATTAGGACAGTGAGTGAAAGTAATAATTAATATAATAATGGAGTTTAGTGCAATTAGTAGGGGTAATATCAAAAATTACTTAAACGCAATAAATTGTATAACAATTTTATTGACTTTAATTGTTTTTATTGGTTTGTGAGAATTATTAGTTGATGCTTATAATAAAGAGCAGATGAAGTGTTGTATAAGGATTAAGATGAAAATCTGTCTTAGAAATTTTTACAAGGTACAATGTTGATCGGAAAGTTTTTCTAGATGTAATATTATTCGAGAAGTTTCAAAATATAGCAATATCACCAATTTTATTAAAAAAAATTAACATTTATCGTTAAATTTTGGGTTAAGGTGCAAAAATACACATGAGTTTTTTCCTCGGAGCACCCAGTACTTTTTTTTAAAGCAAAAATACACACGTTTTACCATTTTGGAGCGAAATTTATATCTCACTGTTAAGTTATTGTTCACCGTGATAAGAGAAAAAGTGATTAAGTGAATAATAATATAACGACGGTGAACAGTAACTTAACGGTGAGATGTGACTTTTACTCCAAAAAGGTAACCACGACCACGTGTGTATTTTTGCTAAAAAAAAAAATCACGTGGTACTAGATGCTTCTAAGAAAAAAACTCATGTGTATTTTTGTACCTTAACCCTTAAATTTTTATTAAAAATGGGTAATACACCCGTTTATGAATTAACTCATGACAACAACAAAGTATTAAGTCGAAGATAAAAATTCCTCAATATCCATCAACTATTTGACACTGTGCACATATGTATAGCTATCAAACGCGTGTCTTTACTTTCCACGTTTTCTTACCTCAGTAAATTTCTCCCATCCCCTTGTGGCCCGGAGACATTGTCTGTGACCCAGAAAGACGACAAATTAAAGAGACGCCACTCTTTAAACGTATACTGGGCGTTCATTGGAAATAGTACCACTTTTTTATTTATCACTTCTAGTTAAACGTTTTTATAACGGCCAAGTTAAAACAGTATTCCCTCTCATTTTTATTATAAAGCATTAACTATCTATAATTTTTGGTCTTTTTTATAAGACATCAACTACATTTAACTAACTTATTTATTATTATTTTTTATTATGTCTTTATTTTAACAAATTTTTTTAAATCTATCTCATTAAAGTAGAAATAAAGTTAGAAACTTTTATTAATTTTAGGCTCATTTAATTACTTAACTTTCACTTTCTTAGTTTGTAAGAAAAAATAATTGGTATCTTATAATAAAAATCAGAAGTACATATGGGATCTTACAGTTCAACGAGGTTTTTAAACCCTGGTCACTTGTTAGACTTCTTGCAAAGTGACCAACGTGACCGCATGAACAGTGCAAACAGTGAAGTTGTTTTGTCCACTCATTCATAATGCAATCTTATCTAACGTGAGTGAATGCCATGGTTGACGTCATTCTGCATCACCATAAAAAAGCATGTGCAATTACCTCGTTATCCCCCCAAGAATCACGTCACCCACCTCTTTCAGGAAGCGGATTTCCTCAGCGGCGTGTGTCCCAGTATCCCTCCACGGCGCTCAAATAAACCATTGATTTCTCATGGTTAAATCTCAGTCATCCATTTTAATATCTCCAAAACACATCTAGAGCTTTGAAAAATTATTTTAAGATCTTACAAAAATATTTTAAGGTACTAACTATATTAAAAAAATATTTCATGATCATGAAAAAACATTCCAGGATACTGACTGCTACTAAAATAATACTTTTCAGTACCAGATAGTATCCTTTTTTCAGTATAAAAATATCATTTCAGGGTACGGATTGGTACTAAAATAATACCTTTCAGTAATAAATTTTTTTTTCAAGATTCTGAAGTATATTTTTAGTACCAATTAGTACCCTGAAATATTATTTGGTATTGAAAAGTATTATTTTAGTAGCAGTATCCTGAAATATTTTTTTAATACATGACAAAATCTTAAAGTATATTTTTACCATCAGTTAGTACCCTGAAATATTTTTTTAAGATCCTAAAAGAATTTTTCAGGGCTCTAGATGTGTTTTGAAGATATTAAAATGGATGGCTAAGATTTAACCATGAGAGATCAATGGCTTGTTTGAGCGCTGCTGAGGGATACTGAGACACACGCCGTTGAGGAAATCCGCTTCCCCTCTTTCAACATTCAGGTCTGTTTACCACACAGATTCAATGGGAAGAGAGAAAAAAAATTAGTAAGTTTTTTTGTTTGATACACATTTTAAGCAAACCTTTTGGGCACCACAGACCATTCCACCAAAATTGATGGGATTTCAAGTTCCCACATGACTGTTTAGAGTTTTTGATAAATCTATATTTCAAATTTAAACTTGGCAGAAACGTTTAAACTTAGCAAGAACGTTTGAATTTGACAGAAAAGTTCGAACTTAGCATAAAATTTTTTTTCACAAGTTTGAACTTGATAAAAGCATTTTTTTTTTGAATTAGTTACTTTTAAGGGTTAAATAGATATTTCTTAATTTTTTACAAACTATTACCTCTTTATTTTCTTCTTACTAAATAACTCGTCTTCTCTTATCTTTTAAAATCTTCCTTTCTCTTCTTAAATTTTCCCTTACCAAACGGCCCTCAGTATTATATTTTTGACCATCACTTCTTTAATTCGGTGCGAAAGCCGATAAAAAAAACTACAGTACCGTTAAAAGGAAGCCGCTTAAACTCTGTTGATAGATCTTTGATTCTCAGTCGAACCAGAGTTCAGCAAAAAGTTGTTCTGAGATGGGTTTATCAAGCACCAAGGAGTTCTAAAAGACAAGTTTCGTCATACATAAATAAAGACAAGACACAAGAGATTGAATAAAAGAAAGAGCTACTAACCATTATGTGGGGCATGAGACAAAAGAATGTCCCTATTAACTTTAATCATTCGTTATTGTGAAAAAAGATGCAGGGGAATGGCCTCCGATAGTAACCTCAATCTTATCTTTAGTTCTTAAAATCATAATTACGGTCACCATTTTGGAAATCTAAGCTCTTGGGGGAACGTGCGTGGCTGCAAATTGCCTATGCTATTTGACGTTGATGAATGATGAGATGCGTGTAAATGCTTATTCCGGAGAGAGCACTTCAATTTGTCTTTCTTCTTTTTCCAAAAGGAAGTTCCTATGTGTCTTCTATAATGGGACCTTTCTCTCATGGAGGTCCCTCTCCTTTTGCCCTCCTCTTTCAGAATTTCAAACTGTACTGACTCCGCGTAATGGGTCAATTTTCGGCTAAAGACATTTTCATTAAAGCCATTAACCATGCAAATCGAGGAAACCTTGATAGTTAAAAGGAGTTTGGCGCTTTGGTGTTGTTGACCAAGAAAGGCAAGACTTGGGGTAGCTTTTAAGCCTAAATTTTTACGGAGTCTGTGTCTGTGCGGCTACGTAACGGATTGGGCCTTATGAATTCGGGCCCTTTTTGTTAATCAAGATAAATAACAGCATTTAACACGGATGGAAACATAAACCTGTTAAATATTTGAGCCCAATTATACTTCTTGTTGGGCTCATGTATTTTCCAGCCTCATAACTCATCAACAACGGGCCTGTTTGGATATGCCATTAACTCAACTTTTTCTATAAAATAAGCCCAAAACGCCAGTTATCTTGGAAAATAAAAATGCAGGCTATTGGGTTGGAGCAATGCGTTAACTGGGCCGCAACCAAAAAAGCAACATAACGTGGGCTATTTTAAAAGCAACATATCCTGGCTTTTTGGTTACCGTTGAGCCACCCTCCCTCATTATCGTCGCCGATCCGGTAACACTTTCCGCTGTGAAAGGCCTTGGGGTCACCAAGCTCCTTCTCCTTCGAAGCTGTTGTTCCACCAGTAACCTCTCCGTATCCGATTCGTATGCCAAACAATCGTCTTCTTCTTCCTTGCCATCTTCCAGATATCTCCAGATCTCGTCGTTGATTTTGCCGGTGGATGCCCTTGCGCCTCCTCCGGTGAAATCCAAACATACAGAATGCCTTGTCGGACCCTTATCCGCAAAAAACGGCAGACGAAGCGTAGGTTGTCTGGTGGTGACTCGGGTGATGCTGAAGATGAGGGGTTCTTCTTTGGTGATGATGGCGGCAATCCTCCTTTTGGGGGCAGCGGCGGTTTTGGAGGCGGTGGTGAGAGTTGGAATTTCAATCGATTCGGAGAAGGACATAAATGGGATGATTCATCTTCTTCGTATTCGGACCCTGCGTTCGATTTCGTCTATCAGGTTCTCTCCTGGATCTTGCTTTCCAATTGTCTGCAATTTGCTTTCAAAAAGATTGTTCGAGATTTCGCCAATGGAATTATGGATGCCGATAGGGAAAAAGTTCCCAGGAGATTGGCGCCAATTTGCTGATTTGTGCCTTTTCATTACATCAAAATCAATGCTTACTGGTGGAACATAAAATAGTTGGGATTTACTTCTGTGTTTGGATAGGATTTTAGATCTTCATTTTCATTCCTGTAAATAACTAAATAAGTAAATATTGTATATAATTTTCATTCAATCTATTATATGATTGTAGATTCTTTGTTTTAATAAGCTATTAATGTACTGCACTTATTGCCCTTGTTACAGTTTGCTAGTGAATTGCCATTCAGTTGTACTTTTAAATGTTGCTTATTAGTTGTTCAACTTGGATGGTTTATGTTGTGGTGTTGGATAAGAGTATAGGATTTGCAAGCATGGTATAAACTTACAAGAATAAGTTTAAAAGCAACTCTATTTGATTGCTTGCTAAATAAATTAATAAAAGCAAGGAAAAATGTAAAATATACAAAAATTCTTCAAATTTATATCTCAGCAAATATCAATACATTATCAGCTCCACAAATGAATCATTTTCATGATAGAATCAGAGAGAAACTTGTGAAGGATAGTAGAAAGCATAATAATGGGAGAAATTAATGTATTATTTTATAAAAAAATTTATCCATTAAATATATTTAATTAAGGTTTTTATTGTTTATTTTTAATATAATTTTTTTTTCAAATTAAAATTTTCATTAATTCAATATATACAACTAATATGTATATATAGTTTCAATATGATTCATGTCATTTTCAGTCATTTTCCATCTCAATTGACTTTTCAAATAATAATCCAAACACACCTCAGTTAGAAAAAAATCCACTTCTGCAAAAAGCCAAAAGGGTAATCCAAACACACATTAATTAACTTAACCTGACTTTTTTCATAACTGACTTTTATAAAAATTAGATAGCTTTTAAACTACTGCTCCTATCGTCAACCCAAACAGGCCCCAGCTCGTTATTATCAACAAGGGTTAGTACAAGTGATAAACAGTTTGTATCACTTAAGTAAGGTATTGAATTCGAGGTTTGTGCATGCAAAAAAATCTTGTTGGGAGACTCCCCAATATAATCAGGTGTGCAAGAAGGGCGAAGTTCTTGATACAAGAAGGGCAAAAAAAAAATAATGGCTTGAATTAACCATGTCCTCAGTTCGCCATGTCCTTAGTTTGAAGTGTGAGAAAGGAGAAAATTGTGTTGGGGGCTATTCCCCTATAATTGTAGGCTTGACTCGGAGTGAATCTGGATTTGTCAAAACCAAAGGTTCCGATGAACTGAGTGGGTAACAAAATAAAAATGAACTGCTTGAGTTATTTAAGGGGTCTAATGAAAGAGGCTAGTCTATCACAGTATACAAACCAAAATTCAAATCTTTGTTGGAAGGATCTGTATGCTTTTTTTTTTTGGGGGGGGGGGGGGGGGGGGCGACAAACACTACTACTTGCTCAAGTGAATTGGGTGCATAAAATTGTATTTCTAGATGGGGACGAAAGGTGTTGAAGAGTAGCTTGAGTTAAAGTCCTCCATGCTTTTAAAACCATGGGATCACAAGAAGAATAGTCAAACAGTGATTCAGAATCCAAAACAACTTTTAACTCTTGTATTTATGGTTTTGGTTAAGTCCTTCAAACACTTTCTCCACAATGTATTTTGACAGGAAAACTATGATCTGCTCGAGAAGCTATTTTTTACGGAGTTGTCGTATTAGTTTGACTTGAAATAGTCTTAGTTTATACATCATGGGAGTATTCAGATGGTGATGATTGAAACGACAATAAAAAAATCATGAGTGGATGACGAGTAGGAATGATGGCAGGTACATGGTCGTGTTCAGGGGCAGCTACGGGGTTAGGGAATATGCAATATTCTAAGGTGGGGGTTACGTGGGAAATAGGACACAATACATGAAGGAAAAGCGACTCCGTGCTTGTCATTAGTTATTGAGTCGCTCGCTGCAGCTATTTTTTCTCTCTATCTCTGCCTCAACCACCCCCACAAGCCACTGTATTATTCACCTTCCTTCCCTAATTAATTAATCTTATATGCGTATCAGCAATTAATCATTTCCCACTACCAACCCAGTACCCGTTTCTGATTGTGACAAATTATAAATATAAACCGTTTATAAAAATATATATTTTTTTAAAAAAAAATAGGGTGTTGATTAAAAGCAGAGCCATTGCGAGGTCATCCTCCAATTGTCTTGCTTCCCCATTGCTTCAATTCTCCCTAACACTTGTTTGAAATCAAAGCCTTTTTCTTCTTCTCCAGTTCTCTATCTGAGCTCAGAGTCTCTGCTAGAAACCACAGAGATTCTGTTCCAAACCCCAAAACCACCATGAAGAACTCAAACAATAACAACAACACGAAGCTCATCCTCCTCCATCCTTATACTCCAAAACAAGGAAGCTCCAATCGCCTGTGGCTTCTCGCTTTCATATCAATCCTCACCATCGCCTTCCTTCTCACCCTCATTTACACTCGAGAATCGATCTCTGCGACGCCCCCTGTAAAGCCCTCCGTCATCGCCGCCTCTGTTTCTGCTATCAACCACGCCGGCCCCTTGCCGCCGACCGTCGTCAACACACTCCTCCATTACGCCTCCAAATCCAACGACACCTACCACATGCCCTACTCTGACCTCAAGCACATCTCCGACGCGCTTCGGAAATGCTCGCCGCCTTGTAATCTCCTTGTCTTCGGTCTCACCCACGAAACTCTGTTGTGGAAGGCCCTGAATCACAATGGTAGGACCGTGTTCATCGACGAGAACCGGTACTACGCGGCTTACATTGAAGAGAAGCATCCAGAAATCGACGCGTATGACGTGCAGTACACTACAAAGAGGCGCGACATGAAGGAGCTGATTGCGTCGGCGAAAGAGCAGGTGAGGAACGAGTGCAGGCCGGTGCAGAATCTGTTATTTTCGGAATGTAAACTAGGGATTAACGACCTACCAAATCACGTGTATGACGTGGATTGGGACGTGATTTTGGTGGACGGGCCTCGAGGGAACTGGCCTGACGCACCGGGGAGGATGTCGGCGATATTCACCGCCGGCGTGCTGGCAAGAAGCAAGAAGGGAGGAAACCCAAAAACGCACGTGTTCGTGCACGATTTCTCAGGGGAAGTGGAGAAAGTATGTGGGAGTGAATTTCTGTGCAAGGAAAATCTGGTGGAGGCTACCGGCAATTTGGGCCATTACGTGTTAGAAAGGATGGATGAGAATAGCTTCCAGTATTGTAAGAATCAGACTTCATCGTCGCCGTCGTCGTGATGATCGACCACCTTCTTTTTCTTCTTAGTTGATTGCGTTTAAGTTCACATTATCATTATGTATACTTCTAAACAAACATAGTCACATCACAATCACCTCTGTCTCGTTATTTATGATCCTTCTTCTCATTTTGCTCCATCCATGTTCTTGACTTTCTCTGAGGATTGTCAAAAGAAGAACTTCTTCCCTTCCATTTCATTTTCTGCTATTCTTTCATTTTTCGATGAATCCTAAAGGCAGACTTCATAGTTACTTCCGTTTAATATATTAGCCAGGGGAAAGGAGATACTGATTGAGTAGTTTAGTGGGGGAAAGTGGGGAACAGAGACCTGTAAAGTAATGGTACATGAAAACCATTGGAAGTCAGAGACCAGAGCTCTTCATGAGAAAATAAGAAAATACTTCATATTTACAATATTCGGAGGTTGTGCAGCTATATATTATTCAGTTATTGGTAGGTTGCCTTCCTTCACCTCAAATTGTTCTGCATTAGGTGGTGCATTAGTTATGTAATCACAAACTAATACTTGAAATTTAATGTAACTTTGGAGAAGTTGTAACTCTGCCACAATCTATCAGATTAGGATAATTTTTTTCCTTTTCTAATTTACTTTCTTCTTCTTTTTATTTTTATCCTAATCACGTTGGTCTAAGTTTACCTGCCTCGTGTGGTACATGAATATTACAGCGAAGGCTTCCAAGTCAACTTCGTGTTTTTTTCTTGACTTGGCCATATATATATTTGTGTGGATTGGAAGTAAAAGTTTTTTTTTTTTTTTGACATGATTTAAATATATGAGATGAGATTTATCTCGATTTACATGAACGTACTTTTTAAACATCGGTTCAAATTAGTATTATACATATTGCGTCATTTTACACTCCAACCAAGGGCGGATTTAGAGGGGCATACGCCTCCGCGTGGCCTCCCCTAAAATTTAAAATAAGTAAATATATACAACTCTAGTTTTATTTATAAGTTTCTTTTAACTAAATCACACATGCTAAGAAAATGTATTTAGCTCAATGCTTATGAGGTAAATTTTCATTTTTGCCCTTATTTATGAATGAGTATCTTTCAACTTTTTCTTCTCTCCCTATTTTTATTAGTATAATTAATGCGGACAAAATTATCACAATCTCATTTGTCACTTGAAAGATGACTTATAAATTGGACCAAATTTTTTGGTCAAAAGGTAATTATAAATAGGACTAGAGTGGTATATAGAGATATCTTCCAATGTTTTTTATTTATTTTAATATTTTGACTACACACAAACAAACACGCGCGTAAGAGAAATTTATTGTGTATAATTTACTTATCTTTTTATCTCAATAAATAGTAATTTCATATAATCTTGTCATGCATTTGATCCTTAACTTTTGAGTTTGAAATTGTCGTATGTTAACAAAATATAAGAAGATATCTACATATATACAAGCTTAATCAGCCATATTTACCTATGATCTTAAATATAAGACATATTTATCTAATTTAGATAGATTAAGAAAATTGGTTGAGTAAATTAATTTGACATATATTTCTAAAACACCCTAATAATAATTTTTCCTAATTTTTTCATTCACTATCTTCCTTAATTATTGTTAATGAATATAAAAACTATGTTTTATATTTATGGCAGAAATTAGCTCCCAAAATATATCTTATATTATCGATCAAAATGAGTAATTTGTTGGAATACACATAGTTCATTCTTGGTGGAATAGGGTCGTCCAAGCCCAATGCAAGTGTGACTTATTTGATAGATTTCTTTCAATTTTTTATATATTATAATAGATCTGTATTATATTTCATGTGCTTTTATTTATGATATATAATTTTTTTTTTATTTTCACTCCTATCATTAAAATTCTTGCCTCCACCACTAACTCCAACAAATAAGCTTAGTGGCGAAGTAACACAGGTGGCTTGAAAGCTATTAGCTACCCACCTTACATGTACCAAAATATTTTAAAACTTTCTAAATTGACGAATGATATAGTATATTTTAAAAGGAACTACACATGCAGCTTGTTTTGCTTATGTACCAACTGTTGCTTTTTTAAAAAAAAAAAAAAAATTGATGCACAAGTTAGAAAGAAAACGGTTGTTTCGTGTTTAAAATAAGCCTTCGATGGAATCAATTTTAATAATATCATATAAAGGATGAAATTATAACCCATCTCATGTATAGAAATTAAACCTGTTGTAGAATATTCTCATAAGGATTAGCTGAGGTGTTCATTTCTATATATATATATATATAAATAAAAATTTAACATAATGAGGATGAGGATGAGGATGAGGAGACCACTAAATGCTTATTAAATATTAAGAAGGTTGAATGTCAATATTAACATAAATATTGCATATGAATTAACAAAGATGTTAACACGGTTTACCCCAAGGGCATTAATACAAATAAATTTCAGATACTACAGGAATAAATGATACTTATCTATCGAACAAGAAATGGTTATAGTACAAATTTACCAACCAAGGTATTTTCGAGAAGAGACGGATCTAAAGAAATTTTGTTGGTAAAATTACACCATTAACATTAACATTAGTGTTTATATAGAGTGCTTCACGGATTTAAATTTTCAACATATTACAACAAATTTATAACAAATCTAGCCAATTATTCATAAATCATGGAAGTAGAACTTCGTCACAAACTGCATGCAAATTGCTTAGCACGGTGATACTATTGATTGTTGATTAATTGGTTGGCATCATTCTTCAACCTGATCACCCGACCACAAGTTCAAAACAAAAAAAATATATGTTTTTTTTTTTTTTAAATAAATTCTTGGATGTTCAGGTTCTGGAAAAAGAGATCGTATCTTATAGTAATTGATGTTTTATTACGGTTTTATGACTCAGAAACATCATGCGCTTCGTCTTGAAAATTTGAGATCCCTTTTCGTGAAAAGTGGTCCCCGCTCAAGCTTATCTCGGTGGCGATGTCGACGATAGTAATGGAAATCAAGCGCTGAATCACCAAATTGTAGAAAAATTCGACTCTTCAATATAATCGCAGCCTCTGCCGAGCCTCCCTCCGAACAGAGAGAGATAATCCCGGCTACCGATGGCCACCGACTTTAGTTGCATCCCCATCATTGGTAAACTCCGCATCCAGTTCCGTAATCTTTTCGTACTAGGAATCTGATTATCCTCAAATTTTGACATCCTTCGGTTCTTTTCTTCACTTGAACTCTACAATTTTTCAATAACACGTTACGCATTTGCTTTTGCAAGTGAATTTAAATGCTTACCAGTTACAATTGAAAATATTTTATGCTTGTATTTCATGAATAAAGAAGTATCGAGTAAAATCTGCAAGAGTCAAGAGGAGTCCCGCGCTGTGTGCTTTGTTTCTTATATCACTGTTTCATTCTTGAAAGCAGATATTAACGCCCTTATAGCCAAGTCCGATGACCCAAATATTTCTGAGGACCCTGCAGTTTCTGAGGTTGTTAGACAATTGGATCAGGCTTGCAGAGAGGCAGGGTTCTTCTACGTGGTACTTTACCGTCGATTCTCTGTATCTTTTGACATTTGTTTCTATTACTCTCTCCCTTGGTTTAGTTAGTGTTCTGGCTGGAGAAAAAATAGCACTATATTATTTTTGGAGATTGGGATGAATCATTACATTCTGCAATTCTTCAATCTGTTTATTTTTCCATTGTTTTCTGGGACATAAGGCTTATTCAGTAGCTTCCTTCGCTCTTTATTAACTCAGTGAAGAGTTCTGCTGGTCTAAACTGTAAGCAATGTTGTGGAATGTTGAAGAGTATACCATTTATAATGATAATTCTAAAAATGATTCCAATTTGAGATGAATTTAACAAGTTAAACCGTCTTTTAGCAACTTTTCTTGACATCAGTGAGGTAGTTCACTATGACTGGAGGAAGTTTTCTACACAGTGGGTCCACCAGCACCTCTATCAGCATATCCGATATTATTACTTTCTTACAGATTCCCTTTTTTTTTGGGAAAAACGTTATGTCACTTGCGATGGTTAGTAACTAAAATCAGCAGTAATTGAAATGTAAACATAATTGCAATTTGCAAAAGGGGAATATGGAAGGAGGAGCACGCAGTAACTGAAGAGATATATGCGTTTGACTTGCATTTATCTCGTAAATTAGATAAAGTGTAATGAGTCTCACATCGGGGAATTAAGCTCTTAAAGTGAGGTTTATAAGTACATTGGGTTCTCCCTCCTCATAGGCTAGCTTTTGGGGGTTGGGTTCTCCCTTTAGGCTTGTGCTTATCACATTGGTGCTTTCATTGAGAGTCAGTGTCGCGGAGAGGGCTACCCACGGAGGGTTCTGACCGGCAGAGGCCGAGTGAAGTGCCGTGGAGTGAAGCCGCCAAGGACGTCGGCTCTTGAGGGGGTGACTATATAATGAGTCCCACATTGAGGAATTAAGCTCTTAGAGTGAGGTTTATAAGTCCATTGGGTTCTTCCTTCTCATAGGCTAGTTTTTGGGGATTGGACTCTCCTTTTAGGCTTGTGCTCATTACATAAAGTCACGTGTATATGGCTTCTAGGAAATTTGTTGCCATCTCCCAATGGGTCATTTCTGCGAAGTTATATATTTTCTGCATGTTTCAAATCAAGACTATGGCCATTAAAGTGGTTGGTGTTTTCAATTCTTCCTCATTGATCAGAAAGGTCATGGTATTCCTGATACTCTTCTCAAAGAGGTTAAAGATGTAACACGCAGATTCTTTCAACTTCCATACGAAGAAAAGACGAAGATCAAAATTACTGCTGGTACTGGTTACAGGTTTGTTTCACTGTGCATAGATTCCCTGCATTACAAATTATTATATGCAGATCATTTGTGAGTTTTCCACATCAGAGTTAACCATTTTAACTTCTGAATTGAATGCAGAGGATATCAGAGGATTGGAGAAAACATAACTAAAGGCGTACCTGATATGCATGAAGCTATAGATGTAGGTCTTAATTGTTTCCTTTCGACACAAAGTAATTATTCTTGTTTCAATGCTTTGTCACTACTCACTAGTTTACGTGACAAAACTACATACATTGAAGACCACCATCTGCTCTTCCCTCAAACTCTTCTCTCAGTGATCTAATGTATTTTGTACATTAGAAATATCAAAATCAACTCGATGATGCAGAATGTATAGAAACCTCTCATTTGTTCTTTTATTCTGCGATTTGAGACCAGCATTACCGGCTTAATAAGTTAACCAACAACTCCTTTTCCTGGAACAGTGCTATAAGGAAGTGACAGGGGGGATGTATGGAACGCTTGGAAAACCCATGGAAGGATGCAACCAGTGGTATGTGAAATCTTTAATTGATGCCTGTATTCCCGCCACCCCTCCCACAACGTTTGGCTGAGTATGATGCTCATGAGAGTAAATAAATATACATACCCTTGTTAGAGTCACTAGGCGTGGGTTAGTGAGGAAGGATTTGGGTTGTATGATGGATAATTAACATTGAGCAGAGGTTTTTATAGTAAGTAAATGTATTATGGAACTCATGATTATAAAGTTTGGACTCACTTCCCATTATATTTCGGTCTATTGTGCAGGCCACAAAATCCTCCAAACTTCAAAGCTCTTATGGAGGAGTATATTAGTCTTTGCACAGGCGTGTTTTGGTCTCCCTCACTTCTGTTGCTTGTACTTCATATAAATAGGCTTCTTATGGTTGAACTTCTTTTTTTTTACGTGGTTTCTTGGTACCCGCAGGGCTTGCAAGAAAAATTATGAGGGGAATTGCTTTAGCATTGGGAGGATCACCGGATGAATTTGAAGGTCAGAGAGCTGGGGATCCATTTTGGGTTATGAGACTCATTGGTTATCCAGGTGCATCTACTGCAAATGGAAAAGCTGACGTCAAAAATGACATTGGATGGTAATGGAAAATTGCAGTTCTCGGGGTTTGCCCTTCTATTTTTATCATTGAGTATTACATGACTCATTTCTTCCACATTTTGTTCCTCTTACTTCTCCATAACTAATCCAGTGGAGCTCACACTGATTACGGTAAATCTTGCTGACCTTAAAATTGTTTTTTTTTTTTGAACCATCTGACCTTAAATTTGTTAGAAAAGTAAAATGTTTGGCAAATCACTCTCAGTCATCCTGGTCTGTTTGCTTGACAGGTTTATTGACATTGCTTAATCAGGATGACGATATAAATGCACTCCAGGTATGCACTTCACTCAGATCAGTCCTGTAAGGGCACAGCGATGGATGTTACATTCATTTTCTGGGATTCTTCAGGAAACCAATCACTCATCTTAAAATTCATATTGTTGAAGGTGAAAAACCTGTCTGGGGAATGGATATCAGCACCTCCGGTTCCTGGAGCATTTGTGTGCAACATCGGTGACATGCTAAAGGTACACAAACGTCGAACTTTCATCTTTTCATTTAACAAAAGTTGATTCACATACTTATTTCGCACATTGTAAGTCAGACTGTTTTTACTTTCTCGGATTCTATGAGTAACGGGATTGGCAGTGCAGATATATTCCAATGGTTTGTACGAGTCAACTCTGCATCGAGTGATAAACAACTCAGAAAGATACAGAGTCAGCGTGGTATATTTTTACGAGGTGATAAGCAATTTTCTGCGAGCTTATTTCTGCGCTGCTTCTTGTTTTGGATTGTTTGGTAGCTAATGTGGGGTGGTGCACATGTGATGGAACAGACAAACTTTGATACGGCAGTGGAGCCTTTGGATACATTTAAAACGAGATCGAAAGGTCCCAACAAGTTCAAAAGAGCCGTGTATGGCGAGCATCTAGTTAGCAAGGTCACCACCAACTTCGTTGATATCTAGATCTTGTTTGTTATCGAACATGTTTCGTTTATTTTTTATTTATATCTACTGCTAACCTTGGAAACTACCCACGTGTTCCTTATCCATTAACTTATTCCTTCTCAAAGTTTACGTTCACATACCAGAAATTAGCAGTTCACAATAGTTAGCCAGATTTCAAAAAACTTCAGATTCATCCGAACATTTTCATATCTATCTATCATGGCATCGTTTTACTACATACTCATAATTAAATAGGTTTTCTCCTTTTGTGTTCATATTTATAATACGACCGTTAAAGATGTGGAACGCAAATCTCAGGGAATAATTTAACGATAGATATATAAGGTGGGTCAAATCCTCGAAGCGACCAAAGCAGTGGTGTGAAGTGTGAACAAGAAAGATGAAAGAGTCACAAAACTTAATTAAAGGGGGCTGTGTTTGAACAGGAATTGAATGAATCCAAATAAAAACTTTGACTTGGACTGCAAGGAGGGCATGTGAGTGGAGGAGAAAAGAAACAAAAGAAGGGTATTTATTAATATGGACGATTGAGGAAGCCAGTAGCGTGGGGTGTGAATTTAAGTGGATGATGATGATGAAGATGGATGAAGAAGGGAGGGTCCAATGGGCACAACAAAGTTGACGTTAAGGCAAAGGCAAAGGCAAAGTGAGAAAGACAACAAATTTGGGAACAAGGGAGGACCCTTCTAGTGCCCCCAACATGTCAATCAATTCTCCACCCACCCTTTTTGACTTTTGCCTTCGTTTTTCCCCAACAAAACTCTTTTTCTCCTCCTCCTATTTTCTACATCACCAACCATTCATTATTCTTTGTTTCACCAAATCCTGCCAACTATTATTTGCCTACGCCTCCAACGGTCCAAACAATATTTGCATTCAAACAACTCTCGCTCTCCCTCCCTGTTTTTTTTTTCCCTTTCATTTTTGCCTCTATAAACTTCAGCGAGTTTTGGAAAATCACGAAATCATAGTTTCAAAAATCGTTTTTTTAAAAAAAGAAAAAAACTTTTCTCTAGAAACTAAACAAAAAACGTTCACTAATTTGCCGTCCACAACTGGCAACTGCCCTCTGTTTCTTTCTTATGGTCAACCGTCCTCTACGCGACATGTCATGTCCCTACATTTCTATCCAATTCCTTCACTCGGCCCCATTCCTCTCTCTCTCTCTCTCTCTCTCTCTCTCTACAGTTTCAAATCTCAATGCAAACATTGGAAATTCAGACAACTTAAGAAAACAGAGAGAGAGGATTCGGACATCGTGACAGTATCTCGATGATAAAAGCTGAGGGGAGGAGCATCCAAGGTAAGCACCGATAAGGCAAAGGTCAAAAAACAAAAAAGCAATGAAATAGAAAATTCGAAAGCAATCCCCCCACCCCCACCACGCACACACTCTTTCTTTCCATTATGTTGAAACCCGTTACCAAATCCACCTTCTTTCACTTTTCTTTTTTGTTTTAGTTTTATAATAATGGATAATGGATTCACATCGTCTCAGTCTTCAAGAGAGTGAACAGGAAAGACAAAAGGAATCCAATATTGTACAAAAGAAAGGGAGTAAGCAAGTAACCCACTAATCTCCTTCGAGATTAACAAAGCATTACTTCTACAAAGTGCCAACTGCCAACTGCTCCTTTGAAATGTTGAACTAGACCCATAAAACTCAAATATCTTGGGGAGCTCTTCTTCGGCTAAGAAGATTCCAATATGAGATTCGTTGAATCGGTGGCAGAGAGTGAGTGATTGTGATCGCCTTCATAGGTGACTACTAACATGGATGGATCGTCCAGAGCTCGCTCTACGTGTTTGCGTGCTGGACACCCTCTAACACTACTGCACTTGTAGTATCCCCTGTTCCCCAAAAAGCTTTATCAGTATGAGATCTAGTATTAACTCGGAATAGAGTATAAAGGACAAAGACCATTCCGGGTTTTCTAAAATTAACGATTCATCGAAAAAGGAAACTTATAAAAAAAAATTTCCATACAGCTTCTTCCATCACAAATATGGGTCCTTATTATAATTTCAAATAGAGAGATCAAACACTTAAGTTGAATTGAAACCAGAGCTCTATGATAGAGAAAATGTACCTAGGATGAGGGGATCCTTTAATGGGTTTCTGTCCGTACTTCCTCCATGAATAATCATCAGGTGGAATATCAGCCATCTTCAAGCTTATTGCGGGCACCCTCACTTCTCTCTTCAACCGCATTTTTCTGCTACAAAGCATCAATTGAAAGCAGAACATTTAACAACAAAAAACATCTCAAAGATTTTGACTTTTCAAATTCTTAAGGAATGAGTTTAGAGAAAGACCCATCGCTTACCTCTTTTTAGAACAATGGCAACGACTAGAGGAACTGCCGCACTTGCCGGAACCCAAGTTCTCGGAGCTACACTTTCTCTTCAGCGAAGAAGAAGAAAGAGGAGGCTTTCCCGCTGAGGAGACCTGAGACAGATTCGTGATCTGAAAAGCAGTCGCCGGCGACGACGAGGACGGATGTTTACTATCAGTATCGCCAGTAAGAGACGACATAAACGAAGTCGCGGCAGAGGAATACGAGAAATTAATGGTTTTAAACGAGTCCTTCCTCTCAATCACCCCATTTTTTGGGATCAGGGGATGTTGTTCGCCGAGGGGTTGGTGTTGGAGAAGGGCCGGTGGGATCTGCTGCAACGGCGTCGCATAGTAAACTTTGGGCTCAGAAGGTTGTGGCTCGGGCTTTAGATTAACGGCAGGAGGTGGAGGTTGCGGCAGAGGGGCTCTTCTAAATCGAGCATGACCGGTTCTGGTTCGACCCAGAAGAGAAATAACCTTCTTGAACTTGGAAACGGCAACGTCGGCGACGGCTTTGCAGTCCATCTCGATATCGAGGGAAGACTTAGAAGCGGAAGAAGAAGAAGAAGAGTGGAATTGTTGTTGAGTCTGAGAAAGTAACCTGATGAGTTTCTCGACGCTCTCGAGGCCAGAGGCAGCTTCCTGAACAACATTATCATCCATTTTGGCCGCGAAGCTATCGTTCCTGTAACCCACCATGAGCTCCACGGCCATACTCACTGAACCATGAAAGAGGCAGAGAGGAACAGAGAAGATGAACGAATCAAAGAGAAAAAATGAAATGGCAACGATAAAGGGAGAAACCTGGTCAAATAGATTGGATCGGCCTTGGACTAAAAAAATAAAGAAAGGTTTATTTCCTGAAAAAGAAGGAAGGAGGAGGAGTGGGTGATTTGATGGGCAAGGTCACCGAACTGTGACGGTAGAAAAACAAAACACTTGTGAGAGGTCACTGTTACCGTCAAATGTAGGTGGGAAAGGAAGGGATATAGGAGGGGTATTTTGAGGAAGTGCCGTGGGGGATATTGACCTTTTCTGAGGGGTGGGACCCAGGGGAATTATTAATAGAGATGTAAGGGAAGTTAAGGGGGGCATCAGCAAAAAAAAGGTCAAACAAACGTTGGAGCCGCCCGTGTTTGAAAATGGACTCCAATCCCTTGCTTGCTTCCACATGCTTCGGTTGACTTGCTTTGACACCTTATTGTGAGAAAGAGCATATTTTCAGGAAAAAAAAATCTAATAATCTCGGTAAAAATAAATGGTTGAAATTTAATATTTTTAAATTTATTATAATAATTTCAAATTTTAATTTTTATAGTTTATGTTTAAAATAATAGATTTATAAAATATAAAATCTCAACCATCTATTTTTTTTAGTCTAAAAGTCAAGATGGGATTTTGAGAAGGGTAGGAGACAAGAAAACCCAAACCATACTCTCCATTATCTTTCATCCTCATATTCCTCAAATTTATCAATGTTGGAGATTCTTTCCAATGTCAAGGGCAGATTTTGTCTTGAAAATTTTTTAAATGAAATTTTTCCCAAAAAATATAAAAAATAGAGCACTTTAGCCATGACTGTTATCCCTATAAATTTTAATTATTTGTTAACTGAATATGTTAAGTTGACAGTCTACTTGTCATCACGTTATTTTTGTTAAGGTATAAATTTGTTCTGAAAATACATGTGTCAGCCACTTTATTTTTTTAAAAGTTAGATTTAAGAAATTCGGAACAAATTTGCACCCTAATAAAAATAACGTGGATGACATGTGAATTATTAGCATAATATATTTGGTTAAATAATAGTCAAAATTAACTGACATAACGGTTAAGGCAAAACTGCTCTCTCTTTAATACTTCTAAAATAAAGTTGCCACTAAAATTACTTCATTAAAATACCCCTAGTAATAGTCTCTATTTATATATTTATATATATACTCTATTGTTTTATCCTTCTTTGTGGATGAAGATACACGCAGTTCCTCCGCGAAATGTTCTTCAGCCAAACGCTACGAGTATAATTTATACATACCTATTCAATGCTATGGGTACTATTTTCCCTCAATAGCGATGCCATTTTGAGTTATATAATATTACTATATTAATTATCTTGGGTTTTATTTTGGCTTTCTGGCTCCATTCTCGGCAACTAGAGCTGGAAATGAGGGGCATACCATGCGGGCCTCTAGCTAGCAAAATGTTAATCCTAACCCACAATTGTAATTTAGACGGTGAAAAAAAAATCTATTTTCTTAAAAATATTGAAAGTACGAGACATGTACATATAAGTTTGAAGTTGTCTTTCTATCATCAACCATCCCACATATATAAAAATTTTAAAATATAATTCACAATTCAAGAGATAAAATTATTAAATTTGTTAAAGTTTACAAACAAAAAATATCTAATCATCCTCAAGCAATCAATATATAATACTATCTCCAGACTTAATTATAAAACAAAATTTATAATACAATTTGCAATACAAACTTTATCCTATAATTAAAATCAGAGGAAATAATTTGGTTTAAAGGAGGAAGGATGTTGAGATTTTTTCTCTGGGTTTTGGAAGGTATTAAGGTGAAAGCATGGGATTTATGGGCTTTATAACATTATTCACCTTCAATAAAAACAATTGTGTAGGCCAGCGGAAAATCCCTAACCCCAACCTTATTCAAATCCATCAGCTCCGAGTTGAGCCTATTTTACAAGTTTTACGGATTTGGATTTCCTCAGTATCCTTCCATCCAGCCGTTTATTCTCCTCTCTTCTTCCATCTCAGATTAAATTTTAATTGAAATTAATAGTGCAGATGAGGGTTACTGAGGAATGAGAAGGGAAAGATACTGAGAAAATCCACTCTCAAGTTTTACTGGCAAAATTTCCACCCTCTCAAAATTTTTGCTCATTAAACAGATTTTCTTTCATCCCTAATTGAATTAATCAATATTGACACACATGTGTGAGAGTATTATATTTTGTTTGGCCTTCAGCTGTATCAACGGCTCCGTTTGGTATGAAATATACTATAAAACACCAAAGGAGAAAGTTTATTTGGCCCATGATATAATTATATAAGGTAGAGTCGGTAATATAGATTTGAGTCTATGGTTCAACCCACCAATCTATAAAAATTTTGAGGCTCGGGTCACAAAACATTAGTTTCACAGAGATTTGATATAATTTCAAGAATAGAGATGAAAATCAAAACTCGTCAAAATTATAATAATGGGTCATTAACCTCTAACCAATATTTTATGAACCATAGAGACTAAGGTCGACAACTTAAAACTATAAGCACAGAGAGCTAAAATTCAGCGAAACTATAAGGGCTAAAAATGAATATGATATTAGCCCATGAATGAAAAATAAAATAAAAACTAATTTTAACTAATATATTTGTATAAATTAATTAGCAGTACCTTAGATTTCAAAATCAAAGGTGTGTGATTCGATAAAAGCTTCAAGCTTTCAATGAGCACATCATTTCTATATAGAAAGTTGATGCAATAAAAGTTTTTTTGGGGGGATTATTTAAAGTCATCATCATTTCATATTAACTCAGCTCGGTGTTTATGAGCAAAAAGGTGAAGTTAGGAGAGGCAGATATGCATCTGAATAGGATGAAGAAAGCTACTAGCACCAAACTAGTTTAGGAGCAGTGATAATTATTATGATCACTTAAAAAAATACGAAGGGTTATGGAGGTAGTAAAGCAAGCTAAGTTACGTTGAGCCGCACTAATGATGGGGGTGGGTGGCTAACTAATTAAACAATTTAATTAGAGGGAAGGCATTATAGAGCAAAGTGTGTCACACTTTTCATAGTCAATGCCCACATTTATCTGACACGCGAATGATGATTATTTGTTCTTTATGCGATTCAAAGATGAAAACCAATTGACATTTGCCAAACAATTCCACGTACTTGAACTGGGGCATTCAATATGCTTAATTACAATAGCCTCCGCTTGTAATTACAAAAGATCTAAGGAGTTACTTAAATCATTTTAGAATATTTTTATTTTTTCTCTAAAATAATTAGTCTAACTAATAAATTAATATATAATCTAAAATTCTTATTACAAGGCACCAACTAACAAGTGTTTTTTATCCTTTTTATATGACACTCGCAAGTTTTCAAGATGTGATTAATTTATTTTTCTATACTTGCTCATATTTAATAAGGATAGTACTCCCTCTGGTTCTTATTATAAGACACCAACTACTATTTCTCACAAACCAAGGAATGAAAGTTAACTCATTAATTAAGTCTAAAATTAATAAATGTTTCCAGCTTCACCTTTATTTTAATGATGCAGCTTTGAATGAGTTAGTTAAAAATAAGGGCATAATAGGAAAAAAGTAAGAAATGAGTTAGTTAAAGTAAGTTAGTGTCTTATAATATGGACAAAAAAATATTGGTAGTTGGTGTTTTATAATAAGAATCAGAGGGAGCAATAGATAGTACTATATTTGAGTTTAGGGTTATTAGTTGGGGTAATATTGGAAGTCACTTGAATTTTAAGATAATCTTAATGTTTTTAGCTAATTTTATTGGTTTATAAGAATTGATAGTTGGTGTCTTATAATAAAAATCAGGAGAATAATTAAGTAACTTATTTAATTTTCTTAATTTCAAAAAAAAAATCAACTCGGCATATAATTAACACCGGAGGTGATACTTGATTTGGCGAGGTGGAAAAAAACTACTACTATTAGTGACTAAAATGGGACTAGTTAAAAAAGAGAAGAAGGGATCAATGGTTTTGTTTGTTGATTGGGTAATAAAAGGAATAAAGAGTCATGAGTTGAATTTATTTGTGTGGGTGAGTGGACCAAAAAGTCAACAGACGAAAACATTGACGTCGAGAACCTTACTCATCATATGAGACAAACGGCATGGAAATAAGGAATACGTGTCAGACTTCTCTTCTTCTCCTACTTTTCTATTCTACCCACAAATTTAATATTATGTCACAAAAACATTTAGGAAAAATAAATCTAGACAGCGATAAAATTTAGATGCTCATCAACAAGGTTAGCGCTTGATTAAACTAAATCCTGTTATTGCAGTGTCCACCCTTATAATTAAAAGTTTTTGCATCTTGTCTTGGGAAATAGCCAAAACGACTTTAGATTTACAGGCGAATATAATGCGTGAGGTTGGTTGTTTGGACGGACAATTCACACCTTACTATTGTTTTTTTGTTCCCCAATTCATTTGCTCAATGTCTCTTTGAAGTGAATGCATGGAAATAGATTAGACCAGGTCAAACTTTAATTAAAAAGCTCTAAATATGTAATAGGAATATAAAGTTTGAGCCTACATGGAGGCTTTTTTTTTTTAAGACTCAAGCTTAAACCTACATGAGATTTGGTCAAGTCTAAAGTTTTTTCACGAGCCTATTTATATTGTACTCTCTCTAGTTTTTATTATAAGACACTAGCTATCAGAAGTTTTTTTTATCCTTATTATAAGGTACCAACTGGCTTTAATCAACTTATTTATTACTATTTTTTAATTATACCCTTATTTTTAACTAACTTCTTAAATTTACATCATTAAAGTTGGGGTAAAATTGGAAATATTAATCACTAGTTTAATAATTTAACTTTCATTACTTGATCCACGAGAAATGATAATTAATGCCTTATAATAAGAACTATAAGAAATAGGCATTTAAAAATGTCTTTGCAGGCTTTGAAGATTATAGGTAGGCTTTTACTCTATTAAAACCTTTTTAATACATATAGGCTTTTGATATGTTTCAAAGTTAACACATTTATAAATTTTAGGCTTTAAATAGGCTTAAGTTGTGTGTGCGTGAGATATAAATAAAATTATATTTTTTTGTATGAACAGGTCAAATTTGAAGATTTAGAGGCCATACTTTGATCAAATATGTATAAACTATTTACATATTTAAATATTTAAATAGGCATTTGTCTGATCTTTAAAATAAACAAGTCATGTCCTAAACAAATCAGATCGTAAAATACCTAATACCTAATAAAGATCTGACCTATTTCTAGAGATCTCTTCATGAGTACTCGTACTCCGTTAATTAACGCTTCTCGTTTTGGGTCAATTCTTTTTAATGAGCTGATGAGATGCAAACAAGGGATGGACTAAAAGGATTTGCTTCCACACATAATCGTTTTAACTGAAATAAACTCCACTCTTAAATGGGTCCATAAATATATTCAAACATTTGTTGCCAACAAACTATATATATTTTTTTAAAGATATTGTCATAAAATCATTAACTTGTCAAAGGTGGCACCATAATTCCAGGTTAATTAACCAATTTTATGACGCGGCAGGTCTGAACACGGTGAAGTGACCAAATTTACGTTCTAATAGCAATGTGATGGAGACGTTCATTGTCGATAATTTTACGTGTCATCTTTTTAAAAAATTAAAATCAAAGTGGAATGGTTGTTTGGCTTGCCATAGTTACTTGTGTAGATATTTTAATTCAATTTGAGACAAGTGATCACACCTAGTTGGCAATCACAGCCCACAGACCATTATTAATTATAAGCAAGCTGACCGCATATAAAAGAAAGGAATAAAAACGGTAGGTGGCATAATTTATAAAAAAAAATGAACCAATAAGTAAAGAAGACCGAAAAACAAAGATTCGGTGCTTGCTCTTCATTAAGTCTTGCTGATTGTCCTGAGCATGATAAACTATTTACTCATTTTAAATATAAGATATTGTTGATTTTTTTGAAAAGATTAAAGAAATTAAATAAGTTATTTAATCATATTATATATTACATATCCTTACATTATATCTTAATTTATTGATCAAACTAATTAGTTTAGAGGAAAAAAATTACTGTAAAGTCATTTATTTTGTTTCATTAATATCTCAAAAAAAAAAAATAAAGTTTGTTTTATATTTATAATAGGATGGAGTCGTTATTATTGATTGATTACTAAAATAATATTATTGGAATGCAAATCTTGAGTCTACGTGAAGAGAGACAACATTCAACGTGGTGGTTGGTTTGAAGTAGAGAATCTCATTGTCCAGCCACCTCTTGCTCGATCGACAAATGACAATGCTCCCATCTCTCCTAATATTTTTTTTTTTTAAATACCTCATATTTATCTTCTTCTTTTTTATTTGCATGTGGCGAATAATTTGTCTTAAATCCAAGTTTTTTTTTTGATATAAAAAAGTTTTGGAAGGGTTTGACACCAGTCCCCTACCAAAGTCAGGGTACAGCCTCGGGCTCTATGAGCACTTACTAGGGACTTACGAGTTTTAGTTCACGCTGCATGAAAATCCTGATTCTTGGTCTTCATTGCCAGCACATTAACAAAATGATCAGTACAATTTTCACACAAATCAGTTTCTCGACGCAGACTTTTTTCCCATTGCTCCCTGTGGTGTGTTTGTTTTTATTGTTAATGTTAAAAAATTATTTGTTTTCAGTTATTGATAGCTGATAAAGATTGATTAAAAAAAAAGAAACTGATAAAGGTTTTATTACTAGTGGAGCGATCAAGGCCCATAGGCCCAATTCCTCTTTTTATTCTTCCGTTTACAAAAGGAAGGCCCATTGGGGATACTAATTGCGACGAACTAGTTATTTCACAAAACACTAATGATTTCATGATTGTTTTATGATATTTATAAGAAAAAGATGACGGCCTGAAATTATAAAATAAAAATGAGTCTCGTGTAACTAAATATATAATGAGAAAATAACAAGACAAATGGAGTTTAACACAACTAAAATATGGCCAGATCATAACACCATTCATATGCCATGAATTTCTATGGGATTATTACATATAAGAAAAACTTTGTTCATTCATTTTGTAAATATTAAATGGACTTCATTGACAGTTTTTAAATATATGAAGTTAATAATGTTAAACAAATCTATGTAGATCGCTGATCGTGGACTTATACTTTAATTTGACTGTTAACAATATTTAAAACTTGTGAAAACTACCACTTGCCATCCTCAACAAACAATTTCATTTATTGCGTAAATTACACAATAAACAATATTTTGTATTAAAAATATGAGGTTTTATATTACATATATAAATAAAGACGTATATGTGTGTATGATTTTTTTTGTTTGTTTAGTTTGTACCGCAATTTTAGACAAGCCAGTGGCTTTTAAGGTTCGCATTTACATATGCGAACTAGAAATCTTAATGGATACAAGCTCAATGATTTTTATTTTTTTTTTCCAAGCACAAAATATCCTCATGTTGAAAATAATCTTGCTAAAGGTACAGTTGGACTCTTGTGTTTGGTTTGAAGAGATCAGAGAAATTTTTTTTACCTCATATTAATCAAATTATCCTTGAAAATTTTTCAATATTTAAAAAATATACTCTCAACAAATAAAAAAGAATATTCTTTTTATTAATAATAATTTAGTAAAAGTTTTCTCTACCTTTTGCATCCTCCTTAAACATGTTGTGAGGGATTGATCCTGATAGAGTGAGCTCCCCATTGGTTAATTTAATGAATTAATTTTTTCTGGGTAGAAAGATTGAATGAACTAGTTGATTAGGTGGTGGGGTTAGGATCTAAGCCTGAGCCCACAAGTTGAAGTGGGCTCTCAGATTCTATTTTAGTCTGAAAGGCTATTCTACCAAAAAAAAAAACATCAAAGATGGAAACAAAAACACCTACTCTACCATCGTCGTGGGTTCGATCCACTCTGTCGTCGCTGGGACTCCTTTAGTAGGCGATCTCGTAAGTCCCTAGTAAGTGCTCATAGAGCCCGAGGCCGTGCCCTGACCTTGGCGGGGGACTGGTGTCGAACCCTTCCAAAACTTTTATTTACCAAAAAAAAAAACACCTACTCTACCTAATATAAATAACAAAACATGTCGTCATGTGCAGATTAATGTTAATAATTATGAATTAGAAGATGGGGTTGTTGTAATTGTTCATAAATGATGAAATGTTGTAATCAAAGCGAGTCAACAGCATCTACCTAATAATATAAATTATGAACCCTCTCGACGGTTGGCTCATCACACGTCACCATTCCTTTGTTCCTAAGCACTACCCTTTTCTGATGCATAAGCTTCAACCTCCCCAACAACACCTCTTCTTTCTTTCACATACTAATCTAAAATATGTAACACTTCGTCCCATTTCACACTTTTGTGTGTTGCAGCATGAATGCATAGAAAAATAAAAAATAAAAATGAGAAACTCGTTTAGTTTTTTGGTGGCCATATTTTGAAGGAAAGCATGCTCTACGATAATATAATAAGGCAACGAGAGCTTGATGAGTTTGGGTTTCTAATCCTATACCTAACTCCTCTCCATCAAATTAAACTCGTGCCTTAGTTTCTCCTTTTCTAATTTTACGTACCAATCGCGCCATACCGAAACGTCTCTCGTTATTTACAGTAATATATTCCATGTATTGCTGTACCAGCGAGTCTTATTGAGGAGGAATCTTTGTCCAAACTTGACATCAAATTAATGCATTTTGCACTAAATAAAGTCAAGAACGTAGTGTCGTCCTGGCATAAGGGTTGCTGGATTTGGTATTGTGGGAGTGGAAATGGGACAACTCACGGATTTGGTAAATAAATACAGATAAGATCCTTATGTTTCCCTACCTCTCCCAGCATTAAATTTAATACATATAATATCTATGATTATTGAATGCTATTGTTGTCAAGCTCACGACTTTATTCTCCAAATATAATATACCGTTTGTTTTTATGTTTATAGTTTTAAAAAATGAGTTGAATTAGTGACAAGTTCGTATTAGTTATAAACTAGATTAAACTTACAAGTTTATACATTAAATTTAGCGTTTTTAGGTCATAAAAACGTGTTAACTTACAATAAAACTCGTGTTAAATTTTTTTGATCTGATAATGATGAAGGACTTTGTACATAACTTTTATAAAATTTATTTATTAAATATGATAAATGATGAAATGTTTATGGATTTAATTTTAATTATTTAAATTTTAAATATATTTAAATCAAATTTTTATTATTTAATTATATATTAATAATACTTACTTAATAATAAAATTAAATTCTTATGAGCTTAAAATATAAGTTTATGTTACTGCTATAAGTTTATTTAAACTTGTAAATTTAACAGTCTTCTTTATTTTTTATTACACGTGTTCGTATTTGATTGAGTGGGTGAAGATAATTTTTCCCCCTCCGGACGTGATATATATCTTGTTTCGATCTTGCTGGGAAAATAGTAACGTTTTACAACAGATGTGAGTATGACAGAGTTGCACTTGGGCCAAAAAAGTACTGACGTTTCGTTTACCCTTTGCCCGTTGACCGAATTAGGCTGTTCGGCTCCGTTGTCCTCATCGACAACAAGTTACTCACGAAAATACAATTAAGGAAACTGAAGGTCTCTAGTATTGAGTCAACATCAATTCATGTCAAATACGAATTTGGCAGGAATCGTATTTTTTATTATTTTAATTTTAGTTTTGAACTATGCCATTCTTTTTTATATTTCATGCGAATTTATAAATACTGGCTTTAATTTCTTTCATAATGTCACAACCATTCTCTCCCGAGCTAACGTGTAAAAATACACATGATCTTTTCCTCTAGGACGTCTAATACCACGTGTTTTTTTTTTTTTAACAAAAATACATAAGTTGATACTATTTTGGAGCAAAAGTCACATCTCATCGTTATGTTACTGTTTATTGTCGTTATATTATTGTTCACTTCATCTCTTTTTCTATCATCACAGTAAACAGTTACATAATGGTGGGATGTGACTTTTGCTCAAAAATGGTAACCACGTGTGTATTTTTGTTAAAATAAAAAGCACGTAGTACTGAATGTTCCTGAGAAAACAGTTCATATATATTTTTGCACGTTAACCTTTCTCTCTCTTACCTCTTTTTCTGTTATTGAAAACACGCACTCTGTTTTTATTTTGTTAATTTGCCAATAATGTTGAGTATTTATACCTTGCCTGAGTCCTTGATTTTCTCCTTGAGACACAGTCGGGTTGGTTTTTTTTTTTTCCTCATTATTTTTATTATCTCATATTCATCTTTAGATTGAACTAATAAATCTTTAGATGAAAATAATAGATGATTTAGATTCAAACGTTATAAAATTATTTCTATAAACTTATGTTTAAACCCTTAAAAACTAATCTACACCAATCATGATTGCAAACCAAAAAAAAAAAGAAAGATTAAGTTATAAAGTATTAAATAATAATTTTATAAAAATATTAAATATAAACCTTATATTTAGTGATTTAAAGGTAGAGGGGAGATCATAAGAAGAGAAATAAGAGTACAATGTTAGATAAGGCATCTTCTAAAATAATTATATGTCCATAGTATAAGTCACTAAAGAGTTATTAATTATCATTTCCAAATTTTACCTCTATTTATTGATATATTAAGAAAGAGGGGAAGGGTGAAACAAATTTGAACATCATAAAAATTGAAATTGTTTGATTAAAAACATATTGATTGTGTTATCAACAGAGGTGACTATGTTTTGAAGCATATGACTCATATTAAATAAAAATTAATTTTTAAAAATTTTATAAAATACATGTATCATTTAAAAATTACTCCTATAAACTAAAAGTCGAAATTCCGTCTAAATTCAATTTGATCCCGATAATTTTTGGGTGCATAATGTAGATAATTTAGATCATATAAAAAAGAGCCCGACACCGAACAACGCGTAAATGAAAAGAAATGCAATGATTTTGACTCACCACCAGGCACCAGCTGCAACCCTTTCTCCTTCGATTGTTGTCTTGTAACCTCATCTCTCTCTTTTCACGATCTTCTTTACAAATCAAATCCCAATTTCAAAGCCCGCTCGCCCTCTCCATCACCCCCCACCGTGGTCGTCAGTTGACTCTCTCTGACTTGGTGGCCTCTTCGGTCCTCCCACATTATGAAGCTCTCGGCGTTGCAGCAGAGCTACCTCAACCGCCGCGCCAACAGCTTCCGAGGATCGCCCCAGTTAGATTCCTCCGGCGACGGCCCCATCAAGTCTCCAGCTGCTATTTTCTGGCTCATACTTCATGGCATCTGTTGTCTCATTAGTCTGGTCCTTGGTTTCCGTTTCTCTCGCCTCGTCTTCTTCTTTCTCGTCTCCACTTCATCCAACAACCTCCACATGGTTCCCTTCCGCACTGCCACTCAATTCACTGGATCCCTCGATTTGCAATCCGCTCTAATTTCCAATCCCTTAGCCAACATTGATAATCCTGCTAATAGAACCACCATTGCTAGCTCTACCAGCCGGGTCATCGTTGGGCGGCATGGAATCCGAATCCGACCTTGGCCACATCCAGATCCCGTGGAGGTGATGAAGGCTCACCAGATAATTAACAGAGTTCAGAGGGAGCAGAGGCTCCAGTTTGGCGTGAAGAGCCCTAGGACGGTGATTGCGGTCACACCTACTTATGTACGGACGTTTCAGGCTCTTCATTTGACTGGGGTGATGCACTCGCTAATGCTGGTGCCATACGACCTTGTGTGGATTGTGGTGGAGGCCGGACGAGTCACCAATGAGACCTCTTCAATTATTGCCAAGTCCGGGCTCAGAACCATCCACGTTGGGTTCAATCAACGGATGCCAAATTCATGGGAGGGAAGGCATAAATTGGAGGCTCGGATGCGGCTTCACGCTTTGAGGTGAATTTCTTGTTCTATGCACTACCAATTAACTACAGTTTCGTTACTTAGGAAACGCAACCGTGTATTTTCTGACTATTAGGGATTAAAATGTTCTTTTATGCTGAAAATAATAAAAATACATGATAACTCTTTTTCCCTCTTCATTGTTTGGCCAGCCCCCTTACATGATTTGGAAGGAATTGCTTGTTTGTAATTTTGTGGTTTGCTTATATTCCTATATGTGCAACAGAATTGTGAGAAAAGAGAAGCTGGATGGAGTTGTGATGTTTGCGGATGACAGTAATATGCATAGTATGGAGTTATTTGATGAAATCCAAAGTGTGAAAGGGATGGGTGCTGTTTCAGTTGGAATACTTGTACATTCTGCCAATACAGATGAATCTACATCCCTGCCTCAAGGAAAGGATGGGGAGGAAGCCCCCACAATACCCGTGCAAGGTCCTGCTTGTAATTCTAGCAATAAATTGGTTGGGTGGCACACCTTCAATTCACTACCATATGCTGGAAAAGGTGCCGTTTACATTGATGACCGAGCACCTGTGCTGCCCCAAAAACTCGAATGGTCTGGGTTTGTGTTGAATTCCAGATTGCTCTGGAAGGATGTTGATAAACCAGAGTGGATTAGGGACCTTGATGCATTAGATGGAGTTGATGAGGACATAGAGAGTCCACTGTCTTTGCTCAAGGACACCTCTGTGGTGGAACCACTTGGTAGCTGTGGACGCCAAGTTTTGCTTTGGTGGCTGCGTGTTGAAGCTCGGACAGACAGCAAATTCCCTCCCAGGTGAGCCATGTTCCCTCTTGATTTTCATTAGAGTTCCTACCTATGTTTTAGCTGTAATAAACTTCTTATTTCTTCATGTGCACACGCAAGTGCTCATTTTAAAACATGCTTCGTATGCTTGAAAACTCTTGTTTGGTGGCACACAAGAACTTCTGATTGCTGATACTATGATCGCTTTGTGGCACATGTCAACTATGGCTCATGGACTACTGTTTTTTTTTTACTTTATCTTTTTTTTTTTTTGGGGGGGGGGGTGTTATAATCCAGACTGTTTTAAACTGAATGATCTTATCATTGCTTTCTCAACGACCAAAAGTATGCTCTGGTGACCTGGCTCACATCTAGGAATTACCACTTGTGAGATTATATTTTGTTTGCAATGTGGCGTTATCCTAGTGTTTAGATTAAAGTGTAAAAGGCATAATGAAACAATAAGAAAATTTAAAAAAAAAAAAGAAAAAAAAAGGATTGGCCAAAGAAAAGAATTTGTTGAAGCTACATAGCACCGTGATAACGGTACTTCAACTGAGAAATGTATATATCCCGTCTCCTTTTGCCCAAACATATAGCCCGTCCCAAGTGCATATCCCGCGGTTACTCTTTTTTAGCATCTGTTATTTGCTTAGTCAACTTCTCTGTTCGCAAAGTCTCTGCTTCTGAAATTTGTTTCTACATGCTGTTGTTTCCCTTGAAAATGGGAGTCATCGTTGCAGGTGATAGATTTTTCCCCTAGGGTTCCAATGAAGTTAACTATTGTTACATTAAAAATGCTGGACTTCATCAGTCCCTAAAGCGTCACGTGTCAAGAACCTGCCATCAAAGCAGATATTACGTGGATTTATATCTTCTCAGAACTTTAAATCTAGTAGCAGTATCTTATCATGAATCTGTGCATACATCTGAACATTTGACTCAAATTAATGCAGATGGATAATTGACCCTCCTTTAGACATCACTGTTCCATCGAAACGGACTCCATGGCCAGATGCTCCTCCTGAGCTCCCATCAAATGAAAAGGTGTCAATTAGCACTCAAGAACAGCCGACAAAACATTCTACAAAATCTCGATTGTCCAGATCCAGGCGCAGCCGAAAGAGAAAGAGTGAAATCAAAGTGATCGGTTCACAATTCTCTACACATTCTGAACAAAACTAAGATGGCGCAATAATAGCATCCGAGAGTTTCATTGCCTTGTGGATACAAGACTGCTGTCTGCTGGCCTTGGGCAAGTATTGCATGAATTTGACCAAATGGAGAAGCTGGCCACAACATTTGTATTGTTTGCATTTGTTTATTTTCTCTTTATAAAAGAAATATCCATCTGAAGTTCTTAAGTTGGTAGATATAGTCAGTCACACTTTTTAGAAGCAAACGCAAGCGAACGGAGTGCTAAATTCGTGTACGACCTTTTAGCTGGGGTGTTAAAACATATATTCTTGTCACGCAAGTTGATAAACTACATGCCTGGTTTGGATCATGGCATTGGAGTATATAGCATGGGAATGTGAGAGCTTATTCCACTCATCGCGTTTGATTAGCAGCAATTCAGTTGTGATTCCATTTTGCGTAGGGATTCATTCTTTCAATCGAGGAATTTGGATTCCATCAAATTTTTTTATGGAAATGCCCACTGATCTTGGAAACGGTATGTAAGTTTTCATGTATTCCTTTAGGATATTATTTTGGGGAAATTGCAACCAGATTTCAATTAAGAGATTTATTGACAACCGGGTCTCTTGAAATTATTAAGTTGTAGTGAGGTTTTAAGGGGTTTGGGTGCAATTAATTCTATAAGTGAAAATACAATATTGCCCTTCAATGAATTTTGAATTTCCCCAAAATACGACTAAGTCCTAAAATTTCTAGCCTTTTTTTTCAAAATTCAATGAAGGGCAAAATAGTATTTTTTAAATTTAATTACACCCAGGGCCCTCAAAACTTTATTGTAATTTGATGATTTCAAGGAATTTGATTGTCATTAAGTCTGTTAACGGGGGACTTGACTACATTTTTTTGAAATATTATACAGAGTAATTTTTAATTTCATGCAAAGAGTTTTTTAGCTATTGTTTTTAGGGGAAATCACACTAAGTCCCAACTCAAAAAATAACAATATTTGTAAAGTCCATAACTTATAAATGAAGACTTTTCCATTTGTTATTGACAAGTTATAAAAAGCTTCTTATATTATTTTCTAAAATTGAATACTTAATGTGATTTTCCCTTATTTTTATCCAACCGAACTTAATATAAAGTAAGAAACTCATTTTTAATCATTTATTAAACAAAAATAATATATTCCGTTAGAACTAATTCTTAGTATCATGCAAAAATATTTCAAAGTTCTTAGTTGAATTTTGTCCCCAGGTAAGTAACCCCATTGCTCCATTTGGGGAATCATTTTGTGGACAAAAGCGAAAAGGCATACAATTAAAATGGCCACGATCATTTATAAAAAGGTTTTATCATATGTTAGGACGGGGAGGAAATTAAGAGGAAAAAAAATTATAAGAGAAAACTCACAAAAATAATAAAATTTTTTAGAAGTTTTCATTCCTAATATTCCCTCTTTTTATTTTTCCCTCACTTTGTCTCGCCATACAAAAGTAAATGTTGTCCCAAATTTTATTTTTAGAATATGGTGGGAGAAAATATCAAATAGAACAACAACCCATGTTCAAAAGCATAGCCAAATCTTGGTGGCGAGGGAGAAATATTTGGCTATTTGCAGAAGTGCGCGCGCGTGTGTGTGTGTGCACAGATGCGAGTTTCAGCTGCCAGAAGGAATCGGAATCAACCGACCTCCTGTTATTTTTGACATGAAAAGATGAAAGCCCATTACACCGGCATCGCTCATTCTTAAAGAACTATCCCTGTCGAAGGCACCGTTCCCCGTGTGATCTCTTGATCAAGACTTGCATCCGATTCCTTCCACAGAAAGCTGGGCCAAATTGCTTTCTCGACGCGGGCTAACTCATTGGAAAAGATCATAACATGTGAGGATGTTAGAATTAGTGAATGTAAATAAGGATTAGTATTGTCTCTAGATATGCTAGCTGTCATAGGACACATGTATGGCTAGGATTCCTTTGTACATATATTCTGTTATTCATTTCTGACTATATATAATACAGTGACCAGAGGAGGCGAATCATCCTTTTTGGGCAATACAATTTCCTTTTGTCCTATCTTTCTTTCTTGGTATCAGAGGCAAGGAATATTTTTCTTTCTCTCACTCTCCTCCATTTTAACCTATCTTTTTGTTTTCACTCAATGGCTTCCCCTGTGAACGGCGCCTCCTCTTTAAACCAGTCCGATGTTGTCTCTCTTTCCGGTAGCCATAAGAACTATGCTCTTTTTCAGTCATCGAGCTAAACCTCGTCGATCAAGTTGGATCGTACGAACTACTTAGTTTGGGAATCAGTTGTTTTACCACTGATTGAGGGAAATCGTTTGTCTCATCACATAGACTCCGATTTCTCTGTTCCTCCTTTCACCACCGTGTTGCCGAACTCCACCACGGTGGTTCCTAACCCAGACTTTGAAGAATGGTATTCAGTCGATCGAATGCTTATGGGCTGGCTCCGAAACACAATGACCCTTGATGTCGGCACTCAGCTCCTTCATTGTCGTACTGCCCTGGAGCTTTGGAATGAAGCTCGTGCTCTTACTTCTGCTGCGTCAAAGGCTCAAATAATGGTATACAGATCTGAGTTACATAACACGCGTAAGAATGCCCTTTCTAGGGCTGATTATTTGTCTCGTATGAAACGAACTGCTGATTGTCTTGCTCTCGCCGGGTCTCCTATTTCGGTTGATGAGCTCATTCTCTACACTTTGAATGACCTTGACGGTGAGTACAATGCTATTGTTGTTAAACTCATCGATCAAGAGCGTTTGACTTGGGTTGACGCACAATCAGCCCTACTTGCATTTGAATCTCGTTTGGAGCAACTCAATCAATTCTCCTCCCTCTCCATTCAGCCTACTGCTAATTTTGCTTCCAAAAATGCTGAACCAGACCATCAGGCTGATTGTTCCAGCCGTGGACCATGCAGAGGTGGAGGTCGTGGCTCAGGACGACGCGCTCGAGGCCGCTCCTCTCAACACAACTCTGGCCGACCCTACTGTGATCTATGTGAACGATCTGGCCATCGTGTTTCCAACTGCTACAAGAGGTTTGATAAGAGTTTTCGTCCACCATCTCACTCTATTCCTTAGTCCTACGTTGATGATTCAGAAATTGTTGCTGATCCTGATTGGTATATGGATAGTGGTGCTAATCACCATGTGGTTTCAGATTCCTCTCCACTTGAATCAGTAAAACTTGTCGGTGGTAAGGCTACCTTACTCTCTTATACTGGATCTAAAACGAAAATTCTTGGTATTGGACAAACCTCTATTCCCTGTTCAGATTCAAAAATCTGTCTCAAATATGTTTTAATTGTGCCTCATATTGCTAAGAATTTATTGAGTGTTCATCAACTTGTTTCCCACAATCCTGTATCAGTTTTATTTACTAATGAAGGGTGTGTTGTGAAGGACAAGCAAACAGGGCAACCATTGATGAAAGGACCTCCAAGGGACGGCCTCTATCCAATGAGAAAAGTAGATTTCCAGGCTCACATTGTTGAAGCTTCTTTGGGCGATGAAGAATTTCTGAATTGGCATTACAAGCTTGGTCATCCAAGCAATAAAATCCTACAGCAAGTGTTAAATGATTGTAATGTCAAAGTCCATATTAGTGATAGTTTTGTTTGTGAAGCTTGTCAATTTGGCAAGTCTAGGAAATTACCTTTTCCCAAGTCATTATCTCATGCATCTTCTCCTTTTGAACTTGTTCACACGGATTTATGGGGACCCTCACCTAAACAATCTATTCATGGATATCGTTATTATGTTCATTTTATTGATGATTTTAGTAGATTTACTTGGTTATATCCTCTCAAGCACAAAGGGAAAACAGTTACCGCATTCAAAAATTTTCAACAAATGGTTGAGACTCATTTCCAAACCAAGATTAAATCCCTTCAATGTGACAATGGTACTGAATACAAACCCCTCATACCAATTGCTGAAAATTGTGGTATTATAATGAGGTTTACATGTCCCTATACTTCTTCACAAAATGGAAGAGCTGAAAGGAAACATAGACATATTGTGGAAATGGGCTTGACTCTGTTGGCCCAAGCTAAACTCCCTCTCACTTATTGGACTGAAGCTTTTCAAACGGCAGTTTATTTAATTAACCGTCTCCCAACTCCTATTCTATAAGGCAAATCTCCCTTGAGTTGGTTGTATAAAAAGGATCCTGACTATCAATCCTTAAAGCCCTTTGGATGTCTTTGCTATCCTTGTTTGAAGCCTTACAATGCTCACAAGTTGGAGTTTCATAGTAAAAAATGTGTATATCTTGGCCCAGCTGCAAATCAAAAGGGCTCAAAATGTTTAAGCCCAACTGGAAGAATTTATGTTTCTAGACATGTAATATTTGACACTAATGTGTTTCCTTGTCATACAGGATTTATGCACCAACAAGGCCCATTAAATGAAACAAGTGAGTCTGTGAGCTTCAACATTACTAATCCATCAATATCTCGAGAGTCATGCTACACGTCTGGTACTTCTCCTTCCTTATTAAATTCATCTCCTTTACACACTTCAAGCCCAAATGCCATATCAGCCCACCAAAGTCCACCTCACCCTCAAAGCCTCCATCATCTCTCCTCACCGTCACCCTCTCTTTTGGACCCCACCAAAACCCACCCACTTACTAATAAGCTCATTTCTTCTACACAAACCACCCAGGCCCATTCCTCTCTTTCCAACTCTTCTCTATCCCCAATATCATGTCCGTCCTCCAGCCCCTCTTCGTCCTCCAACTCTACTCTCTCTCCTTCTTCCTCTCCAACCCATCCTGTACCTCACTCATCTTCTTCTTCTAATTCTAATCTCCACCCGATGACCACTTGCACCAAATCAGGCATTTCAAAACCCAAATACCCCTTTGTAGGCCTTTTCACTACCGAAACTCCCTACCTTCTCTTTCTCGCAGCTGAACCTCGTTCCATACCAGAAGCATTGGTGTCTCCCCACCGGTTTTCAGCCATGAAAGCCGAATATGAAGCTTTCTGAAGCCGATGTGGGTCCTTATGCCTCATCGAGGTCAGAAGCTTGTTGATTGCAAATAGGTCTTCAAGACTAAATTCAAGTCCGACGGTTCTATCCTGAAACACAAAGCTCGGCTGGTGGCAAAGGGATTTCAACAATCAGCTGGTATTGACTATGGTGAAACGTTTAGTCCGGTTGTGAAACCAACCACCATTCAACTTGTTCTCACCCTTGCTGTGACTTTTCGGTGGACTATTCGACAGTTAGATGTGAATAACGCTTTCCTGAATGAATACCTACAGGAAGAAGTTTTCATGACTCAGCCACCTGGTTTTCGTGATTCCAAGAGACCAGGTTATATCTGCAAACTCACGAAGGCTATCTATGGACTTAAACAGGCCCCAAGAGCATGGTTTGATCGACTCCGCACTACACTACTCAGCTGGGGATTTCTCAATACGTGGAGTGATATTTCCCTATTCTTCCTCCGAACCAAACACATACTAGTATTCATTCTCATTTATGTTGATGATATCCTCATTACTGGCAATGACTCCACCTCTGTTCAACGTCTCATTCTTAAGCTGAATTCTGCTTTTTCTCTTAAAGATCTTGGTTCCTTGTACTATTTTCTAGGATTGGAAATTCATCGAGATGTTTTTGGCATTTATATCAATCAGACTAAATACACTCTAGACTTGTTGAAAAGATTTAATATGTTAGACTGTGCCCCTGTACCTACGCCAATGGTAACGGGCAGACAATTTTTTGCTGAAGATGAAATTCCTCTGAAAGATCCCTTTCTTTACAGAAGAGCAATTCGGTCATTACAATACTTAACGACTTCCAGACCTGACATAGCCTTTTCAGTGAACAAACTTAGCCAGTTTCTTGCCAATCCTACTGAAGTACATCTGCAAGGAGTCAAGAGGATTCTGCGATATTTAAAGGGCACACATCACTATGGCTTACACATCAAACCAGTGAAGTCACTACGCCTAATGGCATTCATTGATGCTGATTGGGCCACTAATATTGATGATAGAAAATCTATGGGAGGTTACTGTGTTTATTTGGGGGGAACTCTTGTGTCTTGGTGCTCCAAGAAGCAAAAGGTTGTCTCACGATCAAGCTCCGAATTAGAATACCTTTCTCTATCTGATGGAGCATCAGAGATTAAATGGTTGAGCTCACTACTATCAGAATTGGGATTGTTTGTTCAGCAACCTTCAATTATTTGGTGTGACAATCTAAGTGCCCAAGCTCTTGCTTCAAATCCGATTCATCATGCTAGAAGCAAACATATTGAGATAGATGTTCATTTCATTAGGGATCAAGTCTTATCAGGGAGCATAGGTGTAAGATACGTGCCCTCTTCCCTTCAAGTAGCAGATTGCTTCACCAAGGCCTTATCCTATTCTCAATTTAATTATTTTAGAAACAAACTCGGTATATGTATCACACCCTCTCGTTTGAGGGGGAATGTTAGAATTAGTTAATGTAAATAAGGATTAGTATTGTCTCTAGATATGCTAGCTGTCATAGGACACATGTATGGCTAGGATTCCTTTGTACATATATTCTGTTATTCATTTCTGACTATATATAATACAGTGACCAGAGGAGGCGAATCATCCTTTTTGGGCAATACAATTTCCTTTTGTCCTATCTTTCTTTCTGAGGACCATCCCTACCAATCTAGATTTCTGCTACATCCAAACTCGACCAATACCCATCCACATGGTTTACCAGTTCTGCTCTTCTCTGCTATCTATCTTCTCTCCCCATTATTACTCACCACTTGTTCTTACTCTATTCATGATCCCCTTTCAATAATTGAACGCCCCCTTCTATATTTATATATATGTGTGTGAGTGTAACTCCCATCATCTTCACCTCTTTTCCTCACCCAACAACTCCTGCAATTAATATCCTCAACAATGGCTGCCTCCCCCGCTCTACCTCTTTCTCTTCTTCTGCCTCACTCTAACACTGGCTTTGGGTGACATGTCGGCCATTGTTGGCCATGAGGAGGAGGTGATGGCGGTGTAGGAGGAGTGGCTAGTGAAGAACCAGAAAGTGTCCAATATTAATGGGTTATGAGAGAAGGACAGGAGGTTCGAGGCATTTAAGGATAACTTGAGATTCATAAAGGATCATGATGCTCGGGATAACACAACCTACAAACTTGGGTTGAATATGTTTGCAGATTTAAGGAATGAGGAATACCGTGCGATATACTTGGGAACGAAGATTGATCCAGAGCGAAGTCTCATGAAAGCCAAGAACACTGCCTCTTGTACTCATAACGCCCTTCACGGCTTGCCGCATCACGTTGATTGGAGGTTGAAAAGAGCCGTCAGTACCCAGAGATTGCTATAAATATTTGGGGGGCCACAAAATTTATGAAGGGTGAGTAGCGGGTGGGGAGATTCGGAGCATTTAAATGCATTAAAATATATATATATATGAATAAGAAAAGAAAAAAATATAAAAAAAATATTCATAAAATCAAGTGAATATTGATAAAGATGATGTAATAAGAAAGACAATTATTTTACAAACACATCATTTTAAAAAGCAAGGCTAAATGCTGTTAGAAATGTAGCTACATAAAATTACAATAAAAGGTGGACATTCAATAAGTTCAAGTACATATATTTTAATAACAAAAATATATTACAATAAAAATAATTCCTATGAAGGGTGGCCAAATATATATATTCATGAACTAAAAAAATATTTTGGGGGGACAAATGTATTAGATAAAATATATTTTTACATTATATTAATTTTTTTAAAAAAATCTAAATAAAATAAATTTCTGGAACACCAATTTTTTTTTTTTTGGGGGGTGTCCATGTACCATTGAAGCTCCATCCTTCATCAGGGAAACGGATACTTTGCCCATCCCTCACAGTCTCATCTCGGCTGTCCAAATCTGGATCCAACGGCCGAGAATGGCTTAAAAAAATTTAATTTTTTTTTGTAATTTTTTTTAAAGCATTTTCGGCCGTTGGATCCAGATTTTGGACAGCCGAGATAGGACTGTGAGGATGGGGAGAGAGCTCACTTGGGTAGAGGATCCGGACGCCTTGGTCAGTACCGTGAAAGATCAAGGATCCTACGGTAAGCTTGCCTTTCATTATAATCATCCTCCTGCCAAATTATTCTAGTTTTTTAGAAAATTTTTAGAAATGACGGTTTGAGTTTTGTCTTGAGTTATTTTGTGCTCCCCAAACAAGCACATAATACTCCTCCCTCCTAATTCTCCCGGAGTATGTAGTATGTTGGTTTGATCTTAAATATAAAACATCCATCCATTTCATCTCTAATTTTTATCATATTTTCCCAAGCTAATTTACTTTATTTATAAACCATTATGCAATCTAATGTTATACATGGTTATTTTGGGAAGATCAGGGCATGCTTATTATAATTAAATAGTTTATCATATTTTTTTAATTTATATAAATTAATTAAGTAGCTCTTATATTAAATTCAAAGGGTTAATATTATTTCAGGCAATCCATTGACATCTTCTAACCACTCTATATGTCACTATGTTGTGTGTGAATTCTTAGTAGATATTTTTCATATACTTAAAAAAATTAATACACCAAATAGTTTATCACTTAGCCTTGGTTTGAGGGAAGGGGGTGGGAGGGAAGTTTTTTTTTAGAAATACATTGACTAAATTGCCATTAATAAAAAAAATATTCTTTTTTGTTAATAGTATATTTTAAGAATATTGAAAATTTGTTATAGGCAATTTTGTAAATATGAGAAAAAAAATTTCTCTCTCTACTTTCCCTCTCACTCTCTCCCACACCCTTTTCTCACATCAAACATAGTGTTAAGGTTTGTTTGGTAGCAGGAACATATGAGGAGGGAAAAGAAAGAGAAGTGAAAGGAAGGGAGGGAACTTAAAAGGTGAGTTATTAAAATTTAAAGTCGAGGGAATATAAATGTTTGGGAAGAAGAACAGACAGTTGGTTAAAAGGGAGTGAGAGGTAAAATACCATAATACCCCTGAACAAGAAAAGAACCAGACCTTCCTTGCTCGCTCTCAACTCCACCTTTACTTCCCTCAATGGTCGCCAGTGCCCTTTCCTTCATCCACTATCGCGGGCGAGCCTCTTGCATCACTCCAACATCACCGTCAAGCAGATCGGCTAATAGAGTGAGAGCTTGGACCTTGGGACAAAAATCGGACGAGGAAGAGAGAGAGAGAGAGAGGAAGGTCGACGGCTTTAACACCACGACCGCTGGCTCATCTCAATGACGTCAGAACCAAAGAGCTCAACCCTCACCGACGATGAGAACCACATAAAAAAGCCCAACTTGTGCATTCCTTTTGCTTGTGGGTGTTGCAATTCGGGGGAAGCTCTCCAATGAATTTGTAAAGGTGAGGCCAAGATTCGAACTAAGGAGGCAAAATTGACCCAAATTTTTCTTTCATGGGAGGGAACTTGGGTTGATGCCATTTTTGGTGGGATTCCAAGTTCCTATATTAAGGAAAGATTGACGAGAATTAAAATGGAGGGAGCTTTTGAGCACCAAGCATTTTTTCAGAATGGGAAGATGTTGATCTTCCTTATCCCTCCTTAACATTTTGCGTGCCAAATGGGCCCTAAAATTAGTTGGGCATTCTCAACGGTGACGGCCATAAACAAGATCGTCACTGGCGAGCTCGGGTCGTTGTCGGAGCAACAGCTGGTTGACTGTGACAGAGCATACAACAAAGGCTGCGATGGTGGTCTTATGGACTACGCCTTCGACTACATCATTGCAAATGGTGACATCAACTCAGAGGACGATTATCCTTACGCTAGTGTTTAAGGTCAAAGCAATTCAACTTGGGTCAGTCTCACCATTACCAGTCTTTTGATTTGTTTTGCATCTCTCTAACTCCGCAAAACATAAAAAGATTACTTGTTTGATTTCGATAACTGAAGAAGAATGCCAAGGTAGTGACGATTGATGGGTACGAGGATGTTCCAGCTTGCAATGAGAACACGTTGAAGAAAGCGGTGGCTCATCAGCTGGTGAATGTCGCTGTTGAAGCCAGTGACAAGGCCTTCCAGCTGTATCAATCTTTAAGCTTTTGAATGAGACAACACCGTCTGATCAATTAATTCGCCAGATTCTGCTTATAATTTGTGATATTATGTTGTGTTTCAGGGGGTATTTACCGGAGAATGTGGGACAAATCTAGATCATGGAGTGGTGATTGTAGGATACGGTACTGAAAAATGGAGTGGACTATTGGTTGGTGAAGAACTCATGAGTACAAATTGGGGTGAGGATGGTTAAATCAAGATTCAGAGAAATGTAAGAAGCACCAACACTGGCAAGTACGGGATCGCAATCCTTATTGAAATCCTATTACAATCTTCTGATAAAAGATTATGAATTATGTATCAATGCTATGATTTATTGGTCTCGACATTTCAACATATTTTGGTCAGGACGCTTTGCACAAGTTAAATGTGGTAGTTCTTCTAAACTTAAGCTGATATTACAAATTGGTGTCAACAATTGTACACACATAACCAATATATCAATATATATAACTGAATTTTCAGAGTTAAACAATCCACATGACTCACTCTTCAAAGTTCAAACTGAATATCGAAGCCACTGGTGAAGGACTTTGACAATCTAGGGGAACTGTGCCAATAAATCATTTTCAAAAGGGCGACAAAGCAAGGAATGCGTTAACCACCACCTCAAGCTTGGACGGCTAAACTGTTCTATCTATCGAGATTCGAGAGGTTTGATTATTTAGTCAATTCTGATGTTTCAGTCTAATTATAAAAACCCATTCTTCACGTTGAGTATAAGAAATTTCCATGTTCATACTAATCGTCAACGCAAGGAACTGTCCCAACAAAAAGTATACATGACGGATTTAAGCCCAAATTAAAATCTTTGACAAATGAATGATCTTGCTGACAAAATATTCTGCTACAGAGGGTAAAACAAATACTGATATTCATAATTGACAATTTGAATAACAAATTGAAAAGGGATAATCAACAAGGATAATTGACAACATGTAATGAAGCGACAGAAAGAAAACACTGGCTTTGCCATATTCTTAGCAGCAGTTGGGAAGATAACACAATTCAGTGAGCAACACTGCAATGAACAAGCAATTTTTTAAGTTAACCCAGTACCTAAGACTCGCCTCACATATTGTGAAAATGTCAACATCGTACTTGGACAACTCTTGTAACGATCATGAAAAGCTATCATCAGAGAAGTTATCACCGTTCACACACCTTCTAAGGGCACAAGGAACTATATTTCTTCCGGCCAAAAATACAAACTTGGTTCTCAAAATTGCCAAACGGTTGCTATTGCCACTTGAACAGTTACATTTTCCTGAGCTCCTCCATCACTTGCATCCCCATCCAAAGTTTCAGGCTCAATCTCGTCGAAGCTAAACTCCAATGAACCCCTCCGTTCGCGCAGCCACTTCACAATCCCGCTGGTGACTTTTTTGCACTTTTTAACCTTGATCTTAACCAAATTTGGACAACGCAAAGCAAGAGCTTCAATCCCTGCATTTGTAATCGGACATCCTTTAATGCATAGTTTCTTAAGAGCAACACACTTGGTAGCTATGCTTTCAATCTCAGCATCACCAATGCTGTCAATTCCACAGAGAGCCAACCTCTCCAGGTTTTTACAATTGGAAGCTATTGCCACTATGCTCAAAGACGCAGGATAAACGCAAATCAATACAAGTTCTTGAAGATTAGGACAGTGTTTAGCTATAGCTATCAAACCATCATCTCCAATGTTATTATTCCTCCAACCATCAATGTGAACCTTTCTTAATAACCTGCATCGCTCAGCAACACAAGAGAGCCCAATATTCGAACACTCTGGAGTTTTCACAATGTGTAGTGTCTCCAAGTTCAAACAGTTGGATATCCCTGAAAGACCTACATCGCTAACCTGAATCTTCTCAAGGTGAATTTCAGTTAAGTCACTGTTTGAATTTCCTACCATTTCCAGAGTACTATCCCAATCGCCCAAACAACCAATTAGCTTCAAACTTCGAAGCTTTTTCGAGCCCACTATTAGTGGTGCGAAGCTTTGGCCATTCACAAACTCCTTCAAGCATATAGATTTCAACGATGTGGCTGCGGCACCGGGGCCGATAACCGCCGCGCTATCGTGGACCCCACGAAGCCGCTTGACGGAGAGTTCCTCAAGAGTCGCGCAATGATCGATAACGGCGTTCATGCCCTTTGTACCGAACATACAAGACCCACAGGAGAGTTTCTTCAAGGCCTTGCAATTCTTAGCGAGGCCGGTCATTCCGATTTCGGAGATCTCACGGCATCCACAGAACTTGAGGCGCGTGAGGTTCTTGCATCGAAGCGAGATCAGTATCAAAACGTCGTCGCTTATGCTGGCGGACCTGCGGTCGCATCGCAGGGTAAGTTTCGTGACGAGGTTGAATCGATCAAACAGGGAAGGAACAAAATCCTGCAATCCTTCAGGGGCATGGAGGGAAAGTCGATGGCGGCTCTGGCCATCGACGCGCATCCACCGTCGGCACACAAGGGAGCATCTTTTCCGATCACCGGCGCCAAGGAAATGGAAAATACCAGCCAAGCAATCGTCAGGGAGATCGACGGTGTAGTCGCGGCGGTTTCCTCCCGTTGAGTTCTCGACAAAGTCAGCATCCGTATCTGAGTCCTCCTCACCGTTGGCAAGCCAAGAATGGAAACTCAAGCGATCGTCATCGGAAATTTCGTGAGGATTCAACTCCGAGGAAGCACCAGCGGTGGAAGGCGACCGTCCCATTGGCGAAAACAGATGAAGATTGTGGCTCAAAAGAAATGAACGGGGTTCTGCGATGGGCCAAATTTGTTCGAGGTACTTAAATTTAATCAAAGCTATAAAATTGCGATGGTGCATTAACAATGATGATGTTGTCCTCTTTCACTTGTAGTTCTCGTTGAATTTTATAAATGTCGGTTTCGGTACTTCGATGAAGGTTGGGAGGTGAATGGAAGTGGGGGACCATCATGTGTGTTTAGGAATTGAAGGGCTTCGATTCTAAGGTAACCCTTTTGGTCCCTAACCCTTTGGGTTTGGTTACAGGATCCAACTATTAGAGAGGCACACAAAGTTGCAACCTTGACCAAGACCTGGTCACTTCATTGGCTTTGGAATCCTTCTTGTTTTATTTTTCATAATTTGTAAGAAAAGTCAGGTCACACTTGTTCTTTCTCTTTTACTTTTTTAAAAGAATTCGAGTCATCTTTGGCACTTGCGGTGCATTTTCATGCTGTTCCACCAAAAAGTGAAAGAAGAAAATAATGAATGATAAATTATTAGAGTGCCTTTTTTGAAATGATTGGGGTCAATGTTTTCGTTTTTTGAAGTGTGTTGCGACACGTGGTTATGAAGGTGGAACCAATCCCTTGTTGTTTCTACATAATCACTCCTATAATTTTGACATTTCTTTTAAGTGGGTATTTGAAAAAATTCATTTTAACAAACCAATTCAATTATTGATGATTATTATTTTCTGAGCGAAATATGCTCAAAATATTGCACTCATCCAAGGATATATCACGGAGGATTCTTAAGATGTGGCACCACGTGTGTATTTTAGACATATTAATATGCAACTCGATTTGGTTGTGTCATATGGGATGATATTATGCAAAGAAAGAGTCTCGTTGGTGGCCGGTGGGGCTGAGCGGACCCATTCTGATGGATGAACTTATTAATGAAGATAGGAATCATTTATTATTTTGCCTTTATTTTTTCAATTTTTGGTGGTCCCAATACCAGGACGTGTATCACCCTCACGCTCACCCTCCAAAGCAGATATGCCTTCTCCTTTTCAACTCAAAACAATTGGGCTCATTTCTCCAATATTTCCCATGATGGGCCTTGGGCTCTCTCATAATCCCTCAATTTGGGCCTCCAGACATTAACTGTCATTTGCTAATTTGGGTAGTGCGCAATAAGCCTCCAAATTAACGAACCCCATGCCCTGGCCCAATTCAATGGAAATAGTTCTTAAAGTACCCTTTGCTAATTGCTCCCCATCAATAGATTATAAATTTTTAATACTTGAATGAAAAGCTTCATGTATTTAATTCAGTCCCGGGGAAATATGGACACAATCGAGCCTTGACCCAGCCTGTGACTATTTCACCACACAATTATCTCACCCCCACAAGGCACTTTTGCATTGCAATTAAAAAGAAAATAAAATAATTCACTCTGATGAAACAATAGGATGCTGATGTGTGGTTATATAAGAAAAATAATACTCGTAGTTATTTATATATACCAAATGAGTTTGAGTGACATCTGTTGAGGAGAAAATAGTGGAAAATAATTTTAGATGGTTTGATCACATTCAATTAAGGTTATTGGTTGTGTTTGTGAGGAGGGTCCGAGCAATATAAAGTTTTCTGAAAAGAGAGAGAGGAAAGTTGAAGTGAAAACTTAATAAAATTACAGAACAAGATATTTTAGATAAGAATCTATCTAATGATCTAGTTTTTTTTTTTTTTTTTTTTGACGTAGTACAATAACATGATTTATGTAGTCAACCTCTCTCAATGCGATAAGATGTTGTTCTTGTAGTAGTAGAATTACACATTAATTTTTTTATATTAAAATTAGAGCAAGTTTCCCTCGAATTCACCAAACAAGCTGTAGTTTTTAATGAATTAAGGGCAAATATAATCAGTACCTGCAGATCAGTAATAGTAATATACCCCCTACAAGCCGATAACACGCAGCATGAACGTGAGTTAAGTTTCTAGAATAATTAAAGTGGGACGAGGTTAGTTCAATAGATGGGAGGAGGGAGGATGATGATGAGGATGAAACAAAGCAACGTGGCTGTAATAATTGAGGCAGAGCTGGAGATATGGGAAGTCAAATTAAAAGCGACCGAACATGGTCAGAGTTGGGAAGTGGGGAAGCATTTTAATTCATTCATATCTTTGCTTTTGAACCCTCATGCCTCCTCAAGTCAAAGACATGATTGAGTGAGCCTCACTTTAAATATGAGATGGGGTTTTCGCATCAATTAATGTTGTAGCTTAGGTTGATGGCAACAGCATCATGCCTCCTTGGTGCTCGAATCTTGGATCACGTAGCTTATATCTCTCATGGACCTTTTTGTCTTCGTTTTCTCATTTGCCCCTCTCGCTGCAAAATAATACTGTAATATCATCTATATGTGTGTGTATAAATTTTCGATTATGGCTTCCAGGTGGATGCCTCTCTAGGCCTGTCTATGTCCTCTCATGATTTTATTTTAATTTAAAGAAACCAATAGGTACAAAAAAGAAGAGATACTGGAAAAAGAGGAGGGAAGTACCTCCTTAGTTGGGGTGTACGTATACAGGGGAGGATGAAACACAAATAAGGGAAAAAAGAGAGACACTGCCAGCTTCATTGCCTTTTTTTTTGTTGTCAAACCAGCTTCATTGCCTGAATCATGAGTTTAGGACTGTGCTTGGCTAAAAGGCACTAGGAGTTAGTAACTTAAGGCAGTGTACAGCATACTATTAATCATAATTAATAATCAGTAATAAACTCGAGCAATCTGCAATCTCATATGCTTATATAAATAATAATATCTGGTCTCTCTGGCAGGGCTGGCTCATGATAGATATAACCCTGTTTGCATCCGACTGATAATCAACGTAAGTTCTCAACCTGCTTCAATTCTGAACCAAGATTGCGTTGAAAAACGTCCCTTTTTCCCATTCCCAGATAGCCACTCGCATACTTTAATTTGTCCTCATGCTAATTTTCCCATCTGGTGAATAGTTATCTGCCCATGCATGCTTCTGTTAATTTTGAAGTTTTAACCGTTAACCCTCTCCAGCCAGGGGAAAAAAAGGGTCCATAATCTGAAACTGGCCTTTTCTTTTCTTTTTGCATCTCTCTTTAGAAGGAATCACGTCACGGGTTTATGGTCCAGAATTAAAAAAGCGATGTGCAAAATCAATCCGGAGTGAGGAGAAAGAAGAGAGACCAAGAAAAGTACGTTACAGCTCTTTTACATGCTCCTAATACGGAATTGTCGTGAAGGACGACCGAGATAAGATCACAATTGGGAAAAGATAATAAAGCATCTTAGAGTATAGGCGAGAGACTTGAACTGACCCTAAACTAATGTGTCGTGACATTTAATAGCTCCTTAAATAAAGATTAGTTGACTTCTAAGTTCAAACAAGGTTAATGGCATACAAACACAGAGCTATTACCCTTTGTTTCTTTGTGCTTGTCTTTTACTACCAAACTCTGGCCCATTACCTTTTTACGTTTTTTTTTATCGAAAAAAATATTATTTTGATACATCGATTGAACATATATTTAATTAAACAAGATTTAAACTTGAGGATTAAGAAAAGGTGAAAGGACCTTGAAAATAGAAAAGTAAACCACAAGAACCTAGGCGGTTCTTTAATTCAAAGGTAAGAATTGTTGTACTGTGGCGGGTGGACCTCGCACGTTGAGCCCTGAAAGATGATAAAGGAACAGAGGAGTGACTCATACTCATACAGTAATATTTCTTTATTTTTTGCTCGATACAGTAATATTTAACAGGGAAAGGTAAATACACAAAATCAATATGGATCTCTTCTCCACTATAAAACTTCCTTCTCTCTTTGCTGTCATCTCAGTCACCTATATCTTGTATCTCAATCAACGAATTTTCTCTGCTGCTGCAGATTTTAAATACTACTGCTCTTTCATTCTTTATTTCCAATGACTTGTTCATTCTCCAAAAATAAAAATTCTCCCACTAAATATTAGTAGTAAAGTTTTATCCTTTGATCAGGAATTTATCTTGGTCTCCTTTTCTTTCAAAGAAAATGGTATTCAAGCAAGCTCTGAGCCTTGGGGGATTGGTAAAAATACACTGGAAATCACGAGAAAGTGTCACACATACGTCTTATACTAATGTCAGCCTCTGTGCTGTGACCTTTTCTTCTGAAAAGAAATGATTATCTAATAAACACTAAACTTTGAAATAACCTTTTCACGCGCGCACTCTTTATTGCAGGGTTTTGCACTTCAAATTTTCGGTAGTATCAAATCATATATAAAATTATTCTCATAATAATAAAAATTAGAAAAAAATATCCTAATAAGAAGTTTTCACTTTTCAGTACGAAAGTAAGAAATGAGCACATGCATGTTGGACAGTTGGAGTAATAAAAAAGCTTATAGATTAATGGGTGAGCCCATTCCCGCCATATATTTCATGGAAGTGAATTATCAGCTTTTGGGGTAAATTAAAGTGGACGAGCGATATTCAGAGCATAAAGAACTTTATAGGCACGCAGGCCAAAAAAATGTGGGTAGATTCGTTTAGTGATCAACTTTAAATTTAATTAAGCCTCCAACCTCATTGGTAAAAAGATGAATAATTTTATGAAGAGGATGGAAGGGAATGATTCAAGTGGTGTGGAGTGTTATCTGTGGTTAGGATAATAAATGGGATATTTAGAACAGGGGAGCAAGAAATAGCTAGTTCCAGAGAGAGACACTAACAATGGTGTAGACATTAGTGAGTGATAATATCACAGAGGACATACCTGTTGCATGTAAAACCAGAAAGGACAATTATTCGCCATGATGGGTTTGTTGGTTCTATCAGCATAAATGATTGAAACCCTTCACAGGCCACTTCCAGGATATTCCCATGTGGTTACTCTGTTTCGTTTTTAAGGCTATATAGAACTAATCAAGAAACCCTTTTTTGCCAGCATAAGAAAGAAGCTCAGGCAAGTTCAGAAGGAGAAGTAGCAGATTACTATTAATCATAATAAGAAGCAAGAATATGGAATAAATGTATAGGTAGAAATAAGAATTAAATTCACGTGGGTAAGGGTAAGAGAAAGGGCAATCATAGAAGGTGTTGATATTAATGATGAGATACGGAGGTTGAAGTACGGGAGGGTTTAATATTGCATCTACCAGAACTAAATACCAAGAACCGTCGCCTTAAATAGGACGAAGGCGAGGAAAGAACAAGGTTCCAATATTGTGGCACATGTTGAGGGGAGTGTTAATGTCATGTGTTGGGATTGTGCGTCGTCGGTGAGCGTGGAGTAATACCCAGAAACATTAATAAAAAAGGTTGGAATTTGTTGGTGTTAGTGTTGAGAGGCCAGAACTGTTGTTGGGTAGTATTTACTAAATTGGTATTTAGGGGTCAGAAGAAGCAGAGCAATGGGAATGGGAGACATCAAAGACGCCGTACGGCGTATGTTTCTCTCTCCCATTGCCTTAATTAATTGCATGATGAGTACTCTGATTGTTTCTGGGCAAAAAAAAAAAAGGTACTGTAGTTGTGGTTTCCCATGTACCCAGCTACAGTACTATACTCTGTTACTGTGAATTCCCTTTTCTTCTATTCTCTGCTCGCCTTGTGAGCAGAGTGGAGTTCTATCTGGGATTTTAGATTTTTTTTTAATATAAAAATTTTAGGAAAGGGTTTAAGCTCACCAACAATCTAAGGGTAGGGCGTTTGAAGCTCAGTTTATAAAGGATACTGATCAGAGAGTACACATGCCTCCACCTTTACTAGCGTTACCACTGCTTCCTATACCCTTAGGATGCCTCCTCCAACGCCTTGACCAATACAAGGATCGAACCCCCTCTCTAAAGGTGAGGAAAATCGACTTACACGTCAGTTGAACCCAAAAACGAGGGGTGGGATTTTAGATTTATAAGCACGCATGCAAAGCAACATGATGATTTTGGGAGGTTCATTGGATTTTAGCTGCTTTTGGGCCTCTCAATTAATTATTAGTGCTCCTGTTTACACAAAAACAGTCATTTCCTTGCTTAATTATTCAGTGGGCTAAGCACTATTTATTCTTCAATTGATACATATATTAATCACTTTGATTTACATAAGTATGATGCAAAATAAGAGTGATTAGATCATAATGGTGTTCCCTCCTTAGAGAAGCGAGAACGGTGAGTAATAAAGTCGGGGTAGTAGATAATTGGTCTATTTGGGTTGGTGGTAGGAACAGTGACTTAAAAGCCATCTAACTTTAAAAAAAACTTGATAGGAAAAAAGTCAGGTTATAAATAATGATTTGTGTTTGAATTGATGGTGGCAGAAGTGGCGAGGCTCATGTCAAAAATCTGAGAACTTTTTGGAAAAAGCTTAGAAGTGAAGCTTTTTCCTTAAGAGGCTTTTTGAGCTTTAAATTAAGTGAATTTAAGCTCAACCCAAACAGATCTAAAATTAACTGGCAATGTTAATTGACTTTTTTTCAAAGTTATCGCAAAGAAAGCTAAAAAAGCTTCACTTCAAACAGACCCAATGTTTTTGTTAATAGAAGGGGGTAAAGGTTTGACAGGCATATATATTAGTCTTTAATCTTAAATGTAAAATAAAATTAATTTTTTTCAGAGATTAAAAAATTTAATTCAATTACTTTATAGTATTTTTATTTATTTTTTCTCTAAATTAATTATTTTGATTAATAAACTAATATATAATCTAAGAATATATACTATATAATATCATTAAATAACTTATTTAATTTTATTCATCTTTAAACAAAGACAATTTTATCTTATACTACTTCCAATTCTAATTATAAGATAAAGTTGACTTTTTTTTAAGGGATTAAGGATGCTAAATAAATTACTTAATTATTTTATATGTTATGTATTTTTAGATTATATATTAGATTATTAGTCAAACTAATTATCTTTTTAAAAAAATAAAAATAATCTAATTTAATTTAATTAACTTCCTTAATCTATAAAAAAAAAATCAGCTACAGTATGTCTTATAATTAAGACAGGGTGGGAGTATTTTATACCAGAGTAATATTTTAGAAGCTAAAACAAGACACTCTCCGGGAGATGCGGTTAACGCTTTTCCGTTTCTCTATGGGGGGTTTTAAAAAAACAGCGCGTGGATACCACGGGGCGACTTCATGCTTCAGGTCCGCTGTCTCTGACTCATTTTCACCACCCAGAAGGAGCTCATCTCACTGAGGGATCCACTTTCCCTACCTAAGGATAGGTAGGGAAAGTTTGTCCCATCTGAACCATCCAAATTTATTTATTTTTTACTGTTATTTTTTAAATAAAAAAATTATTTTTAAAAAATATATTAGTTGAGAGATTATCTTTATTTTAGATTTTCTACCTATTAAAATATTTTTTTTAAGAAAATAAAAAATAAAAAAAATTAAATCTAGACGGTTCAGATGAGACAAGTTTCCCTTACCCATCGTAGGGAAAGTGGATCCACTCACTGAGACTGAAATGAAAATGAAACCCTGTTAACATAGAGTATTATTTTCCCCCTTTCACACTTGAGCTCTAGCTCCCTACAAGAGTGATAAATAGTGTCACTCAAACTCTATTATTACTCTTGTCCTATTTATAAGTTCATTTTTGTCAAATCTCATATATGAATAAGATATGGTTAATTTAATAATTAGGAGGGTAAATTTTGAACTTTACTCTTATTTATGATTGACTATTTTTCAACTCTTTATTCTCTCTTTATCTTTATGGGTATAATTAATATGAATAAAATTGTCACAATCTCATTTATTACATGAAAATGGACTTATAAATAAGAATAAAAGTTTTTGGTTAAAGTAAATTTATAAACGGGATCAGAATAATATTTCGTAAAAAATCATACCATACATAGCTTGTATATTGGGTTTGTGCTATAAGAGGACATACTTGTAGTTTTCTCAAATGGAGAGATATAATTTCTATTAAAAATAGGGTTTTGAAACTTGGATCATACCAACTGGTTTTCGGTCCGGTCATCGACTCAGTTTATTATTTAAAAAAAATTAAGGATTTTTATTTTTTTATAATTTTATATTAATAATTCTAAAATCTTTAATAGAAAACATGCAATAAACGACAGCGCGTACAACAAACGCCAATGCAGAGGAGTTGGGGGAGGGGAGAGACAATAATCCGATGAACGTAGAATTTTCTGATGGTCAACCAATATGATCAAGGGTACCGGTTTCGTATGCATACGCTGGTGGGCCCCATATCTTGTTAATACTATTAGTACTGGACAGAAAAGAGAGAGAGGAGAAAGTAGTAGGCTAGCGGCTAGCCCGTCCTAATACCGATGACGTGGAAAAAGAAGCAATTTTTCATGCATAAGCTCGGCGAGCGTGCCGTTACATTCTATTTTCCTGCGCGCCAAACACACTTGCCTTTTCATCTCTCTCATTTATGTTGAAATTTGTTTGAGCGTGGAAATTGTGGCAGGGCCTCCCCACCAGAGAGAGACCACTGCTTATAGCGAAATCAAATTTCAGAAATATATTAAAAAGACAAGCTTGTAGGACTCTTCCCACATAAAACCCCTTTCTTTCCTTCCTGCATTTAGCTCTCTTCTTCTCTACGACTCCACAGAGAAAACAAACATATGTAGAAGACAAACGCAAATGGCTCACTTCACCCATCATCTTCTCTCACTAGTATAATGAAGAAGCATTTCTTTCCTATCTTCTTTGACCGCCATGGCTCTCAGGGAAGATGCCCAGGATTTGCAGGACTCTTCGTTATTCCTTGATGCTCTCCTCTGTGAGGAAGATGGCTTCGACCAAGAAGAATCTCCTGAGAGGGATATTCATGATGATGACTCAGATTCGGCCGTTAGAGATCCTTCTTCTTTACCCTTCATTTTGTTGGAAAGTGACTTGTTCTGGGAAGAAGCTGAGTTTGTCTGCCTTATCTCTAAGGAGGGAGAAACTCATTTAAATTCAAATAATCTAATTTCCGATGAGACTCTGCAGAAAGCTCGCGAGGAGGCTGTGAGATGGATTTCAAAAGTTTGTGGGCACTATGGTTTCTCTGCTTTGACTACAGTTCTGTCTGTGAACTACTTGGATAGGTTCGTGACCAACCTCACGTTTCAGAAGGATAAGCCATGGATGACTCAGCTTGCTGCTGTTGCCTGTTTAGCTCTGGCTGCCAAAGTGGAAGAGATCCAAGTCCCTCTTCTTTTGGACCTCCAGGTATGTCTAATGTCGACACTAATGAAAGCCTAGATAGATATGTGCGTGCGTTTTTTCCCCCTGAAAGTGGGGTTTTCTGTTTTGATTAGGCGGAGCAATCGAAGTACTTGTTTGAAGCAAAGACAATACAGAGAATGGAGCTCCTAGTGTTATCAACTCTTAACTGGAGGCTGAACCCTGTGACTCCAATCTCCTTCTTTGAACTTATTGTCAGAATGTTAGGTCTAAAGAGCCGCTTGCACTGGGAATTCCTGTTCCGGTGCGAGCGTGTGCTTCTCTGTCTCATCCTGGGTAAGCAAATTATCTCATTACACCACATTACATTTTTCAAATAATAGGTGCTCATAATTAGGACATATCAAATCTGGAGAACTGAAAACAATCAGAATATTGCAAATTCATTCGAAGTTGCCTTTTTGTTTCTAGATTCAAGGCTTATGAGTTATCTTCCATCTACATTAGCTGTTGCCATAATGATCCATGTCATTAGTGAGGTTGAACCATTAAATGCAATGGAGCACAGAAATCAGCTAATGGATTTGCTCAAAATCAGTGAGGTTCGTGTCCTACACACGAGCAGTGTCTCCAGATTTTGTAAATTTTGCTACTGAATTGATGAATCCCTGATCAATTTGGGCTTTTGATCTTTCAGGAACAAGTGAATGAATGCTACAAGCTTATCCTGAAATTATTATGCTGTCATGAAGACATTCAAAATTTTAAGCAGAAACGCAAGCGGTTGTCTAGCCCAGATGGTGTCATTGATGTGTCTTTCAGCGGTGATTATTCAAATGACTCGTGGCCTAAAGCATCATCACTCTCATTGTCACTTGAGCCAATGTTTAAGCGAAGCAGAGCCCTAGAGCAGCAGATGCAATTGCCTTCCATTAATCGTGTGTCTATTGATGTTCTTCACAGCCCTCGTTAGTAATTTATATATCCTAGTATCAACTGGAGGTGCGGTATCATCCTCTGGCATATATCTCTGGCACTAGTGTTCTTCAGATGCAACTTTATTGCGTTTTTAGTTGTATACATGTCTCAGCCTTCATTTCAAGGTTAATGGCATGGAGAATTAGACTCCACTACTCTGCTTTCTTATTAAGTTGGAGGTGGAATGTGGATCTGAGACTGAGAGTAGAAAGATCAATTATAATTCTACCTGAGTTATGATACTTTTCAACCAGCACTGCCATGAAATTTCCTTTATATCTTCATTAGTGATTCCCACCGGCTCTCCTTTTGTTTGTGCTGAATAGTATCTGCACATGTTTTCGGTATTTCAGTAAAATAAATGAAGCTTTTGTAGAGGGTCAAACTAAACCCTTGTCCATACAATTATGTTATCTTGTTTTCCCTGTGGGAGACATGTATTTTCCCGGCATCGATTCAATCATCTACTACTTTTCCTAAATCCTTTTTCACACTAGAGTGTTGAATATCATGTTACAGAAAAGATGCCGAATTTAAAAATCTGATTATGATTGTGGTGAATCTCAAGGGTGTTCCATTGTTGAAACCCTTTTTGAAGTTGCTTGCCTGGTTTGTTTCCAGTTCGTTTATAGCTCACTAATCGCCAATGTTTGAGAAATTTGCAATTTTTACCGTAATGGATGTCTTGTCATTTGCTTTTGTTTGTTGTTAGTGCCATATTGGCATTTGACCCAAGTGAACAAAGATGATTATCACCAGTACTGCTACCATCAATGATTCGATGTCAAACACTGAAACTTGATACAAAGTGATATTGGGGTTGAGCTGTGCCTGTGTTTCATCATTGCCTCTTGTGAACATTTGCCACGCTAAAGTGAAATGGTCAAAAAGTGAAATGCTTTTTGTTCCCTTCTATAGCATGGCCTCAAATATAGGTGGCAGCAGATTCATATGTCGTTATACAATCTTCTGAACCGAGACCCCCCCTTTTTTCGTTGTATGAAAAATAGGGCATATAATATATTTGATATATGTTTGTTATTAGAAATTTTTCATTCTGTGACACAAGCTTGAAAGACAGTCATTGAAGATAAAAGAGTTATGGCAGTATTGCTTTTTGTGACAATAACAAAAAGGTGAACAGACAACGTAATAACAAAAGAGGGAAGCTAACTAGGCAGGGGATGTAGGGTTTAAAGGATTTGAGCCAAAATGTGAAAAGGGTAAGAAGTATAGAGTGATAAAGGTAGGTAGGTGAAGAGGATTTTGGGGAAGAAGACTGCTCTGCTATGAGGAAAACGATTCAATTGTTATTGTGGAATAGTGGTCCTACTCTCACTTGCCATGGTTGGGTATGGCTACGTGTAGGTGCAGTTGCATTATGTTACGAGGCATTATGTTTTTGTGCAAAAAGTGGTTCGCATGATGGGCTTGCATTTTCAAAGTGACAGCTATACTCACAGCTTCCCTACCAATAATAATTCTCAGTGATATGATGATGATTCTGCTTCTGGGAGTCAATTTTTTTAGGGCTCTGTTTTGTATCCCTTGTCTTCAAATGCATCTTTAGTCATTTGTCAAATGCAGAGAGGCAAGCGCCCAGCACTCTTCACTGTTCTCATGCCTTGTCTACATATTCGTATGCTTCGTTTTTTTATGTTTTGTCCTGAAAAAGAGTTTTTGGCCTTTGATATCATGGTGTGTGAGGGACGTTTGGTCCCCAGGAGTCTCAAAACAAAGGTCACACCTTAGCTCTCACAAAACACCAAGTGAACACGGCATCCATAACTACCTAATGAATAATGATATTGGTACGAGTACGACCTAGTCATTGGAATCAACATGTTTAAGTCGGACCATGCTACAATAGTTGCATCAACAGGAGATTCCCCAGCCGTAATTGGGGTCCCCTTCCCACACTAACAGCTTATCATTGGGCCCCGTGATTTTATAATTTTAGAACATCCTCCCGGAACAACGGAACAAGATGTTAATGTTATGGATAGAGACTAATAAGAATAATTTTAAAAAATAAACAAAGAGAGAGAGGAGGTCACATGTGAAGAAACAGAAGGGAGGAGTGGTTGAAGAACAGATATAGAAAATTATGTGATGTATCATATTGAAGGGGAAAAGATGGAACAGGGGTACTTATGTTTCAAACATTGAAAAACGCTGTGAATGAAGTGAGATTTATAAGTCAAAGTAGAGATGGTAGGAAATTTCATAAAAAAACATTATTTAATAAAATTCCATTGGATTGTGATGGAGGAGGCTACTTAAGAATTTAAAACAGGGGTGGGTGAGGAATTGAAGAAATGTAAGGTGAGTTTTCAGCTGAAGGGGACGGAGGATGTGGCCTGAAGTTGAAATTAACGACTAGTGTAGTGTAGCTCTTGTCTTGTTTGGCAGATCAATGACTAGCATTGAATGGTCAATCTGTATTGGTAAACTATTTTGACCTATTATTATCATTCTACTAATCTATGATTTTTATATCATGGAAAAGCAATCCTTTCCATTAAAATACCAAACTATGAGTATCAAGGCCAATGAAACTGCTCAACCTAGAAGCATTTGTATAACCAATCTTCACTGACTGTTTTTGGCATAACCCACGTATAACGCAAGTGTAAATATTACATGACTAGAGCCTTTTAGATTTCGCAAGCCACACATCATGGAGATTTTAGATACTACTACACAAGCCATCAAACATCAATATATGTTGCTTATGAGATACTCGATCGTATGGTAGTAACAACCAGTATCATAAGCTACTGAATCATGCCCTGTTAGATATGTTACTTGATAGCCAATCAAGTCCCTCGTAGAGTCCTTGTCCAGAGGTGGCACATGTAGCCTGGATATACCTGCACCATTCAGTTAATCATGTTTTATCAGCAAATCAAATCTAAGACATACGGTTATTAATGTGAGTTCCAACTTCCAAATCAAAGAAGGAGTAGTTTTGTTTTTTTTTTTTTGGGAGGGGGGGGGGGCATTAACTTGTTTCATGTGTGAAATTAGTGTTTATGATGGAAGAACATTTGATCTGGTATTGAGAAAATTGAAGATGGGATTACCAACGGCGCTGTCGAAGTGAATGTAATCCAAGTTTGTCTGTAATTTCAGAAACACTCATAGCATTTGGAAGATCTTGCTTATTGGCAAACACCAGTAAAGTAGCACCCCTAAGTTCATCCTGCAATAAGGCATTTATGTTTTCCAGCAACATTACGGTCCCATTTACTTTTTGATTTTTGAAGGAAGCATTTGAAAGAATAATTTATCCACAAAAAAAAAAAAACAAAATCATGGGAGGTTATATCAGATTGCAGATAAACTGGTAGTTTTTACAGAAGAAGTCGCTGACCTCACTCAGCATCCTATGGAGCTCATCTCTGGCTTCAGCAATTCTTTCTCTGTCGTTACTATCTACCACAAAGATAAGCCCTTGTGTATTCTGAAAGTAATGCCTCCATAATGGTCGAATCTACACCCAACATTGGTTCAGTACTCTCTACGAATATATTATCCATAGCATCTTTTGAATATTTTTGCTTATCAAACTAACAATACAGATCAAACACTTAATTACCAGCGTTGTTATTAGAATTTCAGAGCAAATAAATACAGATTGAGAAAAAGGAATTTTTTTAAAAAATATACCTTGTCCTGTCCTCCCACATCCCACACGGTGAAGCTCACATTTTTGTATTCAACAGTCTCCACGTTGAAGCCTGGTTTGTCCATCAAAGAAATCCCATATTATATTTCAATATTAAAAAAAAAAAAAACAACAACAACAACTGCAAGTTGTACTTTTTATCGGATAAATCTTCTTAAAGGCAATAGCCAATGGGTGAGAAACATAGCTTTAGCAGGTGGTGGGTACCTATAGTCGGAATGGTGGTGACGATTTCTCCAAGTTTCAGTTTATAAAGTATTGTTGTTTTCCCTGCTGCATCAAGACCAACCATGAGAATCCTCATTTCTTTCTTTGAGTAAAACAATCGAAATAGCCTCGATATTGCCAAACCCATCTTTGCCTCTGCTTCAATCAAAACTTATACTAATATCACTAGTTACTCGGAAATCAAAACTTCGTGGGGGAAAACAGCATGTTCTAAGAAGAATTCTTACTACGTTTAATCTTGTTAGAAATTTGACAGCAGAAGAATATATAGTTAGCAATAACTGTCAACAATATTGAAAAATAAAACGAATAAAACCAAAATTTATGTGGTTCAGCATAAACCGGCCTCACAAAAATACACTCCAAAATTGCGTATTTTATTTTGAGAATGCTAGAAATGGCCTTTTGAAACTTAATTTATAGGGTAAAGAACTTTGCCAAAAATAAAAGATCAATGGTCAGAATAACTTGTCTGAACACCAACTAAAACCAATGGTATCTTGGTGGCTAAGAAAAATTGGCGATCATAGTAAGCTTCTTTGACTCCAAGTAGGCAGAAAAGCCAAATCACAAATCATGAAAAAGAAGAGAAAATGTATACCTGCGCCGAAGATCGGGAAGAAAAAGAACCAGCCTCTCTTTTTCTTTAGAAGTAGGGGAAGGCAAAAACTATTTAGTTGTTAGAGTATTATTATATTTATAACCATATTACAAGAAAAGGGCATCATAATATAAGGAGGATAAAATACAGACAAAACAAAAAAGGTGAAAGAATATGATTCGATGAAGATTGCCGAAAGATGAAGGGGTGATTTTTAGTGGAGGGCTTTTGTGAATAGATAAGAAATTCGAAGGCATATATACTGAAAGGGAATAGGCGGTGAGCATGGTACAAGTATAAGAACATAACCACCCAACGCATTCGTTTACGTCTTATCAGATTCTGGTGTATAATTAAGCCTTCACGTAATATATTCTTCAGATATTCGATTTCCGGAATGTAGTTCAATTTATCGTTTCACATTTGATTTCTGAGTGCCAAAAAAGCATGCCTCCATGCATGCAGAATCAGCATATTAGTCCTGCTTTTATTTGCTTATTTATTTTAATTGTTTTGGAATTGAGATCGATCATGATCTTTCTGAAACAAGATAGATCACTTACGAAGGAAAAAAAAAAGTGGGCGATGATAAATAAGGATCTTGCGCGGAGCAAATGAAACAGGAACAAGGGCACGTAAGATCAAATGAATACGGAAGAAATGAATGAAATTACATGTGTCTATATCCTACAATTTACAGGGAAACTGGGGAAATAGGCACATGAGAACGAAGTTAAATGAGCATCAAAACAGAGAGCATGAACAGGGGATGGGAATGAGGAATGTTATTTTTGAGACGAGGCATCTTTGGCGGATTGTAATGCGGAGAAGGCGGCAGCGGCGGCACCGGAAAGAACACCGCCACTGGTATTAGATTTGGAGGCATCTGAGAAATGAGGCTCGTGTATGATCTCCACCTTCCTCTCTTCTACCACTTGCCCTGGTGATGATCGGTAATCCACTGTTTCTACTTTTTTCATCCCACTTGTCTCATTCACCTCCACCTTCTGTCCCATCAATATTCATTTAAACATTAGTTTATCTTGACGTAACAACATCAACAAAAGAAAGAAAAGCAAAAAGAAACAAAAAAAAGAGTTGTATTTGCTTGTACCTTGGTTTGTGCATTCATGTTGACGCAGTAGCTAATTCTTGAGGTGTTTTGGATTGGATTTGTTTATTTTTCTAATGAAGTTGGAAGATTTTAAGGGGACTTGAAAATGGATCAGGAGGTCTTTCATGGGCGCAGAGGTTGGCGAAGAAATAGGGCTGCCTTACGAATAATCTCCCACTTGTCACCAAATCCAATACTTTGTTCCAGGGAAAACATATACGTCCATTATGTTGCACGCTAGAACATGAATGATATATGATAAACTAATGATGAGCTGTCTTATCAACATTAAAAAAATCAAATTATTATTGATGTTAAATTCCATTACTCATTATTACAAAATTACCACGTAAAAAGGTTATTTTCGTTGATATTTCAATGACAAACAGCAACAATAACAGCGAAACAGAACAAATTCTCAACACATGAATGGGATCTTGAACACTGTATCCTACCAAAAAAAGCAACAACTAGATCTTGGCTCTTCCATTTACATGAGATAGAGTATGGAGACTAACATGCTGACATGAGATAGGGACTAACTTGACTTAAATGTCGCTCAAGTGTAGAAATGAAGATACATTGATACAACAAAATGTGATGGTATTTAACAAGTCATGAGAGGTGACCCGCTGCAATGAACATCCGAAACATCAGAAAGCCTTTGCCTTGGCGACAATGTTATGATGCCAGTTGCATCAAACTCTGGATTAACAATGATCTTCCTCTTCTGATTTTCGGTACTGCCTTTCTCCTCCGAAACCTCTCTGATGGGGCTCAGTCTCTCACCTTCCTTCTGCTGAACCGAAACCATGGCTTGAGCCTCCGCCACAACCGTTGCATCATCATCTGTGGCATATAATATCTTCTGCATTGCAGCAACAACCTGAAATTTGAACCACAAACCAAAAAAATTTCTCGTCATCTGTGGCATATAATAGATTTATTTCATTAGTCAAAAGTGACAGGCTACAGATGTATGGTACCGGTAAGTGTTCTAGTCCAGGACTTTGGCAGAGTATCTCAATATCCCTCAGTTTAGCAAAGTAGAAATCCCTCTCTTTTTCCAGGCCATCAATGGACAATTTTAATTCCGTGATCTGCATTTTCAACAGCATAAGAAAAAGAAAAAGTATGAAATTAGCTAATTCTTCTAGTCATAACAGAATACCTGTTCATCATATGTAGGGCCGCTGCTTGAAGGTTTTGAGGCCTTCGGTGCTTGATTTGCATTATTTCCAGATGACACATCATTTCTTCGTCCATTGTGAGAAGACTGAGACTTCGAGGCAGTAGAGCCCTTAGAAGAGGACTGGGATTGTGAGGATTTCTTGTTTGCTTCTCTTCCTCCCTTACATGACTCTCTCCTTTCCAGGGGATTGTAACTAACGTATAATGCAGGGCATCCAACCAAACCCATATTAGGTATCAAACAATAATATGAAAAATTTAAATGGGAAGCAGGATAGCAAAGCACATGAGTTGGAAAGTAAAAATGTTCCAGATTCAATTATCTAGCATGATTCTTGGAAGCAGGTTGTGCAAACAGTTTGTTAGAGCCAGTAGTTGTGAAGGCGAATGGGTGAGATTTTTTTCTTGATGAAGCAAAAATGGGTGATAAGTTTTCATAGAACCATTGAACTTCAAGTAACAATGTCGAAAACTGGAAAATGGAAACAGTATCGACTGTGTTCGGGGAGAAGAGTTGCCAGTTGAATCGTTCTTGGGGGGAGGGGGGAGGGGGGAGGGGGGTTTGATTACGAACCCTTCCAGCAGGACTAATTAAAACTTCTTTCTTCTTGGAGGCCATCAAACAGACGACTGGCATGTTTCAAACCAAGAAAGGTTGGCAAAGATATGTATCTAATCTACAAATACTAATATTCAGGTAAAAAAAGTCTACAAATACTAATATAAGCACGAATTAACAGATAGAGGCGGTGAGGGAATACAATGACAAAACGTAGTAAAAATGAATTATATTGACAAAATGATCGCCCATAGATAAATGAGAAAAGAAAAGATGAGGCCAAGATTTAATTACGAGTGGAGAAGACCCGAATTGACAGAGTCACAATATCGTTTCATCCATTGCATGAACTCCAAATTATCCAGCGGTCTTCCTTTCACAAGCTTGCTGACCTCGATGTGCTGAACAACCCATCCCAGAATAATAATTCAATAAAACAAGTAAGCAGTCGCATCGAGTAAGGAACATTTCATGTGATTGAGGAAAAACTTTAGGAAGAAAAAATTTGACCGGAGTCATAGAGGACAGAGAACAAGAAAATCTATGACAGTACAAAAAGAAGAAGAAAAAGTTATACCTTGGTGAGTTTGAGTTTATTGAAGACGTCTTGAAGGACCTTGTAGTTCTGAATCATCTCGTACTCGCTCTTGGCATCAAAATTGACCTTGTGCATCGGCACAATCCCAGGATGGACCGCATCCATAAGTTGGCAGTGTACCGCACCAGAACAAGCCTGACAAATAGACGATCCAAGAAACGATGATCGAGAAATCAGATGCAGAAAACATAGGGAACGAAGGAAGTATAAAGTGAGATAGGTTAGGGTTAAGTGGTTGAAACAAGAGAAGATTAAATACCTCTTCGACTTTGGAGAGATTTAATTGGAGTGAGGTGTTGATCCAAGAGAGAATCTCAGATCTACCAACAAAATAAGCAGAATCCATTGTCCCAATGTTCGTCGCCATTTTTCGCGTCTTTTCTGTCTGGCTGTCTCGAGTCTCTACCCTCTACAGATCCTTTGGGGTTTAAAACTAGAGAGGGGAGCGGGATCTGCCCTGATTTAAATTTGCCGTCGAGACAACGACCGTTGGAGTTTGAACTGGACCCCTGGTGTCAACAGTTGTCATGGGCTTGGGCCTACCTTCTTAGGCCTATATCTATCATCTTTTTACCCATCTCGTCTACAACTTGCGAGTTGGCACAAATGGTAAAGGGTCCAAGACTATAGGTGTAATAGCCTAGATTTTATTATTATTTTAATAATAATAATAATGATAATAAATATTAATAATACTAATATAAAAAAAAAAAATATATATATATATATATATATATATATATATATCATAATGATAATGATAATGATAAATGGATAGGTAAAGATAAAAATTTAAATTAGAATCTAATAGGTGATTTGTCATTATTTATTAAATGGGTAATAATTAAAAGCCCAACCCATAACAAACCCTAATTTCAACTATAAACTTAGGACTAGTCACCTAACCCTAACCATCACCTATCAGTTCCCTCCCTAAAAATTCCTTGCGGCAGAAATTCTCTCCAAGGAGCTCTGCAACCACGGAGGCCAGGTAATCCTAAACCCTAGAACCCATTATTTACCTTCTAATTCGTATGTACCACGGAGCCTAATTATAAGGATTGTTATTATTCTTTCTTTTGATCCGTTCATTCTGATTGTTCAAAAAAAAAAGGAATTCGTTTCAGTTGCAATCAATATATATATTCCTTCAATGTTTTTGATTCGCGTGCGTGAACAAGGAAATACCTTTTTCGTTTCTTTTATAGATCTTTCCTGATTTATTTATATAGAAACCAATTGCTATTGCCTAATCAGTACTGTAAGGTCTTCCTCTCTTGTTTCGGTGGGGTCCGATTTTTATTTTATCCTTTGTGTTACTACTTTATTCCATAGTAAATTATGTGGGGTCCACCATACTTTATTCAATGCCCATTCTTTTCATTCGAACACCACATGCTGAACCAATTCCAAGAACTCCTACCCCATTATAATTGTCGTGGGGTCCACCACCCTTTGCTCAAAACCTCTTGATTCAAATATATATGTGTGTGTATGTTTGACTTTTCCTTATTCCTTTCGGATTGCATTTTTGAGTTGTGCATGTGGGGTCCACGGCTCAAGGCTATTCATGTGTGTGTATATATATATATATATAAGATGCTATTTTGTTTTATTTATTTTATTTTATTTTATTTTTAACTTCCTTAAGAGAAGATTTTTTTTTTATAAACTAGCAAGTGGGAGGATAACTTTAGGACGGTACCTCCTAAAATGATGAACACACTTTTAAGGTTTTATGCCTTCGATATGTTATTTGATGTGAACCGATTATATCCGTTCTTCCCAAAGTGGTGTCTGGCCGGATATCCGGGGCACTAGTAGCAACTTTGGGAAGAGGTGTGCACACTAAGAAGAATACGAATTATGGCCAATCTGATGATGATTTGTGACTGGCCGGTTTCCGGGTCACAGGGTAGACCGGCCGGATATCCGGGTCTACCATGGTTCTCTTCCTACTAGAAAACTCTAAAAACAACGATACCTTTTAATTTACACACATACACATATGAAGTCCTTATTTTATTTCATTTTGCGATTAATTTACTTTTATTTTATAATTTTTTTTATTTTATGTCGAAATTAATTTATTTTACATTTACTTAATTTTACTTTGTAATTAATTTATCTTATTTTATAATCATTTTATTTTAGAATTACTTGATTTCACAATCATTTTATTTTACTTTGCAATTAACTTATTTTATATCCAATTATTTATTTATTCATTTATTTCGGTTTTATTTTTTTCAGTCTACCTTTATTTAGTTAGGATTACCAGCGTTTGCTGATGTCTGTGTTTCTTGGGCTGCGATGATCCTTTGGGGGAGCAGAATTTTAGTGAACAGGTGCCAAGGGCTGGGGCTAGCAGTGAGAAGTGAGGATGACGGAAAACAGATTCTAGTTATTTAATTTCTTTTCATTTATTTTCTTTCCTTTTATTTTTCGAAATAAACATTCTGCTTAAGTTTTGATTTATTTCCTGTAATAAGAAGCCTTGCATTGTTCCATACAAGTGCGGCGGTGACACCTTCCGGAAGTAGTTTATTTTGGATTTTATTATTATTTATGAAAACCATTGGAATATTTGTGTTATTTGAACTTTAGAAATCCGGGGTGTTACAAAATGGTATCAGAGGCTAAGATCCTGCTTAGCTTCGCTTTTGATACTAACTCAGGGATCAAAGATCCCAGAGTATTTTTTTTTTTTTTAAAAAAAAAAATTAATTTTTTTTATATATATAATAAATAAATAACGTGAGAGATGGGTAGTTAAGGGTTATTTTCTTATTTTATGAATGATTTGCTTCTTTAAAATTATGATATTTGTATGTTTGAATCTACTTTGTGGTTTAAAATTTTAATTGACTTGTAAATTTCCTGGTATTTTTCTTTATTTTATCTTAGCAAATGGCGAACCTAAGAAGGAGTGCTGGAGAGGTAATTAAGAGAAAGCCATCAGAGTACAAATGGGACGAGGGATTGTCAGTAGAGACAAACGCCTTAAGGCTATGGATCACATTCCAAGCATACGATAGAGAACACGGACCATGCACGATTACCCCTGAAGTTAGGACTAAGTATTTAATTAGGGCACTACCAAAGGATGGAAGCCTTGGTAGAGTGAGAAAGATGCTAGAAAAGAAAGTCCCTCGTAAGGGTTGGTTTCCTTATGGTTATCAACAAGTAATAAAATTTATAAGCGAAACTGAGGAGGAGATTCAGGAGATGGAAGCTGGGATAAAAAGAATATTAAGAATAACTGGACAACATAAACGCCCAAGACCACGAAGTAGCATATTAAAAGATGCATTAAGGAGCTGTGAAGAAAAATTGGAGAGGCTAGAACCACCTTCACCACTAGTCCGTAGGAAGCGTTGGGAATGGGAGCAAATGGGTAGAATTTCCTATAGATTAAGGGGTTCCTTCTAGATTTATTTGTCTATTTATTTGTTTGTTTGTTTATTTATTCATTTATTTATCTATTTATTTCTTAAGAAAAATGAAAAAGGATGTTATTATTGCTCTTTTAAATAAAGAATGTTGATTTATTCTTTGAATCCATACTGGTCGTCGTTTTAATTTATATTGCATTATGTGATGGTTGAATTTTGATATATAGCATGATTATGTATAGTAAGCAATAGTTAGAATTAACTCAAACGCTTAGGGTTTTAAAAAAAACATACGCCTTATGATTAGGTACTATACCCGTCGTAACCCTAGGATGGCTGCAAACAACGGTGCTGCTGAGGATATGGACCGACGTCTGAGGGCCATTGAAAACCTTGCTTTGGCTCTTGGACAACAAAACGTCCAACAAGCGAATGCTGAGAACACCATTTTTAAGAGAGTGGCGTCCCATCATCCACCCACTTATAAAGGGACCATCGACCCGCTCGCACTTGAAAACTGGATCCGCGATATGGAGAAACTGTACGAAGTGACAAATTGCCCCGACAACATGAAGATTAGCATAGGCTCGTTTTACCTGAAGGAGGAGGCAGACAGCTGGTGGTCCACGGTGAAGACGGGCTACTTAGCTGAAGAAGGATTTGACTGGGAGGCTTTCAAGGAACGGGTTCGCAGTAGATTCTACCCCGACGCAATCAAGTGGCAGAAACAAGAGGAGTTTGCAAGGTTCAAGATGATCGGGAGGATGACGGTGCAGGAGTACACTGACAAGTTCATTGAACTCTCGCGCTTCGCTTCGAACCTCATTCCTACGGAGAAGGACAAGGCGCGGAAGTATGAAAAAGGGCTAACCTTCAAAATCCAGAAGTCCTTGGGGGGTATACCATCTAAGACCTTCCAAGAAGCTTATGAACGAGCTCTGAACGTATTCGATATCCTGCAAACGGAAGAGGAAGTCATGGAGAGGAACAAGAGAAAACAGTCTGGTAGTAGTTCACAACAAGCTAATAGTGACAAGAGGCCTCGTTATGATAACAAGGACAACAACTGGAGTGGCGGGCAACCACAAGGACAGAAGTATGCTGGCAGAGGCAATTATGGTGAGAATCAACCCAAAACCCAAGCTCAAGGAACAAGATCGTATCCTTGTAGAGGATGCGGCAAGGAGCAACACCCGGGGAGGAAGTGCAATGGGGAGATTATAACCTGTTTCCAATGTGGTGCTAAGGGGCACAAAGCTGACCGGTGTACTATTAGGGGATTTAATCCTCAAGCAAGCTCTCAAGGAGGACAGCCAAAACCAGATGGAGGACGAAATGGGAACAATAACCAAGGGGGTAGGAAAAATGACAATCAGCCACGCTACCAGCAAGGCTTTCAGAATGGAAGTGGAGGGAATCGACAATATGCCACTACTGGAAACATCAACGATAAAGCTGGAACAAATCGAGGAACTGGTCAGAATGCTGCGATGAACCAAACCGTAGGGAATCAAGGAAGGATCTATGTCATGAGCCACTCTGAAGCTGTGACGGACCCAGATGTCATCACAGGTACCTTCTTACTCTAGTCTGTACCAGCTTACATCTTGTTCGACACTGTTGCATCGCTCTCTGTTATCTCGTCTTCGTTTGTTGAGAAGACGAGAATGACGCCATCTTCCACTTTCTTAACGAACATCACCTTACCCTCTGGAGCCATCATCCCTTGCTCCAACGTTTATGAAAATGTCCCTATCAGTATAGCTGGTTCCGAGCTACCAGCTAACCTAATCCAGTTCAACTTAGCAGACTTTGACGTTATTTTGGGTATGGATTGGCTTAGAAAGTATAGGGCTAAGCTAGATTGTAGGGAGCAAAAGATATCGTTGAAGACACCGAAAGGGAAATACCTCTCTTATAAAGGTGTCACACATAAACCCTCCATTCAGATAGTCTCTGCCATGACTATTAAGAGTCTCCTTATAAAGGGGCACCCAGTTTACTTGTGTAACGTGCGTGACCTTACACTTGAGGAGGAGATTGAGAAAATACCTGTGGTCAGGGAATATCCTGATGTTTTTCCCGAAGAGATCCCGGGCATGCCACCCGTTAGAGAAGTCGAGTTTGTTGTCGACCTTATACCCGACATTGCTCCGATATCGAAAGCGCCATATAGGATGGCTCCGGCAGAACTAAAGGAGTTAAAGACCCAACTTGAAGAACTGTTGAACAAGGGGTACATAAGACCGAGTGTCTCACCATGGGGAGCTCCAGTCCTGTTCGTGCGGAAGAAAGATGGGAGTATGAGGCTGTGCATTGACTACAGAGGACTAAACATGGTGACTATAAAGAACAAATATCCATTACCAAGGATCGAAGACTTGTTTGATCAATTGAAAGGAGCAGGAATGTTCTCAAAGATCGATTTGAGAACTGGGTACCATCAGGTACGAATCAAGGAAGATGACATCCCAAAGACGGCCTTTCGTACTAGGTATGGACACTACGAGTTTACGGTCATGCCTTTTGGCTTAACGAATGCCCCGGCAGCTTTTATGGACCAAATGAACAGAACCTTCAAACAGTACTTGGATCAATTCGTGGTAGTCTTCATAGACGATATTTTAGTGTATTCCACGTCAAGGGAAGAGCATGAGCAGCATTTGAGGATTGTATTGGATATTCTGAGGGAGAATAAATGGTATGCAAAATTCTCAAAATGCGAATTCTGGATGGAGAAAGTTGCCTTTTTGGGTCATGTAATATGTCAAGAAGGAGTCTCTGTTGACCCAGCAAAGATTGAAGCTATCACTGGGTGGCCTAGGCCTACGAATGTTGCGGAAGTCAGGAGCTTTCTTGGATTGGCGGGTTATTATAGAAGGTTTGTGAAGGATTTCTCGAAGATAGCTCAGCCAATAACAAGGTTGATACGCAAGACGACGAAGTTTCTTTGGGACGAATCGTGTGAGACCTCTTTTCAGGAACTCAAGAAACGACTTACTACAGCTCCGATATTGACATTGCCGTCAGGAACAAGTGGATTTGAGATTTATAGTGATGCATCCAAAAATGGACTTGGTTGTGTTCTGATGCAACATGGGAAGGTGATATCGTATGCCTCAAGACAGTTGAAGCCATATGAAGAAAATTATCCCACACATGATTTAGAGTTGGCTGCTGTAGTCTTTGCTCTGAAGATATGGAGACACTATTTATATGGTTCGACTTGTAAGGTGTACACGGATCATAAGAGTTTGAAGTATATCTTCACCCAGAAGGAGCTTAACATGAGGCAGAGGAGATGGCTAGAGTTGATTAAGGATTACGATCTCGAAATCCAATATCATGAAGGCAAGGCCAATGTAGTGGCTGATGCACTTAGTAGGAAATCGAGACACACCCTTAATGCCTTTGTGGTACCTAATGAATTGTATGAAGAGTTCAGGAGGTTGGAGATCGAAGTGATTTTACCCGCAGAACAAAGAGTTACGCTTAATGCTCTCACCATTCAACCCACTATCTTTGATGAGATCCGTGAAGCGCAGGCGTCTGACTCTTTGTTGCAAGGAATCAAGGAGAAGAAGGGCAAAGGAGAAGCTGTAGACTTTGAAGTTGATGAGGAAGGAACAATGAAGTTCAAGGGTAGATTATGCGTGCCTGGCAATGAAAGTATAAAGAGAAAGATTTTAGAGGAAGCTCACAATACGCCCTACTCAATTCATCCGGGAGGAGTGAAGATGTATAAAGATTTGAAGAAGAGCTTTTGGTGGCCTAGGATGAAGAGAGAGGTGGCTGAATTTGTGGCAAAGTGTTTGACTTGTCAAAAGGTAAAGATCGAACACAAGCAACCTGCAGGAGTGTTACAACCATTGGAAGTTCCAAGAGAGAAATGGGAGTCGATCTCTATGGATTTTGTCATAGGGTTACCTTTGACAAGAGGAGATAAGAATGCTATCTGGGTCATAGTCGACAGGTTGACTAAGACCCCAAGATTTATTGCAATGAAAAACACATGGGGTTTGAACCAGCTGGCTGATGCTTATGTGCGAGAAATAGTGAGGTTACACGGAGTCCCAAAGGACATAGTTTCTGACAGGGATACGAGGTTTTTATCAAACTTCTGGATCAAGGTTCAACAAGCTTTTGGGACCCAACTCAAATATAGTACGGCCTTCCATCCGGCTACAGATGGACAGACGGAAAGGACGATTCAAACTCTTGAGGACATGTTAAGAGCTTGTGCGTTGGAATTCAACCACTCATGGGATAAATGTTTACCCTTAGTCGAGTTCTCCTACAACAACAGTTACCATGCGAGCATCGACATGGCACCTTATGAAGCGTTGTACGGTAGGAAGTGCAGGAGCCCATTATGTTGGAATGACTTTCGAGAAGCTGGCATTGTGGGCCCAGATATGATTCAAGAATCAATGGAACAAGTGAAGGTGATTCAAGAAAAGATGAAAACAGCTCAGGATCGGCAAAAGTCTTATGCAGATCGACGAAGAAGGCCCGTGGAATTTGAGACTGGAGAGAAAGTGTTCTTAAGAGTATCACCGATGAAGGGGATAATGAGATTTGGAAGGAAAGGCAAGTTGAGTCCAAAGTACATTGGCCCGTATGAGATCATGGAACGAATTGGTGAGGTGTCATATAGGCTAGCCCTTCCAATGGAGTTGGAGAACGTGCATGATGCTTTCCACGTGTCTCAGCTTCGGAAATATATACCCGATCCTTCACACAAGCTTCAGCCTGAGTCTATCAAGATAGATCGGAATCTCACCTACGAAGAACTTCCAGTGAAGATCCTTGATAGGAGTGAAAGAATGCTGAGAAACAAGTCGATCAAATTAGTTAAAGTTATGTGGAGGAGCCAGAAGGTAGAAGAAGCAACATGGGAGGCAGAAGACGATATGCGCAACAAATACCCGTCCTTATTCGAAGAAGGTATATATTTAAGTTTCGAGGACGAAACTTATTTTTAGGAGGGTAGATTGTAATAGCCTAGATTTTATTATTATTTTAATAATAATAATAATGATAATAAATATTAATAATACTAATATTAAAATATATATATATATATATATATATATATATATATATATATCATAATGATAATGATAATGATAAATGGATAGGTAAAGATAAAAATTTAAATTAGAATCTAATAGGTGATTTGTCATTATTTATTAAATGGGTAATAATTAAAAGCCCAACCCATAACAAACCCTAATTTCAACTATAAACTTAGGACTAGTCACCTAACCCTAGCCATCACCTATCAGTTCCCTCCCTAAAAATTCCTTGCGGCAGAAATTCTCTCCAAGGAGCTCTGCAACCACGGAGGCCAGGTAATCCTAAACCCTAGAACCCATTATTTACCTTCTAATTCGTATGTACCACGGAGCCTAATTATAAGGATTGTTATTATTCTTTCTTTTGATCCGTTCATTCTGATTGTTCAAAAAAAAAGGAATTCGTTTCAGTTGCAATCAATATATATATTCCTTCAATGTTTTTGATTCGCGTGCGTGAACAAGGAAATACCTTTTTCGTTTCTTTTATAGATCTTTCCTGATTTATTTATATAGAAACCAATTGCTATTGCCTAATCAGTACTGTAAGGTCTTCCTCTCTTGTTTCGGTGGGGTCCGATTTTTATTTTATCCTTTGTGTTACTACTTTATTCCATAGTAAATTATGTGGGGTCCACCATACTTTATTCAATGCCCATTCTTTTCATTCGAACACCACATGCTGAACCAATTCCAAGAACTCCTACCCCATTATAATTGTCGTGGGGTCCACCACCCTTTGCTCAAAACCTCTTGATTCAAATATATATGTGTGTGTATGTTTGACTTTTCCTTATTCCTTTCGGATTGCATTTTTGAGTTGTGCATGTGGGGTCCACGGCTCAAGGCTATTCATGTGTGTGTATATATATATATATATAAGATGCTATTTTGTTTTATTTATTTTATTTTATTTTATTTTTAACTTCCTTAAGAGAAGATTTTTTTTTTATAAACTAGCAAGTGGGAGGATAACTTTAGGACGGTACCTCCTAAAATGATGAACACACTTTTAAGGTTTTATGCCTTCGATATGTTATTTGATGTGAACCGATTATATCCGTTCTTCCCAAAGTGGTGTCTGGCCGGATATCCGGGGCACTAGTAGCAACTTTGGGAAGAGGTGTGCACACTAGGAAGAATACGAATTATGGCCAATCTGATGATGATTTGTGACTGGCCGATTTCCGGGTCACAGGGTAGACCGGCCGGATATCCGGGTCTACCATGGTTCTCTTCCTACTAGAAAACTCTAAAAACAACGATACCTTTTAATTTACACACATACACATATGAAGTCCTTATTTTATTTCATTTTGCGATTAATTTACTTTTATTTTATAATTTTTTTTATTTTATGTCGAAATTAATTTATTTTACATTTACTTAATTTTACTTTGTAATTAATTTATCTTATTTTATAATCATTTTATTTTAGAATTACTTGATTTCACAATCATTTTATTTTACTTTGCAATTAACTTATTTTATATCCAATTATTTATTTATTCATTTATTTCGGTTTTATTTTTTTCAGTCTACCTTTATTTAGTTAGGATTACCAGCGTTTGCTGATGTCTGTGTTTCTTGGGCTGCGATGATCCTTTGGGGGAGCAGAATTTTAGTGAACAGGTGCCAAGGGCTGGGGCTAGCAGTGAGAAGTGAGGATGACGGAAAACAGATTCTAGTTATTTAATTTCTTTTCATTTATTTTCTTTCCTTTTATTTTTCGAAATAAACATTCTGCTTAAGTTTTGATTTATTTCTTGTAATAAGAAGCCTTGCATTGTTCCATACAAGTGCGGCGGTGACACCTTCCGGAAGTAGTTTATTTTGGATTTTATTATTATTTATGAAAACCATTGGAATATTTGTGTTATTTGAACTTTAGAAATCCGGGGTGTTACAATAGGCCCTTGGGTCGTGGGTTCGATTCTCTCTGCCGTCGCTGGGACTCCTTTGGTAGACAATCTCGTAAGTCCCCAGTAAGTGCTCATAGAGCCCGGGGCTGTGCCCTAACCTTGGCAGGGGACTGATGTCAAACCCTTCCAAAACTTTCTTCATATAAAAAAAAAAAAAAAAAAAAAAAATTCTCGTTTACAACTTTGTTGGACTAATCTCGGAAGTAGAATAATCTCTCGTTCCAGTAGGCTTTAAAAGCCCACTATTATTTGAGTACAAAAAAGTATTCCATTATACTGTGATTTCTGAATGATGGCCAAAGAAAAAAAATTAATTAATCTTTAAATTAAGGAAAAACAGAAAAAAAAAGGTGCACTTCAAAAAGATTTGAAAATTTCAGAATTATTTTCAATAATTTTATAGCAAAGCACACCTTTGATCATGTAATTTTATATAATATTTTAATTTGATCCCTTAATTTAATAAATTAATTTTTCAGTATCCCTAATATCGGATTTTTTTTTTTTACTGTCAAATAACATGCCCTGAACATCATTCTAAACTCATTCATAAGGTCCATTAATGCTGACAGAAAGACTCGCTTGCAGTTTGATGGGTCGGGGGAAAAGTGGCGGTGGCAGAAAATTTGCCAAATTGTCAAACAAGCAGACGATTACAGTGCAGTAGTGCACAAAGGAATCCAAACAAAAACACCAGTTAGTCAATCAACACTATAATTTTCTACACGGGGGACAAAATAAACACTAGCAAATCACATGTTTTAGTGAGCATAATAACGTGAGGAGGAAAACGAGGAGGGTATTTTATCAATTACTTGCAACACTTCTTTCATGGATGGCCTCTTCTGGGGTACGCTAGACACACAACTATATCCTAACTTGAACCAAGCCAATAACGACTCCTCTTTTCCCTCCATGTCAGCTCGAATCGCCATGTCAGCCATCCGAAGAGCCCGGGCCTTGTCCTCAACCAAAAACCCAGGTGGTTGACCCATATCATCCAAAACCACAATCTTCCCAGTCAATAGCTCCAAGAAAATGACGCCGAAGGAGTATACATCCCACTTGGGATTAGGCTTCAGGTTTCTGAGCGACTCCGGTGCATGGTAAGGAGACACACCACCTATGGCACTCGGGCTTGGGCTTGGGCTGGGCCCAACTGCAACGTCTGGAAAGCTATCCCTAGAGGCCGTGGATCTCTTGCTGCCAAAAATCCGGGCTGATGCGCCAGCTTTACAACTGGAATCTCCGGTTACAATTCTCTCGAGCCCGAAGTCTCCAATCTTGGGCTCCATGTCGTTGCCCAACAGAATATTGCTCGGCTTCAGGTTTCCATGCACGTGCTTCTTGTCGTGAAGATACGCCAAGCCATGTGCCACGCCTCTCGCAATCTTGAGTCTGACCTCCCATGGCAGGTGACAAGGAGAAGAGCCCACCTTCCCTGACATCACAAGCACACCACATTATTAGTTCACACCCATGATTCAATGGAACAAGGACAGTGCCTCCAAATAAGAAAGAGTTAAAAAAGGTGATTTTTTCTCTTCATTTGAAAACTGACAAGAGCAGATATCATCATTTTCATGTGTGCGCTTCCGATTGTGGACATCCCAATCGCTTTCACAAAACCATGGGACAAACCTCGTCACTAATGCCTCAACCTAGTTGACCATCATATTCTCCATGCCAAATGTTCATAGATGTTTCTTTTTCTTAAACAAATCAACATAATTAATCTTAAGTTGCACGAAGAAGGGATTGAAATACGTACTGTAACGGAAATTTGCGAGGCTGCCGTTTGGAACGAAGTCGTAGATGATTAGCTTCTCGTCGTTTCCCAAGTAGAAGCCACGAACACGAACCAGATTCGGGTGGACCAATTTGGCTATGACCCGGACTTGTGTCTCCAAGTTCTTGAACCGTTCGAGCCCATTCTCTCCGATTCTTCGAACTGCTAACGCCGAACCATCTTCAAGGACGGCTTTGTACATTATACTGGAACCAGTTGCCCCCAGTATAAATGCCGAAGCTTTTAGCAGTGTTTCCACTTCAAGCTCTTTTTCATCGTCCACTGTTATTAGTGTTCCTGTTTTCCCCTGTCCTGCTTCTTGTTCATGTTGTCTCCGATTGTCATGAACCTTTTGGTTTTGCCCATTTTGTGCTTCCACTTCGCTACCGGAAGAGCTAGTGGTGGACTCTTTCTCTTCGGCCCTCTTGCGCAAGCACGACCACCTTCTGAACCCTCTTGACTCCGGTGATGACGGCGGCGACCAAGCACTCCTCACTGCAGTAGCTTCCATCTTCAATGCGCTATCGACATTTTTTTTCCTCTTCAACTGGTAGACATGCACGAAAATTAAAGCTATGATTATAATGCCAACAATATCTCCAACCACGATTCCTATAACAGTTGTTCGTCGAATCCCGTTTCGCTTAGAGTGCGAAGATAAAGAAGGTGAAGCAGCGAAATCAGGAGGAGAGTCAAACGTGTTTGGAAATGCAGCCAAAGCAGGGGAAGTAGCAACAGGAATATTTGGTGGAGAAGATGGAGGAGGAACAGGACATGGATTCTTGGTTGGTTCTCCACAAAGATCAGGGTTCCTGGAAAATGACTTGGACTGTTGATTGATTAAAACTAAGGAATCAGGAATTTGGCCGGTGAGATTGTTGAAGGAAAGGTCGATGGTGGCGTTACCTGGGATTTTCTCTGCAAACTCTGGAGGGATTTTCCCCAGAATGTTGTTGTAGGACATGTTTAAGTAACGCAAACTTGCCCCACCAAAATCTGGAGGCAGAGATCCATTGAACAAATTGGAAGATAGATCCAAAACCTGTAAAGTTTGAAACCCGCCAGGAAGACAACCCGACAAGTAATTATTATTCAAAGAAGCCACTGTAAGAGTTTGCATATTTGCCAGATTGGTAGGTATTTTTCCAGCCAAGGCATTGTCAGAAAGGTTGAGAACCTGAAGATTTCTAAGCTGTACTATGGAGTCAGGAACCTCCCCACCTATCAAATTACCAGACAAGTTAAGAGACTCAAGTTCAAAAGCCTGAAAAAGTGAAGAGGGAAGAGACCCATTGAGTGAATTGCCAGAAAGGTCGAGAATTCTGAGGTGGTCAATCAAAGCCAGATCATAAGGAATTGAACCCACAAGCTTAGAATTCGAAAGAGATAAGCCAATCACTCGAGCTTGAGCCTTCTGTTCTCCACTTGAAATATTCGAACACGTAACTCCATTCCATGAACAAGGTGTTTCGTTGCTGTAATTCCAGCTTCTAAGCACGCCAACAGGATCACTCACAACAGAGTACTTAAAGGACAACAACAAAGCACCGTCTCTGTTCAGGCCAGAGCACTGATTAACAACGAGAAACACCAAAATAATACTCCACCATAAATGGAGAACAACTTTTGAGTGCCACATGATTTTTTATATTGTGGTCTCGTATTACTCCTCCATGTAAGAAAAGGGAGAGAGAAGAGAGAGAGGAAGAATGTTAGAGAGAGTTATGATGGAACACAGACCATGGAGGGGCAATACAGAGAAGGAAAAAAAGTAATCGGATAAACTAAGCTGCTCACCAAAACTAAACCTATCTTCCTGTCAGTGAAGCTACGCAGAGCTTGCTCAAATAGTTTATTTGCTCTCCCCAATAGCTCAGCTGTCTCGCTCTTCCCAAATTGACTTCATAAAATATTGAAATAATAGCACAAAGATTAAGCCTTTTTTTCCTAAAAAAAAATTTAAATAAATGAATCAGAACAGTAGTCAGCAATCCAATATTGTCATTATTGAAGGAGGGTCCCAAAACAGGAAGACTCTGTATCTATCCGCACATCGTCATTATTGAATTAAATAGGGAAAAAGGATGGTGTTAATTCAATGTTTGTCCCCTGTTTTAAATATAACTGGCGGTCACTTAAGATTGGAATATGTTAATGCCATGCAATTCAAAAAAAAAAAATGTACAGGAAAAGTGAGGACCAGCCTACATTGAATTTCACGACCGCCATGAGATATGGCCGTTTCCCATTTATTGGAAAGAGGGGAGAGTAAATGTAAATGCCCAGTACAATATCAATAATAATATTAATAATGCTGCTTCGTGCAATTCGGTTTTGCTGCTTCCCTGTTATTATTATGATTATTTTTCCCTTTTACTATTTATCAATCGTATCAGCATGATTTTGCAGAATAATTTGCCACTGTTGGACGATGCTGCCCAAAACAAAGTTTCCATCTAGATGTCTTTTCAGATTAACAAGAGTGGAAAATGGTGTCTTTGATTTTTCTTCATCCATGTTCCTTATCGTCTCGTTGTTCATTATTTTCTTGTCTTGTTATTTTTCCTTTTTTTAACAAATGTTGGCAGCTTTACACCCCTTATATTAAAATAATCTGCTAGGTGAAAAGGAGATCAGCGGCGTTTTAAAAATGAAATAAATAGTAAGATTCAAGAGATCAGGTATCTGCTTTATATGGTGATGGATCATTCAGTTGGAAAACTTTCTAGCCCTCTTAATTGTGAAAGCTGGTTTAAATTGGCCATTAAGATCCATCCTTTCCCTGTCTGCGAGGGAAAAGGGAATTAAAAAGCATAAAACCCCTTCCCTTATCTTCTTTTTGATTAATTCTTTCTAATTCTTTTTTTTTCTATAAAAATTGTAGGAGAGAAGTTAGATTTGTCCATAGACCAAGGTAGGGCGCTATGACTTTACTGCCCAGGGTATAAAAGACTGAGAGTATACATATCTTCACCTTAGCCTGCATTTTCATAAGTTCATATCATCTAAGATGTTTCCCCATTGCCTTAACTCATTCTAAGATCAAATCCTCTCATTTTTAATGAAAATGTTGGACCTATTCACCAATTAAACCCAAAAACCGGGAAATTCTTTCTAATTGAAAAGAAGGCTATAGCAATGAGATTTGAGAAATTAGGCCCGTTTAGTGGTTCAAGGAAGATAACCAAAACAGAATCCTAGAAGAAAGGTCAAGTAATGAAGAAACCACCAAACCAACTCCTTCCAAGAGATGAACACCGTGTACACAGAAACGGGAAAAGGATAATCTTTTCAAAGGAATAAATGAAAAGGCAGAGTCTTGCAAATTGCAAGGTTCTTTTAGGAGCTGAAGTGCTCTCATATCGAACAAGGTGACGAGATTCTTCCCCTTTTGCCTCTAAGTTGGTGTGCAATAATTAAAGGAGCAAAAGGAGTTAATCTGTCTGTTGATGGAGCCAGTAACACGGGATGGCTTGGCGCCAGTGCGCAGTACCCGAGGTTTTCTTTTAGCCTTTTATCACAGTTATTAATTATCTGGCAAAATGAGCAGCAGTGTATAAATATAATAGATAGTGGCTATTGGGTTGAAGAAAGACGCAAGGTAATGTAACTTTGCTTGGCCTAATGAACGGATCGTGCTTCCCATGGAATAAGTCATGAAGGAACAGAATTTCTATACGACGTTGGGAAGATGAGCAAATTACAAGGAAGAAGAGAGGTCAACAAATATGGGTGATGGGCAGTTGAGGCCAAGTCCACCTCTTGAAAGGAAAGGAAAGGCATCTCTCTCTCTCTCTCTCTCAAAGTCCAACAATAATATAATAAAGAGTCGACACTGGTGTGCTGGATTAACATAAATCGTAGGATTGATGATCCTTTTCAACAGAGTTTGTCGTAGTGCATGTCGTCTTTTGAGCTTGGATTTGCGTTTGACAAGTTGAGGCCACGTGCTCAATCAAGTGTAGGTGTGTGTGACTGGCGTATAATGTGTTAAGTCAAAAGGGAGGGGCTCATTAAACCGATCACACAATAATCTATATAATGTAAGCTTAGTTATTCCGACACAAATGCTTAGATAAGAAGGAAGCACATGGGAGGAGCCTCGATGTAATGTGAAAGGCTTCCTCCTACAACTGTGCTTCACACTTAATAATCACCACCTGTCCTTTTGCCTCCATCGTTCATTTTACCTCAATTTCTGTGTGCACTGTCCACCTCAATGACTTTCTCTACGGGGAAGCCATGGTTTCATGGAACACGTTTTCCTTTGAATAGGTAGGAGGCGTTTGGTTAATCTGGACCGTGCAGATTGAACTTAGATGGTTTAAATTTTTTTAAAAAAATATTTTAATGGATAAAAAATCTAAGATAAAAATAATTTCCTAATTAGCAATTTTGTTTAAAGTCAATTTTTATTTAAAGTTCACTAAATAAAAAAATAAATAAATGTAAACTCCAAATGATAGATTGGGCGTTCCATGGTTTCATGGCTTTCTCTTGAGCACTGTATTCATAATAAGGTGACAATTCAAAATTGTTGAATCAAGTCCACATTGCACCTAAATAAAAAAAAAAAAAAAATTGTCAATCCAAGTTTGGTCCCTCAATATTAGACCCAATATTAGCCCAATTACTCCACCATATTAATGGCCCAAAACCCTGCATAACAGGAGCATATTACTAGGGGTGAATAAGTGACTCGCAACCCGCCCAACCACCCATGCCCAGTAAAAATTCTCCGATTTAAACCCACTCAAATTGGGCCCGTCACAGGTAACGAGCTGCCCCATACCCATTTAAATTAGACGAGCGGGTCACGGGGCACCCATACCCTGCCCGCTACCCATTTATATAAGTTTTTTTTCCTCCCCTTCAGCAACATCGTTACACACACAGAGGTGTGAAACAACAAAATAGTCTCTCTTTTCTTTCACAGACAGCAACATTTTTTTCTTCTTTTTCCTTCTGTTTATGACAGCAACAATATATATATATATATATATATATATATATATATCAGTTCTTTTTAACCATTTAGCCCAAACCAAGAGTCTCTCTTCAGCTTTTTCTTAATGAAACCCGAACCCATATTCTTTAAAACAGTGGGGAGTTGGTTCAACCATGACAAAAAACTCTCCTTTCCTTACACATCTAACGTTAATGACAACCTCGGTAAGCAGCAACACAAATAAACCAATGTAAGACACAAGTAGCAACTATATATATATATATATATATATAATTTTTAATCACCCCCCAACCCCTGTTTCAGTTCAGTTTTCTGTGGCTCTTCATTTTAAGTTCTAAGATTCATTATTCATATATTTGAGATTGGTAAACGATGGAACACAGGAGGAAAAGAAGGTTTAGTGGTTACTTTTTTTTTTTTTAATCTGCTTAGATGCCTTGAACTTCTCTCCCCTGATCTCGACGGCTTGAACATAGCAAGCTAGGATTTTGTTTAAACCACGCCATTCTCGTCTTACCCTCACACCAAATGCTCTCCTCTCCCATCTCTGATTGCTATCATTGTTCTTCATCCATCCGAGAGTTTGCATTTCTCTTGACTTTCCTTTTTCCCACTCTCTAGCTATGTAATTTGTTACCGATGATTACAGATCAAAACAATGGAGATGGAATAATCACTGATCAAAGAGAAATATAAATCACTGTGGGCGAAATCACTATGGTTTGTCACTGATTTTTGTTAATATTATCTCAGCAAAATCTCGGCCTCAGCTTGGTTTGCTTCCTGTAATAAGTTTTTCACTGTTTGTATCACACTGTGCCCAATCCAGGAACCCCTGCTTGCTTGAGTTTTCTTTCAGCATCTAGCTTTCTTGTAATGAGCCCTGTTCTGAAAAAAAAAGGGGTAGATTCTTAAACGGGCTCCCTAGACCTATTTAGGTATACCCGTCCGTTTTATACGGGTTAAATGGGTTTGAACGCGAGTATAGGTTCCCGTACCCTGTGTAAAATAAATGGGCGGGTCACAGGTTACCCTTGGGTAGCCCGCCCGTTGCTCAACCTTACATATCATCATGAAATGAAAAGGGAGAAAATACTGTTTTCAACCCATAAGAAAACCCACATCCATATGTTCATTATATCTATTGTATTATCATTATTTACAAATGAAAACAAAGGTTCAACCCGTGTAATTATTTTTTTTCCCATTCTTTCCTTAAATTAGCGGCATATAGTTTATATGTTTAATTACCCCTTTTTTTTTACAAAGAGCTGATTTGGGTCCCCCCCCCCCCCCCAAAACCCCCAAAAAAAAAAACCGATGGATTGAACTCATTCATCAGTACACATGATCTCCAATACTCACATTTTGGCATTATTGGATTAAGACAAAACCCTAAATAATCCTCTCCCTATTCAGATAAAAAATAATTAAACAAAAACAGGAGGGTTACTCTTGAATCGGATGCTAATTCTGTTGTTGATTTGTTGATAAACAAAAACATTACTGATGCTTACAGCTTAGTTTTTACTCAGATACAAAGAGCTTGATGGAGAACACTTGGGATCTTCAAGTACAATATATCTCAAGAGATCAAAATTCAGATACTTTGGCATGTCATTTACAGACCTGAGTGCCAAAAGAAAGCATGGGAATTAACTCCCTATTAGTTAGCTGTATTTTGAGGCGAAAGCCTCCTTTGCATTAAAAAAAAAAAAAAAAACAATTCATAGACATTAAAAATATTTTTCTTTTAACAAAGACAAAATCCAAATTTATTCAAATGAAGAAGACAACGCCCAATTATCTTATTTTAAATTTTTATCTGCCTTAAATAAAGAGAGTTCAAAATCAAAAGGACCCGCAAAACTCTTCAACATATTGTTCTGTTTTGGGGCAGATTTAAGCATGATCAGCACTAACAGGATCACCTAGATCAAAGGTCTAACATGCCAGTGTCGGTTTGTCTCCAACTCCATTTATTGCAAATTAAAACATAAGAGCTCCCAATTTTGTAATGAATCAATAGACAAATTATTTAAAAAGTCATTATCAATACGATTTAATGGTCTAGATTCTAAGATTCCTATCTCAAAAATGGCAAAAGAAAATGAACAAACATGGCTCCCTGTTATTAAAAAACCAATAGGGCTAGGTACACTGGATTTGGAAGGGAATGAAAATTTTATAAGTTAATCTTAAAAAATTTTAAGCAGAAACTTTAATAAAGATAACATGTAAGATAAAATAATAAGTAGAATCAATCAAAAACTTTCAACGCCACCTCTCACATTTTTTTAAAAAAATTCAACTGAAAAATTTTTCCCCTCCACTTATCTCATACTAAACAAGCCCTTAATGTCTTTGTTTAGGTGACAAAGTAAACCATGTAATTTTGACTTAACCTAATGAGTATCTCTCTGCGTCTTAAAGATTCTTCAGCTTCCACACTTCGATCTCTGGCTAGAGTCTTAGCTAAGGAATGAATCCGTTCTTAAGAGCCTCCGAGGGCAGTAAATATCTTTGTTCATTTAATGATCAAATAGTTATCACATTGCATTATGATATATACACACCATAAGCCAATTTGCCAATCACAGACCCCCGCCAAAAGATAAACACCATGAAGACGTGAAGTTTCCACCGAGGAGTATGCATACCGAAGCTGAAAAGCAATTATTTTATCATTCTGTTTGGTACTGAGATTTACAAGCGCGACGACCAACAAATCTGGCGGGACTGAAGTCTTTTAGATCAACAATGGAAGAACAGCCATCAATTACAAGTTCAGCCATGGCAGCTCCGGTGGCAGGACCATTCAGAATGCCCCAGCAACTATGCCCCGTGGCCACATAACAACCCTCCATACCTGGCATTTCTCCGATCACCGGCACCCCATCATCCATGCACGGCAAGAAGCAAGCTTGCTCTGCCTTCACCTCTGCCTCTCCTCCCAAATGGCTTGACACAGTCCGAGCCACTCTCTTCAGCATTCCAATCGATTCTGAGTGTCCACTCACCTCCTCTGGATCATCTGGCACTTCTTCCTCCGCCGACATCCCGCACAAATATACCTCCCCTGCCAATTAATGCCATTTCCTGTTAGACATGTTTCCTTTCTGATTTTTCAATCTTACTGCTATAACTGTTATGAGCTTAACTAGAATTTAGCCCTAATTTATATGCTTTTCGTTAAGCTGTGAGATCGGCAACTTGCAGCTAGTGAACTTGCACTATGCATAATTCGGGAATCCAAATTAAGTGGTGTACAAATTAGTGGCGTCATTTGTTAGTTTTACTCAATCAATGACATTTTATATTAGAGGAGAAAGCAGAGTACACATAGAGCTCGGTAATGGCATACCTGTGGGGCGAGGGTAAACTTCAGGGTCGATGGGCTTTCCTCCATGAGACGGGTAGTATCTGAGGAACAGAGCGTGAGGGGTTATGGCACTTGCTTCTTTAGGCTTCAAAACAATGCTATGTGCCTTTAACCCATACACTCGAAACAGTGATGACAAAATTTCCAAACTAGAAGACCAAGGACCGAGTGCCAGCACCACTGCGTCCCCGTCGATGACTCGTCCACCTTTAAGCACCACCCCTCCAACTTTACCTTCATCTAACTTCACGTGTTCCAATTTCCCAATCACAACCTCAACCCCATGATTTTCCACGGCCCTGCTGATCAGTGTGCGAGTAAAGAGTTGGGGATGTACTTGAGCCGTGGTTTCTGGAGTCCCAATCGTTCTGGAACTACCACCAGGTCCATCGACCCACGACGGGAGGGTGGATCCACGAGAGGATTTGGAAGTGTAAGTAGGATTATCTGATTCGGTTAAAGAAACGCTGAGAGTGGTGAGGGGTCTGTAACCGTAGGATTGAGAACCATTCAGCTCTTGAGAGAGGGAACGATGGAGATGAAAACTGGCATGAGCGAGAGAAGCCAAGGGTCCTCCATCGCACCAGTCGAGGGCGAGAAACCCACCGGCTTTTCCAGAAGCTGCACAGGCGACGTCACACTTCTCGACGAGAGTGACGACGGCGCCCTTTTTGGCCAGAAAGTAAGCCGTGCACACCCCTATAACTCCGCCACCACAAACGACCACTCGCTTAGGAGGCTCGTGCGGCTCCATAGGGAGTGAAGACGACCGAACCAACCCAACAGAAGAAATTGAGAATCGGTTATATGGGTTGGGTCGCGAAAACGGAACGATCAATGACCGTGGAGTTGCCACCGCCAGATTCATGGTACCGATAAGGCTTTGCCTTCGTCCTCTGTTTCGGAGCTGACACGTGGGCTGCCTGCCACTTACTCGAACAAACGGGCTTCCTTTTCTGATGCTTTTCTACTTTTGTATGGGCTGCCCGCCATTAATGAGCATCGAAACAAAATGTTGATGAGCTTTTGTTCCTGGTTCAAAAACTCGAGGCCCTGAATGAGGCCCGTGACATCAAGAGGCCTACTTCATTTCTCGAGCACACAGCGGATGACACGTAGGATATTTCTCCACAACCTTTAGAAACATTAAGAGCCGTATCCAGCAGGGCCCTTCCAAAGCTTTATTTTTAACATTTATTGTTGTTGTCGTTTTATTTGGCGGGCATTAGAACCTTATACTCAAATTATAAGTTATAGTTGACTTTTTTAGAGATATTAAGGGAACTAATTAAATTACTTTAGAGTATTTTTATTTGTATTTTTTTCTTCAAACTAATTAGTTTGACTAATAAAACAATATATAATCTAAGAATACACAACATATGAAATGATTAAATAACTTATTTAACTTCCTTAATCCCTCCAAAAAAAATCAACTTTATCTTATAATTAGGACTAGAGTATATGCTATGTAACGTCAGTCATAATAACATTCACACTCCCACTTTTCTTTTATCCCTCCACCCCATCCCCTACAAACAAGCAAACAAATTCTGCTTCTGAATTGGATTTCTTTTAGGCACATAGATAAGAATTAATATAGAAATAAAACAAATCTCTGCAATCACATAAAAAAAAAAAAAAATTAATTGAATGACCGGATCAACGACCTTTATCAAATACGCACATCCTTGACATGTAAGTGATGAACTCTTAATATTGGTCCTATAAGATAAAGTTGACTATTTTTGTTGAAGATATTAAAAAAACTAAATAAATTACCTAATCATATATGATATGTTGTGTATCTTTAAATTATTTATCAATTTATAAGTTAGGTAAAATAGTTTAGAAAAAAATTATAAATATAAATTTTAAACTAACTTAATTAGCTTTCTTAATATATCTAAAAAAATGTCAAACTCTATTTTATATTTAAGATATCAATAGAAATACATGGTGAGAGTTGCACGAAATTCATACGCGTAAAGCCCACTCTAGTTGTTGGGATATGCCTTCAATTGATTTTTTTCCACCAACTTTCTTTTCTTATTGCTCTTTCTCCCCAACGTCCTCGAGTCATATTGGTCCCCAAACAATAATAATATATTCCGTCATGGTTGTTTGGTCCGGAAAAATAAATCCTGTTGTGGTTGTTACTTGTTAGTTAGAAAAATATAACAGGTCAGGTTCTAATCTGGATTTTTTTTAAAAAAAAAAAGAAAAAAGAGGTTGACAAATTTTAAATCTATAAAGCATTTGAAAAATCAGCATTACGAGATTGAGTTCATGGTTAGCTTCACTTGCACCAAGTTGTTGTCGATTTCTTTATGTATTATTGTTCCTGCCTTACCTTTTCAATTTTTTAATCTTTAGAAGCTGGAAAACAAGAATAATAAAGAAGAGAAAAGTAAGCAAAGTTAATTGCCAATCAATTCATATATGTTTGTGATGGCAACTGCAATATCACATTAATAATACCAATAATACTACTCTTGGACTTTTTATAAGCAACAAACAACTTTGTTCCTTGTCTTAAAATTTGAACTATATATCTTTTTCCTTTTTAACCTTTATGAAGTACATATCTTTACATTAATTATTCTCCACTCACCAATAATTATTTTTTATTTAATCATTTGTTAACCGTTCTCTCTCATATTTTACACTCATCCTCTTTCATAACTTTTATTTATCCTCTCTCATATACCACTTTCATAAATAAGAGATATATTTAGAAGAAAGATGACACTTTTGACATATTTATTATTTATAACTAATCTTAACTATAGATTCATTTTACACAATTTTTTTTAAAAAAATACTTATAAAAATGACGGAGGAGTAGGCTTGAGCCGGGGAAGCTCTTTGTGTTCCACAGAGAAGGCGTTATCTATATATATATCTACCTCATGCTTCCACCATATTTGACGTTGAAAGTCCCTTTCTTTTCTATATATATTTAAAAAAAAACTAAGGAAGCAAACAAACGCTCCACTTTCAATCAACTTGCATTTTTTGTTCGTTCAACTTTCACACTCTTGTTTGTCTGTTTTTTTGGAATATGACTTCACATTTTTAAACCACCACGATTTTATTGCTAGCAGCCCATGGTTTTCTCTCCATCCACCTTTCCCTATCAAAATGTCTTACCCTCTTTTTTTTTCTATTAATTTATTATTTAAATCATTTTTGTGGGAACTGCTAATTGGGTTTGGTATAATTATATGAACGAAACCGATCCCTTTTACGCAAAAGGAATATAAGGGCGGTTCTCTTATGCGTCGAAAAAGTCTCCTCCCAATCTCTCATAGATCAGCTTGTGTGACAAATTGAGATTTAAAGCCTTTAATTTTCAAAGTCTGCCCAAAATAATAGTTACGTTACAGTTAGGAGTCAACTTGTTTGAATATTACTTCGCTGAGTTCATTCACAGGGCAAACATCATCCTTTGAATTGGACGACATGTCCCAGCTGTTTTTCTTCTCAACCACTTATTTTTTTTAAGGTCAATGTCTTTAAATGGAGACACTGTTTATGTTGGGGAGCTAATTTGTCAAATCTCCCAACATCATATATATATCGTGTTTAAATACCCGTTTCACCTAACTCTTGCTTATCTATAATAAATGTGCCAAATATAAACCACCACACAGAATTCTCATAATTGGTGCACTTCAGCTGATCTTTGAAATTATATATATATATATATATATGCGCGCCATTATTACAGTATTGAAAGCATTATGGTAGTTACGTTGAATGTTTAAAATATAGTTCAGCTTATGATGAGGAATATAATTTTTATATTGTAACGGGTATTTTCGGTGGGAATAAATAATAACAGTCATGTCTGAAAACGAAAAATGGATAACGAAATCTGGAGAGAGAAGCAGGGGATTAGGTAACAAAGTAACAAACAGTAATGATGAAGAGTGACGACCAAGTCTTGTACTTGGTATAAAACCAACAAAAGAAAGAGGCATTTAATGTTCTTTGATGAAAGTGGGAGATGGAGATGACTTCGTCAACCTCAACAGTGGCAAGTAAGCAACAAGAACAGCTGGGTGGGTAATCATAGCCTTAGAAGCAAGCGGATCAATAAGCCCCTTAACAGTTACATGTCACTATCACCAGCACAAGAAGAAGATCGAAGAAGAACAGGACCACTACAACTTATACGATTAATTAATATTATTAAACATATATATGGAAGGTTAATATCAAATGAGAAGATTGAATAATTGGGGGTTGCAGGAGAGGGTCCCTGGAGGCACAAAGGGCTAAAAAAGAAGCACTCTAACTAAACAGAAAAAGACCCTACATTCCAAACAGAATAAAGCAGCAACATTCGTATATATGTATGTGTGTGTGTGTCTGTGTGTGTAAATAAACGCCCTTAATCCTTTTTCCTGTTCACACACTAGACCCTGTCCCTTGCTTGTCACACACGAACAAAAACCGACCGTCCAGTTAGCGCACCGTTGAATTTCTTCGCAGTATCATTTTTGCTCGTTTTAATCTCCTCCTTCTGGCCGGCTCCTCTACCCTATCCCTAACTGTTACCATAATATGAAACTATTTTCGTTTTTTGTTTTTGGTGTGTATGTGTGTGTGGGGTGGGGTATATGTGTATCCTTCCTACCCCACTATTCACACCACTTAATTAATTAACTAGCTAGCACATTATTCTTGCACGTTTGTTTCTTTTTTATTAGAAGACAAGAACCAAAAGGAAAAAAAAAGGCAGAGGTAGCTAGATTAGGTCCCAAATGGCTTCCCTAAATTCAGAAATTGAAATCTGCATCATCAGAAGGCATCATAGTGGAGCTTTGGTTAGGCTTCTTTCCAACTGTAGTAATCATGATATTCAAAGCTGAATCTTATCTGCAACTCTATCATCACGTACTGCTTTTAGTTAATAACTAAATTAAATTAGTTAGTGTGTGTGGGGATTGTGTCAACAGCTTGAGATTAAGCATAAACAACATGAATAAATCATATGGGCTACAAACTTACTAATCAAGCTCCTAGAATTGAAAGGACAGCGACCTTTCACCTAACCAAACAACATAACAAGGGGAACACTGGGTTCCACGCCTTGACAAAAAGCCCATATAATTGGAAGACCTTATATATATATATATCAAATTCAAGATTAGGGTATTGATCGTGGATTTATCATACAGCCTCTCCTCTATTTTGTTTCTGACTCCATTGCTGAAAAGATTTTTGTTTGTTTCTGTATTCCTAACTGCCTTTTTTATTTTCGAGATGCCATTCAATGAAAGCACAAAATTTTGGACTACTCCTTGTGGTTTTGGTATTTATTTTTCTCCTAACAAATTAGCACCAGACCCACCATCGCGTATCTGACGTATTCAAAGCAATATCTTCTTCTTAATATCACCTTCTCCAATAATGGCCCCTTTTTCTTTCACCAATGATTACATGTTTGTGGGTTTGCGCTTTTCATCATCTACGTTAGGTTGCACCTCCCATGTTTAATGGATTAAATTAAAAAAAAAACAAATCATAAGGTGGCTAGAGTAATAGATTTGTTCATGGATTTGTGTCACAGTACAGGTCTAGCTTGTTGGTTCAATTATGTTCATGTGCTTTGGTTTCAACTTTTAGAGACCAACAGCCGCTTGGTTAAATGGAAATGAATGGAGGAAGAAAATATGGAAGCTTAGGGTTAATAACTTAATATAGCCAAGATGATAAACAATGAATTCCATTTATTTCTTGGGTAGGCATTTACTCTGTGAATGTACACTATCAAGCATAGGCTTAAAAAAACGCCGAAATGGATTGTGATCATCGAAGCTGCACCGTGTTATATATATTTACTAGAAAATTAAAGAGGTTATGAGGTGTTAAAGGGAAAACTAATTTCTCAACGCTACGCACAGTGCCATAGAGACAAGTTGTTGTTACGTGACAATCTCAAATGAAGAGATGAATCATCATAAAATCAATTAGTGATAAAATTCGGTAAACTTTAAGAGAAGAACCCCGGCCGGTATCACAGAAGTGAGTAAGAAAAGTCAAAGAGGGTGCTCTGTGTATTTAGTTTGAGGAAAGTAAACAAACAGTTATCCACAGAGAAAATAATAGAGAAGAGGAAGAAGGAGAAAGCGTGAAGAAAGGGAATGTATAGAGACATGAAAAACAAAAGAAAGGTCCAATAAAAAAGTGACATGCATAGATTGATCGAGCAGAGGAGAGGTTGGGTAGACAATATCAGAATCTCTTTTTTCCTGTCTGCTATATTAATACGAGGGAATCACAGCTCCTCCTCAATTTTCGTGCTTTTCACTTGCAACATAGGGCATTGGCATGGCAGTTTCAAAATCGAACACGTCTTCGTCCACTAATAATATCCTTTAACTTTTCACATTTTCATCGATCTTCAACGTAACCAAAACTAACTATGTTCTTTTCTTCACTTCCATTTGCCTCATATTTTAATGCAACTAATTACTAAAGCACCGTCACATCTTTCACCCACCCGATCGACTTTTTATTTTTAAAGAAGAACTCATCCCCATCAACTTTATCCAACAAGTAGTTCAGGGTCAATTATCTCTTTATTAAAAATAGTTTTGATTCTCTTTCTCCTGAGTTCTTTTCTCGTGATTTCTACTTTTGAGTTTTAAAACGAGTTTGCATGCAGTGGAAGATTGATGGTCCTGATTAAAGAATAAAAACCATTAAACCCATCTCTTTTCTTGTAATAAAAGAATCCATTTTTCACGCGGTAATTACCTTGTGAATGAACCCCTGGCGCGTACAAGCTTTTGACTGACAGATCAAATATCCAAAAATTAGTGCAATTTCTTTGCGGACCAGCTTGAAAAAGAAATCCACTGAAAAGGCACGCATTACACGAAGCAAGCAAAGGGATAATATCGATCACAAATGTATTTTTAGTTCCATTACAAAACGACGCCGCGCACAAGTTTGTGATAGAGAATAACATTCACGTGATGTATAATATATCATCGGGAAAATATCTTTGAGGTTTAATTAAATAAAATATTATTAAAAAAAATCTAAAGAAAAGTTGCATATAAAAAAAATCATGAACCTTTTTTTATATTATTTTAAGAAGCGTTAACAACTATATTATTACCCATTAAAAATTAAATCAGTACAATGAACAACTATATATATATTAACAAATTATTTTCCCTATATCATCTACCAATTCAATCACCGGAGGAATGAGTCAGCCGCAAGACAAAACTGTGAAAAGAGGTGAGCATTAAAAATATTTTACAGGTAAAATTTTTTTATATATTTATTTTATAAATTATAAATTACCTTAGAAAACACAGTTTCTACCATTAATTAAACTGCAGAGAGAAAGCAGCCAAAAGTTAACTCCATCGATATATTTTCAAATTTATGCTTGACCCATTTTTCACTCGTAAAGAGGACAGAATTGGGATTGGAATATACTCCATAAATATATGTTTGCTTGTATGGAAAAATTTAAAACCAAAGAAAAAGAAAAGCAGAAGGAAACAAAAAAGGCAAATGCGAGATAGCTGGCAAAGACGCTTCAAGCGGATTTACACCATAAAAAATCATTTAAAAAAGAAAAGAAAAAGAGAGGGCGCAAACAAAATGATAGGAAAAAGAAAAGAAGGAGGATGAAGGGGGAGAGAAGCAGGCGTGGATTATAAAGTGGGGGCTATGGGAGAAAACGACAGGATGGTTAGTGGGGCCCATCTCAACTACCCATAAAAAAAAAAAAAAAAAAAAAAAACGTGGAGAGAAACAAGGGGAGGACATGGGACAAGCAGCTGTCTGGGGTTGAACCATCAATTTCCGGTACCTACGTGGCAGGGTGAGAGCCATCTTTACAACTGTTTTGGCTTAGCAACCCTCCTCTGCCTCGCTCCGTCGTTTTCCACGTGCCCAAAAACATATCTCCATTACACCTTTCACTCCCCGCCCATGCCCTTCTTGCTCTTGTTTGTTGTACGGCCCCAATTCTCACTTCATTGTAAATTTACCCATAGATTAATTAATGCTACTACTCTATCTCTCTTTGATATAAAGTTTAATTTTTATATTAAAGAAAAAAAGTATTACCTCTTATCCTAATTATAAGACACAGTTGACTTTCTTTAGTGGGATTAAGTAAGCTAAATAAGTTACTTAATCATTTCATATATTGTGTATTCTTAAATTATATATTAGCTTATTAGTCAAACTAATTAGTTTCGAGAAAAAAATAAAAATAAAATAATTTAAAGTAATTTAATTAGTTTATTTAATTTTTTTAAAAAAGTCAACTATGTCTTATAATTAGGATTGGAGTGAGTAATATGATGGTTAATCACAATATTTACATGAAAAAACGAAAAAGACAAACATATATAATTAGACAAAATATATACTCTCTACACTACTTACAATTAATGTTGACCTACAAACATAGTTAAAAGACGACAAACATGAAAATATCATACCGATGATTATAGACTGGTTCTCCCAGTGGGACTGCATTAGTTACTATCTTGTATAGAACTAGATTTTATATTTCTTTTTTTTTTTTTCCTTTGATTGAGTGTACAGAGGAAATCATATAAAAATTAATCAATGGATAAAAAATATTTATAAATTTAATTAAATACTACTACTACAAGGCAATCTAAAATGTACGCATATTTAACTATACAAATATGCACTCAACGTAACACTCATTTCCCCCAATTTCTACATACGCTCTACTCGTTTTCTCGCACTTAACCATCCTTCCTTTTTTGTGTCGCGGACATAATCATGAGTTACGATGTGTGTCCAAAAAAATAATCACGTGTTACGATGGAGGTAGACATGAAACTGGCTATCATAAGCTGATGGATGAATTAACGTGCATGAATATAATTATACATGATGCGTGAAATATGATTTAAAATAAGCTAGTGGCGAGAAAAACAATATTCGAATCTAGCTAGTACTCGGAGTGTCATGATAGTTTGTCTTGAAATATCTTTGAAAAATTAAATGCTGATCGATGAGCGTTCGAACCCAAAAAAACGTATGAACTCATAAAGGAATTCATGTCTAAGTCAATATGTGTGCTCATTGTCATTGAACATGACTTAACTTCTAGCCAATATATATACAGACACAAAGTGACAATAAACACAGCCCAATAAATCAAAAGGCTGGCTCGCGCGCATAAATAAAACCTTCGTTCCAACTTCCAACTTCCAAGTGCTGCTGACGTCAAGAACTCGTATTATTTATAAAATATGAATAATGAAGTTTACTTTAGACTGTTGTGCAAAGCATCTGCTCATGTGCTAATTACACTGTACATATTTAATTAGCCAGTCGATCTATCCTCGGGGGGGATTGTTTTATCTTCGATGAGAGACGAGGGTATATTCAATTTTTTTTCCCCCAATATGGGGAAAAGTTATAGGAAAATATGGTGACAAAAAGATGTGAAGAATTGAACAAGAGGAATTCAAATTAAAAGTCGGAATGGTAGGGCATGCTTGCATGGTAGAACGCGGAGGATATATATGGAAAATAAATACACTGAGCTAAGAAAAACTATGCGTGTGGGATACCACCCATAAGAGGAAATGGTATTGGAATCGTCAGGTATCAAGTATCAACTAAGAAGATCAAACTCAGTCGTAGAGATTGACGTGAAACAGTCATTGACCACCAGGGGGGCCGGTCAACGAGTAACATATAAGAAAGGAGACGATATTTATTTATTTTTATTTAAAATTAAGAGTGGATGGTTAATGAAAACAATATAAAATTAAAGCTCTTACACGCAGGAGGATCGGAGTCGATCATCAGAGGCGATGCGGAGAGACTATTGGAGTCATCACCAAAAAACTCCTTTTGTATTTCTACTTCTTTCTATTTGTATGCTAACTCGCATCAACGCACCGAGGGGAACTACGATAACTGACCTATGGGGATCGTTCTTCTAGCTTGTGGATTATTTATTCTCTATTATCAGCGTAATATGTGTTTTTTCCATTCATAAAAGTGCCTTTTCTTATTGTTTATTTCTTAGTTATATTCTATATATCATGCATAATCCCAAGAAGTTTTGATGAATTGTCTATAACCAAACAATTAAGCTTCGTGTTTACCCATATATGGGACACCGTCTCAGAATTGGTTTAGTCGATAAAAAGATGATTTATTGTTCGCAAAAACATGAATTCCAACTCCATGATCAATATTCTTGTAACCACCAGTTTAATTATTAATATAATGATTTTGTTGATAGATAACATATATAGTAGTATATAAATACCTTTCCCTTTCAATTCCAGAGATGGGCATATTTCTATTGCGGTCCCATGACTAACCCCCCAAAACATATATATCGGATTTTTCTATTTAGTCAGCTTAAGTAGATAATATTAAAGTTGAGCTGTCAATTCTCTCAACTCGACTGTTTGATTATTAATAAAAAGTTGTTCAAACTTGGAAACCCCTGTACGAGGGATTGCATCATGGCCCACAGATCAAAACAGTCAACGAAATTTTAGATGATCAGTATTCGACATTAAATTATCCTGTTGCTTAAGAAAACTGAACCCAATATACTTTATTTTATGTGTGCATGATTCAGGAGTTGAGAGAAATTCATAAACAAAGGGTGGTGGAGGCATTGCGTGTCGAAACTGGTATCGGTCGGGATTTATTGAATAATCCAAGGTTGTTCCCAGTGTTTCCTAAAAAATGAGCTCATAAAAAGGATAAAATTTAGAAAGAATTGGTGAATTTAAGAAGGCGAAAAACGATAATGTGGGAATATTCAAAATGAGGGCACGGGACCCTAGTGGTATTTAAATTTTGTCACAATGAAGAAAAAACATAAAAGGAGAGAAATAAGATTAAAAAAGGAAGGTTGAGAAATGGGAGCAAGTGTAACAGAAATGAATATGAACTTATCTTTGCCTCCCCGACAACCTTCTCTCTCGCTCTTTCCCCATACCCTTTTATAATCTCCCATGCCCCCCCTCCACTATTCAATTCATACCACACTGTTTTTGCCCATATTTATTTTGTATATAATAAATTTTGTTAGTAAAATAATTTTTACTGTTAATTCAAATAAACACAAGTTAGATCGTGTTCTATATTATATGCAATATATGAATTACATAAATTAAAAATTTAAAAAAAAAATCAGAATTTAAGAGGTAGGAGTGTTTGTCATGAATCAGTGATGATATTTATAGATATATAGGCCGCTGCATGTATAAATTCATTTGACCGGTTTTAATAGATACAGATTTGGAAGGAGACGGAGGGAGGGAAGAAGGGAGGAAGCGACGGTGCTCAAGTCTCGATGGACCGTACAGGAAGTGACATACAGCCTGGCCTGACAGCATTGCAGCAATGATTCGCCCTCCGATTCGGCGACCGATCTTGTCGTTTTCTGCCACCTCATCCCATCACTGGGCCCCGCATCCAAATGCCCTACAGCCTGGATTCCTCAGTCAAACTCAGCCACCGCCTCCCAGCTTGAACAACAAACCTCACCACCCCTTCCTTTTCCCTCTCATCGTTACCCCCCCCCTTTTTTATTTATTTATTTATTTCCTTTTTCTACTAGTACTTCTAACTATACCAACGTGATTTTTGAATTTCTGGTTCTCTCTCCTCATTAACTTCCAGAACTGTTCTGGTCACAACAGATTTGACGGCCTTCTTGCTTCTCTCTCCCCCCGCGTGCACTCCACACGCCACCTCCCGAACGCAGCAGCCAAGCGTGAGGAGCGCCCAACATGGAAGAGGAGCGTGAGAGTGAAAGGGACGCCGTGTGGTTGGGCAGCGGAAGAAAGGACAAGAGCGGATGAGGATGACTTGGGTGAATGGGAGCAGCTGAGAGGTGACGCGTGTCCGTTTACAGCTGTATCCCAAATCCCCAAACTAACCGCCTTCCCTGGAAGAAGCGGTTCCCATGGCCCATAACGCTTCTTCCCAACTCCCACAACTGAACCTGCCCAACCGGTCTCCTCTCCCACTCTCTCTCTCACATATAAGCCACCCCCACACCTCCGCCTTCTTCCATTCATTCTAACACAACAGCATCACGCGACCCTAAATCCTCACCTCCTCGCACCAAGTGATCTTCTTCCTTGCTTCTTCGTCGTTATCTGACTCTCAATCTGCATTCCCGCTCTCCTTCATTCTCTTATGATCGCCGGATTTTGATACGGACATGAATAACACGGTGGCCGCTAGGAGGGATATGGACCGGATTAAGGGTCCCTGGAGCCCCGAGGAGGACGAGGCCTTGCAGAAGCTCGTAGAGAAGCATGGCCCCAGGAATTGGTCCTTGATCAGCAAGTCCATTCCCGGTCGATCCGGAAAGTCTTGCAGGCTTCGCTGGTGCAATCAGCTCTCCCCTCAGGTCGAGCACAGGGCATTCACACCTGAAGAGGATGACACCATAATCAGGGCTCATGCCCGTTTCGGCAACAAATGGGCTACCATCGCTCGCCTGCTCTCCGGCCGAACTGATAACGCCATCAAGAACCACTGGAACTCTACCTTGAAGCGCAAGTGTTCATCCATGATGATCGATGACGCTGGTGCTGTCGGTGGATTCGATGGCAGTTTCAGCCCTCAGCCGCTTAAGAGGTCGGTCAGTGCCGGCGCCGCTTTACCCGTCTCGACTGGCCTTTGCATGAACCCACCCTCGCCGGGCAGCCCGTCTGGATCGGATGTGAGCGAGACCAGTTTTCCCGTTGCGTCTTCTTCTCAAGTCTATCGACCTGTCGCGAGAACCGGCGGGGTTCTACCTCCCGTAGAAACGACTTCATCTTCCAATGACCCTCCCACGTCATTATCCCTGTCTCTTCCCGGCGTAGACTCCTCTGAAGTCTCTAATCGGCCTGCAGACCCAGCACATACTGCACCACCGGCCAACAGTACGCGCTTGTTATCAGTAATGGCGCCGACGCCCACTCCGGCCCTGCCGCCCGCCCCATCTCCGGCTCCGACATCAGCTCCGATGTCGGTGTCGCAGCAGGTTCATTTGGGTAGGGATGAGCGAAGTGGCGAGAGAGGTTCGAATCAGAACGGATTCTTAGGTTTTAATTTCAGTGCAGAGTTGCTAGCTGTGGTGCAAGACATGATAAGGAAGGAGGTGAGGAGTTATATGGCGGGGATGGAGCAGCAGAATGGGGTGTGTTTTCAGGCATCTGATGGATTTCGAAACGCTTCGGTGAAGCGTATTGGAATTAGCAGGATCGATTCATGAGTGTCAGAGGAATCGAACAGAGCTGGGTTGTGTAAAATGTGGGTGTGGGACTGTAAGTGAAGGTTCCGGCTTTTGTTTATGAAGGTTTTAGGCAATAATGTTGGGGTTTTGTAAATAGAGAGACAACGCGTGGGTGAGGGGTTAGGACCAGAGAATGGATAAGGAACTGAAATTCCAGGAGCAGAGGAATGAATGAATATTCAATGGGTAGCAAGTCTGAAGTTTCACCAATGTTTACCGCCTCTGACTCCTGTGCTCCAAGTCAGGTGGGAGAAAAAACAAGAACACAGAGAAACTGATGAGGAGAGATGTAGGATGAATCAAATCCGTAAAAATCTTAATATAAGTTAATTTGTTTTCCTTGCCTGCACTTTCAGTTCCGGGGCACTGAAGAGTGAACTTTTTTCCATTGCTGGTTCGGTTTCAATACACTGAGACATGTGCTAAATAAAATGCTTCAAACACTAAACACTGAAAATTAGACTATATAAAACCTCAGAGTCTTTTGTCTGATTTTTTTTTGGTTCGCTTCCGTATCTACATATATATATATAATATTTTTAAAATTTTGATATTAATTCAGGATCAAACTTGTGGACAATGAGTAATAAACTTGTCTGTATGGGCCAGAATATGGATTCTCGGCTGGAGTCTATGGGTCAGGTGCATCAGTTGTTGAACTGTTGGAGAATTTTGACTCATTCAATTTCAATTCTTTTACCGGAAAAATCATAATTTCAATCTGTAAAAACAAAAGTTTAAAATTTTTGGTATTTACAACGACAATGATGATTGTATTCACACAATATTTTCGCCCTCGATTGTTCAGCCAAATCAATGTTCTTCCCAACTAAATTCTCTTTTTGGAATTAGAAATATAATTTATATATTCAAAGGTAGGGACCCAGCTTTAGCAGGGGGTGAGAACAGTTTGAGTGTTAGCGCCTCACAAACTAATATTAGCTCAAAAGATTAGATTTCCTTTCCTCCTCTTCGATCTTTTGCCCTCAAATCAAAAACACAAAACAATAAAATGGAAGCAGAATTATTATAAGGCACCCTTCTGCATGCATTGATGTGATTCTGGGATATGTCAGGGACGCTATAGTTACGTGAACTCTCATTTTGGGATTTGATCCATTATTTGAGTAATACTTGTGTGATTGTTTGCGATCAAGAAACATCCTTCTACGTTGATGTGATTCCTGGATATGTTAGGGACACATGAAATGTCATTTTGGGATATTGATTCCCATATTTGAGTGGAACTGTTTGAATTACCGTTTAAGAAGTATTTTTATGGAAGTTGAGATTAATTTCTTCTCACATGGAGTATCTATCTTATCTATCATAAATTATATTAAAAAAATAATTTTTACCACCACACCAAACATATAGGTGTAGTTTGTGAAAACAGGCAAGGAACTGGAGTGGGGCGTCAATACAATGAATGAGGAGGAGCCCCTTGATGGAACCCCCCAACTGTGTGAAAAGTGAAATAATTAAGGATATTGCCTCCAAATACAATTAATCAAGCTCTGCACATTATTCTAACCCAACTGAATTGTTTGTGGCTTCATTGTAAACCACGCGTTTTCAATTGCTCTCTTTCCTATTACATTTATCCTATTAGTAACATCACTCATTTCATTTTGAGTTGATTATGATGTCCTGGTTGATATATATCTCTGCAGACGTAACAGCCACCAATCGCCTAGGCAAGTTGACACTACAGACAAATGGATAAAATAATAAATAGGATTTTATAGTACAACTATCTTAATCCTTTTTTTATCTTTATTATAAAATATCAACTATCGATTTATACAAATAAATAAAAGTAGTTAAAAGTATTAAAATTGTCATAAAATTCATATGATTTCTAATATTGTTTCCACTAATTACACTAAACTCAAATATCACATTAATTATTATTCTCTTACACTGTCCTTATTAAATATGAGTAGACATAGAAAGATAAATTAAATGTTCCTTGAAAACTTATAAATACCTTGTAAAAAAAACTAAAAAAACTTATTAATTTATGCTTTATAATAAGAATATTTTGATCTCCAAAAGATGTTTGAATTTCATCGTCATCTTAAGGAACAGTAATGTAACTATTGATTTTGTTTCTTGTCGTTTATCATAATCATTCTCATTACTTCCTCTGTCGGACACGGTAACTTCCAATTTTAGACTTCCAAAAAAAGGAAAATGATTAACAAGTTTAAAAGATCAAATTAAAAAGTCAATAATCTTTTCAGGAACATTAATTATAATATACCCCGCCGTGAATCTGTCTTCTGTTCCATTTTTATTTTCTAATGAAATAAGTGTTAGATTCCCCCGATGCATTCAAGTTATTGAGCTGTCCATAGCTTTCAATAGACTTGATTTTCTATGGCAGAATAGACCATTTCAAGAACTACTTTCTATTACAATTCCAAGTGTCTTCCTGCTGTCCCATTTTGGATTTGAAATTTTAGGTTACAGCCATGCAAGCGTCGACTCAACTGGTCATTTACTGCATCAACAAGCATTTCATTCACAAATTAAATGTGGATGGGGCAATAGTTTTGAGTACCTCAAAAGGCTGGTTGTGGAGGTGTACTGAGAGACAATATCAGTGTGTGGATAGCTGGTTTTTACTAAATCTATTGGCATTTGTAGAGCCAATATGGCGGAGAAATGAACGAATTTTTAGGGTTTAAATTTAGCCTGGGACTTAGACCTCAAGAAAATTGTTGTTGAATCTTCACTATTTCGAATGTTATTATTAGGGCCATTTTTAAGTCTTTTTATTGCAATTTCATATATAGTAATTTTTGTTCTATATGTATCTGTAACTTGTAGAACTTGTTATTTCTTTTAATATCATTTTGTCCTTTTATTTTTTTTAAAAAAACAGACTTGATTTTCTTGTGAAAATCCAATATTAACCAACAGTCCTATTTTGCGAAAAATAGATACAAGAGAGACAAGCCCGTTTCGAAATTGAGAATGCTTATGTCTGTGAGATAATAAAAAATGGCCATTACTGAAAACGTTGGCATTTTTTTTCTAAATATACACACTATCTAACAATAAGCAGCACACTACTTACAGTGAAAACCTGAAAACGCTTGGTCACAAATTAGCGGTGTCCAAGGCGCTCGAGCTAGTATTGTTTGTGGTGAGTGACAGAAGTTTAGATTTTACTCTGTTTATCGAAAGGAGTACATCCTGCTTCCATGACCAAGCTGGTTCATTTAGACCACGTATGGAATTCAGACAAACAAGCAGGGTCCCACCTTCATGCAACAGAACCTACATTCATGTAAAAGTTAAATTGGAGACTTGAAAAAGGACCGATAATGCAAAAATAATTGACAGAGAAGCAAACAATAATTGAAGATGAAGTCAATGCTCTATACTATACGCACACCCTGACTACTTATTATCCACGATTCCAGCCTTCAATAAACTGGTATTTTAAGTGCAGCGTGATGCACAAATTGGGATTTGACCACAACGTTATCCTTTATATTGACAGGTGCCACGGCTAAAGAAGCTACCTTTTCGACTGAAAGGTGGTGAGAATTTTGTGATTTCAAAACGATAAAAGGACTTTAAGCTCCATACCTACTTCATCATCATAGAGTGATTTCTTCAGTCCATGAAGCAAAATCACATTAATTTCCATGCAAAGACTAATGGGAGATTTTTTTTTTTTTTTTTTTCCAGCTCCATTCATCGTTCACTAGGATTAGATTACTTAAAAGAGAACAGATTTCAATAAGCACAACCACACTTGTTTTCCTTGCATAGACTCATGGAAAACTATCAGGCAAACAGAAAAAAATATCAACATCAAATTATGAGATTGAGCTTCATACCGTTAACCACAAGGGCAAAAATCCCAAGACTGACGGAAGAGATGCCATGAAAATGCTGGACAATGCCAGGGCCACATTTTGTTTAATCTGCAGATGAACTAATGTGAAAAAGGGGAAAAAAAACTATGCAACGAAAGAAGAAAATAACTCGTAAAAACATAGGAGATATAAAATACCAGTGAAGTTGTTTGGCGAGACTTGGCAATACAAAATGGTACTGCAGAAATATTTTCCCGAAGCAACAGCACATCTGCAACTGCTATGGCAGTTGCACTAGCACGATGAGCAAGCACAATCCCTACTGTTGCAGCAGCAAGTGCCGGGGCATCATTAATCCCCTCACCAACCATGATTAGACCTCCCCCTGCCAAAATAAAAATATCCGTCCTATTAAATTTGAAAATCCCAAAGTTGAATATGAAAGAAAATAGAAGAGTCATGTAAATTGTGGGCATGCAGAGCATAAAAGTAAAATCAAACTCATAAAAAGGTGAACTACAAATTTCAAATTAGACAACAATGAACCTCAAAAGGGAAAGAACTTCAACCATATACAAATATATGACAAAATAATATTACAATATAAAGAAAAAATCATAGAGATGTAAAATGATTGACTTGTTATAGCTTAAGGAACCTACCCATATCCCTTGAGATGTCCTTCACATGACTCAGCTTATCTTCAGGCTTAAGGTTGCAATAAACCTCATTGATGCCCACAGAACTTGCAACTCTCCTTGCACTGGACTCGTGGTCACCAGTTAACATCATCACGCGAAAGCTTGCTTCACCTTGCAACTCTTGTATGACATTAGAAACCCCAGGCCGAGGTCTATCCTCTAGGTGAATCAGTGTTACCTGCAGCAAGTGGATATTTATTTGCTTCACATGAAAAATAAATGAAACTGAGAAAATATGACATATTATCATAATGTAAAAAGCTGTACAATGGTTCAATTCAAATTAAGAAGACCACAAAAGGACAAAATATTAACTTATATATATAAGGTGAAAAGACTTTGTATATGCAGGTAAGCTCATAGCAACAAAGGAGTTTATTGCATGAAACTATCAGCAACTGGAGTAGTAGATCACTTCACACTTCTTAAAAGTTCAAAACTGCGCCCTCCCCCAAGAAAGAGAAACACAGTAAACTTACAACACACCACCTTTTTGTCAACTGAGAGGGCAGCACGAACAAATTCACTTCCATATGAAGATGCACTAACTGCTTCTTTGATCCTTTTAGACTCGTCTTCAGATTGACATAATGAGGTGATGAAATCCACAGATCCAAGTGATGCTTTTAAAAGCTTGGCGCCTCCAGTTTCTGTCTATACCAAGACAGACATCAATTTAAGTCAATGCACATGCCATTGCCAAATAAAATTTTGAGAAAGATGATGCAATATATGGAATTCACTAGTCACTTCAATGAGTCTTATTATTATATATAGTAGGCCAAAGCATTTATGAGAATGGCGGAGATAATGAATACGAAAGATTAAAAAGGTGTAGACATAAACTGCTCAATACTAAAATTATTAGACAATTCATGTAAACTAAATAGCAGATAAGCTCACAGCACAAATGATGGTTCATCAACAACAATAAAGTCTTATTCCACTAGGTGGGGTTGGTAATATGGATCAGCTTTATCAACAACAAAATTTTTGAGATGGATCATTAACTAGAAACAGGGAAAATACTTCATCAAGAACACATGATGGTTCATCCTTGCAATTAAATCAGATACCTAAGTAATCATTGATAATGAAATACCTCAATGCTGTTGAGAGTGGCAACAAGTCCTCTACCGGGAAAATACTCATAACTCTCAACAGAAACAGATGGGAGGTCTTTCCCCTCACTGTGGTCAACAACCGCCCTGCAGTATTTTTTTCCCACTCAAAAAAAAAAAAAAATACGGCATAGAGATGAAAGAAAAAATAGCAGTCTTTAAAAATTATGATCACACTTCACAAATTTTGAGATGACGCAACTGAATTCATTAATTTAATATGCATATATGTTTACAAACACCTTGTAAATACAATTAATGGAAAGCCAAAATTTCAAAGAAAATGAATGATAAAATGTGTCAACACCGTTTTGAGCCTAAAAGCCAAAGCTGTAAAGTGAAGATCCATGTAGTTTCATTATGGTATCTAACATGTTCTATCAGATTAAAGCATCCAGGGATTCAAGTTGAATTGAGGATGAGGGGAAGTTTGGATTGAACTCTAGCCATTTGAACACAAGGGTTCCAATCCTAAACTATTCTGGTCAAAGTCGTTTAGTAAAAGGACTTTTGAGTAGCTAAATGAGGAAACTAAATGCCCACCAAGTTGCATGAATAGTTTTCAGGCCTGTGTACACTTATACTTAAGCTTCAATTTGGCTCTTCTAGTTCAAAATCAGTCAACATTACCCTCCCATTTTGTAAAATAATCCGTGTCCCTTTTCTCAAATGCTGCATTTATATTCTGGGTAAAGAAGTGGCCTTTTTTTTGGGAGGGGTTGGGGGGATTGAATCATTTTATTAAATATAATGAGAGGGAAACATTCTACTTTTAAACTAGAGAGATCAAATCAAAACTACAGGAACCAAAGTTATATTTAAGCCATAATTTTCTTTCTTTGACGGAAAGGAAGAAAGCTTACAGGGAAGATAAGGGTTCAGAAAAAAAATTCACTGCGTTCAGTTCAGCAGAGATACCTTCCAATGGGGTGAGTGGTACCCTTTTCCATGGCAGCAGCAACAGCAAGAGCTTCTTTTTCACAGCTAGGAATACAGCAGGAAGAAATTTTTGTCATGTTATTTGTAACAATATGACCATAAATTGGTTCAATTGCCTTGAATACAAGTCCACCAGTTGTCAGTGTTCCTGTTTTGTCAAATGCGATTGTATGGCAAGAAGATAGAGCATCCAGAACATGTCCACCTTTCAGCAATATCCCCTGCAAATTAATATAAATGATAAAACCATAATAAAGGAGCATGCCACGCCTTGTAATTTAAACCAAAAACAACTTGGATAACTTCATACTTGACTCAAACTAAAGAACACACAAGGGTGAGATACTGTAATCAAAATTAACCAATTACAGCATTCACCCCATCTTATAAACAGAACTACTCAGCAAATCTCAAAAGCTCCGACAAAAGTTAGTTTCAACATTAAGAGGATGTCAAATGTTTCCCTGTTAGAAGCATGCTTTGCTTTAGTTATTCTTGAGTACATCTGACAAAACTTCAAGATTAAAGCTGGTGCTTGAGCTTGGTTTTTATAGACGCCATGGGATGGGCAAAGGGAAGGAGAATTCCCATACTTCTTAACAAGCTCAGAACAGATAAATAAACAACCTTCCTCCTTATTCAAGTGGTTTAATGGTAAACTGCAGCTTCAAACTTCGTATACTAAGCTCAGATTTGAATGCTTGGACTTTCACAGCATTATTTATAAGGGTATACATCAATTGCACATGAATATTTGAATTTGTACCTAAGTAGCTGACCTAGTGGCATAAGTTAATATATACAAGCAATTTAATTATAGACACACTGCTAAAGTTAACAAGCAAAAATGCATATGGAAGCCCAAACTTGATCCAAGTCCTAGAGTTTAACAATCTGCTTGAGGATTATTATCCCACCCAAAACTAATAGGTTCAGAAGCTGCAGTATCATTATAGTCACACACATTATATTATATTAAATAGAAAGTTAAAAGAGACACCGATATCGACTGGGCACAAAGAATTAGTCACTGAAACAGCACCATGATAAACTTGAGTCTCACACTAGAGAAGGTAAAATTTGAAAAGATTAAAACAATTTAGAATATAAAATTATTTTTTCAGCAATGAGGAAGATAAATATGACCTATTTTATGACATTTCACAATTCAAAATGATGAACTGATTAAACAACAATGGACCCAACTGATATATAAATAGTCATAACATGTACCTAGGGACCTATTTGTAAACATTGTAAATATTCTATAGGGACCTAATTGTAAACATTCATAATTAGTGGGATAAGTGTTATAATATCCTACTAAACACTAGATTAGGATTAGAGGGAGGCTATCTCATTATAAATAGCCCAATCCTCATACTTGTACAATCATGTTAGTCATGACCTTGCAGAATTCAGTTGTGTGAGAACCATTGGAGTTCTCTTCTCTATCTCTCTTCTAGTCTCTTCTTCTTGATCTCTAATCTCTTCTTCTCCTAATTCTAAACCTAAATATCTAAAACCATAACAGTGGTATCAGAGGCCTCCTTCTTCCGCCTTCTTTCGCTGTTATGCTCTCTGTTCTGTGACTATCCTTTTGTTCTGTCACTCTTCTGCTCTTTGCTCTGTTCTGCCGATCTGTTCTATTTGTTCTGTTGGGACAAAAGCAAAAAAGAAACGCAAAAAGAAGAAGAATCGGATTCTGGGATCATTACCCAGTACTCCGATTCAATTGTGAATGCCCAGAAACGAGTGGGGCAGCCAAGACTCATTAAGAATTCAAGAAAAAGAAAGTGCAAAACAGAGGAATTTCCTCTGTTTCTGAGTTCAGCGGTCCTGTCAGCCTTCACCCAGTAGCAAGTAACAATCAAGAAAGCGCAAGAATTATCAAGAAGCCTAGCTCCAATTACCTGGGCCTTGCCGCTGGTTGTTCAACGGCTACATTAATCGTTGACGAATGGCTCAGACTCGATCCAGCAACATGGAAGGACGAGTAGCAGCCATTGAAGAACAGCTCCAAAGGTTGAATAAAATAGACAAGATGGAGGAAAAACTGGAAAAGCTTAATCAAGTCGATGAGTTACATGCCACAATTCAGGGCTTTTGGCAAGAATTCAGAGACGAGTTGAGGAATTTGGTTCAAGCAATGCAACCCCAGAACGATGATCATTAGCGACGTTTTCGGGCAAATGACAGAATCAATGTGCATGGTGAAACGCATCATCGTCCGACACAGTTCACCAAAATGGAGTTCTCGAAGTTCCAGGGGAAGGATGTTGACAGCTGGATATCTAAGTGTGAACGGTTTTTCAGATTGGATGGCACACCTGAAGCCGAGAAGGTCACCATGGCATCAATGGGCCTCGACGAAACGAGTTTTGCATGGCACGTCACGTCTGAACGAAGGTGGAGGAGACCGATGGGATGGAACGAGTATGTCGTGTTGCTTCAAGATACCTTCGGTCTTCCAATCGAGAAACCCATGGGCGAGCTATCGAGACTACGCCAGACGGGGTCACTGGCAGAATTCAACATGAAGTTCGATTTGCTCTCAGCCAAAGTCGAATTGAACGAGGCTTACCTGGTCGAAATATATCTTTTGGGACTTAAGGACGATATTGCAGGTGCAGTCCAGATGTTTGATCCAAGAATGTTAGGTGAGGCGAGACGATTGGCAAGAATCCAAGAATTAACGAATTTAAGGAAAGAGTCGAAGGTCTTGGGCTCCAGGGGCGCGTCGAACTCCAGCGGGGTGTCTGCACAGGGTTATGCCACGAATACTTCTAATGCTGGGTATTTTAAGTCTTTTAGTCAACCAAGTGGGGCCCAGCCAAAGGATAAGACAGAAAATACTCAATACACAGGGAACTCTTTGACCTTGGCAACCCGAAACACAACAACAGCCGATAAAAATGTGCCAAAAATGTGGAAAAATTCAAAGATTCTTTCGACAGAAGATGAGGCCGAGCATAGAGCCAAGAATCTTTGTTTCTATTGCCATGAACCCTTCAACCGAAATCATTCTTATCCCCAAAGACAAAGAATGAGATTGCAATTCATGGAATTGGTGGACGATGCCGAGGAACCCCCAGGAACCGAAACTGAACCAGAACTTGATAAAGAGGATGAGTTTTCTCCTCTTATATCCCTACATGCTATAAATGGAATTGATACAAATGACTCCATAAGAATTCAAGGGAATGTGGGAAAGAGGCCTATTCAAGTGCTAATTGATAATGGGAGTACACATGATTTTCTGGATTATGATTTTGCTGTAAGATTGGGATGGAAGTGTTCAGCACAGCCTCTTGCTGCAGTTCAGGTTGCTGGTGGTCAGAAACTTCAAGTTTTTGGGGTATGGCATGGTTTTCGATGGAAGATGCAAGGGTTAGACTTTGTGTGTGATCTCCGGATTATCAAACTTAATACGTTTGACATTGTGTTGGGACTAACATGGCTGAAAACTATCAAAAGTGCCTTGTGGGATTATGAGAAGCTCTCCATGCAATTTTGGTATAGGGGAAAAATGTGCCAATGACAAGCAAGCCCTACAAACTCCCTAAAGGTGGTTTCATCTACAAAACTAGGGGGTCACAAGCACCTTGGTCCACAAATGTACTTGGTACAACTCTTGCAACCCCTACCTACAATTTCAGATTGTTATGCTATTGGTAATGTTAATGTTGCAGGAAGTACAGATTTGCCCTTAGAGATTTAGAGGGTGCTTGGAAGATTTGAGCACTTATTTGATGAGCCTAGGGGCCTTCCTCCACTAAGGGCGGGTCATAACCACCCAATTGTGCTCCAAGAGGGTACAAATCCTATAAGTCTCAAGCCCTATCGATATTCAGCAGACCAGAAGGATGTAATTGAGAAGCAAGTGACTGAATTGCTTCAAACCGGTGTAATTCACGAGAGTTCATCTCCTTTTTCTGTCCCTATTGTGCTAGTGAAGAAGAAGGATGGGTCATGGAGGATGTGTATTGATTTCCGGGAACTCAACAAGAAAACGGTAAAGAATCAATACCCCATTCCCTTAGTTGAAGACCTATTAGATGAACTACATGCAGCTAGGTGTTTTACTAAACTCGATTTGAGGGCTGGTTACCATCAAATCAGAATGCAACCGGAAGATTGCTATAAAACAACATTTAAAACACACTCGGGACACTTTGAATGGTTAGTAATGCCTTTTGGTTTGACAAATGCCCCGGCTACATTTCAAGGTGCAATGAATGACATTTTTCGTCATCTATTAAGGAAGTTTGTTCTTGTTTTCTTTGATGATATATTGATATATAGTGCTGATTTACAAGAACATGCTAAGCATCTTGAAGAAGTGTTGCAGATTTTGCAAAAGCACCATTACTTTGTTAAGAAGAGTAAGTGCACTTTTGCTGCCAAAAGTGTGGAGTATTTGGGGCATATAATCAGCAACGGTACAGTAGCTACGGATCCCAAGAAGATTCAAGCAGTTGCTGATTGGCCTAAACCAAAATCAGCAAAGCAACTAAGGGCTTTCCTAGGCTTGGCTGGGTACTACCGAAGGTTTATTAAGAGGTATGGCTCAATAGCTAAGCCTCTTACTCTTTTGTTGCGGAAAGAAGGGTTCAAATGGGAGGAGGCAGCTGCTGCATCCTTCAAAGAGTTGCAATCAGCTCTTATTTCAGCTCCTGTGTTGGCCTTACCTGACTTTTCTAAGAACTTTGTGGTGGAGGCTGATGCATGTGGAGGAGGGATAGGTGCTGTTTTGATGCAACAAGGTCAGCCTTTAGCCTATTTCAGCAAGGCTTTGGCGCCCAAGCACGTAAGTCTCTCTATCTATGAGAAAGAACTACTAGCGGTGGTGCAAGCGGTAGAGTATTGGCACCAATATCTTGAGAGAGGTAAATTCGTGAAAAAAACGGATCAACAAAGCCTACAATATCTCTTGGGACAGAAATTGAAAACTCCTTTTCAAATGTATTGGATTGCGAAACTCCTAGGGTATAACTATGAAATTCAATACAAGAAAGGCAATGAGAATGTTGCTGCTGATGCTTTGTCTAGGTTGCAAGGTTCTCAGATTTTGCATATTTCTTTGGATACCTCCTCACTTGAACTAATGGAGGAAATCAAGCAAAGTTGGGAAGTGGATCAGGACATAGCTGCTATACTAGTGCGAGTGAAGGAAAATGACGGCATCTTTCATTCCTATACATGGGATGGTACTTGTTTGCGGAAGAATAACCGGTTGGTGGTTGGGAATGTTGCTGAATTGAAAACTAAGCTGCTGGATTGGCTCCATTCAAGCCCTCAAGGAGGCCATTCAGGGGTTCAAGCTACCTACTACAAGGTAAAAGGCCTCTTTTGGTGGAAACACTTGCATAGGGATGTTGAAGAATTCATTCGGGGATGTGATACATGTGCTAGATGTAAGTATGAAACGGTGGCTACACCGGGATTACTTCAGCCCCTTCCTATTCCTAGCAAGGTTTGGGAAAGTATTTCCATGGATTTCATTGAAGGATTGCCGAAATCAGGAGGTAAAGAGGTAATATGGGTAATTGTGGATAGATTGACTAAATATGCCAATTTTATTCCTCTTTATCACCCTTATTCAGCTTCTACGTTAGCTCAAGTGTTTTTAGATCAGATTTATAAATTGCATGGTGCACCAGCTGAAATCATAAGTGATAGAGATCCTTTGTTTTTGAGCAACTTTTGGAAGGAGTTTTTGAAGATTTTGAAGGTGAAGGAAAATCTATCGTCAGCTTACCATCCCCAAAGCGATGGTCAAACCGAGGTCCTAAATCGATGCCTCGAATCATACTTAAGGTGCATGTGTTGGGAGGTTCCCAAGGAGTGGAGTCACTGGTTAGCACAAGCTGAATGGTGGTATAATACATCTTTTCATACAGCCACCAAAGCCACTCCCTATGAGCTTCTATATGGGCAAAAACCAGCTGTTTACACTCCATATATACCTAGAACAACAATGGTTGAAGCGGTTGATCGAAGTTTTCCAGCAAGGGAAAAGACGTTAGCTGTTTTGAAACATTATCTTCACAGATCAGCAAACACAATGAAGCAAAAAGCTGATGAAAAACGCTCGGATAGGCATTTTGAGGTGGGGCAATGGGTGTTTTTGAAGTTGCAGCCCTACCGACAAGTTTCAGCTGCTACTAGAAGTAATCAAAAGCTTGCTCCTCGCTTCTATGATCCATACAAAGTGTTGCAAAAGGTGGGACCAGTTGCATACAAGCTAGAGTTACCTCCAGAAACAAGGATTCACTCTACTTTTCATGTATCCTTGTTGAAATTGTGCTCGGATCCGAGTGTTAAACAACGGCATCCTCCTATTGATTGGCCGGTTGTTCCAAGTTCATTCTATCCCCAACAAATATTATCACAAAGAGTTGGGAGGAAACAAAAGAGGATTATTACCGAAGTGCTAGTTCAATGGCAAGGTTACTCGGAAGAGGAAGCTACATGGGTGTCCTTGTTCAACTTGAAGCATCAATTTCCAGAGTTTCAGGTGCCAAACCCTTGAGGACAAGGGTTGTTTCAAAAGAGGGGGGGGGGGGAAATGATATATAAATAGTCATAACATGTACCTAGGGACCTATTTGTAAACATTGTAAATATTCTATAGGGACCTAATTGTAAACATTCATAATTAGTGGGATAAGTGTTATAATATCCTACTAACCACTAGATTAGGATTAGAGGGAGGCTATCTCATTATAAATAGCCCAATCCTCATACTTGTACAATTATGTTAGTCATGATCTTGTAAAATTCAGTTGTGTGAGAACCATTGGAGTTCTCTTCTCTATCTCTCTTCTAGTCTCTTCTTCTTGATCTCTAATCTCTTCTTCTCCTAATTCTAAACCTAAACATCTAAAACCATAACACCAACCATACCTTTTTTGCACAGGAGCTAATTGCTGTGGCGTATACCAATGGAGTCACAGCCAAGGCACATGGAGACGCAGCCACCATAAGACCTAGGGCTCTATAGATTGAACCTCTGCAAGCTGCATACCCAGGTAATAAATAAGCTGAAAGGTTGGTGTTAAAATTATATACAGATGTCAAACAAACAATTTTTTGGGGATACTATCACACTTGGATGAGATGGGACAAGACAGGAAACCCCAAAAAAACCTTCTCAACTTGTAAACATTGAGGCACCAAATAGAGAAAATTTACAAACTATCACATAAAATATCAATTCCTAGCTACAGCAAAGTTACCCTGACCAACTAAATATTGGAACAAATGAGTCTATTTATTTCAATAAATTATGATACACTGCATGTCCCTTGTATCCTAACAATACTTTAAATTAATTGTATCCCAGACCAGACACCAGTTCTAGGTCAAACTGGCTGGTTTGATTTGGTTCTGATAAACTTGGTCCATAATATATCAATATTTATAAGAATACAGCAAGCTAAAGTGTTTGTTCTACTTGAAAGAATGAGTAAAACTAAAGGAAAGGAGCAATTGACATATTTGACCTCAGCTATGCAATTTGTAAGAAAAATAAGATTGTTACAATAACAAGTACTACAAAAGCGACAAAGCACATGCATAATTACCTGGTGTACTAATAAATGGCCACTTAAATATGAGTGGGCCGATGACAGCAATAGCAACTGATAACACCACAACAACTTTGCTGTATTGCTCACCAAATTCATCCAGCCACCTTTGAAGCTTTGGTCTATTCAACTGCGCTTCTTCAGTCAACTGTACAATTCTGTTAAGAGTCGACTCCTTCCAAGTCTTTGTTGCCTATGACTCCAAAAAGAAGCACCTTTCAGTGATAAGTGCCTAAAGGAAGAACAATTTTACATGGACAAGACAAGTATCTATCCACAAACAAGCGGAACAAAGAATCAACTGACAAGCTAGCACTAGCAATTGGGGCGTGACCCAGGCCAGGATTTTTCCTGGCTCAGTGCATGGTGCGGCTGGCACTGAGCAAATGTTTTTAAGCATGGTGTTTGTCTACACTTGTAATGTCATCAGGTCAAGCCAGATAGTCTCAGGCAGACCTGTTTTCGCTAAGAACTTGAATTCAGACCCCTAAAGTAAGTCCTTTTAAAATTGCAGATTTCACCAAAGAAATTTCTCAGATGACACTGAAGACTTTAAAATTACAATTTCCACCCAAAGAAAAACATAAAAGTCCCAATATATTACTGAGTTGGCCTGGGCCAAATTGATTAATATGGTTGACTAGCTTGATATGAATGGGGACCAGTTTGGCCGGGCAGCCAAAATCATGCCCACTACCAGCAATCTAGCAATTATGTCTCCAAGGTGAAAAGAATTTTAGAATTATCCATAAATTGGATAAGACTAGCTTCTTCACTGTTATTTTTTACACTTGATTCTTTAAAGTTTCAAGGGTATTCATTTTGGAAGATATTTTCCCTGCCGATCTAATGCTTTCAGTATAGTCAACGTCACAGAAACTTGGCTCTGTATAGAACAACAAAAGGACATATATATTATGAGCTGAAAACATGCAGCAACTCCTGCTAACTGCCAAATAACATCTCCATCACTGAACCTTACCCGCACGATCCTTGAAATACAATCACCAGCCAACCCAAAATTATAACTATACTATCCTTGCCACCAGGAACAAACATCTTACTACACTGTAGCTATTTAAGATTTTGCATTATCAGTTTGAACTCCTAGTCCCAATCAAGCAACTAGTCTCTATCTCCCATAACCACATCCTTCAAAGCATCCCCACAAACTTTGCTTGTCATTTATGTTGCTCTCACTACCACTACAAAAACTTGAATTTAATAATCGAAGGTGCAAAAGATGAAGAAAGTTTATCACGCCCTAGTATTTCTCTAACCAAATAATCCAAACATGAATATACAAATAGGCATACCTTTATAATTATTCTCCCATCTAAATTCCTTGCACCTCCAGGAACTCTATCTCCAACTCCAGCCTCCAAAGGTTTGACTTCTCCAGTCAGATGCTCAATGGTAATTGTAGCACTGCCTTTGAAAACTTCACAATCTACAGGCACAGACTAATCACAATACCATTCCCATTATTCTTTTGATGTATAAGACTCAAACCCCAAATTATATGAATTGATATGTGCTCAGTTGTGTGGGAGCATACATGTGTGTGTGTGTGTGTGTTACAGTCTGCTCATTAAGCTTTTTTATTGATAATACTTTAATGGTGGCACGCTTTCAATAGTTTAGATATGAAACAGTGGGAATCTTTAAACAACAAAAGGAAAAGAAAGCACATTATGAAAAGGACAAAAATGTTCCTGTGAAGGGACTGCAAAGAACTGGTTAGCTATGCGATAACATTGGAAATGGGTCATATAAAGAATTAAGTTTCCCATTTTTGACCTGTGATGCTTATCATTGCAATATGCAAATGCCTCTAAGATATGGTACAAAAAGCATTTAACCTAGCAAATTGATTTATGTGAGTCAAATAAAAACAGTTGAACATTCCCCCCTCCCCCCAAAGCTCATTTGCCGAAGCATGTGAACCCTCGCTATTAAGAAATATTATTAGATTTCTGGGCTGATAGTCATTATTTCCACCCTTCTCTTTATTCTCTGTATCCTTAGGAATCAGGTGCACAGAGCCTGTCTGTTTCCCTAATTATCAAGAAGATTTTTTCTTTTGTAACTCTAAACATAAAAGGGCGAATCACCCTTCAGAAAATGAATAAGCATAATCTTATTTTTGTCTTTTTTTTTTCACACCTTTGATTCATTCATACTTTCTTACTTTGTTTGGATACCAATAATGTTTTGCTATAAACTTTAATTACAATGCAGTAAATGATATGCCAAGAGTTCACTAGATCTGAGCAACCAACATTGAAATCAATGGTAGCTAATGATTCAAGTCAAGACTGCTTAGTTATTTGGAGGTGTCAGAAGCAGGCACAAGACAATATTCACGAGTTTATCATCCGCTAGAATTTCCAATGCCATGTCAGAATTAGTGCTGAACAACTAACCTACTAAACTTACCTCCCCAGCTCCAACCAAGATATATGAGCCTACTGTCACGTCATGCACAGGAACCCTCTCGTACGCTAAGTCAAAGGTATTAGGAGGTTTATCATCACTGTCAGTTTCCAGCACAAGAACAAAATCTGGATTATTGTCCTTCAACTCTTTAACATCAATCATTGAACGGCTGGTGAAGTACTCCTCGGCTGTAGAAATCATTCGTTTTAGACAATCAAACCTACTGAGGATCTTGCTTTGTTAAAACAAAGTTCAACAGACGTATTAGTCTATATAGATTACCTATATGAGCCAGATTAAACATAGCAAGAAGCAATCCTCCCTCCAAAGAATTTCCCATAAATACGGATGCAAAGGCTGCCAGAGCCATCAACACATGGATATTTACTTTTCCACTGCCAATTTCAACTAGAGCATCAAGTGATGCAGGAATCTGTAATACACGGAAGTGTTTGATTATTTCGGCATAAAGCAAATCCTCTGGCTCTAATTGAAGATGTGGCGGCAACCCACACTGTTATGTTATATGAAATCTTAAATCCATTTGTTTTTCAATTTAGGGAACTCACTATGAAATACTATTTTGCAGCAAAATAAAACTATCATGTCAGGCAGGACGGAGGACAATAGATTGAAGTGAAAAAAATTATATACCCCAACTAAAGGAAAAGCAATAAAAATGAGAGCATTTTGAACAGGCTTGATGACGGGCTTAGGCAAGGTATGGGGGCAAATGGCAGCAGCCACAAATAAAGCCGTTGAACAGCAGCATAAATGCAAGTGCTCCCTTAAGAAATCTGCCAAGTCTATCCATCTGGTGGCTTTGGCGAACCCAACAATTGCTTTTTGAGGTCCGGTAAGATTCGCATGATCGTTGCCGTGTAAGTGGTGGTGGTTGTTGCAGCCGTGATGGTCATGGTGAGTTTGATCGCTGTGATGGTGGTGGTGACCGTGATGGTCGTGCTGGGTTCGAGCGCTGTGGTGGTGGTGATCAGTGCCGGATTCAGCAAAACAAAGCAAAGGACGGCGGTGAAGCCTGAGAAGTTTGGGAGAAGCAAAGCGGCTGCCTAAAGTTGAATAGCAAGGAAGGGAGGGTAGGTGGAGAAAGGAATTGGAGAATCCAATACTCTTGGCTCTATGGTAGAATACAAGTGACTGAAATTGGCTCGACGGCAGTAAATTTGGGACCGTTTCCATTTGCAGATTTGAAGGGTATTCAGCCTTCAGATTTCAGATTTCAGGCCAATATCAATGAAGCGGGAGAGAGAGTAGACTAACGAAGTTCAGCCGAACCGTTCCTCGTTAATAATTCTTCGACAATGTCTACTCTTTAACTTTGCGGATGAAGTGAACCCAATTCAGTTCGTCGTTATGTCATCCACACCACATCATGTGCTAATCCAAGTTGAACGGGTCCCATTGTGGGTCAGGGTATCTGGGAAACTGAGTACCAGAGCATGGCCCCTGACGCTTGAATACGGTGAAAATAATAGTTATACAAAATTTGATTGATGTAAGCTTAGCTCAGGTATAAGGAAGATAAGGAGTTAGCCTGTGAGGTTTTGACCAAAAAAAAAAAGCCTGTGAGGTTTTGACCAAAAAAAAAAAGCCTGTGAGGCAATAGCTGAAAAAGGTGAAGAAAATTAAAACTTTCTTCCAAGTCTATTTCAATGAATTTTTAAATTTCTTTTCTTACACGGATTTATTAAAATTTTATTCAGGAAATTCTTCAACCTTAGAATTGGTGGTAAGATTTTCCTTTCAATTAATATAAAATATGTAAAAAAGAAAATGTAAGGATGAATTACTAAATCTTCAACGGCCTCGCTTCAGTTTAGTTTTTACTGAAAAAAATCCTGGACGGGTTGCCCGGAACACCGTCTTGGGGTAGAAGTCAATTTATTCACTTATAGGTATGTATGTTTTCTCACTCATCAAGATGAGGATACGAGACTGAATTTTCTTTATCTTTAATCCCTCGCTGTTCTTATATTAATGAAATTACGACAACAGCAATAACAATTTATCTCAGGAGATTAGATTGGTTACAAGAATTGCACCATAATAACAAGAGATTATGCTCAATAACTTCAAAAAATATTGTCAGTCTTCTTCCCTTCTTCACATCATGGCTTAGAATTCGCTGCTCTGCCTTCTTCAACGCTGCATTCAACGACCATTTAATATATAGTCCTAGTCATAACACTACAAAGTCTACTTCAAAACACCTCCATACGAGTTTTTTTATTCGCGTGGCGTGTTCCTTTGATTAAAAGACTAGTTTTTCTTTTGTCGCTTCAATAAAATAGAAGATTAGGAAGATTAGTTAAATGATAACGGCAAAGAAAGAATATATATGCCTCGCGTCACGACTCATGACCCATGCAGTGAGGAGTAATAAATCAATAAAATAATAAACACGATGGTTCATGGCGAAAATTGAGTTTTTGGACTCTAGAAAGAGGGAACTCTCTCCATCTTTTGGGCCAGACCCCACACACATCGAAAACGCTGAAAATCTAGCACAATTATAGCGAATAAATCTCTCGTTCTTGTTTTTGGTGGTTTTTTTGTTGTCGTGTGTTGTGGGTGGGGAGAAGAGACACGCCAGCATGATGACATTTTGTTGATTTGCACGCAATGTGTGTTCCCAAGCATTTCTTCCTAAAAGAAGACAAAAATGCCTTGGCTGGAACTCGAATTCACGAGAGGAAATCAAACTTGATTCCTGCAACGTGAAAGAGGCGCTCCCATATCGCAGTCCATCTGCCGTCACTACCAATGCACATATAGGAACACATCTAATGAGGCCACAAGCACCTGAACTATCAAATGAATTTCAGTCGTATAATAGCATGTTTGCCATAATACTGTGTAAATTCTGAAAGATTAAAGAATGAATTAGCTACCACTGCTACAGCAACCATTGAGTAGTGTATCCTGGGAATCGAAGCACATATACATTATTACCAAATTGCCTTGATCAGGAAAAATACAACAAATGGGATCCAAAATGATACATCAGTACCTCTCATTCTTCTCTCCCCTTTCCTTTTCCTTCAGAAACCTTTGTGCCATCATATGCTGACAGAAAGAAAGTACTTTGATTTTTCTGCAAAAATCTGCAACCAACTTATTTATCAAAACTGACAGCAATAAAATTATGAAATCATGAAAAGAAGCATACTGGTGAAATAAAAAGTTCCCTTCCAAAGTTTGATAGAAAAATGTCTCTTCCCCCCACATCCCAAGAGTAAAGAAAATGAAGTAAATTAAACTATGGCCCCAAGGGCATATTACTTCGACATTGACTTGATCAAGAATAAAGGTCCCACAATCACCTAGTACATGCATTTTAGTAATCAAAACAACAAATACAATTCATTAGAGGTAAATCATTTTTTCTTCTTATTTATGCGTGCGTATACATATATAATGATCCACAACCTATCATAATAGTATAATAAACCTCACAAACTACTGGTCATAAAGAGAGCTCTGGATCAGTCTTAGAAACTGTTTGTCACTGACATTTTTTCCCTTGGATAAAATTCTTCAATCCTTACATAAATAAGCATCTGACACCTGACACCGATTTACTTCACTAGGAAAGAGAGTTGAAAGGAAAGGAAAATACTAGAGCTAACATGAAGATTTTTAAAAACTGAAAATTTTCACTTCCACAGTTAACAAGTAGTGGAATCTTGTGCTTGAAAGTCAAAAGCAGCGCAAGGGATATTATAACAACGATAAATGATACTTCCTCTTGTCCTTATTATAAGGCACTAACTACCAACATTTTTTTATCTTTATTATAAGGCACCAACTTACTTTAACTAACTTATTTATTATTATTTTCCCCTTATGCCCTCATTTTTAACTAACTCATTTAAATCCACATAATTAAAATAGGGGTAAAGTTGGAAACATTTATTAATTTTAGACCTAATTAATGAGTTAACTTCCATTCCTTGGTTTGTGAGAAAAAGTAGTTGGTGTCTTATAATAAGAACCAGAGGGAGTAGTATATATTAGTCTTTAAATCATTATTTAAGCTCAGCAGCAGTGGAGTTTGCATCTTTCATCAAGGATTCAGAACAACGGTATTAATGAGTTAGGTTTAGTTTTTACTTGAGAAAGTCGAGTAACTTCTGCTGCAGATGAGTCAATGTTTCCTCCTCAATATTCACATATGCCAATAGCTCAGGTAACTTGACTGCAAGCACCAGAATATATAAATGAAAAATTCAGAGGAAATAGATAAAAAGGGAAAAAATTGTCGAGCACCCAGATCACAAGTCATGACTGTTTATATGCTATAATAAATGAGCAGTGATGACAATATACAAATGTTCTCACTAAAATGATGCCGTCTCCAGACTAAACAAATGAGATTTTATCGAGTTGGAACTTCAAATATATAATCTTGCAACAGGCCAGCAACGATTCAATGTTTAGAAGTGTCAAGATTGCCAAATTGAACACTTCCACCAAATTAAGAGCAGAAAATAATTAATGTGACACTAAATAAAAAAGTCCCCCTAATAAAGAAGAGGAAAAGGTAAAAGATATTCTAAAAGAACAATAAAAAATACAATCTTGCACATGTGGATACGTGAACAGAGAGAGCATTCCATTTAACACAGCAGAAAGTTATGAATGTACCGAAGAGACGCAATAAATGTTCAGCTCCATATATGGTTGATGGTGAAACATTATCAACAACCGCTTCATTATATTGCTTCTGTTCTTTCTTGTATAAGAGCATCATAGGCAACGCCTTATCAAAATAACACCTAATTCCTTTCAGAATTTCCCCAATTGAATCAGCCACCCTACATCAGAGAGGTAAATTGAGCATCCTTAATGATTGGTGTGGTTGAGGTGTCCAGAACTTAGAGTTACAACCAATTGAAAGAGAGAGTGAAATAACAGAATCAATAGCCGGACAAGAAGAAACGGGAGGTTTAGATGTATCAATAATACATAAGAAAATCTTACATGCCATCCTTCTTTGACCTGTATTCAAGATACTTAGTCAAAATTTCATCAACTGTTGGTGAACGAGGAAGCTTCACGAGCTGTAGGACAAATATCACCATAAGACAGGAATCATTTATACCTTAAGAAAGAGTAATAATAAAATTGAACAGTAAAACATCAGCTGTCACATCAGAATTTGAACAACATTATCCACAAATCTTTAAGCCACAATGAGAAGCTCAGGAATGCACAGTAACTAGTAACTTATAGACTGATGAGCTTTGACCTAGCAATTCAAGCTGAATTAAAGTGGTCCCTCACAAGGTATATTTCTCCTACTTGAATTAATTTTCAGCAAAAATGGTTCTCCATGGTTTTTTTATACTTCCAGATTAAAAGACTTTCAGATGAAGGAGCTTGTTAGATATAATGACATTATTTGTGGCCATTCATCCATTGGCTTGAGCTTTTGGGTTGAAGTGACCTTTGATGGTTTTCAATGTAAAATAGGCAGCTATGACATAATTATAACCTTAGACTTCCGTGTGAAGCATCTATCTAATTTGCACGGAAACAAATGAATCACAATTATACTGCTATTCTGAGCACTAATCCCATTTGGAGCCTGTTTTTAGCATTTGGGACAATGTGCCTGAAATGCAAAATTTAGCATTTAAGTTGCACAGCTGAAATTTGTTGAAGTGTGAGCTTCTGATACATTGTTCTCACTAGCACAAAAACTTGTTGGGACTGCTATAACAAAAAGGGAATTTTAATCTGTTCTAGTGCACTATCTTTCCTCATTTGGTTTGAAGAATCATCAATATCAAAATCAATATAAAATATAAAACCTATGCTAGCACTCACTATTCACAAGCCATAAACAATGGAGCTCATTTCTCAAACTTTACATAATACATGGAGCCCACATCAAGTTTGATTAAAACTACTTGAAAAATATTTGTTTTATCCTGCCTATACCCACAAGCAAAGACTAAAACATTACAACACTGTCATACGCCAATAGAATTAAAAGAAAATTTATCAAACCACTTGTCATGTAATCAATTAAATTTAAACCATTCCAGTTTTCACAGAACCAAGATATTATCAGCAAATTACTCTCGTTGTGTTTATAGTTAGTGCTTAAAAACTTATTCTTATCATATAATCAAGTCAAAGTCAGTCAATCTTTATTTTTTCTCCACGAGTTAATTGTCAAACTCAACAGGATTAACAACAACCATTGCTTGAATTAACAAATGGATGCAAAATTTTGTGAAGGTGTACACAGGCTACTCACTAGAAAATGTACCAGACAAACCAGGAGTTCATAAGCTCACTGCCCAGCCATTAGTGCAAGGATTACTTGAAAGGTGGTCAACAAAGCTTTCTTAACATTCTCAAAACATATTTCTTTCAGATTGTTGACATTGTAGGAAATGCATGTTAAAAATGTGAGGGCAAAATGTTATCTGTAAATTCAAGGGTAAAAGAAATGGCTCAAAATAAAAATGAGTATCTCTTTGTTAATATGAGTATAAATTTTGCATGAAATAGATATCAAATTCAATTTCATGTACCTTGTCCTGCTGAGAAACAAAGTCCCAATCGTCAACAAGTTGTTTTTTTAAGGTTGCCGGAATTTGAATCTTGACAAGCTTTTCAACAGAGACACTGCCCTTCTGACAATTAGAAAACTACAATTAGCTGAATATTTTGAAATAGAGTGGTGGAACTGAACAAACAGACAAATATCTGGTATCATGGAGAAAATGAAAAATAAGTTTGGGCCTGATTCATCCGGTTATGACTGACTGCTGGTAAATTTATCAATGCTCCTTCAAAACTCCTCCGAATTATTAAATTATTTTTATCATTATTATATAAAATACATACAAGAGGAAAATAAATTTTACCTTAAAATCTGAATTACAAAATTAGCATATGAATTTCTTTTTATTTATTATTATTATTATTATTTTTTTTTGTAAGGACAGCAAATGTATGTGAAAGGTAAAATGAAATTTCAGAATTTCCCCACATAAGATTTAACAAAAGGAAAAAACACACAAGAAAATTTCCCACTGCAGAGAAACCCAAAACAACAAATAAACCTACCAAGATATCATAGTAAGGGAATCTGGAAGCTTAATTAAAAAGATAATGCAAACCAGACCTCAACTCCTGAATCATTCTTTCGCTTCTTCCCTTTAGACACTGCACAAAATTAGACAAATTAGACTTGTACAACCATGCTGTAGTGGCACGAATATATCACATGCTTGTCTAAAATTTAATGAATCAAGAACAATATTGCAATCAAACAACCCAATTGTGAGAGGTCTAACTTGTTAACTCCTGCATTTGAAAAGAAGAAAACCATAGTAATATTATTGAATATAGTATTACCTATAATGCATAAAAAATGAGAAAAGGAAAATGAAGCAAGATTTACTACGTACCATTGGTCTTGATGTCCTCTTTATCCACTTTTGCATCTTCAAAATCCAAAGCAAAGATAGAGTAATCAAGAAAACAATAACAAAAAAAAAAGAAGAAGAATTCAGAGTATAATCTAACCAGCAGCTCAGAAATAGATATTTCTTCCTGTATGCTTCTGCATAATAAAAAGGGCAATCCTCAAGGAAATGTCGGACTTTTTTACCTGCAGAATTTTTGGCCTTTGCTTGAGCTGAACGCCCTGACTTGACATTCTTGTCTACACCTTGTTTTTTGTCAAGAGCCTGCTGTTTCAGGACATTCTCTTCAGTATGTTTCATTAAACGGTCCTCACCCACCCATTCGTCCCAACTGTTAGAAAGATGTTTAATCCATGATAATGATTCGGTGTTCCCTTTTAAAAAGTCATAATTATCAACGATAACAAATATCTATGGTGAAGCAAGTAACAACCATAATGGTTCCCTGTTGCCAACGTATATGAATGAATACAGGTTGGTCAAAATAAAATGTTAAAAAAGTTATGCGTCACCTTATGGACTGTTTTAGTTGCCATTCAACATGACAGGTACAACAATAACAACATGAAACTAACACAAGCTGAAAGTTTCAGGCCTTAGCACTAACACAGTGTGATTTGCACCTCCAAAATTTGAAAAATGAACTTGAAATGAAATCAAAACAAGTTAAGGCACTCACTTTTTGTTCCATCCCTGCAAAATAGGAACCAGCCAAGCAAACAAAAGTTAATAGCAAATTAGGAAATCCATTCAAAATTCTACCATTAATTGATTCAAGCTTTCAACTCTAAGGCTAAAACATCACATAAAACCCTAAAACTAAAGAAGACTCCAAATAGGATATTATATATATAAATGAGTTGAGTTCTGGAAACAACATCCATTGTGAAAGCATTGTGGTTGAACTTACAAGGTAGTGAACAAAATATTTCCATTCATTCTTTCGAATCTCTGCTTTTTGTACCTAATGAACATAAAAACAAAATAAATTCGGTCAATACTACCAGAAGGAATATAACAAACCACTTCGTCTATTGAGGTTTCACATTTCATGCATAGAAAAGAGGATTAGAAGACACAAATCGAAATAACCCTGGATATATCTTCATTTATTCATGTCACAGCAACCCCTGACGATTTAACAATCTCAGGGCTAAGCAAATAATAATCAGTCACAAACATATCATGTCAGGCATCATAATTTACTTCATACCTATATATCGAAATCATTATTTTAATAGAATAGAAACACAAGTACCATGTCTTAGAAATTAGAAAGGTATCAGAGTTACTGGATTGGAAGTGGATGAAGCATAAACACACAAAAGCCGCGTCTGTCAGACACGTCAAACATCTTTTATTAGATACGATGTAGCAAACAAAACTACATATGGATAGATCTTGTCATCTCCATGTCCATGCTTGTTTAAGAACCCAAAATGATAACAATCTATTAAAATCACTCGAAGCCGACTTTTTCCAGGGAAACTGTTCATTAAAACTAAATGTGAGAAGCGATAATTGGTCGTTTTGAGCCATGCAAAACAAGCCCAACATCGTCAAATTCATACAGCCAGCATTCTCATCAAAACCTGTCTTTCCATATTGCCAGTGCCAATAATTGAAGAAGTTATGGCACTTCTAGTTTCCGACAACTTCCTAACGACAGCTTTCAAGCAAACCAAAATTACGCAGAAAAAAGTTGCTGACGATTAAAAAATGCCCTGTTTCTCATTTAAAAATCGAACACTCGAAGCAAAGCTACAGTCAGGGGAGCTAACAACTCCATGAAGAAGAACAAAGCGAGCGAGCAGATCAAAACAATAACGCAGTAAAAATGAATTAGCAAGCTGCAAAGGAAAGTGATAGGTACCTTTGCTTCGTAGATGCGAGGGCCATGATAGGCAAGTACTTTCTCGCCCTCGGAGTACATGCTAGAATTAGAAGGCGGAGTATTGCCACCGGAGGTGTCGCCGTCAGTCGTGGAGTCGTCCTTCGACGAGTTCCCCATGTTCAAGCTGGAGAGAGGAAGACTTCAGCGTGAGGAAGCTTGAAGTTGAAGCTGATGCCGTCTTCGCCGAGAAATCCACTGGCTCTAGCCAGTACCGATTTATTTGCAGGTTTTGGGGGGAGTCGGGACTCAGATATCACAATGACGAGATGAACAGAAGTCATTTGCGGTTATGGACCCCATCTGTTTCATTACGCAACCGTTTTTATTTTTGGGCTTTTTCAGGCCCAATTAAAAAGCCCAAATACATTTAAGCGAGATTCTAGCGGGAATGACTCTAAAAAGACTCTCACTCCCCCTGTTTTTAATTACCAGCCTACTGGGAATCTCTCACCCGCCAAATTTTGAAGACCCGAAACCGTTAATCCACAAGTCCTTTCAGCCGATGACTAACTTGCGACTTTAACTTTGTCGGTCTGAAAAATATTTTAATTTAGAAAATTTCGTATTTTAAATAAAAATAAATTCTAAAGCAGCAGATTCTTTACACATCGTAGGGAAAAGTTTTTGTCTTCCCTTTCGATCAGATTGTTCATGTGCTGACATATGCGAGTCCATTGTAACTTGTCTCTGTATTTTTTTAATATGGAGTTCTTGATTCTTGATAACAGAAATTCAGATGGTTGATCTTTACTACTCCTTATTCTATTTAACCACAATAGCCTTCTTTGCATTGCATAGTAGACATTTTTAGAAGCTCCAAATTAAAGGGAGAGGCAGTGAAATATAGTATAATTTAATGTGTGTGATGATGATGCTTGTTTGAAGTCACCTATATATGGAAGAGAATCTTGTGAGCTTCAATTTAGTTCATTGTAATATTTAACAATAAGTGGGGAAGTTGAAAGTGGCGATGACGCTCATGAATCTGATGATTAAAGCCATTCAAGTGAGTGGACATTGGGTATAATTAAAGAGCATCAAAACTACATATATGGATGTAAAAGAAGAAGAAGAAGAAGAAGAAATGGACAATTCCTAAGCCAGCCAGCTGCTAATCGCTAGTTTAAGCTAGCTAGTGTCCCTGACCAGGGCTGGGACCATCATCCATAAGCCTTCTGCCATGACTTGTAGAATCTGTAAACTCGTTTCCCTGACCCGGGCTTGGCCCTGACAGCTTTACAGCTCCTAGATTCAAATCCTCAAAGAAATTACCTGCATAAGAGTTATCATTAACACCATGATCTAAGCTCAGGATAATGAAGGGCCTGGCCTCCGACTTGGAGCTAAAGGAGAAGAGGAAAAACAGAAGCAAGAAGCTTGAGAACTTGATGATCGCCATGCCGGTGACGTGGGACATATGTCAGTGTGTGTGTGCGATGGTACTGAAGGCTGGTTGAGAATGTCTTAGATGTGCGTGTGTGTGTATAAATAGTTTGAAGACCAAAAGCACAAAACGTACGGAATAAGTTTCCCTACGGAGAATTCTTCTAATCTGGACAATTTAAATTTAATTTTTTATTTTTTTAAAAAAAATTATTTTGATTAGTAGAGAATCTAAAATAAATTTAATATCTCAACTAACATATTTTTAAAAAATGATTTTTTATTTAAAAATTGACAGATTAAAAAAAATTTAAATTTAGACCATCTAGATTTTGAAAAGCAAGATAAGTAGGGGAATTGGTTCCCAAAATATACTGGGTTTTTTCTATCTTTTGGGCTGGCCACCAATATAAGACTCATTTGATTCTTCGGAAAAATAAAGGAAATTGATTCAATTATTTTAAAATATTTATATTTATCATTTCTTCTAAAACTAATTTGTTTAACATATAAATTTATATGTGATTTAATTATATACAAGGTATGTATAATTAAAAGTAACTTAATTATTTAGCCTTTTTAATATAAAAAAAAACAAATATGTCTTAAATTTAAGATTGGAGGTAATATCATTAGTTATCGGAGAATCCAACTAATCCAAATTCAGACTTGAGACTATAATGTCTCTTGCTAAAGTCTTCTTTTTAAAAAAGATGAGATTCCTAACTAGCTAGCTAGCTATTCCCCTATTAGATCAAGTACTTCTGGTCTTGACTACTCTATGTACTCGTGTTTTAGGTAAGGAGCTGGGCGCTTAACATACATGCATGCATGGTTTGGTTTCAACGTTCCACAGAATGAATGGAAAATGTGGGAGGCCGCATGTCCTGTTGCAGTGTTTCTGTACTTCTTTTGAATTAATTACCTGACCAGACTAAGCAAAGCCTGACTGAAACATTGACATCCCTCTCTATTTTTATGTATTTTGTTTACATTGGGTTGTCTGATGATTTGACGAATTATCCATACATTTCTTTTTCCTTTTACAATATATATCCGTGGTGGCTTTAATTTGCTTTTTCTAGCTATGTGCTGATCAAAACAGAATATATATTGGACCGAAAGCAATTAAGTTTGGAAACAAAGGAAAGACGTTTCAAAACTTGCTTGCGTTTAAGGTCAAATTAAGAGCACATGCGCGTTGAGTTCATGTGAGATCACACGAAAGGGCCGTCAAAACACTATTAAGCCGGTGAATGATAGAATCTACTTTGACTTTCCGACCATGCATCACGACTAACTCTGTGTGTTGACCAAAACAGGAAATGTAGAGAGAGAGAGGCAAGCAATTACTCTTGCCGTTAGGCTTTCATAGTTTCATTAAGGGTCAAATACCAATTTTGCCTTGGAAGTACGCACCCAGAGCAATTTTGTTATGGAAGTTTTCGGCGTAACAATGTTGCCCCTGACGTATCAAAACGTAACAATGTTGCCCCTGAAGTACGCGCCCAGAAGCAATTTTGTCCCTCCGTTAAAAACCCTAACGGTCAACGTTAAGGTTTTTAACGAAAGGGCAACATTGCTACGTTTTAATACTTCAGGGGCAATATTGCTACGTCAAAAACTTTCAGAGTAAAATTGCTCCTGGACGCGTATTTCCAAGGCAAAATTGGTACTTAACCCGTTTCATTAATTATAGAGAAACAAAGTATCTTAAAATCCACGTAGCTGTGGCCCACCGAAAAGAAGACCATGGCTAGAGGTAAACATTGAGCCGGGCTTTTGAAAAAAGATTTGTTTTTTCTTACACTGTTTTTTTAAAAAACACTTTAATTTGAAGAATAAGTTATTTTATATTTAGATATACTATTTAAAAAACACTTTCAAATAAAAAAAATGCTTGGGTATTAAATTAGAGAAACACTTTTTTATTAATAAAATTACTGAAATTGGTATATAAAAAAGTCTAGGGATATGAGTTATCATTTTTGTTAAAAATCAAGGGTAATTAATGTAAAAATAAATCATTAAAAAATAACCAATTATTTGTTTTTTTTATCCTCTTTCTTCTTCTCGCACTTGGTTTTTTTTTTTTAAGCTACAAATTGTAGCTTTAAAAGAAAAGAGAGAGAATTTTAAATTTTTTTGTTACTTTTGTTTTTTTAAAGCTCACATCCAAACACATAAATTAATAAAAAAAAAAATTTTGTTTTTAAAAAAGACTTTATTTTTATTAAAAAAAACCATCCAAACAGCTCATAGTAGAAAATACAGATTGGAATAAAAATTTAAATCAGTTTAGATCGAACTTGTTTTGAAATTATGATCGAAAAATGTGTTGCTCATATACGAATCCATCAAATTCACTGTTAAATCAGCCGCTCAAAGTCAAAATTTAGGGATAAAAAATTTACGCGTTATGTGGAGGAAAATTGAGGGGGTCAATGTGTTAAATCTAATAGTAGTGATTAACGTAATCCATCAAATCATGACTGGTCAAGGTGTTAGGTAACAGATATTATCACGGGATTTTCGTCATCACTTAGCTTCGATCTAGCTCCGTTTGACAAGCATGTCTCTTGTGCTGGAATTATTTTATATTCCTTAATTTCATATCTCTCTCTTTCATAATTATTACTGAAGAAGCAAAGTAGAGATCAATTAAAAAATATTGATAAATATAAAAAATGTTCATATATTTAAAATCAAGATAACTTTTTAAATATATCTTACCTGAAGGACTGAAATGAATATCATCTAAAATTTAGCTCAGAAGATAAAATGAAATATCTAACTTTAGACCCGTTCAATCTTTAATATAAACATATTTATATAATTAAATTAAATTAAAAGAGTTAGTAAATTAGTTAACATGTCATATATTATTTAAAATACCATAATCATTTTTCTTGATTCCTTTCTTTATTTTTTTCTTTATTATTGTTGAAGAAGTATTAATAGAGATAAATTAGAATAAAAAATTGACAAATATAAAAAATATTATATTTTAGATTAAGAATCAAGATTAACTCTTCATATATATTTAAGGGTAGACGGAGTAGCCTTTCACAAAAAGAAATCTAGGCTTTGCTGCCTCTTGTTTATATTTAAATCAAAATGAACATTCCAAGTTTCCAACAATACCATGAGCTAGTAAAAAATAATTTCATGTCCTTCTCGAGAGACCGACATTTATGTATAATTAATTAATTAATCCACAAAAATCTAACTTTATATGTATGCCAAAAGTCAATACCAAGAATTATATTAGATCTAACAGCATTTATTTGTTACAGTACTTTTCTCATTCATTGGTATTCGTACGCAATATGAGAATTACTACGCAATAAGCTTCGCAGTTCACGAGCGTGTCGGCAAAGTTCCAAAAATTCAACGAGAAAACAAGACCCATATTTAGACAGGTGACATGATAGTATTCTTGGCAACACGAAATTTGAAGAAAGAACTAAAAAACCATATTGATCGATGAATAACGAAAGAATATAGACATAGAAAGGAATGAAGGAATTAATTCATTAATCTGCGGGTAGCTTGGTACTGAGATGGGGTGGCTGGCCGGCGAGTGGCTAGTGGCCTTGACCGGGGCTGCTGGGACCAGATTCCTTAACATCTCCGAAGGTCTGGCTGTTGGTAAACTTGTGTCCCTCTCCTCCAGAGCCGGGTCCCGAGTTCTTAATCCCCCCTAAAGTGTCAGAGTTGGTGAACTTGTGTCCCTCTCCAGGGGCACTTGGCCCCGATTGCTTCATTGATCCCAAAGATAACCAATCAAAAATTTCCACGTCATCCCTAATGCCTGTGTTCACTTCCTTAATGATGCTCAAAGGACGAGATTCTGATACTGTGAAAAAAACAGTGTTCACCAACAGAAACAGAGCCAAGAGGCCCTGAACTTTGAGAATTGAGGTTGTCATGCTTTTAAGTTGGATGACACCAGGTAAGATAGAGAGATATGGGGGGAAGAGAGAGAGTTTGATGTTTTTAATACTTGAGCAGGATATGGAGACAGTTGGACTAGGAGTCCCTTAAATAGGACCGGTAAGCATATAAAGTTAAGAGGGGAAGGTGGGTTAGGTGGTTTGACTCGTGCAAATTTTCCAACGAGAGGCTTGAAAATCTTTTGCCATGGTCAAACCCAACGTGAGCAGATTGATCATATTCTCGGGGAGGAAGCAGCCGAGGAGCTTCCCAAAGTCCTTCATATATTTATATATATATGTATTTAGGATCGGAGGAGATGCGGACAGTTATAGGAAGGGTTACGTGTCCAAATGGGACTGGTTGAGTGACCCTTGGTTCCCGAGGCAGGGAAGTCATCGGAAAAGTTGAAGCCTCCTGCGAGGAGCTCGAAGAAGACCAAAGACTAAATATATGTGTGAGGACGTCACTTGAGTTTGAACATGAGGATCAAAGTGGTTGATTTATTATTGTGACCAGGCAAAATAATTAGAATAGACGTCGTGCGTAATGACTGTGTGTGTGTGGGGCAGATCAATGGACGCAAGCGGGACGAAGGTTCGTAGCTTTGTGAGAAATTACAATACAACTTCTCTTTTTATATTGTAAACCGAAATGGCAGATTAATGCCAATATTTAGGTCATGCTAATTTATTTATATCTATTAATAACTTGATATATATGCATATACGTATAACGGTCTTATGAGCGGAGTATATATTACCAGTACGTAAAAAGAAAGAACATGGGCCACTAACTACTACTAGTCACTTTCACTTGAGGAGCTAAAGTCTCAAAAAGCAATCGCAATTATGTTCTTTTTATTATATGTGTGTGCAAATATATATAGAATCAGGACTGAGAAATCTAAGAGTAACTTCCCCATATTCAAAACTACAAGTCGAGTCCAAATTGTTATCCCATGCCTCTTATTTTAAAGAGCGTGCATGTTTGTATTTTTTCCTGCTTTATTTTCCTTCTTTCGGTTCGGGGTAAACAAATAAAAAATTGAATTTGTATTGTAACCGCTTAGGACATTTTGGAGGACAAACAAGGTGGGGCGATACCGGATAATTTTTTTGTTTTGCTGATGTACAATTATATATTTCGGCTCAATAATACTCCCTCCCCTCTATATATATAAGAGTCATTTTATAAAATGGGTTTGTCTGGGATGAGGGAAAATGATCCCCTCTCCTCATATGGTTTAAAATTTTAGAGTGGAGGAGGGAGCCAAAATCTTAAATTACTCTTCATCTCCCCTCTTAAACCAAACAAATGATCTTTTCTCCTTCTATTTCCCTTTAACAAACCAAACAAGGTAACTTACACTCTTCTCGCTCCCCTTAAACCAAACACACATAAAATGTAAGATCCCTTTTGAGTTTATCGCAATAATAAATACATTTTTTTCTCATTTTTTCCGAAATTCCTACTACAAAATAGGAATTTAACGTCCTCCAATTAATGTCTTTTTTTTAAAAAAAAAATGTTAAAAGTATGCGGTAGTACTATTGTAATTTTCTCCTTACTTTTAACGTATGTTTTTTGGAAACTGACATTAAAAGTGTACATTTAACGTTTGTTTTATAAAACGGACATTAAATGTTGTAATACAATGACTATTAGTAGTCAACTAAAGCATTTGGTGAGTTATCCTGAGATTGAGAGTTTGAGTCTCCCTCATACCATTTTATTTATTTTTTATTTTGAGTTACAACGATTGGTTTTTTAAAAACAACAGTTGAAACTCAGATTTTTTAGATATTTCAACTTTAATCTCTGATAGGGCAAAATTTCAAAGCCTATAACTCCGCAAGTGTACGGGCTGTATCAAGTAATAAAGATGAGTAAAGTATCGTTCCCTCGAGGACTTAGTACCCACTACTTTAGTTAATAATTAATTTTGCACTTTTCGTTTAAGTCGAGCAATCAAATTTAATTTAACTAAGAAAATAAAGTCAGAATCAAACAAATAATCTACGCAATAATCAAACGGGCAACCTAGAGGCACTAATCCCTTATTAATTTCATAAACATTTATCTCACCAATTTAATTAATCTTAATATTAATTTTGTCAATCTCGAGTATAATAGTTATAAGTGTCTTCCGGTCCACTTACAACCCTCTCTTAAGTAAAAGCTGTTATGCCTAACAAATTTACTCTAGAGGCAATTTAATCCAGACACACTCTTCTACAATTATATGGGGCTATTAGGTATATTCCTATCCTAATCGCAAATTAAATTATAATTTAATCCCATATTGCTTAATCTGGAGCTTAATTAAAATTCCCTTTGCCAAGGTAATCCTAATTCTCAAAATCATATTTAAAGATGGCCGGTCAATAAATAGTCAAAACTAACCAAGATTTAAGCAAGCAAAATCAATATTAATCATAATTAAACGATGAGAAATAAATCCTAATCAATTGATAAGTTCATAGGTCTCTAAGTTGCAAAATAAAATTAGCCAGACATGACTTCAATCCAGATAACAGCAAAATCAACATTCAGGTTCAAAGACATACTGAAATTTCAGAATCTAAGCTACTGGAATAATGGGAAAGAATAGGCTACTAAAACCGAAGTTACTTGAAATTACAAGATCAAAGACACAAGAATCAGCAACCGCCTCTTCTTTATGATTCAGTTCTGCAACTTCCGCTGCTCTCTCGCTGGACAGACTACAAATCGCGCCTCTTGCTTCTCTTGCGTCTCTGCCTTTTTATTCACTTCGTCTGGTTCTGCACAGCCGCATCTATCTCCTCGCCAAAATTCTGCCGCCAGCCTCCTTCGTTTCCGTTCGCGTCTCCCCTTTATCCAGCCGTCACGTCTTCTCCTTTATATTCATTAATATCGCCTCCAGCTTTTTCTTTTTTCAATCCATGGACCTGCTTTTAGGTTTTAATTGAATCATTTTGTTTAATGCAATGTGGGCCCAGCTCCTTTATATCCAATTCATTGCGTGGCCCAAATCCTAGAATATAGTTCAATGTCTTTATTCAATTAATGGCCCAACGTTTTTTTTCATTTCATTGTCCAACCCATGTCCCTAGTGCTTCTCTAAGACAACAAATAAAAGAAATTAAATAATAGTAGTAGTAATAATAATAACAAAATTGAATTTTTATTTCTTCTCTAATTTTTTTTTTTTTTTATTTTTAAACTCAAAAACTTTTATTTTAAATTGAAATCCTACAAATAATGCACCACTTTGATTTGATCTTATAATAGCATAATTTCATTGAAAATCTCCCACAATTATTTAAATAACTCTCCAAATGTCTTTAAAATGTACTTTAAATATATAAGATATGGAGAGTTATCAATCTCATACCTTCGACATTTTGTTATCCCCTCTCTTCCATAAACATATAAATTTTTGTCTTTTAAACCCAAAAGTGTAGAACGTTTTCCTCAAATCCATCCTAAATACAGTCTTTCAATAAGAGTCTCGAGACCCACCCATCTCCATCATTGCACCCAACGGCCCCACCCTTGCTGCCAAGGAGATTCGTTATTGCGACATGAGCAATTCCGACTCCAACTCATCCTCTGTGTGAACTATGAGCATGCTCCACAGCCTCCATATTTGTCATTCGTTGCCAGTTGCAAATCTACGTCTCTCTCTCTCCCCTTACTAAACAATATGTTGAGCAATGATCCTAAGCACCGTGAAGAGGAGGAAGCCCCTTGCAAGTCATGATGAGGATACTAAAGCTCTATTTCTTGGTGCTTTCTTTTGTTGAAATTTCTTAATAGATAGTTCCATTGCAGTGTTTTTCTTCTCTATTTCCTGGTGCTTTCTTTCATTTGTAAAATGAATGCGTTTTGAGAGGCTAGTGTGAGCGATTCTGACTCCAACTCATCATGATTTGTGTGAAATACAAGCTTGCTCCTCAGCTTCCAAATCTATTGTTCGTCACCAGTTGCAGATCGGGGTTGCATATCTCTCTCCCCCCTACTAAACAATATGTCAAGCAATGATCCTGAGCACTATAAAGAGGAGGAAGCCCCCTATAGGTCATAATGAGGATACCAAAACTCTATTTTCTGATGCTTTCTTTTGTTGAAATTTCTTAATGGATAGTTTCATTGCAGTATTTTTCTTCTCTATTTCCTGGTGTTTTCATTCATTTGTAAAATGAATGCATTTTGAGAGGCTAATTTTTTATTTTTTTTGTTGATTTTATTAAGTCGGCCTCTGAGTAATGTGTATTGGATCTTGACGCGCACAGTTCTTTTATTTGTCTTCTGTTTCATTCAGTTAAGACTTGAGAGGTTTTATTTTTCTTCTTATTTTTGTACTTTGTTGAATATGAAACAATCTATTTCTTGTGTCGAATCTTGAATGGTGCTACTTATCATTCATTTTCAATCCATTCTTTTTCTCATGAAGCATTAGTTTGTTCAAATTGCGCTTTATATTGTGTTTTAGATAGTTCTATGAACTACCTAATATGCGTGTGTATTATGGATTTGTGGAAATGCAACAATTGTTGTTTAGATAACATTCATTGAAATGCAATGATTGTTTTTTTAAAAAACAGTCATGGTAAATTATAAACTTTCAACGACACTTGTATATATGACCTCTAAAAAATGTCGTCTAAGGATCTTAAAAATAAACGTAAAAAATGTTTTTTGTAGTAGTGAATTAATTACTATATTACATATATTCTCTTTCACCCTTTTCTCAATTAATTATTATATTACATACATTCTCTTTCATCATTTTCTTATTATTACTCATATACTCTCTTTCACCCATTTATAAACAGGGACTTTTTTTTTGGGGGGGGGATTCTACATAATTATTATATTTACCTACTTTTAACTATTTTTTAGAATTTCATGATTCGATCAGCTAAAAGGCTCTTATATATAGAGCAAGAGTGAGTAATAATTGAGCTATATATATATATATATATATATATGACAAATTTACTGTTTCACTTATGTTGAGCGTCTGTTCTAACTTGCACCCTTCCCACTAGACACTAGTTCCTTTGGGGAACTAGTAGTTAATAGGGTAATAAAAAGAACTAGTAAAACTTATGATTTCATGAACAAAACGCGTTGATATCGAAGTATATATATAAACTAGGAAAAATAATCAAGAATATATGAGCTTTAGGGGAATTCACTATGGAAAGAGCAGATGGGGAATGAGTGGTCAATATATATGGAATTGTTTTTTCTTGAAAAAACTAGCTACTCCTCCCTTTCCTTAATATATATAAGATGTATTCACCTGATAAATTATAGAAATTGGTTAATATAACATGTATTTTTTTAAACACTTTAATCATTTTCCTTAATTTTCTCATTCCCTCTCCTCGTTAATTACTGTTGAGGAAACATTAGTAAGGATAAATTCAGAAAAAATTGACAAATACAAAAATCGTGTCTTATATTTAAGACAAAAATTTACCCCAAATATGTCTTGTATTTTTTATAGGAGTAAGTAGCATCTTGTAATGACAAAGGTAATAAACAGTTTTCGGAATTATATTACAATCACTAGTAAATATATGTATGAGATACTACTTCCAGTATATAATATAAGACTTATTATATTTGACTTTGTTTTAAAAGATTGATGAAATTAATTAATTAAATTATTTTAGAGTATTTATATTTATTTTCTTATATGAAACAAATTTGTTTAACTTATAAACTGATATATAATCAAATAATATATAACACATATTATAATTAACTAACTTATTTAACTTCCTTAACCTCTTTTTTTTAAAAAAAAAAATCAATTAGATCTATTAAGGGAACGAGAGAGTATCATTTTTAAACTTAATTGCCACCCTCCCCGACTATTCATTATTGTTGAGTGCTCAGTGGCTGATCACTATTTATTGGTTGAAACCATTTAAAGATTCAGATCACTTTTCCAGTAAAAAAACCTTTTGTCCTAGGCTGTGGTCTGTATACTTCTCTTCCCAGATTTTCTTTTCATTTATTGTCCTTCTTTTTCTCCCAAAGACGTCGAGGATTGTGGTTTTGTATAAATAAGCGTGTGGAGGATATGATAATGGAGAAGTGGTTAAATCCAAAAATAATTATACTCAGGCTATATCTGCTATTTAGTTTAGTTATTGTTTGAAATGGAGGGCAAGGCCCAAAAAGGGGGAGAATATATACAAACGAACATTGAGAAGGAGAAGACGCCACATCTTAATTAAAACTCTAAAATTTAGGTTTATGGATCTTTTAGCTTTATTATATGGTAGCTATTATTAAATTCAACCCTATACAGTATACACCTTCTCACAAGTTCACTTATATTTTCAAGTTGTAGAAGTATTTCAAAAAAAAACGTAACCACGCTGTGAGTATTAAAAGATTTAAATTAACAACATACATGTGTATGTATTAAATTTGAGGATAACATTATTCCGGTTATTAATTAAGATCATGTTGTAGTACAAGTATATTTCGAAAGAAATCTTACATCAAGGAGAACAGATAACAGTATAATACAAGCATAATAATTTTTGGGACACGACATTAAAAAAAACCAACAAACCAAAAGAATGAAGGAGTTAATTAATCTGCGGAGTTGCTTGGTAATCAGATGGCAGGTGGCCACTGGCTAGTGTCCCCCTCCTCGAGGGCTGGGACCAGAGAGTCCTTAACATCTCAAAACGTCTGACTGTTGCTAAATTTATGTCCCCCTCCTTTAGGGCTGGGACCCGAGTTTTTAATCCCTCCTAACGTCTCGGAGTTGGTGAATCTGTGTCCCTCCCCAGGGGCACTTGGCCCTGATTGCTTCACTGATCCCAGACATAACCAATCAAAAACATTCACGTCCTCCCCAATGCCTTCGTTCACTTCCTTAATAATGCTCAGAGGACGAGCTTCTAACACTATGAATACACTGTTCACCAACAGAAACAGAACCAAGAGACCCTGAACTTTGAGCGCTGCCATTGTCACGCTTTCAAGTTTCAAGACAATAAACCTCAAGAGATTGCGAAAACAATGCTTGGAAGTTAAGATAGAGATATAGAGAAAGAAATTAAGAAATTAAGGTGTCTGATGTGTTTCATTTGTGCCAGATATGGAGTTCCTTAAATAGGCCATTGGTATGCATGAACCTGAGAAGAAGAGAGGAAGGTATGGGTTAGGTTTGTTTGACTCGTGCATATTCCAACGAGAGACTTGAATTTTGTTGTGCCATGTTCAAATCCAATGCGAGCAGATTGATCATATTATCAGGGATACAACCGCCGACCGGGTTCAATGAGGGAAAAAATAGAGGACCCTGTTACGTGTCCAAATCCGATTGGAGGACGGCAGTGAAGTCATCGGGAAAGTTGAAGCGAGGAGCTCGAACGCAGATGAAGACCAAAGACTAAAAATATATGACGTCACTTGGTTTTGAATATCAGAATCAAAGTGGTGGATCGGTTGGAGAAGGATGCTGTGACCATTCAAAGTTAAGAAGACGTGGTCTGTGACTGTGACTGTGACTTGGACTGTGCCTGAAAGTGAGACGAAGGTTCATAGGAATTAGGATCCAACTTCCCTTTTTGCTGATGCTCTTGTGGGTGTCGGGTGATGTTTAGGCTCAATAATGGTGATTAGGCTATGAAAAATCTACGATTTCATTTATTGTTTTTTTTTTTCCTTTGAAAAAAAGCTCAGGTAAATTGGGTAACAGGGATAGAGTGAGTAATAATTGAGCTATATATATATATATATATGACAAATTTACGGTTTTCACTGATGTGTTGAGCGTCTGTTCTAACTTGCACCCTCCCCACTAGACACAAGTTCCTTTAGGGAACTAGGAATTAATAGAGTAATTAAAAAAACTAGTAAAATTTATGATTTCATTAACAAAACGCGTTGGTATCGAAGTATATAAACTAGGAAAAATAATCAAGAATATATGAGCTTTAGGGGAATTCGCTATGGAAAGAGAAGATAAGAGGAATGAGTGGTCAATATATGGAATCGTTTTTTCTTGAAAAATGTAGCTGCTATACTCCCGTTCCCTAATATACATAAAATATATTTATCTAATTTAACTAGATTATAGAAATTGGTTAATATAATATGTATTTTTTAAAGGGTTAAAGAGCAAAATGACCAACAAACTATTGTCCCAGAAGCGTACTGACCAATAAACTCTTTAATGGACCAAAATGACCAACAAACTTTTAAAAATGTAAAATTTGTACAATGCCGTTACATTAGAGCTAACGTCCGTTTTCTGCACTCTCGCAAAAATTACAGAATAGGACCCAGATGTTTATGAAACTATATTTAAGCCCCAAAAAATTCAAAATTTTTATTTTAGTTCCTTCATGTACTTTATAAGGAGGAACTAAATTGAAAATTAAAAAAAAAAAAAATTGGGGCTGAAAGATAATTTTTTAAAACTTTTCTGTAATTTTTGCGTGGTCATCCCTACCCTCAAAATCCGCCTTGGTTGCAGGCCTTTTTTTGAACCTTTTTTTTTAACTTAGCCTGATCTAGCCTATGGCCTATTAAGGAGGCCTTTAATTTTAAAAATTTTGTAAACAGCCTAACAAACCACACGTCTCACCTCAAAACAAGCTTATTTCAAATAGGGCGAAAATATAATTACTTTAAACAGGCCAAAAACAGAACTACTTTAAACAGACTGTTAGATGTATGTCTGTTTTCGGCCTGTTTAAAGTAGGTCTGTTTTCACCCTGTTTGAAGTAAGCTTGTTTTAAAGTGAGGCCTGTGGTTTGTTAGGCTGCTTACAAAATTTTTAAAATTACAGGTCTTCTTAATAGGCTACAGGCTAGGTTAAAGCCCAAAAAAAATGTCTGTAACCAACGGCGAATTTTGGGGGTAGGGATGGCCCTGCAAAAATTACAGAAAAGAACCCAAAATTTTAGAAAATTATCTTTGAGCCCCAAATTTTTTTAATAATTTCACTTTAGTCCCTCCATATAAAGTACGTGGAGGGACTAAAATAAAAATTTTGAAATTTTTTGGGACTTAAATATAGTTTCATAAACATCTGGGTTCTATTGTGTAATTTTTGCGAGAGTGCAGAAAACGAACGTTAGCTCTAATGTAACGGCATTGTGCAAATTTTACATTTTTAAAAGTTTGTTGGTCGTTTTGGTCCACTAGAGAGTTTATTGGTCAGGACGCTCTTGGGCCAATAGTTTGTTGGTCATTTTGCTTCTTAACCCTTTTTTAAAACACCTTAGTCATCTTTCTTTTCCCATTCTTTTTTCTTATTGATTATTGATGAAACATTGAAAAGGAAAAATTAGGAAAAAATTGACAATTACAAAAACTGTATTTTATATTTATAACAAATATTAACTCTCAAATATATCTTATATTAATGACAGAATGGAGTAGCATCTTATAATGACAAATGTAATCAACAGTTTTTGGAAATATATTACAATCACTAGTAAATATATGTATGAAGTACTACTTTGAGTACATAAAATAAGAACCCGTTTAGATGGGCTTTTAAAAAAAGTGTTTTTTTTTTAAGTTCTAAATTGAAGCTTTTAAAAAACGCAACATTTTAGTCTTTTTTTGTGACACTTTCTTTTTTAAAAAAAATATCATCTAAACACATAAATTAATTAAAAAGGCATCTTTTTTGCATTAAAAAAGTACTTTTTTATGAAAAAATTCCATCCAAACAGGCCCTAAGACCTGTTTGACTTTTGTTGACAGATTAATAAATTTAATTAAAGTATTTTAAAGTATTAATATTTTTTTATATCAAACAAATTTGTTTAACTTATAAACTGATATATAAATAAATGATATATAACAGATGTTAAGATTAACTAACTTATTTAGCTTTTTTTAACATCTTTAAAAAAAATAATAATTGGATCTTATATTAAAGAAAGTTTAGAATATTGTTTTTAAACTTTCTCCCCTCCCGGACTATTCATAGTTGAGTGTTGAGTGGCTGATCACTATCTATTGGTTGAACCATTTAAAGATTCAAACCACTACTTTTCCATTAAAAAAACCCTTTTGTCCTAGGCTGCGCTGCGGTCTGTATATATACTTTGCTTCCCTGATTTTCATTTCATTTATTGTCCTTCTTTTTCTCCCAATGACGTCGATCGAGGATTGTGGTTTTGTATAAATAAGCGTGTGGATACGATAATGGAGAAGTGGTTAAATCCAAAAATAATCATATATACTCTGGCTATAACTGCTATTTAGTTACGTTACTATGTTTGAAATGGAGAGAGAAAGAATTCAAGAATCAGAGAATGAAATAAGGCTCAGACAGAAGGATTCTCTGGCTGAGTATTGCATGTATAGAGGCTCTGTGTTATACACCCATACAGAGACGGTTATGGAGCAGTGTACAAACAAATAAGAAACATACACGTGGAGAGAATTACATAGAAGGAAATCTGTACAAAATGATAACCTATATAAAACACTAATTACAATTAGACAGTCTGATACTACACTGATACACAATTACTTATTATTCTTAACACACTTTGATACTATACTGATACACTGATACACAATTACTTATTATTCTTAATACTCCCCCTCAAACGAGAGGGTGTGGGACACAGTTCGAGTTTGCCATGCAAGTAGGAGAATTGTGGATGAGAGAGAGCTTTGGTCAAATAGTCAGCTATTTGTTGCTGAGAAGGAACATGAGAAACAATAACATCACCAGCTATAACTTGATCCCGAATAAAGTGCACGTCTATCTCTATATGCTTACTACGAGCATGATGCACAGGATTAGAGGCTAGGGCTTGAGCACTCAAATTGTCACACCAGATAATCGAAGGCCTCTTTAAAAACAGACCAATTTCAGTTAGCAATGTGGTAAGCCATTTAATTTCTGCTGCACCATCAGCAAGGGCTCTGTATTCAGACTCTGAACTTGCACGAGAGACCATTCTTTGTTTCTTGGAAGACCGGGATATAAGGGTACCACCCAGATAGACACAGATGCCAGCAGTAGACCGTCTATCATCAGGATCTGTGGCCCAGTCTGCATCTGTAAAGGCAACTAACTGTCGAAATCGAATGGGTCTAAGGTGTAAAGCGTAATGATATGTGCCCTTAAGGTACCTAAGGATACGTTTTACTCCTTGAAAATGTGTATCAATTGGACATGACAAGAATTGACTTAATTTATTGACTAAATAAGCTATGTCTGGTCGTGTGTGAGTTAAGTATTGAAGGGAACCTATGGCTTGTCTGTATAGGAAAGGATTGGACATAAGAGTTCCATCATGCACAGAGAATTGGCGACCAGTGACCATAGGTCTAGGAGCTGATGCACAATCAGTCATATTAAACCGTTGCAATAAATCCATGACATATTTACCTTGATTCAGATATAACCCAGACGAATCTCTGTAAACTTCCAGGCCAAGAAAATAATACAGGGGACCCATATCTTTCAAAGAAAACATGTCATTCAGCTGAACAATAAACTTGCTGATGTACTGTGAGTCATTCCCAGTAACAATAATATCATCAACGTAAACAAGAACAAAAACAATCAGAGATTTGATTCTAAGGAAGAAAAGAGAGACATCGCTCTTAGAATTCTGGAAACCCCAGCTAGTTAGGGTAAGCCTAAGCCGATCAAACCAAGCATGAGGAGTATAGCCTTAACAAGTTTACAGACATGCTTAGGCTTGTTAGGATCACTAAAATCGAAAGGTTGCTTCATAAAGACATTTTCATCAAGAAGACCATCTAAGAAGGCATTATTCACATCTAATTGTCTGATTACCCAATTAAATGAAACAGCCAAGGTGAGAATCGTTCTTACTATAGTTGGTTTATGACTGGACTAAATGTCTCGAAGTAATCAACCTCGGAGCTTGCTGAAAACCTTTGGCCACGAGACGAGCTTTGTGCTTAAGTATGGAGCCATCAGCACGGAATTTTGTTTTAAAAATCCATCGACAATCAATTAGCTTGAAGGATTTGTGAGGTGGAACAAGTATCCAAGTCTGGTTTCGGCATAGAGCGTTGAATTCTTCCTCCATAGCTTGTTTCTAGTGAGGAAGTAGAAGTGCTTCTGCTGCAGTTCATAGGGAACTGGCCTTGGACACCATCGCCGGTGATTCGGTGTGCAGGAGACCGACATAGGGTAGTGAGGTTTGCTAATCCCAGCTTTTGCCCTAGTAACCATGTGATGTCGTGACGGAACTGAGATAGGTACTGGAGTAGGACTAGAATGTATAGTTTGGTCTTGGGCCTCATGTTGGGCCAAAAATAGAGGGCTCTCAGATATTTCAATTGGACTGATACTTTCATTACTCGTATCTATTAGTGAATCAGAACTATGAGATCGTGACACCATATGCTCACCTCTGTCAATAGTGCTTGTACAGGTCTCGAAACATAGATTCGTCCAGTAGAACTGAGGCATTTATAGCCTTTTTGGTGAGGTGATGGACCAAGATAAACACATTTAACACTATGATATTGAAGTTTATGTGTGTTATATGGTCTCAGATACGGGTAGCAAGCACAGCCAAATGTCTTCATTTGTTGATAAGCAGGCTCTGTTCGAAACAACAAAAACAGAGGAGATTTGTTGTCAATTACTTGTAAGGGAAGCTGATTGATCAAGTGAACAGCCATCTAGAATGCATCAAGCCAATATTTCAATGGAAGATGTGCCTGAGCAAGGAGAGTTAATCCTATTTCTACGATGTGACGATGTTTTCTCTCGGCTCTTTTGTTTTGAGCTGAGGTGTAAGGACAAGTACAACGAATTACAATTCCTGCTACATTTGCTCTGGGTATAATTGGTTTATATTCGGCACCATTATCACACTGGAGAGTTTTAATTTTGGTACTGAATTGTGTGTCAACATAATTCTGAAAATGATTAAAAACATTAACTACTTCTCCTTTGTGTTTAAGTGAGTACAGCCATGTGTATCTACTGAAATCATCGACAAAATGAATGTAATAACGATGACCATGAGTGGATTGAACTGGAGAAGGTCCCAGACATCAATATGCACAAGTTCAAATGGAGCAGAAGCATGGGATGTGGATAATGAAAAGGGTAATCTCTTAGATTTACCATACTGATATGCTGCACACACAAAGTTCTCATTCACTCTAATATCAAGATTACAAGCTTTGAGAATTATATTTAGAATCTTTTGACTGGGATGTCCCAATTTACAATGCCACTGTAAAATTAGTTCATCATCCTTCTTAAGTGTCGCAGCCATGTTGATTGTAACTAGAGAAACACTAGTCATGGGAAACAGTCCCTGCCTTGCCGTGCCCCTCAGAAGTACTCGATTTGTCCCTTTTTTCCTTCACAATGCAACCACTGTTAGTAAAGACAATGGAAATGGGATTATCCTTAACTAGTTTGTTAACACTTAGGAGATTTTTGTTTGCCGATGGAACCAATAAGACATCCTTTAATTTAAGATTAGATCCAGAATAAGAAATAGCAGTAGAACCAATCCCGTGAATTTTTGCCTTACTACCAGTACAGGTATATAAGCTCATATTACCTGCAGAAGTGGCTGAATCAAGCTGAGATGAATTAGATGTCACATAATGGCTGGCACCACTGTCCATATACCATTCTGGGTCAGAGACGACTTGAGGGTCAACATAAAATGCTTGAGGAGCATTATTGTTGTTTGGTGCTGAATGTTGAAACTGAGATGATTCCTGTCGCTGATAGCAGTTTTGAATGTAATGACCATAACGATGGCAATAATCATAATAAGGCCGTCCTTCTTGATAGTTCCCTCGGCCACCTCTTGACCGACATCCCCGAGATCCTCGTGACCCTCGCCATGAGCCACGATTTGAGGTTCGTCCTGAAGAACGATCATAAACAGAGGACTCACTAGACGCAATGTTAACAGAGGGTTGGATAGACATATTAGCAAACTGATTTAGTTGCTCTAGCAGACATTTAAAGGCCATCAAAGAGGCCTAAGTTTCAACCCAGGTGAGTCCAAGTTGATCAATCAATTTGACAACAATGGCATTATACTCTTCATCAAGGCCATTGAGAGTATGAAGTATGAGTTCATCGGTAGAAATGGGTGCTCCAGCAAGAACAAGTTGATCTAAGATTCCTTTCATTTTTCCTAAGTATTCATCCACACACATACCATTCTTTCTAGTATGGTGGAGTTCAGATTGAAAAACTAAAACACGTGAACGAGAGAAGGCACTCGTTAGTATACGGGCACTAGTCCAGAGTTCAAGAGCGGTGCGGCAGTGAAGAAGCTGCGCCCCAACCTCGAGTCATGGTGTTCATTAGCCACCCAACTAACATTCTATCCACTGCATACCACTCTTCATACTCAGGATTAGGGACAAGAGCAGATGAGCCAAAAACAGAGTGTTTTTCCGGTGGGACAGTACCGATGCCATTGATATGAGCTTGCAGTCGATTACCTTCAATGAGGGGAAGGACGACTGATTCCCATACAAGAAAATTTGTTCTATCGAGTTTAATGGCAGAGGTTTGACTCAAAGATTGAAACAGGGAATAGCTCTTTGCAACCGACGATGGCGTGACCTCATCGGAAGTTTGAGACGATTGAGACATGATTGAAATGAGCCTGAGAAGAGATCTTTCCTACCCTCTGATACCAAGAAAGAATTCAAGAATCAGAATGAAATAAGGCAATGATTCTCTGGCTGAGTATTGCATATATAGAGGCTCTGTGTTATACACCCGTACAGAGACGGTTATGGAGCAGTGTACAAACAAATAAGAAACATACACGTGGAGAGAATTACATAGAAGGAAATCTGTACAGAATGATAACCTATATAAAACACTAATTACAATTAGACAGTTTGATACTACACTGATACACAATTACTTATTATTCTTAACACAATCTGATACTATACTGATACACAATTACTTATTATTCTTAACAGAGAGCAAGGCCCGCAAAGGGGAAGAATACAAATGAACATTGAGAAGGAGAAGACGTCACATCTTTATTAAAAGACTAAACTTTAGGTTTAAGGATCTTTTCTCTTTATTATATAGTAGTTATTATTTAATTCAACCCTATACAGTATGCACCTTTCTCACAAGTTCACTAATACTTTCAAGTTGTAGAAGTATTTCAACAAAAAATGTAACAACGCTGTGACTATTAAAAGATTTAAATTAACAACATACATGTGTGTATTAAATTTGAAATATCCGGCAAACAACATTTGATGATGGGTAATAATGCTCCAGTTATTAATATATATAAGATCATGTCATGGTATAAATATATTATCAAGGAGATCTTATCTTAAGAAATTATGAATATAACAGAATCAATAGTGGAGACAGGAATTTTGATAACAGGGCGAAAATAAAAAATGTTATATCATAAATAATAAAAGTACTTTAAATACATGACATACCTAATTTACAAAAAAATGAAATAAATCTATCATATAATAGCTGCTTTCATTGGGGTTGAGCGACCATAATCCACCAAGAATGGACTATGTATATTCCATCAAATTACTTCCTCCAATCTATAATATAAGATATATTTAGAGAGTTGATTTTGTTCAAAATATAAGATATAATTTTCATGTTCGTTAATAATAATCAAGAAAGATAATGAATCAAAAATTTGAGAGAATGATGATGAGGGTGTTTTAGACAATGCATATCAAATTAACTTACTCAACCAACTTCCTTAATCTATCTAAATTAGGTAAATATATCTTATATTTTGGACCGGAGGAGTAGTAACTAGATTTTTAAAATACAAATGATGAAATACAACTAAATCAAACAAGTTTAACTTATTGAGTTTGTATATATGCACATGTAGATGTCTCCTTATATTTCGTTAACGTATGAAAATTTTAAACTCAAAAGTTAAGTACAAAATGCAAGTAAGATTATACGAAACTAGTATATTTTAAGATTAAAAGATAAGCAAGTTATAAATAATAAGTTTCTCATATATATGAGTTTGTTTTTGTGTAGTCAAAATATTAAAATAAGTCACAAATAAAAAAAATTATCTCCACACACACATATTTTAGGGGTCACCCCTAGCTAGCCCCCTAATTAAATCCACCACTAAATAGAATAATACAAGCATAATAACTTTTTGGGACACGACATTAGAAAAAGAACCAACAAACCAAAAGAATGAAGGAGTCAATTAATCTGCGGAGTTGCTTGGTAATCAGATGGCAGGTGACCACTGGCTAGTGTCCCCGTCCTCGAGGGCTGGGACCAGAGTCCTTAACATCTCCAATCGTTTGACTGTTGCTAAATTTATGTCCCCCTCCTTTAGGGCTGGGACCCGAGCTTTTAATCCCTCCTAACGTCTCTGAGTTGGTGAACCTGTGTCCCTCCCCAGGGGCACTTGGCCCTGATTGCTTCACTGATCCCGGAGATAACCAATCAAAAACATCCACGTCCTCGCCAATGCCTTCGTTCACTTCCTTAATAATGCTCAGAGGACGAGCTTCTAACACTATGAATACACTGTTCACCAACAGAAACAGAACCAAGAGACCCTGAACTTTGAGCTCTGCCATTGTCACCCTTTTAAGTTGCAAGACAATAAACCTCAAGAGAGTGCAAAAACAATGCTTGAAAGTTAAGATTGATAGATAGAGAAAGAAATTAAAGTGTCTGATGTGTTTCATTTGTGCGAGATATGGAATTCCTTAAATAGGATTGGTATGCATGCACCTGAGAAGAAGAGAGGAAGGTATGGGTTAGGTTTGTTTGACTCGTGCATATTCCATCGAGAGACTTGAATTTTGTTGTGCCATGTTCAAATCCAATGGGAGCAGATTGATCATATTCTCAGGGATACAGCCGCCGACGGGGTTCAATGAGGGAAACGTTTGAGGAAGGGTTACGTGTCCAAATCGGATTGGAGGACGGCAGTGAAGTCATCGGGAAAGTTGAAGCGAGGAGCTCGAACGCAGATGAAGACCAGAGACTAAAATTATGTGACGTCACTTGGTTTAGAATATCAGAATCAAAGTGGTGGATCGGTTAGAGAAGGATGCTGTGTGCACTCAAAATTAAGAAGACGTGGTCTGTGACTCTCTGACTGTGACTGTACGTGAAAGTGAGACGAAGGTTCGTAGAAATTAGGCTAACTTCTCTTTTTGCTGATGCTCTTGTGGGTGTCGGATGATGTTTGGGCTATGACAAATCTACCGTTTCATTTATTACTTCTTTTTAAAAAAATGTTTTGGTGAGTTGGGTTATTGAAGCTCACTAGGATTAGGTCATGCATTAGAGTTCAAAAAGTATTTACAAAAGTATTTATAAATCTTACATTAATCAGGCGCTCACATCAGTAATGACATTTAAATTTATAACCTTATCATTATAAACTAGTCACTTTACCAATTAGACCCATCCTCGTTGACCATACCATGATTTCATTTCTAGTGGTCCAACTTCTGTTGTATCTTGCACATTTTCAACTATTTCCTCTAGTGCCAACCAACTGCAAAAGACATAACTTATAACCTACAAAGCAGTAAATTCAAATGCTGTTGCTGAAGTAAGAACCTTATTGATGGATGAATATAAGTACATGTATAAGAATTATTAACGGAGACAAGCAAAAGTTCCAAGGCGGAACCATCTCTGGTTGTCTGTGGAGAGGCTAAAAATACCTTTCTTCAGCCACCGTCTCGAATAGTTTAGATCCTTATATCTTGGGTCTAACATGTTATAATTTTTTATACATTATTCTATTTTTTTCCCCGGTGTGGTCCAATCTTAATACAAGAACAATAGTTTTTAATTTATGAAGTTTAATACCTTATTCAGACATCTTTTCTTTTTAGACTGTAATTTATTATATTAATAAATACTTAAATCTTAATAAAATAGTTAAAATATTTTATTTAAAAAATATATATTTAAATACCCTGTCAATGCCAAGTGTCATTTATTAAGGTGATATGTCATAAACCGTTAAGTTTACGATCTGGGACGTTAACGGTCAAAATATTAAACTTGAAAGTGTTGGTTTTAAACTTTTAAAGGTGAGGGAGGTTATTTGCAATGCACCCAAAGTTTAAGGGAGTTTCTTGTATTTTAGCCTTTAAATTTTTATGTTGTCACTAAATATATGTAATATTCCAAATTTTAAGGTATTATTATTTGTTTTTAATAATACCCTAGTCAGATAGAGAGATTAAATGAAGGGTAACTTCGGAAGGAAAATAATTCTTAACCACTGGGTACTTGATTCAACTGATAATGGATTGTAGCATCTTAATCAGAGGTTTTGAATTCGACCTGTGGGAATGCAACAATATTTAATATTTTGTGATAAATTTTGTTGCACTTGTTGTTCTCCCCAATTCAATCACCTTCGGTTAATCATCCAAATCAAAAGGAGATATGTAACAGATGCTCTACTAACAAAAGTCTACAAAGTACATAAATATTGTTTATTTGTTTTTCTCCTTGATCTATATGTTTCAATTGGGTTAATAGCATATTTGGTCTATTAAGTTTACCAATATTTTGAATTTAGTCCTTCAAGTTTCAAAATATTGGTTTTAATCCTTCTAAAAACAAAATGATTTAGATTTTTATTGAGTTATAGGGGCTAATATTTTAAGTAAAAATAAACTTGAGGGGTCAAAACTTATAGTTTGAGATTTGGGAGACTGAAACTAAAATAAAGATAATTTAAGAGATCAAATATTACATTAACCCATTTTTCTTTTCATGAAGTTTAGTAAACACGGACAAACCAAGTGCCAGCCACCCCTTACTAACACTTAGTTTGGTTTGGGGAAGGGGGAGGGGAGAGAGAGATTTTTTTACTCCCTCTTTATCAAAAAACCCATAAAAACTTTTTAATATTCCTAAAATATACTCTTAACAAAAAAGAATATTCCCTTTATTAATGACAATTTGATAAATTCCCTACCTCCCACACCCTCCCTTCAAACCACTCTTCCCTCAAACCAAAACCAAAGACACCCTAAGTATCCAATTCAAGATAATTGTAAGAAACAATTACTTAGGTAAGTGTGGTCCTTATAGCTTGGGTTTCAAGATTGGAACTCGGCCAAGAGGATTCAAGTTCGATTACCGATATGTCTCTTGAATAATTAAAAAAAAAAGGTAAAATCTCATATAAATTTAAAGCTGCATGAAATAATTAGGTTGTTAAACTAAACAAATTTATAATTAGAGTTTATTGTTTTTGTTTTTACTGTAGAAACATTTTTTCTGTCATACTCATATAAAAGTTAGTGGGTTCCACTAATATTTTCTCTTTCTTCTCTTTATAACAGGACTCACTCACTTTTATGTGAGTGTGGCAAAAAAAATATTTCTGCAGTAAAAGAAGAAACATTAAACCCTTATAATTAAATTATTGACTCAATTTAAGATTTTGACATATAAGATTAGTCTATTATATCTTCGGTCCTCACTTAAAAGAGTTTTATTGTTTTGTAACTTAGTTTTTTAAAAACTGTGTATATAAATATATTAACATAAATATATAATAAAATAAAATATAAGACATATTTAGTTATTTTTGTTTAATTACAAAAATTAACTGAGTAAGTTAATATAACTTGTTTTTTCTTTTCTAAAACACCATAATGATCTTACTTAATTCCTTCAACCTCTATTTTATTTTATTATTGTTGAGAGATCATTAATATCGGTAAATTAGAAAAGATTCATAAATATAAGAAATATATATTTTATTTATGATCAAGAACAAATGTCTAATTAAGTCTTATATTCAGGAGCCATGGGAGATTTACTCATGTTTAAACCTAATAATGTTTAATTATGCATTAATAAATTCAGGCAAAAAAATCATGAATTACTAGTAATAAGTGGTATCGAATACAATATAATATAATTATAAAAAGAACATAATAAAACACCCATAGAAATAAAAAGCTTCTTTTTTTTCCTTGCAAATTATAATGAAATAGTATTAGGTCATGATGTTTTGTCTTAGTTGGATACTATATAAAAATAGCTTTATATTAGCATGATATTTCTCATCTAGAAAGCTATAATCTCACTTTTTGCCTTTTCTGATGGTTATGTCCGACCAAAAAAAAAAAAAAAAAACTGATGGTTATGGCGAATTTTCCCTCCTTTTAGTTATCGTTCAATCGTTCAGGGGGGACTACGTACCCAAAAAGAGTTTTTTTTTTTTTTTCTTGTCTTTTGTGGGAAACAATTTTTTTTTTTTTGGAGAGGCTAACTGAATGCAGTGGTGGAAGGCTCTGATGAAATCAAAGATCAGAATCTCGTAAGGCTTACGAGTGAAGGCGCTAAGCGGTCAATTTTGAACAGCTCAATAGAAAGATGACTGATGAGGACGGAGTGTGAAGGGTTCTTTTCTTGAAATGGAATCGCCAGCCAGCAATTCTTCAAGACTTGAATTTGAATAAATCCGAAATCGCGAGAGGTGTTCACCGTTCCCTCAATAAAATGATTGTCCCTGTCTCTGTGAAATGTGAATCTCTTTCCGGGATCAACCTCAATTATAGGTTCTTCCTCAGTCCCTTTCGTTTTTATTCTTTGTCACTTCTCTTTTTGCTCTGATTAGCCCCAATCAATATGTGTGTTTATTATTATGTTCTTGGACTAGTGAATTCCCTCACTCTGTTTCTCTCGACCCTTGCTTTGTGATCTTGGGTTCTCCACTTGACCAGAGAACAAAGAAAGTTCCAAACAAATTACACGCTCGCATCGGACACCCATTGGATGAGCATACTCTCCCTAATTCCTATTAAAAACCAATGAAACTGTTCTAATGCTTGTGGCTTGTCAAATCTTCAAACAGTAACCTTGCAACACAACAAAAATATAGCTAGTGTAAGACATAATCTTCTGCCAATTAAAATAATAGACAGTAGGGAAGGGGTTGCTTTCTCTCGTCATCCTCGTAATCTCTAAATCATATCCGTTAAATTAATTTGAAAAAACGCAATACTATTTTAACTTTTCTCTTCTTCTTTTTTTTCTATCCAACAGTACAGATGGACTTGAGAGATAGAGAGAAAAAAAGATGACAGATCTGCGACCTAAGTGAAGAATAAAAACCCATCCCAAAAACGAGGGTTACAGAAGAAAAATCCAGGAATAAAAACACTATTTTTGGTGAAATGGCACCTTCTGATAAAAACCAGAGGAGGAAAAATGGGCAGGGTTATGGGTAAAATTACATATTCCGTTCAATTCCTTTTACTAAAAGATGCTTAGATTTTTAGGCCCTCTCGACTCAAATTATATTTAAAAAAAAAGATTGGAGGCCACCAATTGATGATTCTGCTATCTTTGAGAGTGGATGCACCATTCTGTCGTCCATCGATTTCAAAAGGTGAAAAAGGAATAAGAGAACATGCACTTACTACCCCTTTCCTCCATTAATTTGTTGACGCACACACACCTCCCCTTATTTTGTGCTAGAGTTGTAAACATGCAGATACTTTTCTTCCCATTTATTTCCCCTCTTCACACGTAGAAAGAAATAGCCAGACACAATTTCGCCGAGTAACCGAGGGAATTATTATAAAATTAGCCTTGAGACAACACAAATTTGTTCATTTAGTCCTATCCACAGAAAATAAATAATTGAGAATCTTGCAATCTTTCCTGCCAGTGCAAATTGTGAGGATGTGAACCTGAGTCCAAAGACTCCGCTGGCTCATAATCACCATAGTATATTGATTCCAACTCCACTTTTGCATCAGGTACCCACTTTCCTCACTATAACAAAATGCACCAGAAGATTGGAATGCTTGGATCCTGCGTGTTTCCCAGGTCACAAAATCATTCTCTAAAGTCAAGTTTTGAACCTGACTCAAATGGGAAGGGTGGTATTGTATATAGTAGTGACTGTGTCTGATTATTGCCTATAAGAAAAGTTTCAGTCAACTTATACTGTCTTTAAGAGGTCCCACCCCTAAAAGCCCTTCACCGTCCATTTGCCCTTCCAAGCTCCTCGTTCATATGCAAAAGAACGCTTAGCATACTCGTTGGAGATGCCAAACCTATCTTTTCAGCTCCACCACTTTATTTGGGTATAAAAGTTTCAAGCGTTTCATTACCAATAGGGTTGGGAGAGACAGCTTCTGCCAACTCTAGAATGAGAAGACTCTCTGTTTTCCTTCTGATCGCCCTCATGATGATGATGATGCTATCTTTCACAAGGTCGGGTCTTGTGAATGGTAGAGTTCTTGCATCAACAGTCAAGGAACAGAGGGCCAGTATTCATCAACCTCGGGAACAGCCTAATATTCTGAGGGGAGCTTCTTCGATAGACAAGGAGACAGACAAGCCTGCAGAAAAACAAAGCAGCCGAGTTTTGATTGGGAACGAATACCATACCATGGTTTCAGGGCCCAGCAGAAAAGGTTCTGGTCACTAGCAGCCTCCCAATTCATGATTCCTACCTGTTTCTTATTTTGATTTGGTTATTTAGTTACATTTGGATTCATTATAGAGCAGCTTTGTACATCAACTATGGAATGTATAATCTTTGTCTATAGTCTATACTCTATATATCTAAGATATTCGAGTGTCGAATATATGGCAGAAAAGTTGAGTATTTCTCTAAATTTGGTAGTCGCATGACAATTTTTGCGTTTGAATTAGTGAAAAATAGAGGTTCTCAGCAGCACAAAAATAGTAACTAGAAGGTGATCATAACGCTTGCAACTGAAATAATCCGCCGGAGCAGCCCATACAAAATATTCCAAGGTAAGTGAAGTAATATATGATATTTCTGGGTGTGAAGTGATCATCATGAACCCCAGGGTAAGTAATCAAAGCTACGATATGTGTGTTGTATATACAATTATACATAGCCACAAGCAAACAAAAAAAGCATTGGGTGACATATACCTCATGCACCTGACCACCCGAGTGACAACGACGATAAAACCTACCAAATGGCTAAGGCTTTTACCACTGCTAACACATCATGTTCGATGACATGTGCATATGATTGATGCACATGCCGGGTCTATACTCTAAATAACTTCACTGACATAGTTGAAGTTTATATCTTCCTTGAGATTTGGCCTCAAAGATTGCGGATCTGTAATGAAGTTCATGGTTGCGATCCCTTGTATGTGCCCTTACTCAGTTATCTTACTGAGTCTGTGCTCATTCTAGACGTGTCAAGTATGATATCAGCAGTACTATCGACACTAAAGTTTTGGGGGAGTTGATTTTCCATCAATCACAAAAATTTATCATTGATCTTAAATTTGTTTTCATAGCTTAATACAGACTTCCACTGACAATCACAACAGGGGATTACAGAAAAAGAAATATACAATTAGGAAAGCTATCAATACTGCAGCAACTCTACCTTATACACAACAAAACCAGGTTTTATTGCACCTTGAAGGGCTTGATCGCAGTAATCTATCTCGCATCATCAATTTTCAACTGTGAGAAAACTGAACCCAGTGTGTTGTTAGATTCATCTTCCACTATTAAGGGCATATCACCAGATTCACCAAGTGTAGAAAGTGAAGTAAGTCGGCGAAGATTAGGCAATTGAATCGATGCAGAAGCACCACTAGAGCTGTCCTCATGGGGTTCTCTCTGAATTGAGCCTCGCTGAAGCTGTAGTGCATATTCCAAATCCCACAATACATCACCCATGCTAGGCCTATCAGAACCATCTTCTTGTAAACATTTCTCTACTGTCTCGCTAAATTTCCTGAGTGAGTTTGGATCGATTTGCCCCTTGATGGAAGGATCTATAATCTCTTCAAGCATTCCTTTGTTCTTGCAAAGGATTCCCCATTCAGCCAAGTTCACCTGCTCCCGTGCCAGCATAGGGTCGATGGCTGGTCTTGCACATAACACTTCAAGAAGTACCACACCAAATGAGTAAACATCAGATTTTTCTGTTAACTGTTGTGACCGGAAATACTCAGGATCAAGATACCCAAAAGTGCCTTTAACACCTGTGCTGACATAAGGTTGATGATCAAGAGGGCCTGTTCTTGAGAGGCCAAAATCAGCAACTTTAGCAGCATGGTTTTCATCAAGCAATATATTTGTAGACTTCACATCTCGGTGAATGATGCCTCCTGATGCTCCTTTGTGAAGGTAATGAAGACCCCTTGCAGCTCCAATGCAAATCTCAAGCCTCAGCTTCCAAGGCAAGCTTGGCAGATTTGAATTGTACAAATGATCCCTCAGCGTCCCCTTTTCCATATATTCATAAACCAAAATCATTTCAGCCCTTTCATCACAATACCCAATCAAGGAAACAAGGTGCCTATGTCGAATTTTGGACAGCACCATAATCTCTGTCTGGAATTCTGGGAGGCCTTGTCCTGACCCAGGCTCACTTCTTTTCACAGCCACTCTCAAACCATTCCTGAGAATTCCCTTGTAAACGTTGCCAAATCCACCCTTTCCAATTAATCTTTTTGTATCAAAGTTGCTGGTCGCAGATTGGATCTCAATCAAAGGGATTTTGAGCCCAAGATTTAAGTTTGGAAGAGGAGAGCCCTGCGAAGTTCCTTCAGTTAATCTGCTGTGAGAACTTCCTCCTCCATAAAACGGCAAGGGTAACCAGTCTGAATTCTCAACAGGCTTAGGTTCTTGCTTCCTAAACTTCACTCGCCAAATTAAGAACCCAACTAGTACAATAGAAATTAGGACAAAACCTCCAACTCCAAGCGATAGCCCCAGCACCAGTGGGAGATGATTATTCGCACTGGATTCCTCCAACGGAATGGAACTTGAAGAATTAATAATTCTCATAATTTCTAGTCCGTTCAGATACGTATTTGGAACTGGAGAAGGAAGAGGTCCTATGCTGATATTCACGAATCCAGTGTTATCAGGATTGACCACAAAATCATAATAAAATGGAACAGGCATCAGGTTAGATACGTTGACGGAATTGATCATTGACCTGGAGTTGTTGTAAATGTATAGATTGAAGAATGTAAGATTAAGAGAAGTACTTTCCAAGTCACAGAAGTGAACCCGGACTAGATAATTAGCTTTATTTTCTACAGCAAGAGCCCAGGTTATGTTAAAGAAATCAGAGCCATTAGAATTCAAACGAACCTTTCTTTCACTTACGTACACACTACTTGGGGCAGTATACTTAGTAGCCCAATGAAAATCTCCAGAACCAGAATTTACGTCCCGGTAGTTAATATCAACAGTGGAATTGTGAGTATTAGCCGACTGTGGATTAAGCAAATATGGATCATCTACTCCCCAGAATCTGAAAAGTTCATCCTGGCTTCTTGAGACATTAGAGCCTCCAACGTTAAGCCTATAAGTCATCTGCAACACCTGAGACAGCAAACCCGTGTAATCCGCAGAATTGCCGCTGGGTCTCACAGTCGGAGCATAATCTAGAGTGAAATTATCGGGGAGAAGGAAGAGTTCTATGGCATTCACAAATGCAAATGACGATTCCAAAGGCCTGAAGGTGATTTTGAAGTCGTCGGCATTGATGCTAACGAAGAATTCTTTTACTAAAGGAGATTTGCTAACATTTTCAGCGGCGAAATTTTGCAAGAGCCAGAACCCAGGAACCGAAACATTGAAGCGAGCAGCGGAAAGGTTGCTCGAGGAAGAGAAAGCAAAGAAATGAAGACGTACCAGATAAGAGCCAGGAGAATCGATTTTGAAGTCATACGAGAATTTCTGATGGAAAACCCTTGCCGTTTGATAGATAGGAGATATGGCCGAAGACTCTGTGCTTGCTTCGCTACTCTGCTTTGGAAAGGATAACGAAAGAGAAGAATCCCCCATGAAAACCTGACCACTTTCCGTGTCTGTTACGTTGATGCTTGACCCGCAGCTGATAAAATACTTATCGGGGACGGTGTAGGCCGATGAGAAAGACTGAAACCATGCCAGCTGAACGAGAAAATGAAGAAGAAACAGAGAGATATGAACTCCGTGGAATTGAAGATTTCCCATGGAAAAAGGAGGACGTTAGTCTCTGTTTAGTTATCAATCTGATTATTGCATTTCTGGGAACAATGAACCCTGGAATTGAGCGATCAGTAGAGACAACAAGAAGGAGATATGGGAAAGAAAATGGGACACCGGTTCGTCAACTTTGAACCGTGTGAAGTTGACTTGTCACCCACTAGAAATATTTTTTCCTGACCTGAAGAAACCCCACTAGTAATATTTTTCCAATAGAAAATAATGCCTAAAGAGCATATGGTAGTATATTGTGCTAGCTGCAATCGGAGTGGGGTGGTGTTGGGTTTAACCCATGAGGTTAGTTTCCTCTTTTCCAAATCCCCCCCCCCCCCCCAAAAAAAAACACTAAAGAATATGAGTTTAATAAAAAATTTTTGAAGTTCGTATAACTTAACAGTTTACATCAAGTTTTTTTCCTTCCTTTCTTTTTCTCCTCCTCGCGAAAAAAAGAGTCTGTTACTTGCTATCATACTTTGATTTATAATTTCGACAACGATCTTATGAATAGCATAAATTAATTTCACTACAGCCATGCAATAAATATATAAAAAATTACAATAAATTTGATTGTTCTTTACATATTTAAACATTTTATTTTAAATTACATATAAATTGAAGGGAAACCAATTGGGAGGTTCTTATTACTTTCATTCAATTTTTAATTTAGTGCCGGTATATTTTTCACTCTTAATTAAAGACTTTAACTTTGCTTTATCAGTGCAATTAACTCTTGTACATGGGTTAATAGAGTAAAGTGATAGTGGCTAACGAGTAAAATTAATGATTTAATTAAGAGAAAAAACACATAAAATTAAACATTAACATGTAAAGAGTTACACTCAAGTTCTGGCTTCACTGCAACCCCAGGTAAAATAGGTCAAGGCAGGTTAGGCTTTGGCTAAATAGGCCTGAGCCTGTAATGAGGGGTAGATTTTTAGACTTAGGCTTAAGCCTTCATTAAGTCTGATCGAGCCTGAAACCTTTTTAAAAAACTTACTTACAATGTAGGTTTTTAAAAATGCCTCATAATGAAAGCCTTAAAGTTTATAATTAACCTCGATAAAAATAGGGGTAGTAATATAATTAACTAATTATACTTAAAATTAGAATATAAGAATGAAAAAAATAAATATATGTTATTTATATAATTTTAAAAATAATTAGATTTATTTAATGTGTAAACAACCCAGACTTAAAGGCTTACATGTCAAGCTTAAACAAAAAAAGACTTAACCTATTAATACATTTAGACATTTAAATATGTCTCAGAATGATATTTTTAACAAATGGGTTAGATGTTAAACAGGTCAGATAGTAAATCATCTGCTAAAGGTCTGGCATATTCTCAATCCTTCTAATAACTTAGGGAGGGACTAGCATCCAATAAACACAATGCCGCGGCGAGCGGCTAGTTAGAGTGGTGGTAGGCGAGGAGTTCAGATGTACGGTGGCGATTGGCGAAGAAACTTGATTTGTCGGCTTCCAGTTGGAAGAGAGTAAGGTAGAAATAATTCATGATCTACATACGATGAACGAGTCATGACGTGACGTGACACCGCCTAATGGCCGAGGACCGAGGTAATTAAATCACCAAATCACAGAGAAACCTAATAAATGAAGAAATTATTCTGCACGGCAAATAATATATCATTCTTCCCCTGGATATCCAAATGGCAACGCACGAGCCAAGGAATTATATTTCTTTTTCGGCCTATGCCATATATATGCCACCAAATTTCTATGCCAGCATTTATACTCTATAGTTTGTTTGGTAAATATATTTATTGTGTATTATATATATATATATATATATATATATATATATATATAACACTACATATTATAAATCAAATTAAAAATGTGTGGTTTTCTTGAACGAGTTTACGATTTTAAAAACGACAAGTGATGACTGATGACGATGAATATATGTGGTTGGGGCACATGTTCTCCCTAGATAATTGAAGTCTTGTACTCTAGACATCTGAATGCAAAAAACTCTCTTGCAAATATAGCTTTATATCCATGCAATCTAAACCTGAGTCAGACTTTGATACAGTCAAATTAAAGCTTGCTTTCTACGAATTGTATGGTATGAGAAAAAAGAATTGAATTAAATTTAAAAGTACAACCTTTCTTTGAATAAATTTGAGTTATTCTATGCCCCAACCCCCCCCCCCCAAAAAAAAAAAACCCGGTAACACTTTAATTTATCTGAAAAATAACACCATCAATACCACCTTAATTACTTGGAATTTTTCTTTCGTTTAGCCATGAGATTCCATTTTTTGCCCCGAATGAGCTGCACAGCTATCTTATCTATAATTGTTCTTTATGTTCCTTACGTTAAAAAGCCAGGTTTTGTAATTAATTGCTAGAATGCTATAACAAAATTGATTATGTTAGAGATTTTCTCCAACGTAAAGCTTATTAGCTAGCTAACTAATTTAATAAAACTCTTTTTTTTTCCCTTGACGGCATCGAATGTGCAGCATCCCATGAAGTAATTTCTGTAATCAATTTGCATACACACGCTCATAATGTAAGATAAACTTAAGGGAATTTTGAAATGAACATTGCATGGTATTGGCTTGATGCATAGTAGCTGACTATCTTTGACTTTTCAATATTCATAAATTATTAGAATCTGCTGTAGCAATATGTGTGTGTAAAAACCAAGAGATCGATGTCCTTCAAATTGGGAAACAGCAAAGAGTCAAATCTCACTGTTCGTGCCTTTCTTACGTTGGACTGATCATAAAATGATAATAAGAGGTTATGGTAAGGTTGAGAAAAACAAAAAATCAGCCAGGTTCAACTCCTTTGATATAAAACCAAAAGATGGGACCTCGGCCTCCATGAAATCTGTAAACCGCTTCGCTTCCTCCATGATGTTTGTCGTCAAATCAGATTCGTCGCCGTGATACCATTTTTCAGGCAACTATTCTCATTACGTTGTTAAAGCTCTATAGTCTATCATATGACTATGTCCATACAATTTGACCCGCTAAACTAAGTCTTAATTTCTACAAATTGTTTGGTACGTTATGAAAATAAATATATAGTATTTCAAAGTGAAGTTTTTCTTCAGAGCATAATTAAAGAGCCTATGTTTGTTGATGATTGATGTTGATGTTAATAGCCTTTACACTGAGAGACCAAGTCTTTTCAATTATTCAATACAATTTATATTTATTATTTAACATAGACAAGTTCAACGAGTGCTTTTAACAATAATGTTCCCATATAGTATAGTGTTCCCGTATAGTATAGTTTAACGAGAAATACTCTAAAAGTGCCAACTTATGTGATATTACCAATTGAAATACAATAACTCATCATTTTTTAATCTTATATGGTAGATGAGTCATATAAAAAAATTTAAATTTTATTATTTTAGGGAGCATCTGAGGGAATTGTGTGTTTTTTGTTTTTCTAAATTTAGAAGTTTATGTTTTTTAAAATCATAAAATTTAAAATTTTCTAAATAACTCATTTATCATGTAGGATTAAAATATGATTAGTTGTTACATTTTCATTAATCAAGATATAAATAAGATGTTGCTCTTGGAGTATATAAATATTTATCTAGTTTAACACCCAACCATCCTAAATAATTTCACAAATTTCAATGATTAATCAGTCAACTGTAACAAATTCTTAAACCAGAGAACAAATCATAAAACAAATATGTGTGCTCGGAAACCAATTAAATTTAACATGCTAGAACTTGAAGCCTAAATTAATAAATAATAACGTGACACCATGAGAGAATCATCTAGGGTTACAATAGAATCTTGGTGAGGATAGGACGCGCTTTGCATTGAGCCTCCAATGGAATGGCCTTGGGCATCAAGGTCCCACCCCTCTCGGTCATGTCAATTTTTAAGTCGTTGACCCTTTTCCAGTCAAAGCATTGAATCAACGATGCTAAAGTCAACGATACTGTTCGTTGGGCTAAGCCCGCTCCTGGACAGGCCCTTCTTCCCATTCCGAAAGCTATTAGCTTACGGGCTTCCCCCTCCTCATTTTCAAACCTCTCGGGCCTAAAGCTCAATGGATCAGCCCACACATCAGGGTCCCGGTGTATGGCCCATGCATTCACAAGCAACATCGTGCCACGTGGCACATCATAACCTCCTACGGAGCAATCCTCTGAAGCCACGTGGGGTATCAGCATCGGCGCCGCCGGGCTCAGCCGCAGAGTCTCGGCGATGATGCTCTTGAGGTACGATAGTTTGGCCACGTCAGCTTCCTCCACAAGCCTCTCTCCTCCAACCTCAACTTCCAACTCAATCCTTGCTTTCTCCAATACCTCTGGATGGTTTAACAGATACGACATTGCCCATTCTAATGTGATCGCCGAAGTGTCTGTTCCTGCAATTATCAACACCTACAAAACAAATGTTTCACAATTAATTACCCCTAAATTCAAATTAGTGACACTCATGGTACAAAAACAGGCTGCAAAGACGTATCCAAAAAAACTAACCAAGATAAGGCCTTTGATAATTTCGTCAGTGTAATACTCGGGTTGTGATTCTTGTGATGTGAGTAAATGATCTATCAAAGTGTTTGTGCTCTCTAATCCTTCCTTCTTATACCGATGCTCGTCGACGAGCCCTTGCAACAACTCATCCAACGCCTTCCCGACACTTCGCAGTCTCTTTTGGTAACCATTATAATCAATCCACTGGAAGAGAGGCAAGAACTCACCCAAATTCGAATCCTTGGTTCCCAAACCATTGGATGAGATCTCCCCAATGACATCTCTAAACCGCTTTGCTTCCTCCACGTTCGTCGACAAATCAGACTCGTCGCCGTAATACCGTTTTCCGGCAACCATTCTCATGATGGTGTTAAAGGTAAGATCTGAAAACATTGATTTCAGCTCAACTTTGGCGAAGTCTTTGCGAGAATCACGAGATAGCTTGCGTAGCAACAGCTTGGTCTCGTCGATTCGGAGATTGGAGAAGGAGTTGATACGGTGCGTTGAGAGGATCTCGAGGGAGCTTATGCGACGTAAGTTGCGCCAGTGGTCACCGTAGGAAGATGTAACAAGGATGGTGTTGTTGTAACCAATGTACTTGGTCTTGAGGACGTGAGCACGGTTGGCAAAGATGATATCGTTTTTAGTGAAACACTCTTCAACAGCGGAGGGAGATGAAACGACAACGGCAAAAAGAGAGCCAAGACGGAGAGAGAAAATGGGGCCATATTTTGGAGAGAGGGAATGGAGGTAGCTATGGAGAGGTTGTTTTAGTTGCAGGAGGTTGCCCAGTATAGGAAGAGAAGGTGGGCCAGGAGGGAGATTTTTGAATCCAGATGATCTTGTTCGGAAGAAGAGCTTTAAAGTGATCAAAATAAGAAGGCAGAGAGCAAAATAATAGATCAAGTTATCTTCCATGATCATATCCTTTCGATTATAACACTACAAAATACAAATGAATCTGTCTGCATATTGCGCATTATATATGTGTGCATGTAAATATGTGCATGATTGTGTATGGAGGACGATGTGGCGCGGGGAAGAATATTCTTGGAATGCTAAAGACAATTTGATTGACAATTGCATGTTGTCGATCTTGAAGGTTTTGGTTTGACCAGACATCTATAATTGTGAGCATCTTGTTTTTGGCTTCCAAAAGTAAGCATTGCCAGCTACTAGCGTTTTCAGTACGGATAAAATTTCGAGTAAAGAATTTAATTCTGTTCATGATTTTTTTCGTGAATCATTTTATCTTCTCTTTATTCTTTAATTTATAGGTTTAATGTTTTAGGCAGAAACATTTTATCTGTCTCACTTACTTAAAAGTGAGTGGGTCCCATTATTATTTTCTCTCTCTTCTCTTGATGGTATGACCCACTCACTTTTCTATGAGTGAGGCAGAGAGAAAAAAAATAATAATGGGACCCACTCACTTAAACTCACTTTTAAGTGAGTGAGACAGATAAAATGTTTTTGCCTTAAAGGCAGAAACATCGAACTCTTAATTTATTCATGAATACAGATTATTAAGTACTACCATATACATATACACATGCGCACAAAACACATCAATAGATCTTTGTTTTTGAAAAAGTTACATTATAAATACAAAGGTTAAGGTGTAAAAATATATATAAGCTTTTTCCCCAGAAGCGCCCAACACCATGTATTTTTTTTTTTTGAGCAAAAATACACATGTGGTTACCATTTTAGAACAAAAGTCACATCCAACCATTAAATCACTGTTCACCGTGATGAAAAAGAAAAAGATGAAGTAAACAGTAACTTAACGACGGTAAATAGTGACTTAACAATAGGATGTGACTTTTGTTCCAAAATGGTAACCACATGTGTATTTTTGTTCCAAAAAAAACACGTGGTGCTGAACGCTCCTGAAAAAAAAACTCATGTTTATTTTTGCACTTTAACCCTAAATACAATATAATTCATGTGTATGATTGCATATGGACGACGATGTGGTGCGGGGAAGAATATTCTTGGAATGCTAAGGATAATTTGATTGACCTTGCATGTTGTTGATCTTGAAGGTTTTGGTTTGAACAGTCGTATATAATTGTGAGCATCTTGCTTTTGGCTTCCAAAAGTAAGCATTGCCGGCTACTAGCGTTTCAGTACGGATAAATTTTCAAGTAAATAATGTAATTGCTATTCATGATTTTTCGTGAATCATTTTATCTTCTCTTTCTTCTTTAATTTATTCATGAATTCGGATTATTAAGTACAACTATTTACATACCTATGCACACCAAACACATCAATAAATCTGTCTTTGAAAAACTTACATTATAAATACAATCTAATATATGTGTTAGTAACTGTTTTATAATCAGAGGTCTATACTCTACACAGAAGCTCAGCTCAGAGTCTTGTAAATACAATTGAACTAAAGTAAATGAGAAGACTCCTTCGTTATTTTTACTCTATAAAATTTCCTATTACTTTTATCACGTCGTGTACTGTGTATGTCTTTAAGTTTTCTAACCAATTATTTACAATTGAAATTGAGGCGATTTTTAATTTTAGCTCGAATGAGACATAAGTCTTCTGTATGCATAAAATCTGAGACATGAACATCATTGTTATTTAGTTGATATGAATATTGAATAGTACGATCACTCATATTTTTTCTAATTTTTAATGATTAAAAATGATTTTCAGATTATTATGCGAAAAAATAGTACTTTGACTTTAGGCTATTACAAAAGATTTTGTTATTATAATCGTAATACTTCCGGCTTTTTAACTTTTCTTAGCTAGCTTTCAATCAAGATGCTGATAACATCGTTTTCATGTACATTTTCTTTTGTCTGAATTTTCGCACACATTTATATAAATAAATATATCAGGTTATATCGGTTAGTAATATAAAACTGATGAAAAGTAAATATAAGAACAAGAGATTTTAGAGAGAGAGAGAGTAGAGAGAAGTTCTCATTTCAGTGTACTTTGAATGTTTACAGAAGGCCTCTATTTATAGAAGGAAAATGGGCCTTTAGTGTAATTTCTCCTTTGGGTCATTTGATGTAATATTCCCCTAATTACATAACTGTACACTCACGGGAATGCATTCCCGTGAGTTGTATTATTTTGTGTGTGGGTCCCACCAAATAGTAAACTACTATGCATGGTACTATGCGTGAGTCCCATGTCATCTTGTAATATTTGGAGACCGGGAGTCAATGGACATCCACATAATCAGTATATTCATAACACTCCCCCTTGGATGTCCATTTATGAATGTGCCTCATTAAAAACTTTAACTAGGAAAAACCCAGTGGGATAAAAACCTAGCCAAAGAAAAGAGTACATCACTCATTGATACACTATCCAGTGCTGCCTCATTAAAAACCTTTCTAGGAAAAACCCAGTGGGACAAAACCTAGATAAGGGAAAAAGAGTACAACGTGTATCAACTCCCCCTGTTGACAACATCAGTATTACTCCCTCTGATAACATCAGTTGAGATCTTTAAGTCTTCGAAGACCAATACCATAGACAAGCTTCTCAAAAATTGCTTCTGGAAGTGACTTGGTAAATAAATCTGCCAAATTTTCTCTTGAACTGATTTGCTGGATATCTATTTCACCATTCTGTTGAAGATCACGAGTAAAGAAAAATTTTGGTGAAATATGCTTCGTTCTATCGCCCTTGATGTATCCTTCTTTAAGTTGGGCTATAAAACTGATGAAAAGTAAATACAAGAACAAGAGATTTTAGAGAGAGAGAGAGTAGAGAGAAGTTCTCATTTCAGTGTACTTTGAATGTTTACAGAAGGCCTCTATTTATAGAAGGAAAATGGGCCTTTAGTGTAATTTCCACTTTGGGTCATTTGATGTAATATTCCCCTAATTACATAACTGTACACTCACGGGAATGCATTCCCGTGAGTTGTATTATTGTGTGTGTGGGTCCCACCAAATAGTAAACTACTATGCATGGTACTATGCGTGGGTCCCATGTCATCTTGTAATATTTGGAGACCGGGAGTCAATGGACATCCACATAATCAGTATATTCATAACAGTTAGAGCCTTATTCATTATAACAATATCAAGAAAGTTGATTGTACTGTAGCCTAATCAAACCAATTCTTGTGTTTAATTTCTGATGAACAACGATGGGTGAGACGAGAGGGACTTGGTTTGTCTCCTCAGCCCATCTCTTTTCATCCTTCAGTATCTCTCATCTACATCATTGATCTCAACTAAAAGTTAGTCTGAGTCATTCATCTCTACCTCGCGAGGTAGACATGAAATGGATGACAGAGATTACTAATAAGGAAAATGAACGACTAGGATGAAAGGATACTGAGGGAAGAGGAGAATTGAGATACTGAGAGAATCTGCTCCGAAAAAGAGAGAGATAGAGAGCAGTTTTTCATCATATGAAATGCACTAAAAAAAATACGAAATTAGCCACGGAATTACCAATGGAAAAAACTTCGTTGGTAATTACCCACAGAATTCCATGGGTAACTGAAATTGCCCACGAAATTCCATGGGTAATTAAAAAATTGTCGACAAAAATTTCTTTCGCAAAAAACACTATCAGTATTTTTTTTTTACCGATGGTGTTTTTGGCGACAGAAATTTCCATCGGTAATTTTTTAATTACCCACGGAATTCTGTGGGTAATTACCGATGAATTTTTTCCCTCGATAATTTCGGGTTTTTTTGTAGTGATGAAATATAAGACGCTACAAAGAAATTAAAGCACATGAATTTATAAGAAACAAGACATGAAAACTTTGCGGCTCGTTTTGAGTCTACATTCCCTCCTTTTCCTTACCTCCTTGTCTCATCCTTTTCTTTGAAAATGAGTGAGAAAGTGGAAAAATCAATTGGAAAAAAAAAAACCCCATCACTTTCTCATTCCTTTTCAAAGAAAAGGATGAAACAAGGAGGTAAAGAAAATGAGGGAATATGGACTCGGCTCGTTTTATTGGAGTTTTAATTGGGATTGTGCATATAGACGTTCCCATTTCATGTCCTACGCATACACACGTGACATAGTCTTAAATTAATCAGGGACGCTTGTTGAGACCAGGGACATAGTCAATGGTGGGATGACGAGCTTTACACATGGCCTCTAAAGGAACCACCTTTCCTACAGTGACTCCTGATCCTTCAGTCATGTCAATTTCTTCCTCACTTATTCGCTTCCATTCAAAGCATTGAAGCAACCAACCCAAAGTGACGCTCACTGTTCTTTGAGCTAGCCCTGCTCCAGGGCATGCTCGTCTTCCCATGCCAAACACAATTAACTTGTCAGCTTCACCTTCTCTCTCAAACCTCTCAGGCTTGAAACTTGTTGGATCACTCCATAGATGGGGATCTCTGTGGATGGCCCAAACATTTGTCAACACTATAGTGTCACGCGGGACACTATACCCTCCAATGGTGCAATCTTTTGAAATCTCACGAGGAACTAACAATGGTGCTACAGGATGCAGCCGTAATGTTTCAAAGATTACGCTTCGCAGGTATGGCAGTTTTGAAATGTCTTGCTCATCTATCAATCGTGCTTGTCCTGTGTGTCTGTCTATTTCTTGTTGTGCCTTTTTCAACAACTCAGGGTTGTTCAATAAACATGACATTGCCCATTCTAAAGTCGTAGCTGATGTCTCTGTTCCGGCAATAAGCAAAACCTGTGTCAAGTTGAATCAATAAATGTGATGAAAATAAAGGGAAAATCCTTTTAAAAGCTATATAAAATACTCAAATTTTAATTTAGGTCAATAGACTTAACAAATTATTAATATGGCCAAATGGAGTAAAGAAAAATTGAGAAATTGGATCAAATTACCTCTATGTCACTGACTTACTAAACCTTAAAACCTCCATGCCTATGAAAGACTATTTGATTAAATCTTAAAACACAAAGTCTTACGGCACAAAAAAAGAAAACTTAAAATAAAACAACAAAAGGTCAAAAGTTCAGAACATCTAGGTGATAATGAGCCATTATCAAAAGTTGTATCCGCACGATTTGGATGAAAAAGGATCCTTAGAGGAAAACTCATCCTTTGTATTCATGCTTCTCTTTTTTATGGGTTGTTTGCAATTGGATCTTTATGTCCCCTGTTTACCACTAATCAATTTTCTACTTCATTCATCACTAAATTCAATTATAAATTCCAACCAATACGAACAAGAATGGAGGCACAACATTAAAAGCATAGCAAAGCAATAGGATAACAATACGGAATTTTTAACTAGGCTTACTTACCAAAATCAATCCCTTGATGATTTGATCCGTGTAGTACTCTGGATGTGATTCTTGTAAACTCAAGAGATGATCAACCATGGTATTTGCTGTATGACTTGCATTTCGATGTCGATTTATGATTCCTTGAAGAAACTTATCGAATCTCTCGGAAAAACTCTTGAGCCTCTTCTCCAAGTTATCATAATCAAACCACCTCAATATGGGAAAAAAGTCTCCAACGTTGTTTGCCCCTCCTAATTTCGGTAACTCCCACGCGATGTCCTGAATTTCCCTTGCCTCTTCTTCATCCACCGCATCAATGTCATCTCCCCAGAACCTTTTCCCACATATCATTCTCATTATAATGTTAAACGTCATCGCAAAAAGCCTAGTTTTAAGTTCCACCTTCGCAAAGCCCTTGTACGAATCATAGGCAAGCTTTCGTACAAGTATCATCATCTCGTCTGTTCTCATTTCCAAGAACTGGTTGAGACGGTGCGTCGAGAGAATCTCAACTGCCATGATGCGGCGGAGGTTACGCCAGTGGTCGCCGTAGCTGCTGAATGATATGGCGGTGTAGTTGTAACCTATGTACTTTCCGTTAATCAGGTGGGGCCGATTTGCCAATGCGATGTCGTTAGTAGTGAAGCATTCTTGAACAGCAGAAAGCGATGTGACAACCACAATCAAACGAGAGCCAAACCAGAGGGAAAACATTTTCCCATAGTGTTCGGAAAGGCGAAATAATTGGCGATGGAGTGGTTTCTTCAGTTGGTGGAGGTTGCCGATCACCGGAAGACCAGGCGGCGTTGGGGGGATGTTCCTGAACCTTCTTCTTTGGAAAAGGAGCTTGAGAGTGAAGAGAGAAATAAGCAGTAGGACAGAATAATAGACCAAGGAGGTCATGATTTATTCTTGATTCAAACCTCTTCCATGTGCAACGAAGGATTGAGTTGCTATAGCATTTATATATTTCACTAGTCGTATTTTTAGGGCAAGCAGAAATTTTTTTTAGAGTTCTTGAGTTTTATGGCAAAGTTAATGGGCTTTGATGTTTTTTTTTAATATATGCAAAACATAATAGAAGTGCCTGATTAAAGGTTCTCAAATTCATGAGGGATATAAACTTTTATTATGAACTCGAATTGTAAACTTATAAAAGTTTATTTTTATTATTAAATAGGTATTAATGGTGTATAATTAAATAATTAAAATTAAATCTATCAATATTCATTATTGGTCATATTTAACAATTTTTTTATATATAATTTATATATAAAGTGGCTAAGCTAGTATCACATTGCTCAAATATGTACTCTTCATTATCTCTCATTCATGAATCTGGTTGATTCAACTAATCTAATTAATGCAGATACATGCCGGCTTTAATTAGCTGGAGATTTGTCTAAGACATTAGCATTATGTGTTTAATGCATAGATCGGTGTGATTCTCCCAAATTAGAAGTTGTGTGATTTATGTAATAAATAATCATTTGGTCCTATATGTATGACTCAGTTTATACTTCCACCAATCTTTATTATAAAACACCAATTAACAGTTCTCACAAATCAATAAAACCAGTTAATTAAAGTCAATAACGTTGTCCTAAAATTTAAATAATTTTCAAAATTACTCCTGCTAATTACTCTAAACTCTAGTATCATATTAATTATTACTCTCACTCATTACTCTTATTAATTAGAATCGTAAACTTATAAAAGTTTATTTTTATCATTAAATAGGTATTAATGGTGTGTAATTAAATAATTAAAATATAAAAAATGACAACAATCTGATTTAAATATATTTTTAATCTAAATAATTGAAATTAAATCCATCAACATTTATAATTTATCATAGTAACAAATTTATCATATATAAACTTTATATATAAAACCGGTGAACTAGTATCACATTGCTCATATATGTAAGGTTGTCAAACTCACGAGTTTAAGCAAACTCGTGACAGTGATGTAAACTCGTATTATAAACTCGAATCGTAAACTCATAAGAGTTTACTTTTATTATTAAATATGTATTACTAGTGTATAATTAAATAATTAAAATATGAAAATGACAACAATTTGATTTTAATATATTTTAAATTAAATTAAATCCATCGTCATTCATCATTTATCATATTTAACAAAGAAATTTCTATATAAATCTATTAAGCATGATCAAATAAAAAAATATTAATACGAGTTTAAGGGTAAGTTAATACAATTTTGTAAACTAAAAACGTAAAAACGGGTAAACTTGATGCATAAACTCGTAAGTTTAATCGAGTTTACAAGTGGTACGAGTTTCCTAGTGACTCGACTCGTTTTCGTAAGCTAGAAACGTAAAAAAGGTAAAATTGAAAAGTTAACTCGCGAGTTTGACAACAATTATATGGACTCTTCATTATCTCTCATTCATGAATCTGGTTGATTAATATTCAGCTAATCTAATTAATACAAATACATGCAAACTTTAATTATAGATTTGTCTGAGACATTTAGCATTATGTGTTTAATGTATCTAGATCGGTGTGATTCTCAAATCATATTTAACAATTTTTTTTATATATAAACTTTATATATAAAGCCGGTGAAGTAGTATCACATTGCTCATATATGGACTCTTCATTATCTCTCATTCATGAATCTGACTGATTCAGCTAATCTAATTAATACAAATACATGCAAACTTTAATTATAGATTTGTCTGAGACATTTAGCATTATGTGTTTAATGTATCTAGCTAGATCGGTGTGATTCTCTCAAATTAGAAGTTGTGTGATTCATGTAATAAATAATCATCCGATCCTATATGTATGACTTAGTTTGTACCCCTATAGTTCTTATTATAAGGCACTAACTAATAATTTTCATAAACCAATAAAAACAGTTACAATCAATAAAGTTGTTTTAAAATTTAAGTAATTTTCAATATTACCCCCTATAACTACCCTAATATCATATTAATTATTACTCTCATCCACTACCTTTATTAATTATGTGCATACATGGAAAAATAATAATTAATGCTCATAGGGAACAAACAAGTGTCTTATAAAAAGGATCAAACATACTTACTAGTTGGTGCTTTATAATAAAAACAAAAAAAATAATATTTTCTTCCTTCTATTTCCTCCCACCTTTCCATCCAAAGATGAAATTTAATGTTTTGGGTTCATGGCTGTGATAAACAGATACAAGTATCACATTGCTCAAATATGGACGGTTCCTTATCTCGCACTCATGAATTTGATTGATTCAACTGATCTAATTAATATAGATATACTGAGTAACTACTCATAATATGCAAACTTTAATTAGAAAATTTTTATGACATGTTGCATTATGTGTTTAATGTGTCTAAATTAGTGTGATTCTCTTAAATTAGAAATTGTGTGATTCATATAATAAAAAAATCATCCAATCCTAAATACATGACCTAGTTTGTACACTAAAAAAGATTGTCTCTTAGTAGCAGTTAAATTATAGCTATTACAAAAAACTGCTACAAATATCAGGATTTATAGTAATTTGAACGGAAACTGCTACAAATTTACAATGGTATGTATGACTACTGTAACATCCCAAATTTCTGAGATTTAAACATTTAAGAATTATATGAGAATTAAAATATAAATTTAGGCAAAGATAATTATTTGCAATTAAGGTTTAATTTTTCCTTAATTTATTTGAGAATAAAATAAATTTAAGAAAAATAATAAATAATAATTGAAGGATTAAATATTAAGGGATTTATTTTCCAAAATTGCAATTAAGAACAATTGCAAAAGAATCGGTGTGATAAAATGAATTATCACTGAAATAATAATATGGTAATCTAATTGATGAATAACTTAGGAATCCAATTTTTATTTAAGCAATTGATATAATTTAAATTGTAAATGAAGAAATAATAATAATAATAATAATAATAATACTCCAAAATTTTCCATTGTGCAGCATCCAAAAACGCATGGCATCAGTAACAAATAAATTTTCTCTCTTTCCTACCCAACTCAATGAGAATAATGCAGAGGCAAAACTTGGTATTATTTTTGGATCCAAACCAAGCTTGATCGGTGCCTCCTCTAGTTAAAACCGAAGGAGAAACCAAAACCATATCAGCCCAATGATCTCAGCCCATACCCAAACCGATCCAATGCTTAACAAGTAAGAATCCTATATTAGCTACAGTAAACACCATCAGCAGATAATCAACACGTAATGTTTCCAGGTGTCCGCCCCTCAACATGCATGTAATAATCATTAAGACATATATAAACCATCTCAGCTCTTTCGGTTTATTTTCTTGACCATCAGAACCGCACACAACGAGAGCTAGAGAGTGAGACCGAGAGAGTGTTTTGAGAGTTTTTTTTCTTTCCCCTGTTTTGTCGTCCGAGGAGCAGAGTGTGTTAGCATTGGATCATCACCTTCAAAGCTTGGAAGCCAAAGGTGATTCTTCTTACTCCTGCTGTTTTCACACGTCTGTTGTATCTTAGGATAGTTTAAACCGAAAGGAAACTGAAATATAAGTAACTGAAATTGAAATAGAAAAGAGAACAAAAAACAGGGGTTATTTGGGTTGTTGTAGATGTTTAGTTTCTGCATGTTTGAGCCTATGTTTCTGTTTGAGTGAAAGCTATCGGGTTGCTTTTGTTTGAGGAACTTTCGGTTGCTGCATGATGTATATATGTGTGTGAAGTTTGTTTGTGCCGTCAGAATTCTGTTTCTGTTTATGTATATGTATATAGTTTCGGTTGTTGACAAGAAAGAAAATATTCTGCTGTTTCTGTGCATGTCGGTTCTGTTGTGTTGAAGAAAATAAGAAAGAGAGCAAACAAACTAATATAAACATAGGTATATATATATGTTGAGTCTGTGTATGCCAAAGTCTCTGTAAACCGAAAGAAAGAAAGAGAATGAACCAAGTAAAAATATGTGGTGTGATTTCCTTTGCTGTCATTGTTCTGTATACATTTACTTTGCTGCATGATTTTGCTGATGATAAAGAAAACAAATGAAAGGTTAAAATTAAATATATATGGGTGTGTGTGTGAGTTAAACGTGTACTGATACATGAAAAGAAAGAAGAAAAGTACTGTGGGTGTTTGTCTGTTTGGTTGTGGCTGGGAAGAGGAAGAACAAAGAAAAACTGAATCACATGAATATAGATATATATACATCTCCATATGTGTGTGGCGTTGACTTGCTGAATATGTAATTATATAATATGAATGAAATTAATAAAACATAGTTATATTATATAAGATAAAACATAGGGTACATTAAGATATTGATAATATCAGATGAGAAATATATGGATCATATAATTATCATTATCGCATAAAGATAACCATGACAATGATAATGACAAAAAGTAAATAAATAATAATGATGAATATATTATTATTTATCAAAGAGAAATGATAGTGATAATATTATGAGAAGAAATAATTAATAATTAAATTAATAAGATCATTATTTATCTACGGAGACATAAATATAAATTAAGAAGTAATTATTTACTTAATTTGAATGATAATTATTTCTTGGGAATAAATAATCTAGGAGATTATATTTATTTAACCTAAGGTTTTAAAACTTTATGAATGATTAATTCTATATTTTAGGAAATGCCTAGATGAATTCCATAATGAATAATAGATGATAATTATTAAATAATTATTCATGTGATATTGAATATTGGGAAATTCAAGTTAATAAAATAAAAGAATAATATTAATGATAATAATGTGCCCTTATTAGGAATAAGGAAATAAATAATGGGAGTATTATTATCGGACTGCTGTTGAAGTTATGAAATTATAATTCTTAATATGTGGAATTTTAAGGATGTTATTGATTATTAGAAAATTGATTTGTATATATTAAATTGTGGAGTGTATTTGAGCCTGGTTTGAGAGCAGTGTGAAAATAGTTAGCTCTGGCGAGAGGTAACTACTTTCCACTTATTATGTTATTAATATGTTGCTATTGAGTGTTTTCTGAACTGAGTATGCATGTTTTAAATAAAGTTTGCCATGTGGAATTTTTATGAATTGAAATACATGCATTTATATGATTTGGGAACTAAGATATGAAATTATGGCTATTGTGAATATTTTGGAAAATCCCCTGTTGAATTATTATGATAATGTTGGGATGGGAAGAATTGAGAGAAGATGATAAAGTTACTTCCACCACGTGATAATGCCTCCATTGGTGCACAATGGTTGGCTTATTATTGTTCCACCAGAGTAATGGGACTTGCCCACCAGAGTGATGGGACCTGCCCACCAGAATGATGGACTTACGACACCTCACTAGGATAAAGTGGGAAAAAGACTCATGGTCTGGGACAGGTGCTCTGAGGATTTTGGTCAATCCTCATCACTTGACCAGTGAGCTTTCGAAGTAATCAGTAATATGGGTGTAACTTAGCCCATGGGTTTAGTCAGAGGAAATAAAGCGGTTCGGTTGGATTGAAGGAAGGTATTCTAGGTATTGAAATTAAAGAGATTTATAACACCCAATAATGATGCATAATAATAATATGTTGTTATGAATTGTTTATTTGGATTGGTTTGTTTTATTCCACTTGGCACCTCACTAGCACTTATTGATATTCATAATGAGCTGAACTGATGGTTACAAAATTTTTCCCAGGTGACCAGTCAGGTCCAAGTCCTTCAAGGAAGCGAACAGAAGTTTAGTCTGCGGTGCTAAGAGTAGGACTTCTGTTCTTTTGTTATATGTTTTAGATGACTGTATATTGTCACACATTAGAGCTTATCATGCATACTTTAGCATATTTTTGAAAATTTTAAATTTCACCTAAATTCTAATCTTAGGTTAACTCTGATTATTAAGGAATTACCCTAATTAATAGATGATAATTTAGTCAATTAAAACGGTGGTCGTTTCAACTACCACCAAATGTTGCGTTGGTAAGTGACAGAATTTTTTAGTGGTTAGAGTTAAGAAACCACAATTGTTGTGGCTACTTATTAGCGGTTGAGTCATATTAACCTCCACAAAATGTGGCGCTAGTTTGGTGTCCTGTTGCACCAAATTGGTGCCACATTTGTAGTAATTGAAAAGGACACACTGTTGCAAAAGACAAAAGGTTATAGGTTTGTGTTCACTTCACAAATGCACGAGTATCGCTAAGTAATAAAGTGATAAGTAATTAATCATTCCCACAAGGATTTATATAAGAAATTGGTTAAGCAAGAGGTTTAGTGAATTTAATCAAGTTAAGCTAGAACAAAGTTTTCATGTAGAATGAGAATTTTTAAAAACTATCTCTAAAATTAAAAATTAATAAAGGCAATTGATTATTGGACTTCAAGGTTTAAATAAAGCTTAGGATTCTTTTTCCCTTTTGCATTTCATAAAACTTGGTTAATTTCCTCTCTACTAGCATTTTAATACATATATGTGTTAGTCTGAGATTCAAAAATTTTTAACAAACACTCTCAAGACAAAATCAAGTTTCTTTTCACATTAAAATGCACAATCTCTTGCTACAATTAATAAAAATCAATCTTTAAGCAACAACCTTAATATGACAATGTAAGATTAGTAAATATATCTCTATTTTACCAACAAACTATCTATTTATCAAGTAAACTTCAAGACATGTATGATTTTAATCAAATTTTACACCTAAATTAACTCTCTCATTACAAACCCAAGTAAATAAATAATCTAAATAGAGGCCAATCACTTAGAAGCATTAAATCAATATTGAAATCAACACACATATATATTTATCTACTAAAATAGAGGAATATCCAAATATTAATCCATACAAAGGATCAAAAGAATCATAGAATGAAAGATTTAGCTACTCATGTCCAAATACAAAAAAAATCTAAACAAAGTTATTGAATACACATGAAGAAGCTAAGTGGAAAATAGGAAAAAAGAGGAAGAATCAAGGTGAAAACCCTAAGTCTCTCTTAAGAAGTGCACCCAAGCCTCTAAAGTTGTCAAAATCTCTCTCCCAAGCTCTTCCTTTTCATGCTCCTTTGTTCCCTTGTCTAAAGAATGTGTTTTTTGGCCCTATCCTCTAGATTAAGTAGTGTTTTTCTGCTTTTGAAATCAAAACATGCAATTGTACTTTTCACGATTGACTATGGCAAGTTTGTTAACTTGCTACAACCACTTACACGGATAGCTATTTTTTCTTTAGAGTCTTGACTAGCTACAAAATTGTTTACTTGCCGTGGCCAATTGCACAGAGAGCAAACTTCTTGAGATTGTTTACTTGCCACAGTCAATTGGTCAACTTATTAAAACTAGTTGTACAAGTTCTTTCTAATTTTGCAATGCTTTACTTCCTTTATTTCTTTCCTTATTTTTTGGTTCTTATAGAGCTTCAAAACTTGTCTCCATCTTCCTACAAAAGAGGGAGGAATCAACATTTCTCAATTGAATCACAAACTCTATAGGATGTAACAAAAATTTTTTATTTTTGCTTTATATACTTTAATATGCACTTTTTCTTATATACTCTTCATTTTCTATGCACATTTTGAACCAAAAATAGGTAAAAAGAGACAAAAAATATGCTGAAATATTGTCAATTTCTAAGAGTTAAGAGTTTGTAGCTGTTCCTCCTAACCGCTGCAAAATGTGTCATGATTTGTAGTAATTTTTGAGGCAAAAATCACTATAAAATGCAAAGGGTTGTATCTTTGTACCAATTTCTAACAACTGCTACAAAGTGTTACATTGACCAAGGTAGGGTTTCATGATTTGTTGCGGTTGATGTAGTGGTTTTTTTGGAAAACTGCTACAATGTCGTGGCAAACATCGCCACCCCTCATTTTACCACTTTTGACAAATTCCTTTCCCATGCTCACTTTGAGAAGTTTTCATTAGATCTAAAGTTCTGCTCAAGAGCCTAAGACGTTAGGCACTTGAGGTTAGTAAAGTTACTTATTTCATTTAGTTTTTTAGCTGAATATATTTGCTTATAATAATTTTTTGTTATTTAAATATATTTTTTTAAGATTTATGAGTTTTTGAGCCTATTTTGCCATGTGTAATCTGCCTTTTTAATATTAATTTTTTAATATGTTTCAGAGCCTATTTTTAATTAGTTAGTTATTATGATTATTATTATTATAAATATTGGCTAGCAGTAGCTGTGATTTAGTTTTAATTGGCTAAGTGAGAGATTATAATCAATTATATTTGTATTTATTTTTTTATTCCAAAAAAAATCATTAGTATGTAAAATGAATAATTGTAGTTATAATGTCTTCTGAGAGAAATAAGGGAAAATGGACGGCAGTAGATGAGTGTCCCCCTAGATGACCTATTCTCAGGGCAATAGCCAGGGTATAAAGCACCCCCCTAGATGACCTATTCTCAGGGCAATAGCCAGGGTATAAAGCACCCTAAAGGTCGACATGTCCCTGGGGCAGCATAGCAGGCGACCCCACAACAGTAAGTGATCCTGCCACAATAGGAGCTAGCACAATAGACCCCATCATGGCAGGTGACCTTACCAAAGGTGCCTATTCAACCAAAAGGGATTGATATTAGTGTGAGTAATTATAGGGATCAAGGGGAATTCAATATCAATTTTCCCTTGAGTGAGGCAGAGTAGTTCTTTGACAAGGAGGAGGTTGGGGACCAAAATTACCCTTGATATTCATCTTCGCGGACAACCAAGTTTGAGGTGCAGATTCAAGGTAAAGAATTGTTTTAATAAGTTAATATTTTAATTAAAGTGGTTTCAATGTGAAATAATTATATTTAATTAAAATTTGTGATCTATTATGCAGATGAGCAAGGGGACATCACCATCAGGTGGCTAGACGTGGCTCGAGGCTACATATAGTAGTTCCATGGTGTGAAGCCACGGACTCGTTGATTGAGAATAACAATCATTTATTCAACTGCTATCTAAATTAATGAGCTAGGTGGGAATTAGATCTAGTTCCCTATCCACTTCCAAGATTGGAAGAAGATTCCCTTAAGCCCAAAGGATATAGCTTTGGATGAGGTTATGAAAGTGACCAATTTAATATAATGAATCAAATATAATTTTTATTTAATTATTCAAATTTATTTAATTATAATTTGTTTAATTGTTACTTATTTATTTAAATTTGTAATACATGATAAGTTTGTCCTGTGAGACAACATGAGGAAGTACAATAAGGTAAAGATGGGGGATGGATAGAAGAACAGGAGAAACCGTCTCTACCATTCTGTAGATAAGGATGAGACGATATCTTTAGAGTAGTTGATGGAGGACTTTCCTAATGGCGTCCTACCTAATGACTAGGCAAGATTTGATAGTTCAAGAAAAGCCCAGTATGAAGTAATTTTCTTAATATTTATTATTTAGAACAAAAATAAAAAATTATTAAAAAATAAAATATTAATGTTTCTTTTTTGTTTTTGTAGGCTGTTTCTGAGAGATACCAAGAGCCGAAGGCACTAGATGATCCATTACACGGTAGGTTCGAAGACATTTGATGTCACCTACAGCAAATTGGTATTTTTTACAATTAAATTAATTTGAGTTTAATATCATAAATTTATTGTTTTATTGTTCAAAATAATAATTTATTGTTTTAATTCTTTTAGGAGAAGAGGGCTGAGCAAGAGAACTGTTAGACGGATTACAAGGAGTTATTCACAGTTGTACACAGACACCGAGATTGTAGTGCAACCTCTCAGCAGGCGGAGGAAGCCATTGTAAGATATATACATTGTGATGAAATTAAATGTGTATGTCAAGAGCAAATTCAGCAAACATTGGCTAAGTTGAGAGAGTCCTAAACGATGGAGTCCCAGGGGTCAATTGCGGATCCCACTATGCCTCTGAAAGCTACTATGGATCGACCTAGTTGAGCACCCTAGATGTTGAAACGGTCTAAGGATAGGCGTTGACCCTACGGTCTAAGGATAGGCGTTGATCCTAGACGTTGTAGGGGTCTGAATATTCAAGCAACATTTCATAATGTATTAACAAGGAGACTCAAAAGTTTGTTAGGTTGAAGAGTCATGACTTACACGTTCTTATGCAACAGTTGCCACCACTTACAATAAAAAATAAACTGCCATCAGATGTATCCATTGCTTTGGCAGAGTTGTATTATTTCTTTCAGAAATTATGGTCCAAGGTTTTGATTGTTAAGAAGCTCAATCAAATGTAACACAAAATCATTCTTATACTTAGATGTTATTTCTTCCATCCTTTTTCACTATGATGGTTCACCTGACAGTTCACTTCATTTATGAAACAAAGCTAACAAGCCTAGTTCAATATCGATGGATGTACTCTATAGAGATTTACTCATTTTATATATGTCCATCAGCATTAAATTCTAAATTCACTGGCCGCACATTTCAACACTTATTAATTCTTGTATTTTTGTACAAAATACTTTAATGACATTGAAATGTCTTTCAACCGACCGCCTTGTGTAGACTTATTAAGAAAAATATAACTCTTTCGATGTTTCATTGAGAAAAAATTCTTTGTAAAATTATTAAGAAACAAATGAAAGATTCTTAAAAAATCAATTAGAAGACTTTTAGTTAACTAATTATAATGTCATTGACAAGCTTCTCTTAGACTTTTGATAAGAATATAATCAATTTTTTTTTCTTTTAAAAATAATCAAATAGCAACACTATATGATTTGAAAAACAATTTTAATTTTAAAAAATCATTAGCCTTAAAGCAAAACTACACTTATAGTCATTTAATACAACTAAAAAGATTTGGCGGGCTTAAATGGATTTGTTTAAGCGCACGATTTAATAAGACTAGCTCTTTTAGATCCAACTCCTTTTAAAAGATCTAAATCATAAACTCAGCCCTTAGCTTAAACATATTTAAACAGGTCGATTCAACAAATTTAGCCTATTTTCCTAGCTCTACCCAAAAGAAGTATGAGTAAACAAAGCAAATTGATAATGAATTTTGTGAGCCATTTCACTCATTCATTTGCGTGACATATATAAGGTACGGTCAAGATTAATGTTTCAGACCAATACAAAACTTAAGTAGTTTGAGAAGCTTCAGATGTTCCCCCGTGATCCGAGCAAAAAAAAAAAAAAGTTCTCCCGTGATGCCTGAACAGAGAGGATTTTGTCTCACCTCAAAACCCATAGCCCAGTCTGACCAGGTCTAACTCAGTTTACAAAATGGGTCAGACTAACTCAGTTGGGTGAACCAGGTTAGGTTGGCCTAATTCAATTTAATATTCATTTTCTTTTTTAAAAAAATAACATTTCATATCTTGATGTCCAAATGACTACTATTTTGGATTTATTACCGTCTGTTTCGATATGTTCCAAGGATCTTTTTTGTTTTCTAAAATATATTTTTATAATAAAAAACAAAAGAAAATATGTCCGGTCATGCCTAACAATTCTCTAGAGTACGTGGAGATGAAAGCAGTACTTCAAATAATCTTAAATGCGACAATTCCAGTTAGAATAATTAAGGATCGAGTTTATTATCATGCTAACGTCGGTTAAATTATGTTTAACACATCATTAAAGTCTTCAGGGGAAAGGATATTGCTAGTGTGTGTGTGTGTCTGTGTGTGTGTGGTTTCTGCAGGTTATGGTAGTGTTAACGTCAACAGCATTATATATGCAAATATTTAGGTTAGGCTATAACATTCTAATGAGCTGCATAGAAACCAATATGATGAAATATTATTCTTTTTTTGCCCGAGATGATGAAATATTATTCATTAATTAATAAATAACACAGAATACAAGAGATTAATTGTTGGCTCGTACGTCGTGGCACACGTAAATTATTATACACTAAACCGCACATATATGTTACGGATCTTTAATACCACTCCCCTCTATTTTACCATTTTGTTTTCGTCCAAATAATCATTAACCTTTTTATTAACCCAAGTCACTTCACTTTAGAGTTGAGCTTACAAGAATTAACCTTTTAGACAAGAACGTGGTTAATAATCGGGCGTCGTGCTTTACACATGGCTTCTAAGGGAATAACTTTGGGCATAGTGACTCCAGATCCATCCGTCATATCAATTTTGTCCTCACTTGTTCGTTTCCATTCAAAGCACTGAATCATCAACCCTAAAGTTAAGCCAATTGTTCGCTGAGCCAGACTTACTCCAGGACAGACTCGTCTTCCCAACCCAAATGCATATACCTTGTTGGCTTCTCCTTCTTTCTCAAACCTTTCAGGCTTGAATTTCATAGGGTCACTCCATATCTGGGGATCTCTATGTATGGCCCAACCATTGATCAGCACTATGGTGTCACGTGGGATATTATATCCTTGGATACTGCATTTATCTGAAGACATATGAGGAATAAACAATGGTGCCGCAGGATGTAACCGAAGTGTTTCAGTGATAATACTTTGAAGATATGGGAGATTCGAAACATCCTCCTCTTCCATCAAGCGTTCTTGTTCTATTTGTGTATCTATTTCTTCTTTCGCCTTCTTCAACACCTCTGGATGGTTCAATAAATTAGCCATAGCCCATTCTAAAGTCACAGCCGTTGAGTCTATTCCACCGAAAAAGATAACCTGTTTGATCAAACTCAGACAATTTTAGTGTTAAAACTCTCCTATATAATTTATAGTGCTTTATAAAATGTTTAATAAAATAGCTACGTACGATGCTAACATATGTGAATTAATATAGAGTCAGCAGCCCCCGCTACCCTTCAATTTTGGAGCCATTCCCTAATGTTTTATAATGGTTCTTTTTATTATTGTATTCTATATTAAATAAGTGACATTTCAATATTTTATGAGGGAAAAATGGTGTTTTTTCAAATTTTTACAATTTTTCAACGATTTAATACTCTAAATTGAAAATAAACTACATAATTTTAAAATGTTAAGTCTTAAAAAATCATAAAAAAATTGAAAACTGCACAGTTTTTTATCCTAGGATATCAAAATGTAACTCTTCTCATATAAAATATATATAGTGATAAAAGAACTGTAAAAAAATATATGGGAAGAGTCCCAAAATTGAGGGACAGATCGGCCAAAGCAGAGCTATGATGGGGCAGCTCTCACCCCCAGTCCATTAATCTAAGGCTTGTGTTAATTATTCGAAGTAGCTTAGGAAAGTTCAACGGCATCTAGCAGCATGTGACTTTGTAACAGAATCAAAATATAGTGATACGTACTAACCTGGATAAGACCCTTGATAACTTGATCCGTGTAGTACTCAGGCTGGGACTGTTGCAAAGTTAGGAGATGATCTATCATGGTGTTTTCACCGACTTGGTTGCCATATCGGTGCTCATCAATGAGTCCTTGCAAGAATGTATCGACTCTTATGGCTAAAAGCTTGAACCTCTTCTCCAAATTCTGGAAATCAAACCACCTAAGTACAGGTGAGAATTCTGCAGGATTATTCGCACCTCCTAGTTTCATCATCTCAATTAGCATTTCTCTACCTTGTCTTGCCTCTTCATTGTCTCCCACCTCAGAATCATCACCCCAATACCTCTTCCCTGTGGTCGTTCTCATTATAGTGTTGAACGCCATCTCTAAAAACTCCGATCTGAGCTCCACCTTAGAAAATTCCTTATATGATTGTCGAGCTAGCTTCTTTATTAGCCTCATCCCCTCACCTGTTCGCATTTCCAAGGACTCGTTGAGACGGTTCGTCGAGAGGACCTCAAGAGCGAGGATCCGGCGGAGGTTGCGCCAGTGGTCGCCATAGGGGGAGAAAGTCATGGTGGTGAGGATGTAGCTGACGTGCTTGGCGATAAGAAGTGGTGGTCTGTTTGCCAAGACAATGTCATTTTTAGTGAAGCATTCTTGGGCTGCCGGCGCAGACGAAATGACGACGACGAGACGAGAACCGAACCAGAGAGAAAATATGTTGCCATAGCGTTGGGAAATTCGGTGAAGTGTGCGGTGGAGGGGCTTTTGGAGTTGGTGGATATTTCCTAAAATGGGAAGCCACGATGGTCCTGGTGGCAGGTTTAGGAATTTTCTACTTTGGAACCATAGCTTGAAAGTGAGGAATAAAGCAAGATAAAGCATAGGATAATAGAAGAAGGAGGTCATGGTTATTGCTTGCTAATGTTTTTGTGTGAGTGATCTTAAACGTGATACTGCTATATATAGAAATGATCTCAATTCACTCGTGTTACGTTGGGTTTTCACCACTACTATAGCTGTGTAAACTTACCAACGAGTCAAATTAAGCAATAGCCGGATATCTCAATTTTTAGTGATAAGTTTATGATAGATTTTATCAAATATTTTGCTGTAAAACCTGTCAATATATTTTCTCACAAACTTCCATACATAGATTATTCTTCAGTTGACTAAAATAAACACCATGTGGTGGGGCTCCATTTGCCTTTGGTGACATGTGACTTCATTTAATTTTCCTATATCTCACACGTACTTGAAAGTTTTGAGTCGCAGTCATCGTATGTGTGTTTTGATGAGATCAATGTTTCCTTCGTGATAAAGAGTTTTTACCTCTCTTAATAACTGTGTTTTTGGGTTTCAATTTTATTTTTTTTTTTTTATAAGGTGAGGTTGCTTACCGCCTTAATTAACAAATTGTTAATGTATATATAACTTTAATATAAGACATTTGCGCTTCAATGATAAAATAGAGTGACGCATGGTGTTCATATCTAAAGCTAACTTCCAACACATGCCAGATTTAGAAAATCCAAATAAAAAGTTTTAAAAAGATAAGAAATCTGGATTATCCAATCCCAACAACCCATATGAGTTGAACAACCTGCCTATTTATAATATCTCAATTTTTATTTATAATAATTAAGTGTTATTAGTATATAATTTATCAAGTAATATAATAGAATTTAGAGAATATCTAAGGGTATAAAATTAGGCGTTTTTGTATGTATTATAAAAGATAAATGAATTTTAAAATTTATATATATATATATATATATATAAAATGTATGGATGTGGGGCTCACGCACATTTCCATAACCCTCTCGTGGCTTCTTTTTGCCACTTTCGTTTTTTAAATAGTTAAGGTATAAAAATATATATGAGTTTTTTTCTCCAAAAGCGGGCGCCCGGCACCATATACTTTTTTTTGGAGTAAAAATACACACGTGGTTACTATTTTGGAGTAAAAGTCATATCCCATTGTTAAGTCACTGTTCATCATAATGAGAGAGAAAGAACTGAAGTGAACAGTGACTTAGCGGCGATGAACAATAATTTAACGGTGAGATGTGACTTTTGTTCCAAAATGGTAACCACATGTGTATTTTTGCTCCCAGAAAAAACACGTGATGCTGGACGCTCCTGAAGAAAAAGCTCATGTGTATTTTTCATCTTAACCCTTTTTTAAATATACATATAATAATTAATAAGTTTACGTTTGGTACTCGTGGAATAACCCCCCGGATTGCATGTAACCACCCCGTGAAAATTACGTCTCACCCATTCCCCATCCTTTATATAAACAAACACACCCGACACAAAAGGCACACGCGCGGGGTCCCACAATAGGCACATGTTTAAGTATTGGTAAAAATAGATTTAAAGTAGAGGGAACCTTTGTTATGTTTTTATATAATTATCAATTACACACACACATATATATTAAATTGTTTTCAGATTAATTTGTTATGTCTATAAAATGTTTAATTTGGAATTGCATATTTAACTAAAATATATGAATAAGATTCGAAACCATTCAAGCATGCTTGAGTATATTAGAACTCGTGGTTATAAATTTTGCAGACAGTTTAAACATGTCTAATTGTTATGAAGAAAATATCATTTATTATAAATTATGTTATTTGTTATCATAAAGATAATTAAAGATACATTATTTGATTAATCTTGTCTGGAACTATAATCGTGGTTTGAAACTTGTATATACATGGTAATATTGTGATTGTTTGTTATTTATGCATATGGATGGTTGTGGAGTTGTGATGGATTGGAATAAAGAGGAATTTGTATAATGAGATCTCTTACCATATGTTATGTCATCACTCGATGCATAATGGATGATACTTATCAAAACCCATTCTTCCATGTTTTCCTTTGATCGTGATTGCATTAGAGGTGTAGGACATGTAACGTCTTCTTAGTTGTGTTATTTTAAGGAGGGGAGCCATAGTCTAAAGTTGAACTCTGCACCTATGGCTGAGTACATCTCAAGAACTAGTGAGTTTGAGACAATCAAATTAAATAGATGTTTTTATTAAATTATGTGTTAGTCTATGGCTTCAGTCAGCGGTTATAAAACTGGTAAGAAGTATTAAGAATACTCAATGTATCAATCATTTGCTTGGTATATATGTTATATATGCGATTTATGATTTGAATTACGAGGCTTTTTTATAATTTTTGTTGTACTAAGGTTTATATATATTTTGGTGAAATCTCTTATGAATGATATTTGAAAAAATAATTGATGTTCAATCATTTCAAAACCCTTTTTGAGAGGGGGTTTATGGTAACCAAATCAATAACTAATTTGTAAAAGGTTTTATGTTAATAATATAATAAATTATTATGAGTTAAATTTGATTTTTGGACTGTGTGATCTCGATCTTGGTTCACATATATTTTTTTGAATAACCAATGGTTATTGAGATCCTTGGATCTTATGATCATTATTTTGATTTTTTTAGATGATTATTTTAATAGGAAGCAAAAGAAGATATATATTGAGTGAGATTTAAAGGCTCTTTTGTATCCCTAAAGTTTATTTTATTTCATTTATAACTGTCATGACCCTAAAACTTCCACAATTTTCGTTGAACAAAATTTTATATTTTTATAATTTAGATAAAAGCATTCTTATTAACAATATTTCAAATAGTTTGATTAAGTATTTGGTTATTAAATTTGAGGTGTTATATCTATCCAAAAGCGTTCCTCCCGGCAAGAGGGAGCCATGTCATGTTAGCAAAAGCATGCGAAAGCAACGAATAAAATGATTAATTGCAGAGAAGCAGAGCACATGCATGCCTCTTGAAACACGATTTCCTGATTGACCCAAAAAAGAAAAGAAACGTGATTTTCATTTCCTACGTCATCATTCTTATTTACAAATAAACCAAGAAGGCTGGCTTATGAATAATAAATATTTATTTTTAAATATGTGATATTTAAATTGTAAATATAAAATTTCTAATAAATATTTTTTAAAAAATAAAACACCTAAATTCTTTATATTCATTACGTCAAAAAATTTGATGTAGGTATAGTTTGTTTTAGGTGGAAATGCGAATTTAGTTTGTTAAATATTTACAAACTGTATAAGAAATCGAGTACATAAAGAAAATCACATAGTTAATTCTAATTGGAGGCTTCTGTGGACCTCATTGCACTACAAAAAAACACGGAATCAATCACGGAATTACCCATAGAAAAAATTCCGTAGGTAATTACCCACGGAATTCCGTGGGTAATTTTTTACTTACGGAATTCCGTAGATAGTTACCGACGGAATTTTTTCCGTAGGTAATTCCGTGGCTGATTCCGTGTTTTTTTGTAGTGTTGGCAGAGATGGTGTCCTCTGCAAGAGAAGAGAGGCTCATTAGCTAGTCGGTGGGCTTGCATTTCCTCTTGACAAATCATTTTCCGATTCCTTACAGCATAAAATACCAATGGATGTCAATGAGGAGTAGTACAGTTGGCTAAGACGTCGACCTTCACCCTAAAAAGGAGGAGATTCGATTCTTGCTTGTCGATGTAAGAGTCTCTTTGATAGTCAATCTGTAAGTACCTCTATAAGCGTTTTTTGAACCTGGAGGCATGCCTTGTTTTAACCCTGGTGGGTTACTGGTATCTACCCTTATCTAAACTTTTTTATAATTAAAAAAAAAAACAATGGGTGGCTGAATCATTCCAATGATCCATCATGACAAGGTCATAAGCCAATTTCCCACTCTGCCCCTGAGCTTTCTTCTTCTTTACTATCAAATGAAATCTGGTTTTAGTTTTCATGCAGTAATATCACAGAGGAGAACGGTGCCATTTGATTTTACTTGTGGCGGCTTTCAAACATGTTGCTTGTAGTTGTATGAATATCACAATATAGGAGATAAAAAGTCGCCAATGCCGAAATCGTTGTTGTTTACAAGTCGCTTATGAGTATTTTTATTTTCTGTTGTTTTTAGTACTCAACTTTTTGTTACTCATTATTGGTTAGATGTAATTCTTTGGGATCAATTGACGATCGATATGGTACTCCCTCCGGTCCTAATTATAAGACATATTTAACCGATTTTGGGAAAATTAAGGAAGTGAATTAAATTAGTTAATTTTACTCATTTTTCTAAAATGCCCTTATATAAATTTTCAATGACATTAACATACCTCTCCAACCTATAATCTTCTTTTCCATGCTTTCTAAATGAAATAATGATCTTGCTATATATACATATGTGTGTGTGTGTACACACCCACACACACATATATGTGTGTATGCACACACACATATCTACACCCCCCAAAAAAAAACACACACACACACCCGCACAGACACACACACAAATAAAAACCCCTATATCCCCCCCCACACACACATGTATACACATCCACACACATAAATACATAAATACACAATACACCCACAAATAAATAAATAAATAAATATATATATATATATATATATATATATATATATATATATGTATGTATGTATGTATATGTATATATATATCTGTGTGTGTACACACATATAAGTAAATTAACGTCAACTCATCCATAAACAAATTAAAATCCAACAATTTAAGAGTTTTATTGATTGGAAAATTCTATGCACCTAAATGCATATACTTATCAAAAACCAAACACCCTTGAGAAAATAAAATAGGGGTGTTTTAGGAAAAATTTGATAAAATTTTAAATTTTGTCCTATAATTAAGACCAAAATCAACTTCTAAATGTTGTCTTATAATTAGAACCGGAGGGAGTATTTCCTAATTACCGCAGGTTTTTTCAGTATAATCGAAAGTACCTCACTTATCTTTTATAAAAATTAAGCAATTGCCGGATATCTCAATTTTTTAGTGACAAGTTTATGATATATTTTATCAAATATTTTGCTGTAAAACCTATCAATATATTTTCTCACAAACTTCCATACATAGATTATTCTTCAGTTGACTAAAATAAACACCATGTGGTGGGGTTCCATTTGCCTTTAGTGACATGTGACTTCATTTAATTGTCCTATGTCTCACATGTACTTGGAAGTTTTGCGTCGCAGTCATCGTGTTTGTGTTTTAATGAGATGAAGGGTTTCCATCGTGATAAAGAGTTTTTACCATTTTTAATAACTCTTTCAAGTACTATATTTTTTGGGATTTGAATTTATATTTTTTTTTTATTGGGTGAGGCTCCTTACGACTTTAACTAACATATTGGTGATGTATGTGTAACTTTAATATAATACATTTAGGCTTCAATGATAAAATAGAGTGACATGGTAGAAGGCCATTAATCCCTTGTTCCTATATAAAGCTAACTTCCAACACATCCCAGATTTAGAGAATCCAAATAAAAAAGAAAAAAGAAAAAAAAGAAATCTTAGATTGTTCAGTTCAAATTTAAACGGCCCATATGAGTCAAACGCTACCTATTTATAATATCTCAATTTTTATTTATAATTATTACGTGTTATTAAGATATAATTTATCAAGTAATATAATATGATTTGGAGAATATTTAAAAGCATAAAATTAGGCGTTTTTTTTATATATTATAAAAGATAAATGAATTTTAAAATATATATATATATATATATGTGGGGCTCACGCACATTTCCATAACCCCTCCTCTCGTGACTTCTTTCTACCACTTTCGTTTTTTTAAATATACATATAATAATTAATAAGTTTACGTTGGTACACGAGGAAGTACCCCAGGGACCGGGGGTGGTGGGATTGCATGTAACCACCCCGTGAAAATTACGTCCCACCCATTCCCCATCCTTTATAAAAACAAACACACCCAACACAATAGGCACGCGCGCGGGGTCCCCGGCGCCGGGGGGGGGGGGGGGGGGGGGGGGGGGGGTGGATTAAATTATTGGTAAAAATTATTTTGTGTTACCAAATATTTTCTCATGTTGTAGGAAAATCATTTTCTCATGTCACACACATATGAAATATTAAAAACCATATATACATGTATTAATTTATATATGTATATATAGGTCCCACCATTTTATGTGTGTAGGAAACTTTTTTTTTTCCTCATGTAACATATGAGAAAACCAAAGCCTTTAAGTATTGGTAAAAATAGATTCAGAGTGGAGGTAACCTTTTTATCTTGTTATATAATTGTCAATTATACACACACAAATATTAAATTGTTTTCAGATTTGTTATGTCTATGAAAGATTTGATTTAGAATTGTATATTTGACTAAAATTATAGGAATGAGACTCGAAACTATTCAAGCATGCTTGAGTGTATTGGAACTCATGGTTATATATTTTGGAAACGGTTTAAACATGTTTGATTGTTAAGAAGCAAATATCATTTATTATAAATTACGTTACTTGTTATCATAAAGATAATTAAAGATAAATTATTTGATTAATTTTATCTGGAACTATATATAATCATGATTTGGAACTTGTATATACATGATAATATTGTGATTGTTTGTTATTGATGCATATGGATGATTGTGATTGTGGAGTTGTGATGGGTTCGAGTAAGGAAAAATTTGTATAATGAAATCTCTTACCATATATGTCATCACTCGATGCAGAATAGATGATACTTATCAGAGCTCATTCTTCCATGTTTTCCTTTGATCTGGATTGCATTAGAACTATAGGACATGTAACGCCTTCTTAGTTATGTTATTTTAAGGAGGGGAGCCATAGTTCAAAGTTGAACTATGCTCCTATGGCCGAGTATATCTCAAGAACTGGTGAGTTTAGGGCAATCCAATTAAATAGATATTTTTGTTGAACTATGTGTTAATCTATAACTTCAATCATCATCGGTTATAAAACTGGTAAGAAGTATTAAGGATACTCAATGCATCAAACATTTGCTTGATATATTGTATATGCGATTTATGATTTGAATGACAAGGCTTTTTTATAATTATTTTTGTAATAAGGTTTATACATGTTTTGATGAAATCTCTTATAAATGATATTTGAAAAATAAATTGACGTTTAATCATTTTAAAACCCTTTCTGGGAGGGGGTTTACGGTAACCAAATCAATAACTAATTTATGAAAGGTTTTATATTAATAATATTAATAAATTATTATGAATTGAACTTGATTTTTGAACTGTGTATTCTAGATTTTGGTTTACATATATTTTTTTGAATAAGCAATGATTACTGAGATCTTTGGATCTTATGGTTATTATGTTTATTTTTTTTAAGTGATTATTTTAATAGGAAACAAGAGAAGGCATATATTGAGTAAGTCTTAAAGGCTTTTTTGTACCCTTAAAGCTCATTTTATTTCATTTGTAATTGATTGTCATGACCCTATAACTTCCACATTTTATTAACTTTGAAGTAGTTTTGAAAATTTATTTCAACACTGTAAATGCAAATTCTTGTTGAACAAAATTTTATATTTTGTTATAAAACTGATAAAAATAATAAGAAGAAGAGCAGAGGTTCTAGAGAGATAAAGTAGAGAGATAGATTCTCATTTCATTCAATACATGAACAGTTACAGAAAACCTCTATTTATAGAAGAAAACTGGGACTTTAGTGTAATTTCTACCTCTGGGTCATTTGGTGTAGTTTTCCCTAAAAACCTAAACTGTTCACTCACGGATTTCCTTCCCGTGAGTGATTGTATAATTGTGTGCGGGTCCCACCAAATAGTAAACTACTATGCGTGGTACTATGCAAATAGTAAATCACTATGCGTGGGTCCCATGTCATCTTTTAATATTTGGAAACCGGGAGTCAATGGACATCCACATAATAAGTATATTCATAACACTCCCCCTTGGATGTCCATTTATGAATGTGCCTCGTTAAAAACTTTAACTAGGAAAAACCCATTGGGATAAAAACCTAGCCAAAGAAAAGAGTACATCATCCATTGATACACTTTCTAGTGCTGCCTCATTAAAAACCTTTCTAGGAAAAACCCAGTGGGATAAAACCCAGATAAGGGAAAAAGAGTACAGCGTGTATCGTCTCCCCCTCTTGATTACATCAGTGTTGCTCCCGCTGATGACTACATTGCTTCAATGTCTTTCTGAGCATATTATACTTTCTGTCATCAAATATTCTGTTAGAAACACCCAATCTGATTGTTCATTATATACCTGCAAGATCTAAATCTGTCAAGTAAAGTCATAATAATCTTTTCATAAATATATATGTGCATATAGAAATTCAATAAATGTTTATTCAGATAATGATGCTATATGCACTATCATCTTGAGTCCTTTTGGGACCTATGTGTTTTTGGCGCCTTATGTGCTTCTAGCACATACAAATATATTGTGGCTCATGATCCTCATTATCATTCATTGTAGCATATGCTATCATAGATATTATTAACGTCGACTTCATTTTCAATCCCATTGGATTTCATTCATAATTTATTGAGATCTCATAATGTAAATATCTGGGTCTCTTCTTGGACCACAATACACTTTACTTGTAATATCTCTTCTAGAGATAACATCTCTTCAAGAGATGGCTCTTCTAGAGCTTTTCTTAATTATCCTCAACATGATCATCTATATTCTTATAGCTCCTTTTCTCTTTTGAGGATTTTTATCTTTAAAATCAATGGACTTGCAACACTTCTGGTGTGTTTTATAACAATTCATATAGGAGCATTTGCAGTTGGCACATGTGACTTTGTCACTTTCTTTAGGTCAGTAAATGCTTCTAGCATTCGATTAACTAAACTATGAAATTGAATTATCATTTTGAACTTTTAGTGCACAATTCCTTGTACGATAATCAATATGAGCCAATGATAATACATTCTAGTAAATCTTTACCCAATCTGCTTATTTTTCTCCCCCTCATCAAATCATCAATTTTCTTTGTATATCCATCTTTGTATATCCATCTATGTGCATTGAAGTAGATTAATAATCATTGCACATTTAAAACATTTTAAGATGGAATTATTCTGGCTCCTGACCAAAAACCAAATTTTACGGGGAGAATTTTGTTGGATTATAAGCTGCAAATATACACGTATGAACAATGTTCTCATAATCATTGATCTATCAATTCATAGATACTTTAATACATGATTTATGGATCATTCAATCTAGAAATTGCGCGCATAATATATTGCAACCATCTGGTTGCAATCATCACTGCAAACTTTGCAGATCAATAATTTCATATGTACTCTTTCAATTTAATATATTTCCAGAGATCCATTTCCAATAATATTTTCATAATCATATCTATTTGAGAACAAGCAGCACATAATATGACTCGGATGATCAAACAAGTCATGCCAACATTCCATATAATTTATCATCAAATCCAATATCAATCTTGGGGGAATCAACACACAAACATTCACAGAAAATTAACACAAAAACACTCACACTTGATATATATCAATCTCCCCCTCAAGTATGAGTCTGTAGAAATTAATTCATGTAATTTCATACAATATTCCATATATGATATCTATTTCTACAGATATCATTAAAATTCCACAAATGCATTATCAATGCATTATTCTGTTACTTCTGGTAACAAAATTTCAATTTTCCAGAAACAACAATCAAATAAATACAAAATCATTGAAATTATCAAAATACTGTGGAATCACAGATGCATTACTGTGGAATCACAGGCGCAACATGTATCACTGTGGAATTGTCGTATGCATATATAGTCAAAAAGTGTCTAAGCTCGTGCTTGACAAGGTGCAGATCTGTAAAGATTCAACAGGACTGCGCATATCTGCAGAGATTCAATAGGATTTAATTCGGCTATAAATAGAAGAAGGCAAACGAACATGCCTCACAAACATTCAAGCATCTGATAACATTCACTACCATATACTAACTTATCATTTTTCTTCTAATCGCGTATATTATTGTAATGGCAGGTCCAAGTAATTTTATCCCAGTTTCTGATACATCTGACACAGCATTACTTGATGCTTTGTTGTATGATGATCAGACAAACCTGTCATTTACCTCTTTATTATCTCCTAATCCTTTTGAGATGTTTATTCCTCCTTCTACTATTCCTCCTTCTGCTTCAAATATACCTACTTCTCCCCCAAGAACAAATGTTCTTCCTCAATTTAGAAGGAATGAAGGTACAACTGAAGCAGGTTCATCAAGGAGGCCTGTTAAAAGGTGTAGAACTATGGCTGAACTAATGGAGTCTACCAGTCAAATTCAACCAATAGTCACAACAATCAATGAGCCAGCATTCATAAGCCAGCAAACAACCACCAGCCAGCCATCAACCACGATCCAGCTAGCAACAATCAGCCAACCGACAACCATTAGCCAGCCAATAACAATTAGCCAACCAACAACCACTAGCCAGCCATCAACTACAAGTCAATTAGCAACAACTAGCTTATTGGAATGTAGTTGTTGTCATGTTTTACGAGAGATCATACATACCAACGAACTCCAGTACCATAAACTTGAAGTTCACGGAAGAAGAACAGGTATGATTACCCATGCTGTTTTATTTGAAAAAGTACAGGATAAATCTTATAATACTGACAGGCTTCCAATGTTTGATTTCACAAAGAAAAATTTTGAAGAAATCAAACAATTTCTAACACAGTATTGTATAGATTTACAAGCATCAGGATATATCTTGATGCGAGATCCTGTATTAGCCTATCATGAGGTTCTCTGTGTTGGTTCGGAATGGGCTATAAATCCAAATGACCTCCATGGAAGTTCATTTCAAACCAATATTGAACACTCATTAGGCAAAGGAAAACAACCTGCAGTAAGTATACCCTATGATACTTCATCCCTTAACCAGGGTGAATTATATAGGTTATCTATGGAGCAACGAGAAAGAATAAAGAAAACAACGCTCCATGATTTAAGAAATTATTTTCACTTAACCCTTGATGAAGCGAGTAAACAATTAAATATGAGATGATTAAAGTTTGTAATGATGTTGAGCCACTCGCAATTAAACTTTGTTGAAATAATATTTCCTTTTGCTTTATTATTTTGTTTATGAATATTCTTTTCTCGTATTTATAAAAATTGTTATAATCAAATAAATCACATAACAACCATAATAATATATTTTCTTTATTCACTTCTGGGAATGAAGTTGGATAAAAATTCATGATCCATAACTCACTGATTTGTTTGATCATGGCAAGAAATTAATCCACAATATTGCTATTACAATAGCAAATTGAATATATTTATTTATAATATCAATCATGATCATACAATCCCTTGTCTCATAATTTAAGGGAATATTTAATGCCAAATATACAATTTTGAGGCCTTTATACAACTGATAACATACAAAATTTATGGATCAAATATTGTTTCATAATTTGTCTCTTGTTATCAGGCTAACTTGCCTCTTGGCTTCAGGCAATCTTGCCTCTGAAATTAAGGCTATCTTGCCTCTTAGGCTCAAGCTAATTTATGCCTCATCTCTCAAGCCAATCTATGCTTCATATCTCTATGGCATTTTGATCTCATAATTATATATATGATCTTTTAACAGTTTATCTTCAGGATAAATAAAGTATAAGCATAATAAAACAAATAGATGGAACCCACTAATATGTATATATTAGTGTCGTTACCATAAATAATAAAAGGGAAGGGGGATTTATATAAAGCAGTAAATAAATAAATAAAAATAAAATAAATGACTGGAAATAAACGTGCTAAATAAATAAAAAGAAGATGAGATAGGAATGGTAGTAAACTCACAGCGAGACCTATCTCATCCAAAGATAAGAAAGAAGATGCATATGCAAATGTAAATATAAATATAAATATATATATATATATATATATATATATATATATATATATATATATAAATGATAAATAAATGGAGTCCACTATACAAGTGTTACCACCATGAAAAATAAAGCAGTAAATAATAAATGGTGCCCACTATACTAGTGTATATATATATATATATATAAATGATAAATAAATGGAGTCCACTATACAAGTGTTACCACCATGAAAAATAAAGCAGTAAATAATAAATGGTGCCCACTATACTAGTGTTGCTACCATGAAAGATAAATAAAGCAGTAAAGAATTAAAATAAAATAAATGGGGCCCACAAAATGTCACCACCATAAAAGATAAATAAACTCTAAATAAAATAAATAAATAGAGCCCACTAATAGATACTAGTGTGCCTCCATGAAGAATAAATAAATGTAAAATAAAATAAATAAATGGAGCCCACTAATAAATAATGTTGCCGCCATAAAAAATAAATAAATGTTAAAATAAATAAATAGAACCCACTAGTAAATATACTAATGTGCTATCATAAAAGATAAATAAATGTTAGTAACAATAAAATAAATGTTAGTGACATAAAACTAAATATTAGTAAAGTCAGTATGGAGCTTAGTATAGCCACCATGAGATAAATAAATAAAGAAGTAAGTAAAGAATTACAAATGGAGCTTAATGACGCCACCATGAAATAAATGAATAGGAAGTGGGAAGAATATATAAACATAAATAAATTACTATAAATAATAAAATATAAATTTACCGTGAATAGTAAAATTACTATTCACTATAAATAGTGAATAAAGTAAAATTACAGAAAGATTAATCTAGACTTCCATGTAGGAGTCAAATGAATAAAATGTAAAAATTGCTGAAAAAGGGGTAAATTTACTGTGAATAGTAAATTACTATTTATCGTAGTAAAATAGTAAATAATCTCAAATCTTAACCATGGAACCCGATGTTAAAATAATCGGTAAGAATAGATATTTAATTCCATATAATGGTTAAGATCATCCCAGATAAATAAAATGGAAATATGAAATAGATGGTGAGAAAATCATACCTTGGTAGAGTCTTCGTGCTGATAACGTGTTATAAAACTGATAAAAATAATAAGAAGAAGAGCAGAGGTTCTAGAGAGATAAAGTAGAGAGATAGATTCTCATTTCATTCAATACATGAACAGTTACAGAAAACCTCTATTTATAGAAGAAAACTGGGACTTTAGTGTAATTTCTACCTCTGGGTCATTTGGTGTAGTTTTCCCTAAAAACCTAAACTGTTCACTCACGGATTTCCTTCCCGTGAGTGATTGTATAATTGTGTGCGGGTCCCACCAAATAGTAAACTACTATGCGTGGTACTATGCAAATAGTAAATCACTATGCGTGGGTCCCATGTCATCTTTTAATATTTGGAAACCGGGAGTCAATGGACATCCACATAATAAGTATATTCATAACATATTTTTATAATTTAGATGATAAGCATTTTTATTGACAGTATTTCAAATAGTTTGATGTATTTGATTATTAAATTTGAGGTGTTACATCTATCCAAAAACGTTTCTCCCGACGAGAGGGGGCACATCATGTGAGCAAAAGCATGCGAAAGCAAATGATTAATCGCAGAGAGGCAGAGCACATGCATGCCTCTTGAAACGTGATTTCCACGTTGACCAAAAACAAAGAATGGAAAATCTATATGGGGCTCAAATAATAAAAAAAATTTAAAAAAAGGCTTTAAGATTTTAAAAATATCAGAAAAAACCTTAGGACCTTTTATGATATAAATTTATTAAAATGTTAACAACTATATCAGCTCCGTTAACAACTATATCAGTCCCGTTAACAACTAAAGTTTTAATGAATTTATATTTTCAGAATCTTGAGGCTTTTTTTGAATTTTTTTTTGTTACTTGGGCCCTTATATAGATTTTTCCAGAAAAAAAAAACGTGATTTTCATTTCCTACGTCATCGTCCTTATTTACAAATAAACCAAGAAGGCTGGCTTATAAATAATGGATGTTTATTTTTACATAGGTGATATTTAAATTGTAAATATAAAATTGCTAATAAATATTTTTAAAAAATAAAATACCTAAATTCTTTATATTCATTACGTCAAAAAACTTGACGTAAGTATAGTTTGTTTTAGGTGGAAATGCGAATTTATTTTGTTAAATATTTACAAATTGTATAAGAAATCGAGTACATAAAGAAAGTTACACAGTTAATTCTAACTGGAGGCTTCTGTGGACCTCATAGGCAGAGACGGTGTCCTCTGCAAGAGAAGAGAGGCTCATTAGCTAGTCGGTGGGCTTGCATTTCCTCTTGACAAAGCAGTTTCCGATCCCTTGCAGCACAAAATATTAATGGGTGCCAATAAAGAGTGGTACAGTTGGCTAAACCGTTAGCTTTCATCCTAAAAGAGAGAAGGTTCGATTCCCGCTAATCGATATAAGCGCTTCTTTAGTGGGCGATCTATAAGTAACCCTGTAAGCACTTTTTAAACCTGGGGGCATGCCCTGACCCTGGTAGGTTACCGGTGTATACCCTACCTAATTTTTTTTTTTTTTTAAAAAAAAACCAATGGGTGGCTGAATCATTCCAATGATCCATCATGACAAGGTCATAAGCCAATTTCCCACTCTGCCCCTGAGCTATTTGCCAGGTCTTAGCCTTAATATTCATATTCGGGCCTCTCAATAATAGTCCCTTGGTTTAAACTCTGGATAGCCCAGTTTCAGGAAGTCAAACCCACACCCTAGAAAAATAAATCATTTTGTTTATCCAATAAGTCCACTTTTACCGATGAGTTGAGTCTAACGGAAAAGACTAATTCCTTTTAACACAATGAGTTAAAATTCTAATATAATGTCTTATCAAAAAAAAAATCTAATAGAATGTCGGATAAACCTACTGTTTTCCGGCTGAAAACATGCTTATCTTTGTTCTTGGGACACATAATTCATAATCGACCAAATCATGAAGAATAAGTTGAATTGAATTGATTTCATGAAAATTTTAAAGAATAAACAAAAGCAATTACGGGAACGCATGATTCAATAAAAAGCCGAGAGGTCAACGGGCCGGCTTACTAGATTGTCACTCTATGAAATTTCTTGACAATTCACTGGAAGGGGAGGCAAAGGACCGACTTTACAACCCGGCATTATTACTTGATAAAGCTTAATTTGTGATGCTTATATGTAATGGAATTTGTGTGGGACTTATGAATCTACTCTCGAGCACTGCGAAGCACTGAGCGTGGATCTTTAAACCCATATCCTTTATTTCTGAAAAGATTACTAGTGTTTCTTTGCATGTTTTGCGACGGTAACTCATGATGCCCTCTATAATTCGGCCTAGAGTTAGGGTTTGTATTAGTGGGTATTATTTGAGCTTAAGTTAGGTCTATGTTGTTTAGGCTTTAAGTTTTTATTTTGTTGTCTATAAAACCTAATTGACTTTTAAAGAAGAGATTAAAAGAGTTAAATAAATTATTTTAGAGTATTTATATTTATCTTTTCTATATAAAACAAATTTGTCTAACTTATTTTTTGGCGAAATAAAATTATTTGACTTATAAATTTATATATAATCAAATGATAAATAACATATGTTATGATTAATTTATTTAGCTTCTTTCAAGAGAAAAGTTAATTGAGTTTTATATTCAACACCGAACAGAGTATTATGCTGTCCTTTAATTTATATTGATATAAAATATTTTCGTTAGGAAAAAAATTCTCATTAAATTCAAAATATCGCTCTGGCACCTGCACATCAATTTCTATTACAATTACATCTCTTAAGCCTTACAGATTTAATTTTAAATTAGGCCATTTTATTTATGTTTAATTGAATAATTACTTTAGACTACTACTTGATTATTAAAATATTCATCTAGTTTTATCAACAACCAAAAAATGTAGTCATATGTTGAATTTATTCAAACAAAATCAATGGTTAAAAAGCCAGACCGGTGCCCTACTATCCAATTTAATATTAGGGAAAAATTGGGAATGGGTGTAAAACCGATCAACAACTGGCAGAAAATCAGCAAAATATACGTTAACTAGGAAACAGTTTGAACTAGCCAGAATATTTTTTTTATTGTTTTGAACATGCTTCTAAGTTATATTTTATTTATATCTATATCTCACCAACATTTAAAAATAAAAAACTTAGTGAACTAGCAGGGTTGAGTCTAATAAAAAAAGCTAATCCCTCACAACATGACGAACCAATATTCAAATCTTGCTATCATTGCTTCCAATAGAAATATACCTGTGCCTAACAAAAAACCTTGGGGAAACATGCCAAAATATTATGGTAAAAAATATGTATATTTATTATGAAATTGTAATTTTAAAAATAATTATATACATTATATAAATATTACATCTTGTAATTATTTCTTAACATTTTAAATTATAAAATAAGTAATATAAATTTTCTTAAATTACATTTTAGAATATCAATAATAACATTTTTACTAAATTGAAAAGATGACAATGTCTCACCCTATTGTCTTTCAATTCCCTGCTCACTGCTATTTCATTTGTTTTTGATAAACTGCTTATTGCTATTTGAAAATACTTGTGGAATTAGGAAACATTTAGTCTATCTTTAGATGGAGAGAAAAATGAAAAAAAAAAAAAAAAAAGAGTCGAGTGGGAGAATATTAAGAAAAAACTTCTAAAAATATTTTTTTAAGGAAAAAAAAAAACTATTTTCAGAAGCTTCCCTCCTAATTTTATTTGTTAAAGTTATGGATTATATTACCATAAAATACTATAATAATCATGTTAGGATTCGTGTTCAACGTGGACCTGGCTTGCGTCTGATTCTGCTCATGTCTGCTGCGGTCCTTTTCTTTCAAACGGTGGCGTTTTGGTGCCAAATGCCCTGTTCAACTTTCTTTTTTTTTAAAAAAAAAAAAAACTATTCACCATTCTTAAAGATTTGTTTTAGTACCAATACCCTAAAGAATTTTTTTAACACCATCCAGTATCTTGAAGTATTTTTTAGTACCAAATGGTATCTTGAAATATTTTTTCAAAATCATAAAGTTATTTTTCAATTTCATTCAGTATTTTAAAATCTCTTTCTAGTATTAATCATTACCCTGAAATATATTTTCAAGATCCTAAAAATCTTTTCAAGATACTAACTGGTATTGAAAAGATATTTCAGGATATTGAATAATACTAAAAAGATATTTCATAGTACGGACTGGTACTAAAAAAATACTGATTAGTATTGAAAAAATATTTCATAATCTTAAAAAAATATTTTATAATACTGAATGGTGTTAAAAAAAATTTTAGGATACTGACTAGTATTAAAATAAATATTTAAAAATGGTGAATGGTATTTAAAAAAAAAAAAAAAAAGAACAGTGCCATTTAGCACCAAAACGCTGAAAGAAAAGGACCGCAACGTACATGAGCAGAATCGGACGCAAGACAGGTCCGTTCAAGGGACGTGGAATTAATAACCTGTGGGCTTTATTGTCTCCTGGAGCATGTAGCCATTGTCTTGTGGTTGTGGATATGGTTTTACGGAAGAAGGCCCAATACTGAGTCTAGATTCTGGGCTGCCTGAGTCTGAGCACATGTGTAATACAGTAAGTATATCCTGTCTCAAATGCTGAAAGACAAACGTTTTCAAATGTTTCTGAAGAGGCAGAAGCTGCAATAAATTGAAGGATATGTTATCCAAACAACATTAACAAACCATTGAATTAAGTGAAATAAGTGAAATTTTGATATCTTATGAGTAACAAAATGGTGTTTTTTCAATTTTTCATGATTTGTTTATGATTTAATACTCTAAATTAAAAATAAACTGCATAATTTTAAAGTGTGAAATCTCTAAAAAAATTGAAAACTGTACCATTTTTTCCCCCAAGATAACAAAATGTCACTCTTTACATATAAAATACAGTGATAAAAGAACTGTAACAAAATATATGGGAAGAGTCCCAAAATTGAGGGACAGATCCGGCACAGCTGAGATGGGACAACTGTCACCCCCAGTCCATTAATATAAGGGCTTGTTTCAATCGAAGAAAATGTAGGAATGAAAATTAAAAGAAAGGAATGTAACGGAAAATATTTTGCCTCGATGCTTTTGGTTCGCACTGGAAAAGAAAATAAGTTGATAAGAAAATTTTAATTTGGTTGAAAAGAAAATAAAGTAGAAAAATGAGGAAAGTATCATTTTGTGCCTGAGATTTCAATTTCTAGAGGTGCCATCATTTATTATGCCTTCCTCAATCCCAAGCCAGTTGACTCTTTCAAACTCAGTGTCACCCAATCTGACCAAATTGAGCTCTGCAACTTCATCATCAACTCCTTCGCCTTCGCAGCCATGACCTCCACCCCTCAGTCTTGCTGCGCCTTCATCAACTCCACCATCCAAGTTGCTCGCCAATACGGTTTTGATGGCCTCGACGACTGGGATAAAAAAAAATGCATCATCTCCTTCATTATCTCAACAATCGAAAAATCTCCTTCTCTCAACCATTAGAGAAAATGCGAGTGTCTGCTTCTCCTCCTCTCCGATTTCATTTCTGGCAGGTGTCTACATCTCTTGATGGTGACAACGAAGGCAAAGGCCACTATCAACTTCTTTTTCCTCTATTGTCACTAACAAATTTGCATATGAGGAGGCGGCGACAACCATTAAAGAAGAAGGAGAGAGGCAATACTGCTATATATACAAGTGATCTCAATCAGCTCGTGTTATGTTGGGTTTTCACCACTACTATAGCTGTTTAAACTTACCAACGAGTCAGATTAAGCAACAATCGGGTGTCTGAAATTTGTGACAAGTTTATGATATATTTTATCAAATATTTTACAGTAAAACCTGTCAATATATTTTGTCACAAACTTCCATATATAGATCATTCTTCAATTGACTAAAATAACCACCATGTGGTGGGGCTCCATTTGCCTTTGGTGGCATGTGACGCCATTTAATTGTCTTATGTCCCGCACATACTTAAGTTTTCTTGTGTGTGTTTTAATAAGATGAAGGTATCTCTCCAAGTTTAGAAGATAAAGGATTTTCACACATTTTAATAAGTATGCTTTTTAAAATTTGAATTTGTATTCTCATTTTTATAGGGATGAGGTTTCTTATAATCTCAATTGGGTGTATTTGAATCTTAAATACGATACAAAGATCAATTGAAATCTCTCTCTCTCTTTTTTTTTTTTTTGCTCGACGAAAAGAGAGTTGTGACTCTATTCATTACTTCAGGAAATTACATACAGATAACCATACTACCAGTAAAGTCAGATTTAAACAGAAACAAATGAAAGCAAATGCCAACAACGACAATCAAAAGCATCAACTGAGAACTAAAGCCTCTGATTTCCAGAGAGATTGCCACCAAGAGATTCACTCATCACTGGAGAAGTCTTTTGAGCATCCAAGGCTAGAAGAGTCATCAAAGGAGGTGATAGATTATAAACCCACCCAATCGAGTACACCCCCTTATAAGCAGATATTGCTAGGTGACATAGGCGGATCTAGGTACATGATTAAGGGGGCAAGCGCCCACCCTTGAATTGGGGGATTTTTTTTTTTTTTTTAAAAACATACATGTTTAAATGATTGTCTATCCTTAAAATAAGTAACCACCTTTAAATTAAGTATTCACCCTTAATATATCAAGATTGTACTTTGTAATCGGATAGGGGATAAATGTTTGAATGATTATTTAGTGTCTTATATTGAAAAAGATGTATTTGATAGTATTGATAATAAGGAAATTATAATGGTGAATTAAAAACTGTCTCTCTCATCATCAGTATTCACTTAATTTCATGAATATTTTTTTATATTTTCTTGTTTATATTATTTTGTTTTTTAGTGCATTTAAAACTTTCCTTAAAAAAATATTTAGGGGCGAATCCCCTTACCATTGGTGCCCACCCTTCATAAAATTTATGGATCCGCCACTGCTAGGTGATCCACAACAAGATTACCCTCACGAGAAGAGAAGGAAATCACATACCCATCCCTGGAAGCAAGCAGACTAATTATGTCATGAATAATGCCTCTGCAGCGCCAATCAAACGAGAATGAAGACTTAGCAGTTACACAGTTAATTAAGACTAGACTATCTGACTCAGGGATGGGTCAGAGGTACATGACTAAGGGGGCAAGTGCCCACCCTTGAATTGGGGGATTTTTTTTTTTTAAAAAAAATACATGTTTAAATGATTGTCTATCCTTAAAATAAGTAACCACCTTTAAATTAAGTATTCACCCTTAATATATCAAGATTGTACTTTGTAATCGGATAGGGGATAAATGTTTGAATGATTATTAAGTGTCTTATATTGAAAAAGATGTATTTGATAGCATTGATAATAAGGAAATTATAATGGTGAATTAAAAACTGTCTCTCTCATCATCAGTATTCACTTAATTTCATGAATATTTTTTTATATTTTCTTGTTTATATTATTTTGTTTTTTAGTGCATTTAAAACTTTCCTTAAAAAAATATTTAGGGGCGAATCCCCTTACCATTGGTGCCCACCCTTCATAAAATTTATGGATCCGCCACTGCTAGGTGATCCACAACAAGATTACCCTCACGAGAAGAGAAGGAAATCACATACCCATCCCTGGAAGCAAGCAGACTAATTATGTCATGAATAATGCCTCTGCAGCGCCAATCAAACGAGGATGAAGACTTAGCAGTTACACAGTTAATTAAGACTAGACTATCTGACTCAAAAATAGCATCATCAATATCCAAGGCAACAACAAAAAATTATTGTCATAAAATAAAAATGTGAAAAGATAAAAAATACCCTTAATAAAATACACAAAAATATTCAAAAACAGTTTTTCAATTATAATTTATAGTATATGAAGTAAATATATAAGAAGTGTTTTGTCTTAATTTTTGTAAATAAATACTTTTAAGGTGTCTAATCAAAATCACAAACAAGCACATTATTTATTGCTATATCTTTATTTTGGCTGGAATCTTTATTATCACTGCTTATTACCTAACGCCTAATAACATACTCTATGTGGAAGTATTCCCTCATGTCCATAAGTCACACTGATCTATCCGTGAGACCAAAAAAAAAAAAAACCTCCGATTTAATATGACCATTTAACTTTTGTATGTTTGGAGATATCAATAAAGCTATAGTGGGAAACCATAAAACTGTGGTCTTAAAAGTCTTTTTTGGTAAGCTGAGACAAAATTCTTTCATACTTACCTCATAAATTTTAAAAACTATTTTAAAAAGGTTAATCCAAATACGCAAAGTTAATCATAACATAAATTGTGTGTTATTTGGTTAAGTATTAGCTTGTAAGTGACGAATTTGTTTAATGTAAAAAAGATAAATATAAAAAATCATAAAATACTCCTTCTAGTCCTAATTATAAGATTAAGTTGACTTTTTTTTAGAGATTAAAGAAGATAACTAAATTACTTTAGAATATTTTTATTTTTTATTTTTTTCTCTAAACTAATTAGTTTGACTACTAAACTAATATATAATATAAAAATACACAACGTATGATATGATTAAGTAACTTATTTAACTTTCTTAAAAGTCAACATGATCTTATAATTAGAGCCGGAGGGAGTAATTTATTTAGTTTTCTTAATCTTAAAAAAAAAGTCAATTGATTGTTATATTAACGATATGAGTCATGAAGTAGTAGTAATTATCTAATTAAATTTATTTTAAATTATAAAAAATTATAAATTTACTCTTATCAAATGAGGTTTTAAAAAAGAAGGAGGAATTTAATGAATTAAATCTAAACATTTATTATATGATTAAAATTAACAAACAAATATGAAGAATGACTAATTGTGTCAACCAAACCATTGGTCTATCTGAAAGAAAGCAATCTAATATAATAGACGAGTGGATATGTTGCGTGGGTGAGGAGTAAATGTGTAGTGTTGCTCACCAATGAATTCATAGAGGTCCTCCCATTATATAGTTCCCTCGAGGTCACCAATCAAGCCAAGCCGCCAGACGTGGCCACGTCCTTGACCGTCCCGTGGAGGGGTTGAACACGAAGCATCAGTTCACAAAAAATTGCTTCCTTTAGGAGAACCTAATTGAGATTTAAAAAATTTCTAATTTCTATTTCTCTAAATAAAATTTAGCAAGCAAAGTTGAATAGCAGGATATATGGTTGAGCTTCGCCGTCGTCACTACACCGATATCTACGTGTTGGCATTGTTTTTCTAACAAAGGCGGTCATGTTTCTACCTCTTTGACCGTTCCTTGCTGCTTGCTGCTCCACCGCTACCTCCAATTCTAGTTCTTTCTGAAGCCAATTTTTCTGTTTTTACGATGTTATTTTCCCGGGGACTTTCTCGGATATCTAGAAATCTCAGAGGCAGCTTGAACGGATGTCGTCGGTTCTCCTCTGGCCGAGGCCAGAATCATCCTCTAATTCTATCGAATACATGCCAGTCTCCTGGAAACTCGTCTGAAAAGGTAACTCCATTTCCGTAATTTGACGTGGTTTACTTGATTTTGGGCTTCCCCATCTACTTGTTTAATTTTAATACGTTGCCGGTATACCTAATAGTTATTTATCGGATCCAAAGTTCCGAAGTGTACTTTTCCATATTCACTATTATGTTCTTCAAATGGAACGATGCTTCTGAGCAATGCGTCGTGGGGGAACATTGCTTTGTATTATTCTAATTTCCTTAATTCATTGAACAAGAAGATAATTTAATAGCCTCATTACTGTGCTGAAGATCTGTTTAGACTCCCCGTTTTTAGGATGTTGTTTACTATTGCCTTTTCCGTTTTATCAACAATAGAGGAGAAAAAGCCCAACAAATTTATTAGGGGAAAAACCAGTTGAAAGCACAATAAATACATTTTATGGAGAGATCTTCTTGCCGCTGGATGTACTTTGATAGTTACACTGATCTGCAGCTGCGAAGCTTGGAGTGACAAATGAAAGAGGTTTGTGGGTTCATTAGAAGGTTCGACAAGGACATCTTTCGTATGTTTCTCTTAGTTGTGAACTCCAACAATGAGTAGTTAACTTAAACTGTATCTAATAAGTTTCTTATGTGAATTTTTGAACTTTGATAACTATAATAAAATATGTCAAACTGACTAATGAGAAGCAGGCATCATAACACTTATAAACTTGAATACAAATTTTTGGACCATGAATCTACTTCAGCAAATAATTATATATCTAACTGGCGAAATATTTACACAATATAGGTTATGGGTTCACATATTCTCTAATGGCACGCACATTCTTTGATGTGTTTACTTCCCCTTCTCATATAAAGTATTTAAAGATGTTGTGGTGATTTCTGGATCATGCTTGTAAAATTTGAGTAATAAATTTTTGTGGTTGTCTATATGTAGTGTAAAACTTCTTTCTAATTGTACATCGTCCCATGAGTTGCAGGTTTTTAGAAGTTTACTTTTCTCTAACGGTCTACCCTCACTTCATGGTGCTAGTCATCAATTCCATAATCAAAGCAGCTCCATAATTGAGGTTGGTATAATATGTTCCTTTTCTATCTCCTTTAGTCTTCCGGTATGAACGACACATCTCAGGAGGATTATACAATTTTCTACATTCTAATTTTTAATATGTGTAGAAAAAAATCATAACCTCATATCAGAGTTCAGATTGCAGCTAATTGTATATCTTTTCATGCGTTATGGTGCCTGTTTCATATCATGTTCTGAATACTAGTGTCATTATATCTTAGCGCATAATGTGTGAATGCTGTAAGCTAAAATCCTTAATTTTCTTCCATAGTAGTTTCTGTGACATGAGGCATGCACGCCTGCAGGGGTGTTTCATGAGTAAAAAAGAAAAAAAGAATAAGAATAGAGTGGGTGGATTTCAATATGCATTACTTATTTCTCTTCTGATATATTCATAAACTATCACGAAGAACAACTTGAACTGTGTTGACTGGTTCAAGTATATTTTTGGCAAAAAAAAAATGTAAGCAAAAAAAAAAAAGAGAATAATGGGAAGGTTTTCTTCCAACGTTAATGCTTCCCAATTAATTATTACCCCTCTTTTTGAGATGAATGAACTGTTTTCAGGATCAACATGACCCATTTTCACTGGTTGCCGACGAACTATCTCTTCTTGCTAATAGGTTGCGAGCAATGGTTGTTGCTGAGGTATCTGACTGTGCTGCTTTCTTTGTATTTCTTGTATCCTTGGTAGCTATACCATACCATGGTGAAAGTTGGATGTGATGTGACAGGTTCCTAAGCTTGCCTCGGCTGCCGAATACTTTTTCAAAATGGGGGTGGAGGGGAAAAGATTTCGTCCTACTGTAAGAAAATTCATTATCATGTCCAGATCTTGTTTTACCATCTACAAAAAAATCTTGCGTTATCATGGGTTGGTATTGCATGGCTTGTGGGAGAAATTACCAATGGGATTATTGTCATAAAGTTTTGAAATTCTTCGCACTTCAACTGGCTCTCAAGTTAACACATTTATATTCACTGTCTTCTGACACATCAACGACAAGCTCTTTATACAATCTTATGCTCATGTTCAGACAATTATGTAAAAATATCTGGAAACAAAAAGGTCAGTGGATTTTTGTTAAATACACAACATGTGAATTATAATGTGCTGGGAAAAACTTCATGGGTATTCTCTTTTTATGGGCATCAACTAGAGGGTTCATCACTCTAAAGCTGGCTATTGAGATGGGAGAACCAATGCTCTTAAGTACTTGATAGAACATCACATACTAGTTATTACTGGACTTGTGTATCTCATGCTACCTTGTTCTTCATCAATTGGATATCCTTGGAGAGCTGCTGTCTCCAGGCTATACCTTGTTCCTCATCAATTGGATATTCTTGGAGAGCTGATGTCCCCATGGCTACCCTTCGTGACGCTTCACTTGGTTTTTTTAATGGTCAACATCCTCTGCGCATAGCCTTTTGTAGTCATCGACCATATAGCTTTGATATTAATCGTTGGGCAACCAAGTCTGGATGTCTCACTTTATTTTCATTCCTCTTAGTGCATCTCATACTACTCTATATGAGACTTAGGTGTCCTATACTACCTTAGTTTTCTTTTCACCAACTATTCTTAACCTTCCACTGTTTAGTATCGGTCTTTTATTTTATCTATCTTTCTTTGCTGGTGTTTTTAGATAATGGTGATATAATGTCTTGTGCGGCACTTTTGTATACTGAATATTGATTAACAAATATATGTTATGCAGATTATTTTATTAATGTCAACAGCATTAAATGTGCAAATACTTAATCCATCTCCTTCTAATGAGCTAGAAGGAACTTTGACAACTGAACTGCGTTCAAGGCAACGGTGCATAGCTGAAATTACAGAGATGATCCATGTTAGTGCTTCAGAAAATTTCCTTTTAAGCATACTGTTTGCTTCATATCCCGGGCACCAAATTCCCAATTGTGATTTTGTGTTGATTATCTCCCCACCCCCTCCAAAATTCCCCTTGGGCCTCCAAATTACCATTGTGAACAAATGTTGTGATTTTGTTGTAGGTGGCAAGTCTTCTTCATGATGATGTTTTAGATGATGCTGATACAAGGCGTGGTATTGGTTCATTAAATTTTGTGATGGGTAACAAGGTATGTGTTTCCATTTGCCTGCATATATTTGCTACTCCTCCCTCGGGCCCTTAATATAAAAGTCAATTGACTTTTTTTGTTGAGATTAAGGAAGTTAAATTAGTGAATTAATTCATCATAGCATGTGTATTATTAGATTATGTATCGGTTTATAAGTCAAGCAAATAAGTTTAGAGAAAAAAAAAATTAAATACTTTAATGTAAATTATTTAGCTTCCTTAATCTCTCCAGAAAAAGTCAATTGACTCTTATATTAAGGACCGAGGTAGTATTATTTTATAACTGCTTCATGGTGTTTTCTGGATCCAACTTTGTGGTTTGTGTGGCCTGCTTGAGCTGCCGTTTTTATATGTTTGAGTAGTAAGTAGTTTTAGTAAATTAATAAACTACAGCAATACTAATCAGTTCAGAAATTAGTTTCAAACTTTACAAGGTAGAAAGGCACTTAAGTAGAGTTTGCTGACTTCTCTTATGTTATAAATAGCAGATTCTTTGTAGACTTGTTGATTTGATTTTGATCAACAATAATCTGTTATGGAATGTAGCAGAATATGAATAGGGACCTAGGTGTAAAGTAGGAGTAAGGACATATATGCAAAATAGGTATTTGGATGTTAGTTAGCTGGTCCTTAAGTGACTGTTAGAATATTAGGCGACAGGAAGGGATCTTTGTGTGTTATGACATTATAAATAGCTCACCATCCCTATTGTAATCTTCTCTGTTCGGTACTGTGACTCTAAGTGTGAATTAAAGGGAATCCTTCAGAATTCCTCTCTTCTCTTCTTCTCTCTACATTTCTTTCTCTCCTCTCTCTCTTTTTCTCTTACTAATGCCATAACATAATGACTTGTATTGAGTGCCAGTTTCACTCTCAACTCTGTACTGGTTTTTCTGTATGGTCTATAACTATTGTGCTTTTGACGCAGTTGGCAGTGTTAGCAGGAGATTTTTTGCTTTCTCGGGCATGTGTTGCCCTTGCTTCACTAAAAAACACAGAGGTTAGCAAATTTCTTGTATATGTAATGGCATATCCTAGCTTGTTCGATGACGCACAACTTACTATTCACTTAAACTGTTGATCAGCCTAAAGACTGTGCATCTGTAGGTTGTATCTTTGTTGGCAACAGTAGTAGAACATCTTGTAACAGGGGAGACCATGCAAATGAGTACAACATCTGATCAACGATGCAGGTATTCTTAGCAGTGCTTTCACATGCATCTGCTTTTTGGCTGAAAGAGTCAGCGTGCGTTAGCGCTCTGTATATCACATAGTTATTCTCTCAATCTATCCATATATTTTAATGAGAAGTAAATGTTCGATTATTTTTTTCTCCAAACAAACAACTGAATTTACAAATGCATATAATTCCAAGATATATGCCGGAGCAGGAAGTTGTACAGTATAAACCAACTGTGCTGTGGGTAGCTAAGATTGATTGGTTACCATTCTAAATAGATTGTAAGATGGAGGGAAATATCATTGATGAATGTTGTGTAATTGATTCTCGTTTTTCTCTACTCTCTGTCTCTCTCACACTATCGTTTTTCTTCTGTTATTTGGCACATCAGCACTTCTCTGATAATAATTTATATCTGCAGCATGGAATATTATATGCAGAAGACGTACTACAAGACTGCATCATTAATTTCAAATAGTTGCAAGGCAATTGCCCTGCTTGGGGGGCATACGACAGAAGTTGCTATGTTGGCTTTTGATTATGGAAAAAATCTGGTTGGTATGCTGTTCAAATCACAGTGATTTGTTGCTATTCCATTGTAATAGCATACTAGATGGTGAGATTCCTTGCAGAGAGAGAATAGAGGGAAGCCTGCAGGATGTCCTGCACTTTATTTGGGGACTCTCTAGTTTTTTTTTTTCCCTGTTTGTTTCTTGCTTGATATATATTCGTATCTGTGAATTTATTTGGCTGGTATAATTTAATTTTCTACCTATGATTTGCAGGGACTGGCATTTCAATTGATAGATGATGTGCTTGATTTCACTGGCACATCTACTTCACTTGGAAAGGGTTCTCTATCAGATATTCGCCATGTAATTTTGCAAATCCACTCGTTTCAAAATTCATTTTGATGTTTTGAATGTGATTTCCTCTTAGTGGATAAGACTTGTTGTTGTTGTTGTTTTGAATGTGATTTGAACCTTTCTGATAAAAGCCTATGTATATTTGATATTCAACCTAGTTAAATAGGATAACTCTCTGTTAGAAGAATCGTAGTTCTTTGTCCCATTGAATTGAATGAATACTACACTTGTTTATGTTGACCCTTGACATCTATTATACCAAAGCACTAATAAATTCCAAAATCATAACAGTCTTAATTGATGAAGATATGTTATATTTTACATGTTAATTCTTAGGATTCTGTTTTGCGTTTCATGATCCCTATTTCAGTCCCCATCTAATAGTTTAAGGTCAAATAGTTGATTGCCCAAATTGTTCTCGCCTTATTGGGTTTAGGTTTGTATAGTTTAGGCCTTCCTTTTCCTCTCCCTATTTTTTTGACACCATCGAATTTCCTTTAAATATATTTACAAGCGTGTAAGAACATATTTGGCTTCACATTGGAAAAAGTTTTGGTAGTTTTCAATGTGAAACCAAACGCAATTCTTTTCTGGAAACCTTTTCTTGCCAGGTCCTCAAATCTCTCTCTCTCTCTTACTTTACATGCTGCAGATTTTTTATTTATTTGATAGATTAGAGTACAAGCGTGAATACGTTTTTCTCTCTTCTTTTCTGCATATACTTGGGGGTTTTGCATTGTTTGAACCTTCCCCAGTTAACTTTAATTTTGGTTACATCTAAGCATTTAAGCTTCCGTGACCTAATCTATATAGCTGACATGTGACCTTTACATTGCCCTTTTTTTTTGCTTTATATTTCACTATGATCTAAAGTGTAGTTTAGAGATGATTGACTTGTTGATGACACTAATGGCCTGATAAAATTCTTGCAGGGAATTGTAACAGCTCCGATGTTATTTGCAATGGAGGAGTTCCCTGATCTGCGTGTGGTTGTTGAGGAGGGCTTTGACAACCCTGCAAATGTTGACCTTGTAAGTTCTAGTGATGTGCTTGTTTCCAATGTAATTTAGTTTTCTCCCAATAAATCTTGGGGTGCTGTTTTGTGATCTTAGACTTTAGTGAATGTGCTATACTGCTAATCATTGGGCATTGTTATACTGCTAGTTTAAGTTATTTTTTGATTGTGTGACTCTTTATGACTTAAGATTTTAGGTCTTCAAATCTTTGGGCAGTACTTAATTCTTATAGCGATTCAGAATATATTAACTTGTCTTCATCTTAACTCCATCGGATTTTAGGTTGAGTAAATTTTGGACTTTTGGTACGAAGTGATCCCTTGACATGATATAAAAACTTTAGTGACCAAGGGGGGTCTAAACCTAACGATGAGGCGGCCGCTCTGTGAGGGAGGTCAGGTTCTATTATCGTTGTGTGGTTAAATGGCTTTCTTATGAAGTGGCATTTTAGGATATCTAGTAAACCACTCATGAGCCCTCCTTCACCTATCATATTAAGCCCATCGGGATGAAGTGACATTTGACATAACACATTTTTAATGCTGGATTAAAACCTTTTGTAGTTGTTAGTACATATATAAAAATTGTAATTGTTATCAACTACTTATCTGCCTATATTTAGGACCTAGTTTGTAGTGTAAGGTTTGAAATAGATAGGATAATGCAACACAACAGAAACCATTCTAAATTTTTTTAATACCTCCACGTTCTTTCTGATTGCCTTTGATATTTTCTCTACCCAAATTGGTAAGAATTTGGATATGGCGGTTTAACTACCCAGAATCTGAGGTCAAAATTAAAATTTTGTACGCAAGTTGAAGACGCAATGCTAATTACATGTTTATTCTTTTTGTTTTTTAAGTTGTATTCTGTGCATATGATATAGTATCCGGACCTATGCTATGACGGAATGATCAGTTACATTTTGACAAGTGATGACTCATAGACTGCATATTTGTTTATGTAGGCTTTGGATTATCTGGGAAAAAGCCGAGGTATACAGAGGACAAGGGAACTAGCAATAAAGCATGCTAACCTTGCAGCAGCAGCAATTGATTCTTTACCTGAGAGTGATGATGAGGAAGTAAAAAGATCGAGGAGAGCACTAATAGATCTTACTCAGAGAGTCATTACAAGAGTAAAATGAAAAACGAAGGCTATTAAATTGAAATGCACGACTGGGGAATCTTTCTGCTGCAAATATTTAAATTTTTCTATCGTTGGCGACAGAAGGTAAGAGGAAAATCCCTTGTTTGTAGCGTCTCTCTTTTTCTTCGGGTCCTCTCTGTCCATTTATTTGTCTGGTGGTTTGTTTCTTGTGATGTCACCAAGATGAAAATATACAAATTGTGCTTAGATTTGTTTTTTCTTTACTTATTCACCATCACCTTAGGTTAGTATAATAAATTGTACAACTGACAGTTGTTCTGCCACAATTCTTTAAAATTGATCATTATTTCTACAATTTCACGGGAAATCTCATTTATAGCATTAGTTGTATTCATTTTTATCCCTTTTTTTTTCTTAACCTTCCCTTGTGTTCTCTTTACCAAACACCATTGTCTCAAGTTATTTACAGATTTGATAGAATGAGAATGGGTTTTGCATTTTTGAAATCTAATTTTCTAGGTTGTTCATCATGATGAAATAGAGATAAATAGAATGAGAATGATGGATCTCTTTTTCTATTTACATGAACCCAACAAAAGTGGAACCTATTACTCCTATGGTCCTTAATATAAGACATATTTATTTAATTTAATTAGATTAAGAAAGTTGGTTGAGTTCTGATACACCCTAATCATATTCTTTAATTTCCTCATTCTCTCATTTCATTAACTATTGTTGTGTGAGCATCAATATAGGTAAATTAAAAAGATTGATAAATATGAAAATCATATTTTATATTAAGGTTAAGATTAGTTTTTCAAATATATCTTATATTAAATATACTCTCTCCTTATCTCTACCAATGGGAGGTAATAAGAGACTTGAGTCAGAATTTGAAACGCGTGATGAAGGGGAGCACTGGGAGGAGCACATTAAAATATGTGCTGTCTTGATATTTGTGACAGTCAACCAGTATATAAAACCTGATTACATTTTCATTTCAATTATCGTTACTTTTTTTTGTTAATTTATCATTTAAAATTCAAAGGTGCATTCTTCATGGGCGAAAAATGTATACATGGTGTTGGACGAGGATGAGAAGTTATTCCTACAACCCTCTTATGGCCCCAACTTTCTTAATATATTAGAAAAGGTTTGAGAATAATGAAAACACGATGAGGGAACATGTTCCTTTACTTCTCCTTCACACCATTGGAACTTGAAGCCCTGGGCTAAAAAATACTCATACCATACTTACGTTTTTGTTTTAATTATACAAACATTCTCTTTACTTTTAAAATTAAAATGTGTTACATAAACATGTATTTTGAAAATTCATTTTCATCTATTTAAACGTTAGTTGACTGTTAACTTTGACTTATAAACATTTTTTAAATCGAAATATCCTTATTTAACATAAAAATTATTTAAACATTTATATTTAGTAAAAATAATATTATACAAGAGAGAAATAATTCTAATATATATATTTTCATAATTTATAATATATTATAACATTTATTAATTTTTATTATATTATATAAATTTATAATTTCTTGTTACATAAAATTTCATAATTCTAATGTTTCATCATATTTATTGGTGGATAAAAATATATTTTAAACACATTTTTTATCACATAGTATAGATGATATAAGTTTGAGATATTACATAAATAATTTAAACGAGCCTATTTCATGCCAAACATGACAAATCGTAATAATGATATAATCTGAACGTTATAGAGTCAGTAAAATCAGAGGTAAAAAATGTAAAAATAAATCAGAAGAAAACGACTAAAAAAACTAGCATTGACTACACCAAGTAAATGTGAGGAAAGCATACATTACTAGAATTAGAGTTTCGTACAAGGCTAGAAATTCAAAAATATGACTCCACTTCGATTTTCCACGAAAGCATGAACTTTTGTAAGCGATTAGAATTTCTGAAGATTCTATAATGCTTTTTTTAGGGGAAAAAAACTGTTGACAAGCGAAGCATTAGTTAGCGACTTTGAAAGATAAAAACAACTGTAGCTTCGTATTTTCTTGGAGCTCTTAAATTGTAAAATGTAAATTAGGGATTGGAGATGATAAAGGGTAAATTAGTCAATAAAAATTATTATAATATAAATTTTAATTAAAAATATATTTTTACAATCTTTTTAAAATATCCTTGACGGGTGTTAACGGTTTGCATTTAAGTTGGATTTTGAAAATAGAGAGGAGGTAAGTAAAGACTATTTTAGTGTCCCTCATATTATCCACATCTGAGATCAAATATTTTACAAATTACAATCCAAAGGAATAAATTTGGTTCACCAGAAATCCCGGCACGAACATGATCCGTTCTCAAAGTGATGGAATCTGTTTCGGTCCCTCATTATAATTTTACGTTTAGTGATCTTAGATATCAACTTCATCACAGCATGACAATCCAAACAAACCCGAAGATTCTTGACGATCTTGATTGTGGTCCCGGGTCGGGTACTGATAAGTCCAAAAGCCATGGCAAGCTTCTCACTGTGAACTCCAAGAGAAAGCTGCTTTTGTCGCTCCCCTAAATCATGCAAAACGACGTCCGTCTGTGGCGTATAACCGTTCGCCTCCAGCCACCTGTTCATCTCCTCCAACATCAAATATATTTCCTTGATCTTTGGGTGTCTTAAATCGCCAGCAAGAAATTCATGCACCTTGTTGTCCACTTCAATTACGGTACAACCAGGTTCTTTCTCAACTCCACTTTCTTTCATCAATGATCTAACCTTGGCCACACCATCCCAGTTGCCAGCAGCAGCATATATATTAGAAAGAATTACGTATGTTCCTGAACTAGCTAGATTATGGCTAATAAGAAACTCTGCAATCTCCTCACCCAGAGAAACTTCGTTATGGAGTCTACAAGCCCAAAGTAAAGTTCCCCATAGGACAGGGTCTGGATCAATCTTCATGTTCCTTACAAGGTTGTAAGCTTCTTGAAGTTGTCCAGCTCGGCCGAGAATATTTACCATGCATCCAAAATGTTCAATTTTCGGTTCAATCTCGTATTCATTCTTCATAGAATTGAAAATACTCCACCCTTTGCTGACTAAACCAGAATGTCCACAAGCGGTCAAAATGGCAATGAAGGTAATGTCGGTGGGTTGGAGTGCTATGCTACACATCATGTCAAACATTCGAAAAGCTTCTTCGCTAAATCCATGAATGGCGTATCCCATGATCATGGAATTCCAAGCTACGACGTCCTTGTCATGCATTTTATCAAACACATTGCGTGCATCGTCCAAGCTGCCACATTTGCAGTACATATCAATCAGAGCAGTACCCACATTAACACTGATCTGAATATTGTTATTCTCAATGTATGAATGGAGCCATCTACCAGATTCCAAACTTCCAAGCTGCCCACAAGAAGAGAGAACGGATAACGCAGTGATTTCATTAGGCTTAGCTTTTGCAGCTAACATTTGTCTAAAAAGCAATAACGATTCTCTGGGGAACCCATGTTGAGCATACCCATCAATCATCACGTTCCAACAAACCACGTCCTTCTCTTCCATTTCTTCGAACAACAAGTGAGCCTCCTGAATTTGACCATGCTTCACATAGCAGGTAAGCATGGCCGTCAAAGAAACCAAACTCTTCTTAGGCATTACATCAAACAGTTGTTTTGCAGAAATAACATCGCCACCTCGGGCATAAGTATCAAGCAACCCTGTGGTGACATACAAATCAGAATCAAAACTGAATTTGATTACTTGCGAGTGGAGAGCTCTACAAGATTTCAGCGAACAGCCTCTAAGTACAGAGGAGAAGGTGAAGGCATTGGGTTGGATAGACTGGCTGAGCATTTGTGTGTAATAAACTAGGGCTTGCTCCGAGAGACCACATTGCGTGTGGGCGTGTATAATGGCAGTCCATAAGAATACATTTGGGTTATCAGTTCGATCGAAGAGGGAAACAGAGTAGTCAAGGCGGCCAAAGGAGGAGTAAGAGCGTTGGAGCTTGAAATTCAATATAGGATGATGGTTTAGACCGTGACGAAGAAGAGCGGCGTGGATTTGAAGAAGCTGATTAATTGATTTGCACTTGTCGATTAGGAAGGCAACTCTGTCTACTTGCAGAAAATGACTGCTTGAAGACGACGACGAGGCAGCAGAACCGGTGGTAACAGAGGAGGACGGAGAAGTACATTGTACTGACGGAGATGACCAGTTTTTCCTCGCCGCCGGTGATGATGGGGTGGCGCAAAGAGTGGCCGCGGGCATAGTTCTTATTTTAAAGGCTTTTCAAGTTTATGACTATGGAAATCAAGCCATAACAATAACTGCCTAGGAGTAATCAATGAATTGCCACCTCTGGTCCTCTGGTTCTTCTTCTTCTCAGGCGAGAGCGAGGGAGGGCACGTTGGGAGGAGCCATAGACCCCATCATCTTCCCCGACCTTCGACGATATCCAAATAAATTAGAAGGCTCACGATATTGGGACCACTTGAGGTAGATTAGAGAAGATGCTAGCTTGTTGGCAAATAACACTTGCCAACAACATCGAGATAAAATGTGTGTTGTCTGACAGTTGACTTTCCTTCTCTAAGCATTTAGGCGTTGTTTGTTACATGAAATCTCAAAAAATTCATGAAATCCATACATATTTATATTCTATTTTAATCGTTTCATTTGTGAGAATCCTGTGAGGTGAAAATCTCATGTACGAGAAGTTGGGTGAGGGAAAGGGAAGATGACAACGTTCCTTATCAAAAAACACGTTCGGTGTCCAAAGGTTCCACTAAAGTAACTTCCCGCATGTGGCTCGGTCCCCTTAAATGTGGGAAGATAAAATCTCCCTAAAAGTGGTGGGATTTGAGAATCTTCTCGGGAAAGACATTTTAGAGGATAAAAAAGCCTTTTATATGAGACAGCCGAAAGTCCAATCTAAAAGTGGTGGTGGTGGTATGAAGGAAGATGAAGGAAGATGGTGGTGGTGTTAAAGCCATCGACCCTCCTCTCCCTCTTTGCCTTGCTCAATCTCTGTCCCAAGGTCAAATGAAGGAATGGGTCGAATCAGGTAAGAGGGAATGAGTTTTTATTGTTTTAGTGCTTTGCATGTTAAAATCGTTGATGCCCTGCTTCTTCTACTTGAGGACATAGGCACATATTGCTTAAGGTACTATCAATTTTTGCGTTCAAATGTAGGCGCTTAGTTGCATGTTACGTTTGAATTCTTGTTTTTCATTCGAACCAAACAAAGGGATAGTGGGTTTCTTTTTGGAATTAGATGAAGACACACTGACTATTTATAAAGTTTATATAAGGAATTAGTGCCCATTGACAATTTTCTAACTACATTGCTTGTTAATGTCCAAATTTATTTTTTAGCACCACTTGTAAATGTTAAGCACCATTTGCGGGATGTATTATGGTGCTTGCATCCCAATTTTTCTTCATTTTATTATAGCAATTGGGTTAAATGTTCAATGAATTTCTTCCCATTCCTCTTGTAATATTCATTTTCACACTAGATTTCATAAATTAGTATTCTCCCCCTTTAATTCCTTCCATGGTCATCGTCCTTCTCACATCTGGCCACCATTTTGCTCGTCGCGCTTTGATATCCCATCGATGTCTCCTTCAATTTTCCATCTAAACCAACACGCGATTTGGTAGTGTCCATTTATGTCCGATTGGCAAAACAAAACAAAAAATTCATTCTAGTCTTTTTTTCTACCTTTTTTATTTTAGGGGCAGTGTAAGAAATTTACCTCACCTTCCAATTTAACCAACACCTAATTCTTCTTACCCAGCATTTTATTTCAACTTAAGTTTTGTTTCTATATCTATCAAACAACTCAAATTTTTAAGTTCTCTCTCAATTTTTTCTTCTATTCCTTTCCCTCTTTAAATCTTTTTCATACGAAACGGGCCCTTAGTGCCTTCTAAACTAGTGGCATGTAAGATTGGTAGGGATTGAACCTTTGTGTAACCTTAATCGTTAGTGTCAGTCACTTTAATTATACAAAAAAAAAAAAAACGACTTTCCTTCTCCCAATTTTTGAATTAGAGGGCAGCCATTGATGAAATGATATTACAAGCGGATTATATCCATGACTTCTCACTTTAATAAGAGCTTTCATATTATTAAACTATAAGGTTATTGGTTTCTTTCAACATTTTTTGTATATCTAGAATTCCTATTGGGCAAATAGGTATGTATATATACTTGTTGCACCTTAAAATATTACTCCTCCAATATAAAATTTGGAGAGTTAATCTTTATTCTAAATATAAGACATAGTTTTTATATTTGTCAATATTTTCCTAATTTACCCATAATAGTACTCCACCAACCATAATTAATGAGGAGATCAAAGAAGAAAATTAAGGAAAATAAGTAGCATGTTTTAGAAAATACATGTATGTTGATTAACTTAATTAACTTTTTAAATTTAATTAAATTAGATAAATATATCTTATATTAAAGAAGATATGAATAATACCGCTTGAAAACTAACTAATTAGTCACTACATTTGTTCTACTCACTTTCGAAGCGAACTATTACTAGTATTTAGTACTTTACCGTACAGCAAACATGCATTACTAATTTGTGCAACAACATTTCCGACGTACCTGTTTTTAATGGTTTCTTATCTGAAATTGTCATGAGGCTGTCTTAAGATTAACTGCATCCAAACAATGATTTTCTGAATTTTCAATTCGATTCTTGTTAATAACTGTTTTAGCATACACGTGCAGTCTTAAGAAGTTAGAATATAATCCATATATTTTATGTCACTTGTTATATCTCTTGAGCCTTAGAACCCCTTGTTTATATAGATCACAAGGGGCATTTTACGCAGAAGCACTATTACAAAAAAGTATATTTAATGACTCCAAAATAACGAACAACAAAATGAAAACAGATATAGAAAATGAGGTGGTGGCATTTTTGTAATTTTGGCGAGAATATTTAACAATTGTTATCCATATAATGGACGTTAAAAATTACATTGTAACACTATAGTAATTTCCCTTATAAAACCAGTCGTTTATATTTACTTTCAACGACACTAAATAAACGGACTTCATAAAATAGTTGTTGAAGTGTTTAAAGAACGGTTGTTAATTAATCTTTTTTGTAGTAGTGAAGTTTACGAACCAAATTTCAAGGCACTCATGGCATTAAGACAACACAAATTCCGGGGCACATGTGAAGCAGGTCCAGTTTCTAAGCACTCATGACATCTTAATACTAATATATAATAAGATTCTCACGACACATAATGATGACAAACAAGTTATAAGACACTTATTATGTTTCACATCTCAAGACAAAATGTGTTGGTGCCAGCATCTCTTCTGATATGTACGAGGATTCACACTGCATCAACTCTTAATTATGATAATTCTCATGATAATAGATGCTTGTCCTGAAGGGTAGGTTACTAATTAGACTTACGGATAGGTTTCAGATCACAAGACAAGTTGAAGTATTTTCTTCTTCTTCTTTCCTTTTCTTTTTCTTTGCGCACTTGCGTCGGTATTCTCATGCCATCTTTTCAGAGTGTAAATTAAAGTAGTCTATAACCAAAATGATCATCAAGGCCTTCATTCTCTTTTGCTTCCTAGTTTTTGTGGTTCTCATCATTTCTAATTTGGTAGCTGCACGACATGAGCCATGAAATGGTGAGCTACATTTGAGTCTTGAGGAAGAATCAAAAGCTAGAACAGTTGAGCATACGAACGCAACTACTGGTTTATAAGTATACCTTGATGAGTGATTACACACTAAGCAGTATCCACTTCCTGGTGAGAAGTTGATTGATGAGAATAATAATGCTCAAAATAGGGTTGGGACTTTTCTTGGTATTGAACACATTAACAAAGTAACTCATATTCCCCCGGCTTCAAACAAAACCAAAAAGAAGCTCCATTTCTTATAGGAACATATTAGAATAAGCCAACCACTTGAAGATTCCTTAAAACAAATTTAGAACCAGTAATTGTTACCTTCTTGCTTTCATCTTTATAGAAAATGCTTCAACTTGATGAGATTCTGACTCATCATATGTGCATATTAGATTTAAAGTTTAACAATAAATTACTTGTAACACTTGAATACTAGTTTATACGTGTCGTTGGGTCCAAAGGCAGAAAATAAAATAAAGGTTTGTGCTGTGCTTTGAGCTAAGGCAGATTTCAGCCTTCTAAATGAGAGCTCACTACCTATTTAGCTTTTATCCCTAATATGTTTAAGAATTTTAAGATATTCCAATAAGATAATATATATGTTTATGAAACAATAGCTGACTCATCCATTCAACTTCACTGTTATTCTATCTACAAGAGGCGTGAGGCATCACTGCTCTTTCATTGTCATTGCCAGGTAAATTATAACCTTCAGTGAGAATAGCAACACAGGAAATTTCTGAATTTAAGAATAATCATTAGTGGCTCTGAATTCACTTTTTCTATAGTCCACTGATGTTTATGATAAGCAATCAACCATTTAGTATAATTTATAGATGGAAACTGAATAAAAAAGAATTGAAATATCATGATTCTTCCCCCCTTAACTCTCTCACCACTATTAGCAGTTTTCGGGGCCCATTTAGCTTCCAGAACAAGAGTATTGCATTATTGTACGATAAAAAAAAAATAAAGATTGTGCAGATCAACCAGTGTCCACTCCATCCACTATCACTATCTGTGAATTGGTCAAATCCCAAGTTGGTACGTCGAAATGTGTTGCCAGAGTTGGTTTTCTTCGTTCATCAAGAACTATGTCTAGAACATATCTTTATCTTTGTCATTTGGTTTCTGTTTATTTTGTGTGACTTGTTTTTTTGAAAAAACATACTATTCTATGACACTTCAGAAACTGTAGCCTAATGGTACATGGCACTTTCAAGAGGTAAAAAGTCTAGTCTTGATCCATTCCTTCAGAACCCTTTTTTATATGCTGTCGCAAGTGTAAAGCTCAAGGCAAGCGAGAATCTGAAGACATAAATCGCCAACACCATAAGATGACATTAGCAATGTCCCCCTTAAAAAGTGTATTCATTTCTCGATGGTAACACAGAATATAAAGCTGAGATCATATTCAAAAATAATTTACTAAATGAACTTCAACCTTCCTCCACTTATTGTTCTTATTTAAGGGCAAGCACCCTTCATTGATAAGCCCCTCAAACCCATGATCTCAAGTTTTGATTAGAGTGAGAGAGAGAGAGAGAGAGAGAGAGAGAGAGAGAGAGAGAGAGCACAATGACTTTTCACAGGGAAGATGAAACAGATGAGAAACCCATCAACGGACAAGCAGATAATGACTCAAAGACAATGGGCCAATTGGTAGGTGCGGCTGGAGAGGGTAACGTTGGAGAATGGTTGAGTTTAGGAGTCAACAGAGACATACCTGAGGAAGTTGGTGATAGGCCAAAATTTCAAAGCCTATAACTCCGCAAGTGTATGTGCCGTATCAAGTAATAAAGATGAGTAAAGTATCATTCCCACGAGGACTTAGTACCCACTACTCCAGTTAATAATTAATCTTGCACTTTTCGTTTAAGTTGAATAATCAAATTTAATTTAACTAAAAAAAATAAAACCAAAATCAAATAAATAATCTACGCAATAATCAAACGGGCAACCTAGAGGCACTAGTCTCTTATTAATTTCATAAACATTTATTTCATCAATTTAATTACTCTTAATATTAATTTTGTCAATCTCGAGTATTAATAGTTATAAATGCCTTCCGGTCCACTTACAACCCTCTTTTAAGTAAAAGTTGTTATGCCTAACAAATTTACTCTAGAGGCAATTTAATCCGGACACACTCTTCTACAATTATATGGGGCTATTAGGTATATTCCTATCCTAATCGCAAATTAAATTATAATTTAATCCCATATTGCTTAATCTAGAGATTAATTAAAATTCTCTTTGCCAAGGTAAATCCTAATTCTTAAATTCCTATTTAAAGATGGTCAGTCAATAAATAGTCAAAATTAAACAAGATTAAACAACCAAAATTAATACTAATTATAATTAAACGATGAAACTCAGTTTAATCCATTAATAAGTTCATAGTTCTCTAGGTTGCAAAACAAACTAGCCACACATAGCTTTAATCCAGACAACACAGCAAATTAAATTCAGATTCAACACAAGGTTCAAAACCAAACTGAAAATCAAAGGGAAGGGGAATAGGAACATAGTATTGAAATTAAGAACAAAAGTTTCCCTCTAATTCAGTTGATGATGAGCCACGGAAGAGGAAGATGAAGCTATTGATTGTGTTCTCCTTCGCCTCCACAGTCCTCTCGTCCTTCCGTGGAGATGATGAAGAGAAATTGCTGCTCCTCTGCTTCTTCTTCCTCTGCCCAGCCGTCGCCTCTGTTCTGCAATTCCAATTGTTGCCCCTCTTCCTTTAATTCATTTAAGACTTTATTCTCTTTGGGCTCGCGGGGCCCAATTCCAATTGTCACTCAATACCCATTCTCCATTAACTTGAAATCTTCATTCTGAATGTGCGTATGTGACTCTGTGCCAAAGATAAGAAGGAAATATATAATAATAATAACCACTAAATAGTTTTTTCTTTTTAAAAATTCTAATTACTATTATTTATTTCCTAAACTCAAAAACATTTATTTTAAATTGAAACCCCACAAATGATGCACCCATTTGATTTCTCTCAAAAATCTTAAGAAAATCTCTTTAATTTAATATTAATGACTTCCTAAATATATCAAAATATACCTCAAATCTATTAAAATTAGGAAGTCATCAGTTGGCCAAACTCAAAACCCAAATCCTCAGTTAAAACGTCTCAAGAATAAGTTGTTCTCGTGCAATTTCTGTATGAGGAAGTTTCATAGTTCACAAGCCTTAGGGGGTCACCAGAATGCACACAAGAGAGCAAGAGAAGCTGCCAGGAGAGACCAATCTCAAAAGATGATAGTGAAGATGATGATGAAGACTACAATGAGCTTTCCGTACACTTCTCTGGCAGCTAAGTTTCTGGGTCTTCAGGCCCATTCACTTATGCACAAGCCAAGCAGGGACGGTTCAGCTATGGCTACTCCATATGGAGTTGCCAATTCTGGTTTGAAATGTCTTGGTCACCTCTTGTGATAGAACAAGCGATGGGTTTGATTAATTGGCCAGGAAGCTTTCGGCTTAATTTACCAAAGCGACCATCTGAAGGAAATAAGCTTGATTTAGATCTTCGTGTGTGATAAAAATATTGTTTACAATTGGTTAAAGTTAATGCTTTCTTCATTATTATCCTCTGTTTTATGTTACATACGGTCATGGTATTATTTAGTATAGTCACTGGACTTTAATCTCTCCCTGTTTTCTTAACCTTTTTAATCTTATTCTTTCCCTGGATTTCTGGAACAGAAAACAGAATCTAGGATTGGTGACATGGCTGATAACTTATTCATGCTACGCTTGGATCCTCATTCTGCCATTCAAACCCCCCCCCCCCCAAAAAAAAACACACACACACACACACAAAACAATAACAACAACCAAGAAAACAAAAAATAAAAACAAACTTTTTGGACAACACTTCGGTTCCACCTTCTCTCTCTCTCATTCAGTTCCAACTAATCCCAATTCACGAGTTATGTCCACGGTCATAAGGGAGGAGCTCACAACACTTTTTTTTTATTTCTACAACTCGAACCGAAGATATGATTAAAGGAGAGCAAGTCTTTTATCACTTGCTTTTGATAGATATTGGTTCAGGTTTTATCTTTGGATCAAGGGTTAGATACTCTTCTGATTTGGACTTCAAAGTTATTTTGAGGCTTTATATGTGTTACCATAATCTATAACCCATATTTTATCTCTCTCAATTTCAGAGTTTCTTTAAGTATATAGGTAAGAGTTGGATTGTGCATGGTGAGGGTTTCGTGACCAACACTAAAACCCCTTTAAAAAAACTATTATGTACGAGGGGATTAGTTATAATTGCTACCAACGATGGATACTTTGGATAAAAAAAAAAAAAAAACTATTTATCAATCAATGGAGGATGAATTCAATGAAAGAAACTCATCTTTCACAACGTAACAATGTTTAAATCTTTATTGGGAGTGGTACTCATTCACATTTAGTGCCCCAAAGATGATACCATGATTAAAAAGGCTATTAGGCATTGTAGCAACGCTACTATTTGACTAAAATCATTAATTCTAATGCTTCGCCTAATTATTTTCAATCCCATGGACCCCTGAATTCAGGGGGGAGACAGAGTGTGCGTGTTAATCCTTTGCCAAGAATCCTTCATACCCAAGCGTCATCACCATGATATATAGGACTGATCTCCATTCCTAATTACAAGTCTCAGCTTTTCTAAACACACGAATTAAGAAAACACCAAAATCTGATGTATAATTCTCTCTCTCTCTCTCTCATTTCTGTCCTCAATTAGGTGTCTGGCGGATAACCTCTCCATTTAACATTGTCGCCATTTCCTCTCCATTGAAGATTAAACTCATCGTTTTGCTAATAAAATAAAATCTGGACCATTGTTTTTTTTCCCGTTCAAGCTGAGCCGTTGGCCTTGGATCAGTTTCTCCCCCGTCTCTCGTGTGCGCCACTGAAACCAATGTTTTTGGTCACCACCGTCACTTGGTCGCCACCGCCACCAGTTCGGTGCGCCTCCTGCATTCATTCCACGTCTCTCATCTTCTCCCTCAGTTGTCTCATCTCTCATCTCTCTCTACCCCCCTCTGTTCCAACTCTTCTCCAAATTCTCATAATAAAAAACTTTCAATCGGGATCAATATGAAAGAAAGAAAATGAGAACCTTGCTCTGGAAATGTGAAGGAGAAGTTTTTTTTTTTTTTTTTTTTTGCCAAAGAGAACTATGTTTTCTTAGCATATACAGCAGTACTTGAAATGCTACGTGGCAAGTCACGTTTATCTTTATCAACCCAGAAAACGACTCTCTCAGATTTTAGATTTTATTTTATTCGCAAAACGGTAAGTTTAATCTCAGTGGAGAGGTTATCTGTCGGCTAAGGGTCACTATATTTTTAACTTCAATTGACTTCAAAATTAAATGTCATTATTCATGAGGGTTATTTAAGGGAAAAATATTTTAATAACGCTTAGGACTCTGTACTGAGACTCATAATTAGGAATACAACAAATGTAAAAACTTAAACTTATAACCAGGGATGAAGGAAATGAAAAAATGACCAATGTCTAATATTTCCTTAACTTGAAGTTTTGTAATTATTTTTGTGATTGTGTTCGTAATTATTCTTTAATTATTGATAGAGCATGATAACGCTTTACCATTCATAGCCGACCCTCTTAATGATCAAAACTTCTTTTCTTTTTTTTTTTTTTTATGAAAATATGGGGCCTTAGCCCAATCTTATTCCTGTATCGTAATCAATCTTGGGCAAACAGTGCCCATAGTATCTCTGGACAATAAGCTAGATACAAACAAGGGGGAACTATCCCAACTAAGACTCTCTTCCTCCTGTACAAAACTATACTTTGCTAGTGAATCAGCAACATAGTTTCCTTCCCTAAACAAAACTATACTTTGCTAGTGCATCAGCAACATAGTTTCCTTCCCTAAACACATGCACAAATTTTACATCAGAGAAGCTATTTACAAGATTCCTAATCCTTATCAGCACCATCATTCCATCTTCTTCTACTACCTGCAAGTCATTTAACAATTTAACAACTGACAGTGAATCAGATTCCACAATTAGCCTGCAACATTTATACTTTAATGCAAGCTCAATTCCAGACATTACTGCCCATATCTCAGCCTTCATAGCTGAACATACTCCCAGTTTCCGTGCAAAACCACCAACCCAAATGCCATTCGAATCCCTTATTACTCCTCCACATCCTCCTTCCTTCTTCCTTCCTCTTGAGGCACCATCTACATTCTTATTAATATATTTGTATATAAAATATCCTTAAAGATAAATATAAAGAAGAGAAAATCATACCATTTGTATTTTTCTATTATCTAAATCAATGAATGTAGAGAAAAAAAATATAAATTTAAATACTTTAAAGTTATTTAATTATCTTCCTTAATCTTTTAAAAAAGTCAACTTTATGTCATATTTAGGACCGGGAGAATAAACTGATTTAACTTTAGAGCAATTAAATTAATTAATTTGACTAATAAACTAATATATAATATAAAGATCACAACATATGATATGATTAAGAAATCTATTTAGCTTCCTTAATCTCTTTAAAAAAAAAAAACTAACTCCTTATAGGAGGGAGTACCTTTTGTTACCTATGTATATATAAGACTTGACAACCTAAAATCTCACAATTGGTCAAACTAAAACATTTGTACATAATGGCAGAATTTGAAATAAGTATTTAGAGGTTTAAATATCTACTCATTAACTAGTTTAAAAAAAAATGGGGGGCGAAATGTACAATAAAAGTATTTTAGCAAGTCTAATTTATAAGATAACATACATTTTTACATTTTATTAAATTTTTTTAAAAAAATTCTGAACATTGTTTTTTTTGCCCCCATTGTCTACTAAGGTCAGCCCATATTTGTACAAGTAACGATTTTTTCTCAGTCTGAACAAGTTAAGCCAAACAACTAACAAACTCACCAGCACGATTCAATTTTCCCCATACCTTGAGTTCTCTGAACTCTCGATTTCTTGTGAATGAAGGAGTTTGATAAGATTGTAAGGGTTTATTTTTGTCATAAATATAATACTCTCTCCTCTCCACAATTATAAGTCACTTCTATTAAGAATATCTTAGTCCACAATATAACTTTGAAAATAATTAATGTTTATTTATCAATTTTGTCCATGTAGTTAATGGTTAAATGTAATTTTTTGTATGTTTTCTCTTCTTTAAAACCTAATTTAAAACCTAATTTAATATGGATAAAGTTAGGGGGGAAAATCAATTTAAAGCACATTTAATGAATTAACTATCTATTTCTTAATTTCGACAAATTAGTTGAAGCACCTTATATTATATTATAGAATGGGAGGAAGTCTATTATTTTACTTTATTTTCTAAATTTATAATTTTTTTCACAAAGTATCCATTGATTGCATGCACGCGCACGCGCGCGCTCACACATATATATATTTAGACACCAAACACACCCTTGCGGACAGGAATCGGGATAGCCATACGATTTCTCGTCCGTTGCTTAATTCATATTACGTGCAGTACAGGTATGCCAATGGAATAGAATGAATGTGTGTGTGTGTGTGTGTGTGTGTGTGTGTGTGTGTGTTACGTGCAGTACAGGCATGCCAATGGAATAGTGTAACATCCCACTTTAAAAATAGTAAAAATGATGGGAAATTTTTTTTTTTTTTTAAACACGGTGATCAGAGTAAAGCATTTTTCATAAGCAGAGTAACTGAATTCAAAATACATAACCATAGTGTAATTTCATTATACAGTCATCCCAAAAGAAGATAGTTTCTAACAGTATATACAAATATAAACTGATAAACTTCTTCAGCCCTTCCATACCGTCCACCAGCCTCTACCGTCACCCTCTCGGTACTCCCGACCCTGAAGCTACAGCTGAGATCCAATTACCAATTGGATCTCAGGTAACGGTTAACCTTATGCTCAAATAAAACAGTATATTGATAACAGCGTTAACATAATCACATACAGCAGAATATCACTACATAAGCACACAGCAGATGTATGATCAAATAATGGCAGAACATAAGCACAAAGTAATATGTAAAGCCCCACATAAAGGTTGCACATATCCAGTGCCACGAAGGCCTATCGTGTCCTCAGCGCTAGGCAAACCCAAACGGCATTATCATGACTATAATCCGTAGTAAGCTGTAAGATAACTGACAACCCTAAACAGAATTTCAGTATCTAGCATGTCTATCACATATATGTATATAAGCAGCATAAGTGTTAAGGTTACAATACGCGTCCGTACCTCCATTGACGACTTTTAACACTTCTGTCAAATTCACGGTACGTTTGACAGCGGCTCGACAGGGGTGGCAGCTGAAACAGCGGTTTGTGATTCTGGGTATCCTATAAGGATAACATCACCAGTATGAATATCTAAGACCATAACAGGCATTTTTAGGTACAAATTATCATTTTACCCTTAGTTAGCCTTTTCGGCGGAACAGACTTTTTACTTCCAAATTTTTTTGCTATAATTTTTTCTATAATATTTTTCTAAGATAATTATCATATTTATTCTAAAAACATGATATCTAAATTATCTTAAAAAATTAAGACTATCCTAACACTTTTACTATAACTACTGAAAGAACTACCGAACTAAAGACTAGGAACCGAAGACTTACTCAGAGCTTTGCTGCGAAATTCCCCGGACTCCTCCTTCTTCCTTCTCTCTCAAATTTTCAGCCTTCTCAAGAGGAAATGGTGTGAAGAATGGTGAAATGTGAAGGGGTATTTATAGGTGAACTCGATGGCATTTTCGTAATTTCGTTGAACTTTGTCTGGTCGAATTCTGACCGTCGGATTGCACTTTTCTGAGGTATCTTCATCTTAGCCTTACACCTCTCTCTGCTGACGTCATCCTGAGTCATCAAAATGATGTCATGCTTGCTTCATCTCTTGCTTTATCTGATAAATTCCCGGTTCACGTAATTCCGTAAAATCTCAAAATTCCAAGAATGACATGCTGAAGCTTTTTACTTCCTCTTTCAAATGTCATATTTTAACTGGATTTCTGATCCTGTTAGGGACATTCCATTATTAGCTGAAAATCCTCGGTTTTCGTGTCCAATTCCAGAAACAATTTTGGCCGGTATTAGCTTCTGGATAAAAATCCATTGACCAATAATATGCTCTGGTTTTTTCCTACTTATGCCCGTATTGCCACAATGGTCTGACTTTCTAAGAGCTCCTGTTTTGATTATCTGCTTAATTTCTTCAAAATATCCTCCTATCCAGATCTCCAAATTGCTCTATCGGTTACAGAAATGAATTCGGAGACCGGCTATCTCGGGATAAAATTTCACTCTTCCGTAATATGCTCTGACTCCAATAACCTAGTTCACTGTTTTCTATATAGAATTTTATTTCTATCCGTTCTCGTTTTTCCTGTCCATTTCTCTTTATTATTTTAATATTATCTTATTTTACACATGTCTTATATAATATTATTATTATATCAAAAAATCTACTCCATCCTTATCCCTCCCCAAAATTTTCGGCCAGCCCCTTATTATTATTATTTTTTATTTTCCAACCAAAAATATATTACATTTATCTTATATTCATTTCTCACAAAATTTCCCTATTGGTCCATAATGAATTTAGGCTTATAAAATTCCCTAAAATTACTTAATAAATCCCTTAATACTTTCTAATAATTTTCTTAATTAAAACTCATCATTTCCTCATAAATATTTTATTGACATCAATAATCTAAGTTTTATGCAATTTATTAATAATTTTAGATTCTATTTTGATTTCTAGAATACCTTTTAAATTTTCCTTCTTTTATTTTCATAGGAAATATTTTATTAAATTGTCTAAATTATGGATAATATGTTTTCTAAATTTTTCATAATTATTCCATGTCTTTTTGAATTTTCCATAATTTTCTTGGAATATTTTATGGCTTTAAATGTTATTTTTGACAATAAATTTCCTTTAATTTTTCATAATTCATTTCTTTGAACAAAATTAATATTATAACATGTTGAGACATAAATTTCCATAAATAGACATTTTTATTATTATAACATATTTTCTAGATAATAATTATCCGGGTATTACAAATAGAATATATATAATTACTTTTTCAAAGACTTCCACAACTTGTACACTTAATCAGCACAAAATATTAATGGTTCCAGAAGCCCCCACATTGTCAGAATTCAATATGCCAAACCCCAAGTTGGTGAGAAGCAAAAGTGGCCGGATACCAACCTAGTCTAGAAAATATTGATCGATATAATATATTCTGTTGCTTTAATTGATTACTCGTGAACATAGTATTGATCCATATCACATGAATCATCGTGGAATATACTCTAACGAAGATTTGCTTTCCCCCGCGGTCAAACAGTTGAATTAATTAGTTTATTAAGTTAATCAGAGTTATCCTAAGATATTTGTTTAAACTAATTAAAGATTTCTTCTCATAGACAATCTTGCTGGCCTCGTAAAATAATAAATTATTCGGCACAATAATACTGAATTAATTAATGATTAATATCTATTGTTGGGACTGATTCTCTAAAGGGAACTAAGAAGATATGAAAAAGAGAGTTGTGTATTGTGTCTAAAGGCCATGGTAGTGCTTTTTTTAAGACGTAATTCATCAAACTCTCCTTGTGAAGAGCACACAAATGTAAAATCAAATTATCGTTTTCTAAAGACTATTGTTGTCTTGGCTTAATCATTAAAAGTGTAATTCACATTTAAAGCTCTTCATTATCTTGAAGAAAATTCAAGAGTCAACCCAACTTATATATATCTCTTATAATTAAGTAGAAATGGGTGAAGCAATTAAGTTTGAAGAGTGTTGTTTACACCTTTGAAAATATTGTACACAACTTTTTTCTTGTACTCTTCAATGAACCAATCCCACCAATAATATTGATACACCATATATTCCTTCAATATTTAATATATGACATATTTATCTAATTTAATTAAATTAAAAAAGCTAATTAATATGTCATGTATTTTCTAAAACACTATATTCATACGTTTTTTTAATTATGTTGTCCTCTTTCCTCCTTGATTATTGTTGAGAGAGCATTTATAAAAATAAATTAGGAAAAGATTGATAAATATAAAAATTTTGTCTTATATTTAGGATCAAAATTAACTTCACAAATATTTCTTATTTTAAGAACAAGAGGGGTATATAATAATATAACATGGATATAGAATTTTCCAATTTTCATCATCGTACATATGCAAATTAAAAAATGAGACTGATAAAAATTTGTATGAACCGTGATAATGCTTAAGACATCTGACCAAAGCGATGAAAAGCCAAGTCCTGTGACTACCAGACAAAAGTCATTGATGCAATAATCACTTACAGTATCATTTCTGTTATGAGTTCTTCTCTCGGAGATAAAGCTAAATGATAAGTACATGCCCCACCATCCACTATATATGCTTTGGTCGATCGATCACCCGTGACATATCTTGTCCTTGACTCTGTATGACACCAACGTTTAATTTTTTAGCACCAACGATTCATAAATCACAACACTAGCTAGGCTTTGTATACAAAGGCAGATCCAGCTACAAGATTAGGGGGCAAGTGCCCACCCTTGAGTTAGGGTTTTTTTTTTTAAAAAAAATAATACATGCTTGAAATAATGATTGCCCATCCTTATACGAAGTGTCCACCCTTAATACATCAAGACTGCACTTTGTAATCTGATGGAGAAGAATGGTTGAATGATTGTTTAGTGTTTTATATTCAAAAAGATGTATTTGATTGCATTGATAATAAGACTTATGATGGAATTCAAAAAAATAAGATCTAGAAGAATGACATTGTAATTATTTTTATTGTAATATACTTTTGATATTCAAAAATATATGTATTTGAACTTATTGAGTGTCCACTCTTTATTGTAATTTATGTAGCTGCATTTCTAACAGCACTTAGCCTTGTTTTTCTAAATGACAGGTTTATAAAATAACTGTCTCTCTTATTACATTATTAGTATTCACTTGATTTTATAAATACTTTTTTGAAATTCTTTTCTTGTTTTATTTATATTCTTTTATTTTTTTAATGTATTTAAAACTTTCTTTAAAAAAAAAATCGGAGGCACCCAAATCCCGCCACTAATGCCCACCATTCATATGAATTTTCTAGATCCGCCCCTTGTTTGTATATATCTAAACTTGAGACTTGCAAATTAAGGATTGTTGAATTTTGCAAAACATAAAGATGAAGCATTGAATTCAAATTGACCCGCACCTAACCATGTTCCTGCACTTAAGAATTAAACCCTGAAGTTTCTCTCTCTCTCAGCGTTTCTGCTATCTTTTCTGAATGAACAGCTCAGCTCCATCACGCTGGGAATCACAATTATACTCTTTCCAAAAATCCAAATACTGTGCCCTTAAAGCCCTATAGAACTTGGTGGGTACTGAGTAGGGCTTTCTTTATTCTTTCTTTTTTGTTTTTTATCCATATATGCATGCATGTGACCGTGAGACTTTCTTTTCATTTCCCACGTACTGGCCCTATATGACGTCGCCCTTCCATGCAGTCTCACTCAAGACAACCGCTGTTCTTCCACTTTTATCAGCTGACCTGCTCATAAGGTTCCCTTCCTAAATTACCAGGCTAAGCTACAAATGAACCGTAAATTATATAAAAGGGTTGATGTGTAAACTTACCCTCGAAGCTTTTATTAAAAAGTAATGTTGTCCTGAATATTTGTTTACGTTCAATGTTATATATGTGTTAATGTTATATATGTGTTAAAATAAAGTAATGTTATTTTTTGCCATTAAAAAGTTATTGATTAAAATCAAATTTTTAATAGTGAACATTAGTTTTTTAATGGTATGAAGTAAAATTACTACGTTTTAAAACTTTCAAAATGATATTAAACCTGAAAAAACTTCTAATATCGCTTCTCAGAGAATACTTTCAGAACAAATTTGTACCTTAACCCTATATATAATTTCCCTCACATTGGCTTGGACTTGGAAGTGTGAAAGTTTTGAAAAATCTCTAGCATGTTTGACAAAAGGAATGAACCAGAGAAAGATTAGTGGTTGAAGTTCAGTTCAATTTGGAGAACAGCAGTTAATCAAGCCGAGTTAATTTCCAACACGGACGGTAACTGTGTAATACTATCGCTCACACATATGTGTGTGTGTGTGTGTGTGTCCGATCAATATTAGCCAACTCTCATGTCTCATGTATACAAAGTTATTCAAAAACTATACATAGTTCAACATTTTCCCCTCATATATGATATATGCCAGATATAATAACAAAGGATGTTGGCTGGTAACACACACACACACACACATAAATTATATCTGTGTGTGTGTGTATCATATGGTTCATAAGCTGCAAGAATATATTCTCTCCAGTTCCTAGTATATAAAAAGATCTCTCGTTAATTTCAGCGCGTCATTAATTAACAGGGGAAAACATTTATGAATTGCAAGAGGTCGGGCTGTCGATGATATCCAATAATTTTATTTCTATATATATATATATATATATATAAGCCTAATCATTGTGCTACCTTGAGATTATAATTTGATTTTCAAAATATTGGCCACTGTTTCAACAATAACATGTTCCGAATATCTTTCCTCTGTTCTGAACTCCTTATTTGAACATTTCAGTGCCTTGGCTTTCGTAAATTATCAGTATCTTAGTTAAAAGGAGATCAGATAATAATTTGGAGGAGTTCTTGGTCTTATAGTTAATTATAAAAGGCCAAGATGGGTGAAATCTATATGTCTATGCATCTGTATACAATAGAAAATCTATAAAAAATTTCACTACGTACTTAATTATGCAGTACATCTTGCTTAACTACCAAAGTATATAGGCTCGCAGTTTAGTTCAAAACTTCAAATCAAAACATATGTTTTTAGTCCATTTTTCTTGTCCTGAGACTCTCTGACCTGAAGATCTTTTGACCAGACCTTGAAGGGTTAAGGTCTTACATATTCTTTCAAAGTTTGTCTGCCAATCATCTGATCTCGATCTGTCAATTTGTTTTTGCAACATTTATTGATCAATCATATCAGAATTATTATCCTACGCATCAGACCAACAGAATAATAATAGCACTTCTTGTCAATGCATTCCACATACTAATATTATTGACGAAGCTATAGAGTAACTCCCCCCTTTTTTATTCTTTTTTGGCTTGCTTTTATTCGGACTTTATTACAGTTTAGAATAATTGAGGTATTGTTGTATAACTTTAACGTTTACATCTGAATTCAGTGTATGTGCCTTTCGTTACGTTCGTTCAATTCGATGTTCTTCAAATCCTGACATTGATGGCGCTGTTTGTGTCTAGGTCTACACTCTGCGGAATATTATAGTAGTACCTTGTAATTAGTATCATCATTCATCGGAAACGAATCTTTCTCAACCACAAACGAACAACTGAGCAATGGTTTTCTAAATTTCACAAGTAGTTTCATTAAAAGCTTAACTTAGTCTGAGAATAATCCATTCACAACTGAACTATTCAATGTGGGATTTATACCTAGCTAGCTCATACCACCAAGTCACCATCTTCATTAACTTCGTTCATGCTATTATACTATTACAAAACCGGGGGGGGGGGGGGGGAAGAAAATTTCGATAAATATCAATGACCTTTGGGCTTTAATTAAGTAAATTAAATGTCCCTACCCTTTTCAGTTCCACGAAGCTGTATGCCATATTCACGTTCAAGAATTAAAATCAGATTTTGCTTCTTGCGATTCCATTAGGTAACACTCCAATAGCTAGCTGTATGTACGTCCTATAGCCCAAAATGGACCAACAATAGCTGTTGATAACAGAAAAGTGAGTTTGTTCTCATATATATATTGAGAGAAATTCACAAGCCATCATAGATGAAAATGTTTTGGACCATAGTGCTTTAAGTTAATGAGAATCTCTCCATTGACAATATTGACAACCAGCAGATATATGAATCAGAATTGAAAGGAAAAGGCATAGCCGTATAAGGAGTTCGTTGCGTTTGATCAATTAGTCTTCAATTTTCATTATCAATCACCTTCTGATACATGAATCAGAACTTGTCTTACGTATACTCGTTGGTTTAGCCGAATCACATGATGAGGACAAGCTAAAATAAATATATCATCTTGATAAGAGATTCGCATATAATTACGCTCTATTAAGTATATATTCATCAAATATATCATCATACATGATAAAATTTTTACCCCTATTATTAGTTGTTCTTTCCAAATTACTAGTACTATATATATATACACTCATGAATTATCTCTTTCCCCACCTCATATTAACTTGAGCTTCAAAGTCCTAAACGGAAGACCTGGTTTCTTCTTCGGTTCGTTACGTTCCCCCACCAAATTACAAGACACGATAATAAAGACTTGCGATTCCCCAAAACCAAAATACTATATATATATATATGACCGATCTTAATTATATTCTTATTTATCAGTTCCAAAAGATCGGTGAACAATGACGTTTTAGGATGAACACTGAAAATAAATGTTTATATACTTGACGGCAAGCAATTAATTTGATTGGTTTTTATTCAGTTGCTTGTTCCCCAGAATAACATTGGATTCTTTCAAGATCATTGGAAACACTGGTTTTCCCTCGTTCTGTTATTGCCTCATTCGCAGTAAGTGGTATGCTACAATTTCGTGATTTTTTTAATTATACAATAGATTAGAATTATATTTGATTTTTTTTTGGTGCACTGGTTCTTCGTGTCTCTAGCTAGCTGATGTGTAGGCAATTTTTTATCGGAAGGGTAGGTGAATGGTTTAATTCTTGGGAAAATCCTCCCCAGGGCCCAATTAAGCAAAAAAATCTTAAAAAAAGCCCCAACAACTTTCACATGTCAAAAAAGGCCCTAAGGCCTTTTTAGGTATTATTTCAGAAATCGTTAACAACAATATCAGTATTCATTAACAATAATTCCGTTAACAACAAAATCAGTATCCGTTAACAACAATATTAATACCCGTTAACAACTACATTTTTTTGAAATAATACTAGAAAAGACCCTAGGGTCTTTTTTGACATGTGAAAGTTGTTGGAGCCTTTTTTGATATTTTTTTACTTAATTGGGCCCTGGGGAGAATTTTCCCTTAATTCTTTTTACGTCATGAGTAACAGTTGCTTTATAGTGGGCTTTTTTCCTAAAGTGTCCCTTTTTAGGAAACTATTTACCAAAATGCCCTCACTTTCAAACTATTTCTCATTATACCCCTCCCTGGAAACATATTCCCTGTTTACCCCCATTTAGTCGACTAAATAGGGGTTTTTTTTTTTTTTTTTGAAAACTGTCGACATTTAATCGACTAAATCTAGGATTTAGTCGACTAAATGTCGTAGAGGTGAAATTTTTTTCAATAACCCCGACATTTAGTCGACTAAATCCCAGGATTTAGTCGACTAAATCCCAGGATTTAGTCGACTAAATGTCGATAGTGGGTTTTTTTTCCAATAATAATGGATAATAATGACTATTTAAGAATAAATTAATTCAAGTCTTATTATTTAGGAATAAGTTGGATCATATCATTATCTTCTTGATTTCATGATTATCATTATTTTTACTTCTATTATTATCCATTATCCATTATCATTATTATATGATAATAATATAACATATACATATATTCCCTACCTGTTAGTTGGTTAGATCCTATTATTTAGGGATACCTTAGATCAAATCCTATAATCTCTAATATATTTTATTCATCTCATTATTGCTTTCCTAATATTGTTATTATTATTATTATTCTTTCATAATTAATCTACTATCCACTATTTTTATCCATTATTGTAAAAATATGTATTCATCAATAACTTTGCAAAAACGCACGCATGGCTCTCTGACTTTTTTTTTCGTTTCAGTTTACACACACTCACAGAAAAATAATCATGTAGAGAAGAAGAAGAAAACGACGAGGATCTGGAAAGAAAAGAATAACATAGTTATAGATGATCATAATAATCATTGTGAGTGCGTGTAAAATGAAAAAAAAAACCAGAGAGCCATGCGTGTGTTTTTGCAAAGTTATTGATGAATACATATTTTTACAATAATAAATAAAAATAGTGGATAGTAGATTAATTATAAAAGAATAATAATAATAATAACAATATTAGGAAAGCAATAATGAGATGAATAAAACATATTAGAGATTATAGGATTTGATCTAAGGTATCCCTAAATAATAGGATCTAACCAACTAACAGGTAGAGAATATATGTATATGTTATATTATTATCATATAATAATGATAATAATAATGGATAATGGATAATAATAGAAGTAAAAATAATGATAATCATGAAATCAAGAAGATAATGATATGATCCAACTTATTCCTAAATAATAGGACTTGAATTAATTTGTTCCTAAATAGTCATTATTATCCATTATTATTAAAGAAAAGCCCACTGTCAACATTTAGTCGACTAAATCCTGGATTTAGTCGACTAAATGTCGACAGTTTTCAAAAAAAAATTAAACCCCCATTTAGTCAACTAAAACCCTTATTTAGTCGACTAAATGAGGTAGACAGGGAATATGTTTCTAGGGAGGGATATAATGGGAAATAGTTTAAAAGTGGGAGTATTTTGATAAATAGTTTCTTAAAAAAGAATACTTTAGAAAAAAAAAAAATCACTATAAAGCAACTGTCACTCATGACGTAAAAAGAATTAAACCATTCACCCACCCTTCCGATAAAATATTGCCTACACATCAGCTAGCTAGAGACACGAAGAACCAGTGCACCAAAAAGAAATCAAATATAATTCTAACTAAATCAAATTAAAATCCCCCCAGTCATATCCTTATTTTATGTCATCTCCACGTGATAGCTGCGCCGCGATGTATTTATATAATATGATCAAGACCTTTTTTTTTTTTTTTGTATAACCAAGTTATCCCCACTCTCGGTAGTTATGAAACTAATCCTCTTACCCGGGTCAGCGCACAAAGCAGTAAAGAGCTGGCTACAGGATGCTTTCCATTCACAAACGTTGGGGAATATGATCAACACCTTAATCGTCCATTCTTTAATATAAGATATATTTATTTAATTTGATTAAATTCAAAAATTTTATTTAAATTAGTTAATGCAACATATATTTTCAAAAATATCATAACTATCTTTTTTAATTTTTTCATTTCCCCTCTTTCTTGATTATTGTTGAGAAGACATCAACAGTGATAAATTACTAAAAAATCGACAAATACAAAAAATATGTTATATATATTTAAGATAAAGATCAACTCCTCACCTATAAATAAAAGATATAATTGATTTTTTTTCAAGAAATTAAGAAAATTAAATAAATTATTTAATTATATCATATATTTTATTTGATAATGTTAAGAATTTAGGCTAGCCCGATACAGGTTACGGGCTAGTTGGGTCGGGCTAAAGCAACCGACCTTTGTTGGGCTACACTTTTTACTGCCCAAACCCGATTAGTAGGGCTGGCGGGCAACCCGACTATTACATGCCTTTTTGCATAATACCCTGCATTATTCTTTTTTCTTTTTCTTTTTTTTTCCCAAAAGCTCCGAATTCATTCATCAAGGCATCAAACGTCAACTTACAGCTAAGAAGGAAGCCAAATGCAAAAGCAAACTGAGGGGGAAAAAAAAACCAACAAGCAATCAAACAGTCTTGGTATGACGCTGAAGGTGTGAAATCCACAACATATGATTTCCCACGCCCATTACATTTAGCCTTTTCTTTGCCATCAACTATATATATGCCAAATTTGGTAAAATATCTCCAAACATCATAAGTTGTACATCTAACCTTTTTAGTTGGAGCAGGAGCATCTTTATAAAACTACGTGATAAATGACAGTAACTTGGGCCTTTGCTGCCTAACCGGAACTTGCTCTTCTGGGTTGAGCCGGCCGGTGCCTATCGTTTTCGCACTGAAAGAGCAAAAGGCCGCGTGGTTCATCTTGAAGAGCAGTCTTAAACAATTTACGTGCTGATCCGGCGTAGACACTGGGCCCCACTCTGTCGGCCCACTGTGCCCATCCTTACGTGTTTTGTGGCCCACATGTCTCCCGTTCAAGCTGCAATAAAAAATGACCTAATCTTTTGTCAATCCTCCGGCCTGCCAACGTGGCACTTCGTGACATGTTATGACATGGCACAATGGTTTCAGCCTGTCAAAGTCCAACACCGCTATAAAAAGCCCTCCTCTCGCCCCTTTCATTTCACCCATACCATCCACCACTAACCTAATAGTCACCCAGCTTGCAACCTCACTTCTCTTTCTTTGCGCTCTCGTTTTTGCTTACCATCTCATCAACATGGCCATTGACTGTGGCTTGCCTTCCCCTCTTGGACCTGTAGCCTATGAGAAGGACGCTAAGGCCTTGCAGTTCATCCAAGAGATGACCCAAAACACTGACTCGGTCCAAGAGCGGGTTTTGAGCGAGATTCTGAGCCGAAACGCCGACACGGAGTATCTCCGGCGGTTTCACCTCAACGGAGCCACCGACCGCGACGCCTTCAAGTCCAAGGTTCCTGTCGTTACGTACGAGGATTTGCAGCCTGATATCCAACGCGTTGCTAACGGCGATCGCTCCTCCATCTTTTCCTCTCACCCAATCTCCGAGTTCCTCACTAGGTTACTAGTCGTCATTTGATTTTTTCTTTATTAACGTATTTTATAGTAGTGTTTCTTTATTTTTCCTTAAATCCGTACTTTGAATAAACCGCAGTTCTGGAACGTCAGCTGGTGAGAGAAAATTAATGCCGACCATCAGTGAAGAGATGGACCGTCGCCAGTTACTGTACAGTCTTCTGATGCCTGTGATGAACCTGTGCGTTTCTCTGACTTCTTTTGTTTTTATTGCATTTTATTCCTTTAATGTTGGAGTATGCAACTAATGTTTTTTAATGTTACTACGACCATGAAGGTACATGCCGGGGTTGGACAAAGGGAGGGGACTGTACTTTCTGTTTATCAAGGCAGAGACGAAGACTCCAGGAGGACTAGTGGCTCGTCCCGTGCTCACAAGCTACTACAAAAGCCAACAGTTCAAGAACAGACCCTATGACCCATACAATGTGTACACTAGCCCAAACGAAGCCATACTTTGCCCCGATTCCTTCCAAAGCATGTACACCCAAATGTTATGTGGCCTCATCATGCGCCACGAAGTTCTCAGAGTTGGAGCCGTTTTTGCCTCTGGCCTTCTTAGAGCCATCCGATTCCTTCAGCTAAACTGGCAACAACTAGCCCTTTACATCTCCACAGGGACCCTCAACCCCAAAATCACTGACCCTTCTCTCAAGGATTGCATGGCCAATATCCTGAGACCCGATCCGGAACTCGCGGATTTCATAACAAAAGAATGCTCCGGTGAAAACTGGGAGGGAATTATCACAAGAATGTGGCCTAACACGAAGTACCTTGACGTCATAGTCACAGGTGCTATGGCTCAGTATATTCCCACACTGGATTATTACAGTGGTGGCTTGCCTAAGGCTTGTACCATGTACGCTTCCTCTGAGTGTTACTTTGGGCTTAACCTAAACCCTATTTGCAAGCCTTCTGACGTGTCCTACACCATCATGCCAAACATGGGTTACTTCGAGTTCTTGCCACATGACGACTCCTCCTCGTCGTCGTCGACGACTCTCTCACGAGACTCGCCGCCGCCTCGACTTGTGGACCTAGCTGACCTCGAAGTTTGGAAATACTACGAGCTCGTTATCACCACCTACTCAGGCCTATGCCGTTACCGTGTGGGCGATATCCTCCAAGTCACGGGGTTTCACAACAAAGCCCCACAGTTCCGGTTCGTGAGGAGGAAAAACGTGCTCTTGAGCATTGACTCCGACAAAACCGACGAGGCCGAGTTACAAAAGTCCATCGAAAACGCCTCGGTGTTACTGAAAGAATTTAACACTAGCGTGGTGGAGTATACGAGCTTTGCTGACACAAAGAGTATTCCGGGACATTATGTTATTTACTGGGAATTGCTCGTGAAGGACCCCTCTAAGCCGCCAACCGATGAAGTCCTGAACCGGTGTTGCCTAGCCATGGAAGAGAGCCTTAACTCGGTTTATAGACAGGGCCGGGTGGCGGACCACTCTATTGGACCGTTGGAGATTCGAGTGGTGAAGAATGGTACCTTTGAGGAACTCATGGATTACGCTATCTCAAGGGGTGCCTCTATCAACCAGTACAAAGTACCTAGGTGTGTTAGTTTCACGCCCATAATGGAACTACTTAACTCTAGGGTGGTCTCTGTTCATTTTAGCCCAGCTACTCCCCACTGGACTCCAGAACGACGTCGCTGAATGGGAAACGAGGAAAAAATATCAAAGCAACGAATTACCAGGGCTGATTATATTGGGCATCTTTTGAAAGTGTACCTACCCTCTTCTATATGTTAATTCGTTACTAGCAGTCCTGGTTATAATTTGATGTCATGTATCTTTTCCAAAGTGAAACTCCCCTAGCTTTCTCTCTCACTCTTTCTTCTTTTGTATTGGCTTTATTGAAATAGTTCTACTTGTGCTTTTGTATCTGCGAAAATAAGTTGAAAAATGGGTGCACGATGGGATGTCCAAATAGTATAGTGCTTGTTGTTTATTCCATTGTATGAAAACCATTTTAATTAATCACTTTCCGTCTTCAAGTTTAGAAAAGATGTTGAAAGCATCAGATGAGGGAAGCCAATCACGTGTGTTGTGTCTCTGGATTTTGAAATTTTTGGTGGGGGAGCAAACATTATTTGAGGCGGCATCCAAAATTCTAGTCTCATCTACTGTTTCATTCTATAGGCTCTATGTGGCTGTACTGATGTGCACGTGCTAGATATTCTGTCTGGGAAACTAGGTTTACCGTTCGTAGGAAAGTAGACTACGAATCCGCAAAGTAAGAAGAAGCATGGGGTTTTTTAAAAAACAAAGTATTATGTTGTTCGATGCCTTATTACATTTTTGGAAACATGTTGCAAGACTTTTGTATCCAACTGATGCGGATGGCTTAGTGGTTGGCTACGTGGGGGAGCTTGGTTTTCACTGACTCTGACAGCCTTATTAATTATCCATATATTAACTTTCAACTAAACAGTAATATTCAATTACTGTCGATGAAGTTTGGTTTGGTACCACTTTCCAACTACCGTATTTGACCCACTGTTTCCTGTTTGACTACTCGAGAAATAACACGTAGACGATGAGGTGTATCGGAGTAAAAAGTGGCAGGATTTTGTTGCAAAAGGGGAATATTATTATTATATTATTTATTCTCTACGATATTTTCCGTGTTCATTAGGTCAATCACCACTGAAATTTAAACCAAAGAGAATTAGGAATTCGGTGAAACTGTATCCTTGTCCATGCTATATATATATTGAAAGATGCATTCTTGTCTTAGCTAGATAAATTTCGACCAATAACTGCAGTGGGTCAAAAAAGACCTAGCCACTTGCCTCCCTGGGTCGTACCGATACTTCACTGATATCAACGCCAAAAAAAGAAAAAGAAAAAAGAGGTTCTGAGTGTTCACCGTTCACCTTGTTCACTAAAGCATCGATCGTCTTGGTCATTTGGTTGGGTCAGATCATTTTCTGCAGAAAAATTAATTGGTCTAATTTTTAAAATAGCTTTTTGAAAGAATGAATAAATCTTTATAATATCATATTATTAATGTCACTACATTTCGGAAGAGAGTAAATAAATTTTGTACATAAATCTTTATAAGTTATCCTTTGAATATATTTCGGAAGAGCTTGAAGTTTAAATGTCACTACATCAAAAATTCATATTCCAAGCTATTTCACTGTAGAATATGTATTTTTGATAACGAGCGCCTAGTATCCAGAGACCAGAGTCACATTATTAAATTTCAACTAATCCGAATTGATGATTCGGATTTAACATAAGGTTGAAATGAGACCTCTCTTGCCAAGCTAGTATAGCATCCTTGCTAACTGGTGAGTTATATATGTACTGAAAGTTGGTTCATAAAGGACACTTTAAAAACCAATATCATATTTTTCTTAAATTATAAAGATAATTACTAAAATATGTCCATGACTTTTTGGCACGTGAAGATTCTATACATATAAGCTCTCCCACCAACACAGTAGCTTGTCTAAAAAATATTCTCCTTTCTATGATAGATATCGATGTGCGCGAACTTTACTACATTCTCATATTGTTTAGAAGAAGAGTCATAGGCGACTTCTTAGTTCTCACAAATGGAAAAACAAAACTACTGGAAAACTTCGAGGCATTTGTTACTGTGATGAGTATACATACGCCGCTCTCAAGTATCCATGCATTGAAGTCAAAGCTAATTAATGACGAATCCAAGTTGGAACCAATTGATCAGTTAAAGTATTTTCTTGGCCAAAAGAAATGTGAAAGTAATATTTGAATATTTGATCATAGTTGCGGACATAATTAGAGAATGGTCACCTTTCTGTTATTACTTAACTATTCTATATATGGGCTACCTTGCAAGCTGTATCTACTTCATGATCGTTAGTTTTTCCTCAAAGCTTTTTTCACAACAAAGTCACATGAATTGAAGAAGGTATAATTAATTAAGGACGCGTATAAGTCATAAGGGGACAAAGATATTTACTATAAACCTTCAAAAGCGTGCATGAGCCTCACGACGAACGTCTTTTTCTTTCACGTAGAACAAGAAAGAGATAGCATAGTAAATTAGTAACGAATTAATGAGAACTTTCTCAGAAATATTATTTCAGGCTGAAGTTTAAAAATAATTTAAAAAAAATCTCCGTATATCACAATAAAGGCTAGTACAGATCGCAGACCAGCTTTTCCAGGTTAATTGAATATGTCTGTAGTTGGTGTGTCCGGAATAAGGCTTTAAAGCGACCAGAAGCTGTTAAAGTAAAATCCTCGAATGTCTTCCTGTCTAGTAAAATCCTCATTAAATTGAATTAGGGCCATTTCTGATCCTCGTTTTGTCAGGTTTGAACACAATCTGATCCCAACAAACAAAGTTCATAAAAGCGTTACCATAAAGCTCATTTAGAGTGTCGACTATTGCTATATAGGAAGCGAGTTATATAGTATTAAATAACTCTTTGAACTTACGCTGCTTAAATAAAATGGCCGTAATGATGGTCGTGTCTCTTTGATCCTCAACATTCTTTGCCGCCAACAGCTGACTCTTTATGAAGACGGCAAGTAATTAATGGTCCCTTTGGAGGCCTGAGAGAACTCAAGGCTTGAATAATAGAGAACATTTTCAGTGTTCTCTATTATTGGTTGGGCTGGGCTGGCCGATTACATGCAACTCCAGGTCAGGCTTTTATATTTTTGTTAACTGTACAAGACAAGAAAATGGACCACGTGCATTATCGTCCTCTCTTATCTCTGTATTCTTAACACATCTTTGTGAGATGTTTTGATTCACTATATTTTCCCTTGATGTTTATTTGCCTCGAGACAGTTTGCCTGCTTTTTTATTCCTTTACTTCACTGTCCCTTCTTTAATATGCAAATAAGAAGAGCAAGGAACTTTAATTTACATCTGTCAATCAATGGTTGGACCACCACCATGTTGTGCCCAGTTTTGGTTATCCTTTTATAAGTGCAATCTTCATGCGTGCCAGTGGATCGGATGATAATAATTCAATAGTTTGTTGGTCTTTTTTAATGTTGTTTGGATAACATATCCTTCAATTTATTACAGCTTCTGCTTCTTCAGAAAAATTTGAATTTTTATTCGGCTGTTCGCGTTTAGTGGTTAGCATTTGAGACAGGATCTACTGATTACACATATGCTCAGACTCAGGCAGCCCCGAATATAAACTCAGTATTGGGACTTCTTCCGTAAAACCTTATCTACAACCACAAGACAATGGCCTGGTACATGCTCTAGGGGACAATAAAGCCTGCTGGGTATTAATTCCTCGTACATTGAACACGAATATGACATGCCCATGTGTCAAAGCCAGTCTCCACGGGACGATAATACTAATATCATCCTATTTATAAGTCTTTTTTTATTAAAAAAATTTGACTCCATTTCTAAATCTTAAGTAATAAATGAGATTTTCACAATTTTACATATATTAATTATACCAAAGAGAAAAAAAAAATTGAAAAATACTCATTCAAAAATAAGAGTAAAATTGAAAATTTACACCATAATCATTGAGCTAACTATTTCTCATTAGTATGTGTGATTGGGTCAATTAAAAAGAACTTATAAATATGATGAAAATGGCATAACCCTTAACTTTAAGGGAGAAAGTTAGGAGGCAGAACTTTAAAGAATTGTTTTTTTTTTTGGAAGTTTTTATATTCTCCCAACTACCCTATGTTTTCCTCATTTTTCTCTTCATTTCATTTTTCTCTCCATTTAAAGATAGACTAAATGTTTCATAATTCCACAAGTGTTTCCAAATAGCAATGCGTAGTTTATCAAAAACAAAACGAAATAGCAGAGCAGGAAATTGAAAGACAATTAAGGTGAGAGATTGTCATCTTTTCAATTTATTAAAAATGTTATTATTTATCTTCTAAAATGTAATTTAAGAAAATTTGTATTACTTATTCTATAATTTAAAATGTTAAGAGATAATTACAAGATGTGATATTTATATAATGCTTATGATTATTTTTAAAATTATAATTTCATAATAAATATACATATTTTTTACCATAATATAATTTTGGCATATTTCTCCAAAGTTTTTTTTGGTTAGGCACATACATTTTCCTATTAGATGCAATTCTGATAAGATTCGAATATTAGTCCATCACACTGTAAAGGACTAACTTCTTCCACTATACCTAAACTCGTTAATTCTTCAAGTTATTTTTGAATGCTGGTGAGATATAGATATGCATTAAATATAACTTAGAAGCATATATGTTCAAAACAATAAAATAATACTCTGGCCAGTTCAAACTGTTTCCTAGTTAACCTATACATTTTGCCGATTTTATGCTGGTTCTTGATCGGTTTTACACCCGTTCAATTCCCAAGTTTGACCTAATATTGAATTGGACATCAGTAGGTTGCCGATCGATCTGGCTTTTTAATAATTGATTTTGTTTGTATAAATTCAACATATGGCTACATTTTTGTTTTTGATAAAACTATAGGTATATTTAAATATTCAAGTATTATTATAAAGTAATTATTCAATTAAGAATAAATAAAATGGCCTAATTTTAAATTAAATTTGTAAGTCTTAAGAGATGCGATTGTAATAGAAATTGATCGATGTGCAGATGCCAAAACCGTATTTTTAATTTAATGGGATTTTTTTTGGCTAACGAAAATATTTTATATTAATATAAATTAGAGGACAGCATAATACTCTCTTTGATTCTTAATATAAAACTCAATTGAATTTGTTTTAGAGAAGTTAATGAAGCTAAATAAGTTAGTTCATTAATCATGACATATGTTATATATTATATTATTTGATTATATATCACTTTATAAGTCAAATAATTTTTTTGTCCGAAAAATAAGTCAAACAAATTAGTTTATATAAATACTTTAAGGTAATTTATTCAATTTCCTTGATTTCTTTAAAAAAAAGGTCAATTGGGGTTTATAATCAATAGAATAAAAGCTTAAACCTTAAACAACATAAACCTAACTTTAAGCCCAAATAACACTACCAATGCAAACCATGGTTATCATATCCGAACCGGACCGGCCGGTTCGGACTGGAAACCGGCGAACCGGCCGTCAAGCCGGTCTGGAAAAGGGTAGAAACCGGGGTCACAAATTAAAAAAAAAATTAAAAAAAAAGGTTGAGTGAAGCATTTACCGACAGAGAAAGAGAGAGATGGAAAGAAAAATGGAGAAAATGTAGAAACAAGAGAGACAAAGAGTGGTAGAGAGACGAAGAGAAAACAAGAGAACCCTGCGTGAAAGAACCGGAGAAGGACCATGGCTGAAACAAGAGAGACGAAGAGAAAACACTGAACTCACCACTAATTTAAAGAGAAACGAAGAAGCCATGGCTGAAGAGAGACGAAAAAGCCATGGCTAAAGAGAGAGAGACGAAGAGAAAACCCTGCGTGGCTATGTGAAAGAACTGGAGATGGATTTGATTATTCAATGGAAGTTTTTAATTCAATGATATTAGAGAGGAAGAGTGTGGTACACAGCTGGCCCCAAGACATTAATAATCACACACCCCAAGACATTAATAATCACGTGTGTGAAGAGATGAAAAGGCATGGGTGCTTTTTTTTATCCAATGGATATATACTAACCATACATCTTTTTTTTTTTTGATAATTTCTAACCATACATCTTTTTATTCAATAGATATTAAAGATTTTTTTTATATAATTTCATATTAGTAAAACAAACATAAAATTTTTATTTCCTTACCGGTTTGGTCCCGGTTTAGCTCCAGTTTGACTCTGGTTTAACCCACTAACCCTTAATTCAGTACCCCGACGAGTTTAGTCACCGGTCCGGGTTTAATAACCTTGATGCAAACCCTAATTCTAGGCCGAATTATAGAGAGCTTTATGAGCTGTCACAGTAGAACATGCATGGAAACACTAGTAACCTTACCAAAGGGACGTGGGTTCAAAGAATCACCTTAACAAACCCATCCATCTTGATAAAACATTAGGTACCATGAGAGCAGATTCATAAACCCCACTCAAATGTCATTAAATACAAACATCACAAATTAAGCTTTTATCATAGTGATAACGTAGGGTTGTGAAAGTCAGTCCTCTGCCTCCCCTTCCAGTGAACTGTCAAGAAATTTCATAGATCTAGCGACAATCTAGTAAGCCGGCCCGTTGACCTCTCGGCTTTTTTATTGAATCATGGGTTCCCATGTTGCTTTTGTTTATTCTTTAAAATTCTCACGAGATACGTAAATTCAATTCAACTTATGCTTCGTGATTTGGTTGATTATGAATTGTGTCCCAAGAACAAAGATAAGCATATTTCAGCCCGTAGAACAATAGGTTTATCTTCCTTTTTTGTTCTACACATCCTTCCATTTGGAGGAGACATCAGATAAGAGATTTGAATATTAATTAATTCGTCATGTTACAAGTAATTGGTCCTTCCAACTAACGGAACTCAAGTTGGTAAAAAGGGACTTGTTTTTTTTTTTTTTAATATTAAAAAGTTTTAGAAGGGTTCGACATTAGTCCTCCATTGAGGCCAAGGCACGGCCTCGAGCTCTTTGAACACTTAACGAGGACTTACAAGATTACCTATTAAAAGAGTCCCAACAACGGCAGCGGGGATCGAATACACATCTCTTTAGGACTTGACCAAATCCCTTACCATCTATGCCAACTTCTTTTGACTAAAAAGGGACTTGTTGGATCAACAAAATGCTTCATTTTTCTAGGGTCTGGGTTAAACTTCCTGAGATGTTGGGCTACCCAGAGTTTAAACCATGGGACTGCTATTAAGAGGCCCGAATATGAATATTAAGGTTGAGACCAAGCAGAAAGCTCAGGGGCAGCGGGTGAAATCGGCTCATGACCTTGTCACGATGGATCATGGGAAAATCTCCTTCAGGGCCTAAATAACTAGGATATTATAAAAAAGGCCCAAAAAATGTCTTATGACCTTTTTAGGTATTATTTCAAAAACGTTAATAACTACATTAATACAACATAAACAATTAAATAAGTACACGTTAATAACTATATCTTAACAATTACGTTAACACACACTAACAACTATATCAATACATAATTAACAACTAAATTAGTACACTTTAACAATTAGGGTATTTTTTGACATGTGACTTTTCTTTAAATTTTTTTTGACAATATCTTGATTACTTAGATCCTAAAAGGGATTTTCTCATGGTTCATCGGGAATGACTCAGCCACCCATTGGTATTTATTAGAAATTTTATATTTATAATTTAAATATTACATATTTTAAAAAAATATATTCATAATTGAAATATTACTTATTTAAAAATAATTATTCATAATTCATAAGCAAGCCTTCTTGCATTTACGGGTCAACTTTTTACAATACTAATACTTCAATTTTTTTCAAGATGGACTTAAAAAAATCATGAGTAATTATTTAATATTTACATGTCAAAATTCTTAATTTCACAAGGAAAAGATTTAGAAAAAAATAACACCTTAATATTTACCAGTCAAAATCTAATATTTACCTATGAACCTTGTAATTTTACAAATAATAAAATTACTTAATTTTTACATTGGTTTTTAAGTTTTACAAATTGATTAACAAGTCAATTTTTTAAAGTTATAAACCAAACTTTAAAATTTATAACTTAACAAGGTAAAGCACACTTAGGTCTCCTATAACTTGGCATGTAAATCATTTTGTAAAATTTGAACAACTGATGAAAAATTCCTGTAAATCAACTTATGAATTCATAAATTGACCAGTAAATTTTAGAAATTGACTTATAAGCATTATTTATTTTTCAGAAATTTTCTAAATTAAATTGTAAATCTTTAAATGGGGATATATCCATAATTTGCTCGTCGGTGAATTGAACCTCGTGGCCTAGGCCGTATTTCCCCTCCTGGTTTATTTGTAAATAAGGACGATGACGTAGGAAATGAAAATCACGTCTCGAGACGCCTGCATGTGCTCTGCCTCTCTGCAATCAGTCACTTTATTCACTGCTTTGGCATGCTTTTGCTCACATTGCCCCCTCTTGTCAGTCTATTATCTGTCGCCACTCGTGTGTTTGGAATAATGTTTGATACTTTTAAAAATATTTATTTATGTAAATTAAAATAATTTTTTTTTACATACTCCTTTAATTCTTATTATAAAGTATCAATTATCAATAATTTTTTGTCTTTATTATAAGACACCAATTACTTTTAATCAACTCATTTATTGTTATTTTTCTATTATATCTTTATTTTAATAAACTCCTTTAAATCTACATAATTAAAGTAGGGGTAAAGTTAAAAACTTTTACCAATTTTGAATCAATTTAATGACTTAACTACCATTCCTTAATTTGTGAGAAATGATAGTTGATGGCTTATAATAAGAATGTACTTACCTCATCTACCGTAATTCATGACGGGAAAACTTTTTTTTAAGGCTCTAATTACTATTTTAAATAAACAATAATGCATCCTTGATCCACAGCACACCTTTCTTGGAAACGAATTTAGATAACGCCAATTGCTATTTTCTTTTATATATTCATGAATGCTGGGAATCCAGCTTACACAAGAAAAAAAATTAAATAACTGGAGAAATTAATTCTAAACTCTCTTTTTTATCGACCTGTGTCCAAAAGTGAATTGGGACATTCTTCCAGTACTGAGGACTTAGAAATGCCATTTGCTAATTATATACAAGATTTTACACGCCGCTTGACCTTGGGCTCATATAGTACTACAATACCCTATGTGAGCTTTCAACCGAGAAAGAAAATAGACGGCCCTTTGTTGTGTCTGCTTCCGTGACCCATAAAAATGAGCTGTGGTATGAAATTTGTGACCATGAAAACAGCGAAGCCCATTTCGTTCGGAATCGGCTCGAGAGAATATGTAAAAGTGGGACCAGGGCCCAAGGCTTCGCAAACCCCACAACACCGAAAGGCATCCTTTTTACCGACTGACTATACGATGAGATTGTTTAAATTAACGGTAAAAATTATTTTTTGGTTGTAATTTATTGTATATGAGGTAAATATATTATTGGGAAAATCTGTATAGAGATCTAAGTAACAGAAAAAATTTAAAAAAATGTCTCAAGATTCTGAAAATACCACAAAATGCCCTGGGGCCTTTTCTGGTATAAATTCATTAAAACATTAACAACTATAGCAGCCCCGTTAACAACTATATGAACCATATTAACAACTAAATGTTTTAATGAATTTATACTAGAAAAAGCTTGGGGCCTTTTCTGATATTTTTAGAATCTTAGGGTTTTTTTTAAAAAAAATTCTGTTACTTGAGCCCTTATATAAATTTTTCCTATATTATATGAGTTTTATCTCAATTTATTTAAATATACGTTTCAAACACCAACTTCAACGGATTCTTAATAACCCATATTAAACACATAATTTTGGTAACATTAGAAAATAATTTCTTCTTAAGATATTTTGTTTCTCTGTATTACTCTATGTTTAAATATTTTTCAGAAGCTTTTTAATAATTATATTATTAGTTTTGGAACAAAAACACCTAATTGGACGGAAAATCTTATCGGACAGTGATCGTGATCTTGCAGATATGGGACCTCGTTGTAAATGATGAATAATCGATGGACCCAAAACAAAAAACCATGAAAAAACAAAACTTTTGATGTACGATCACTTGCTCGTGGCCCGTGTGTGCACGAGCCATCCACGACCAATACGCTTGCCGGCGAGTGTCCCACACACATTGGCTGCATCCTCGCCACTCAATCCGTGATTGTACGAACACTTCATTATGATAACTATGATTATTAATTATTCAAAACTCAGTTACTTCTATATTATAACAACGTCATGCCTGGTTTGTTTCTCTGTTGCCTCGAAAAGTTGCCTGCGAACTTTAATCTTACTTCTGGTTTTATTTTCCCCGTGTTTTTTGTGTCGATCATGCCACCTTGATTAATTAGGGATTATTTTCGTTATCCATCGAAAGAAATCTGTGAAATAGATTAATTCTTACTTTTCGTTGCGATCATTCCGTTCCTCATACTTACAAAATGCTATAAAGACGAAGACCTTCCGATAAGCTAGAAGCTCAGCGCGAATATCTTCAGTTGATCGCTGACGATACTTGTTGCCTGCCTGACAGTTCGAAGGCGCGGTAAAGGCCTTGAGGGCGGGACCAAGAGTTCAAGTTCTCCACTTGTTGCCTGCCATGCCTCCCCAAGATCTCGAGCACGAACAACCACTGTTAGTGGATTCTGACAAGCAAACAGCCGAAGCTGCCTACGATTCCTCTGAGAAAGTCGTAGTCGTCGGAATCGACGAGTCCAACAATGAATACGACGACTGTGATCGTGCCCCGCCGTTTTCATGGAAGAAGCTCTGGCTCTTCACGGGCCCTGGTTTTCTTATGAGCATTGCCTTTCTCGATCCTGGAAATCTTGAGGGAGATCTTCAGGCTGGTGCAATTGCTGGCTACTCCCTCTTATGGCTTCTCATGTGGGCCACAGCCATGGGGCTTGTGGTTCAGCTTTTGGCGGCACGGCTCGGAGTGGTGACTGGGAAGCATCTGGCTGAACACTGCAGGGAGGAGTATCCAACTTGGGCGAGGATGGTACTGTGGGTTATGGCGGAGTTAGCTCTGATTGGGTCCGACATTCAAGAGGTTATTGGTAGCGCTATTGCTATCAGAATTCTAAGTAACGGGGTTCTACCCCTTTGGGCCGGGGTCGTCATCACAGCTTGTGATTGGTAATTACTAATTAATCTCATTTTTCAGAGCTCGCAGTTGCCTTTCTTAATTGCTGGTTTTCTTTTTAATCAACCGCGACCTTTGCTACAACCAAGAACCGTACTCTGCACAATGTTTTATATTTTGTCTCTTCGAAAATTTTACTGGTTTTATCTGTAGTGAAGCACTCAAAATATCTCTGAGCAAAAAAAAAAGCACTCAAAATATCTAATCGTGGCTTTGGGATTATATGCTCTTGCTAGTATTTGCTGGACATATGGTCCTTTTTGGCTAAATAGAATATCATCTGAAATTTCGGGGGTGCAGTTGTTGTTGGATCGAGACGTCTGCTTTAAGTTTAAAATAAAAATGCCTGTTGACGTCCATAAACCAGTGTCTTCATGTGTTTGAAACTCTTGAGTTGTTTGAACAATTATATTTATTTGCCAAACTATGTGACTGAAGTTAAAATAAACACTGGCATGTATTTGTTGCCCTGTTACAGTTTTATTTTCCTGTTTCTTGAGAACTACGGTGTGAGGAAATTGGAAGCATTTTTTGCTGTTCTCATTGGTGTAATGGCCATCTCATTTGCGTGGATGTTTGGTGAAACAAAGCCCTGCGGAAAAGATCTTCTTCTTGGTAGGGACAAAGAGGTTTATTTCAGTGTCTTGGAGTAATACTAATTTATTAGAAAATGCTGTTCTTTTGCTTTATATCTGATACAGAATCTGATTAACCTGTGTAGGTATTTTGGTTCCGAAACTAAGCTCCAGAACAATACAGAAGGCTGTTGGAGTTGTGGGTTGCATTATTATGCCTCACAATGTATTCTTGCACTCGGCACTTGTTCAGTCAAGACAGGTTGAGCAGAACAAGAAAGGCCGAGTTCAGGAAGCACTTAATTATTATTCTATAGAGTCAACCGCTGCCCTTATTATCTCCTTTATCATTAATGTATTTGTCACGACAGTGTTTGCCAAGGGTTTTTATGGAACTGACCTTGCAAATAGTGTTGGTCTTGTGAATGCTGGGCAGTATCTTGAAGAGAAGTATGGAGGTGGACTTCTGCCAATCTTATATATATGGGCTGTTGGGTTATTAGCAGCTGGTCAAAGTAGCACTATTACTGGGACTTATGCTGGACAGTTTATAATGGGGGGTTTTCTTAATTTAAGGTTGAAAAAATGGATGAGGTCATTAATTACACGGAGTTGTGCTATCATCCCAACTGTGACCGTTGCTCTTGTCTTTGAAACATCAGAGGACTCATTAGATGTTCTAAATGAATGGCTTAATGTTCTCCAGTCAATTCAAATCCCCTTTGCACTCATTCCCTTGCTTTTTTTGGTGTCCAAGGAGCACTTAATGGGCGCTTTCAGAATTGGTCCTGTCCTCAAGGTATGCCTTTTTGGCATTTATTATGCTTATCACTGATCAGTTTATATTTTCAGTAAAGGAATTTGAAACAAATTATTCATTTTATATGACATTGTTTCCTGTATATGCTTTTTTGAGCATTAATTGATTTAAACTCCAACATTTAGTTGGGACAAATTAGAAGACCAGCCCAGTGCAGACTGTGGTATCTTGCATAATAGACCCAATGTGACTCTATTCTGTGTAGAAATTTAGGGTTAGATTTGATAGAGATAATTTGTTTTCCTGGCTCTGCTTTCTCACGTTGGGGATTACAAGGAGGTCAGGTTGTATCTGCTGAACCCTTTTTGCTAATCTTGAAGACCTGTAGTGTGTTCTAAACTGTTGTATATTTTGCCAACAACTTTCCCCAATATATTATTTGAAGCTGATTTAATACTCGTATCATATTGTGGCATATTCATAAAAAAATGAGAGGATATTCTGTTTTTAATAGCCTATTATGCAGTCTAGTGAGTTTTCCTGCAGTTTAGAGTAATTTACGAAGTTAATAAACAGGTTAATCTCAGTCAAAAATTGTCTACAACAACTTAGATGGACAGATGATGCATCATATTCCTTAGACCTTTGCTTATATATGTCTGTCAATGTAGTCTCTCCTGGAGGGATAGAAGGTTTGTCAAAATTTGACAACAGTTTTGAGGTTTTCCTTCCTTGGTTCTTTCTTTTGTATTTTGGTGAATTGCCTAGTATGAGAGGGTTTTGATTGCTATATTTGTGGTATGCCTTTGCAAAAAACAGTATTCTTAAGTCATATCTTCTCTGAACCTTAGATGCATTTGTTTCGCGTACCAACATCACTTGTGCCCTATATTGTGCAGTTTTCTGCAGAGTTTAATTTGTTTTGCTTTTCTGGATTCTATATCTAAGTGGTTTCTGATATGAACACAGATAATTGCATGGTTTGTGGCTGCTCTGGTGATAGCGATCAACGGGTATCTTATGCTAGAATTCTTCAACTCTGAGGCCAATGGAGTAATGCTTGGTGCTGTTTTATGTGCTTTTGCGGCTGCATATGTTGCATTCATACTTTACCTTGTTTCAAGGGCCATCACCTTTTCACCTGGGCAAAGTTCAACACAATCAAAGATGATTACGAACTCTGATAATTAAGGAGTCAATCTGTGACTGAAACCAAGTTCAATGTGGGAGGGGCAGGTGCCCCTTGGCTGAAGGTTTTCATTACCACCTTTGCCACCAATTGTTTGCAAGCACACTCATGCTTGTAACTTGTATAAGTGTATAACAACTTAATGCAGCAGGCAGTGGCACCTTAAAGTTTGTCTCTGCTTTTAGTTTTAACAAGTAATCAGTTGATGTTTCTGTCTTGCTGCCGAATTCTATTGTACAAATGACCTGCGAGCATGATGTAGTTGACTGAAATCTTGGTAGCGATTGTATTCAAACGGACAAGTAATAGTTCCTCTTCTTGCGTTCTTTATGGCTTGCCCTATTGTGTGCCTGTGGTCTTATTCAAAATTTGCCCCTTGTAAGTCAAATATTTCATGTCTCACAGGCTGTTGGGAATCTAATCTTAAGACTAGATATATTTTTACATTTGAAAGGGAATGTTCAGTTAAGGAAAAGTGTCCTTGGTATTATCAAGGTTATTTCAATAAGATGGATGCAGAGAAATAAAATAATCCATAAGGGAGTGCATTGTGTCCTTTGTCAATCATAAGAGAGATTAATCATGCAGTTGCATATGCTACATTAGTTTTCTCTGCTGAGATAACTGTTTCAAGAGCAACTAACCTCTGCTATCTTTTATCAAGAAAGAAACCTTCTGATAGGAAACCAGTGACCTTTTCTAGTATATTCTAAGAAGTTATTTGTGTTATGTGACTTAGTTTAATAGTGACAGGTGTCCATTGTTGGTTATTGCAAGTTATTGGCAGTTCTATGCATTTGGGGTTTGGTAATTACTTTCAGTTATGTTGTCAAAACTATAAATTTCATGTTATGTACTTTGTTAAGGATGTGGATGAATGAATGAAATCATTGTAGCAAGCTCTCCCTCTTCTTTCTTCTCTAGGATAGCAGCTTCTGGTTCTAGAGTTCCTCTCCCCTCTACTCTTTCTTCTCTTCCCCTAGGCCCTATTTCTACTTCTATTTTATAGGTTTTAACACATTCCTTTAGATGGATGGATTATTATTTTGGACAACTATAAAAGACAGGGTATAAATACTGTCAGGTTTGGATCCTCTTTTATGGTGAATCTGTCATATTTTTTAACTGGAAAAAATCATCCAGATCAAATCTGTTCGCTGCTCTTTGCTTTCGAGCTGCATTGTCTTGGATACTACAGTCTCCATTCTTTTCCGATAGACCATAGCAAGAGTTGCCAGTCATGTAATCCAACCTCCAATTGCATCTATCAGGACATAAGTGTTTTTTTCTTTCCACATTTTCTTTTTAACGAAGTTTTTTAAGTGCAACATTTGAATGTAAACTTTTCTACTGCTCTAAACTCTTGTATCACTATCCATGCTGACGTATGAGGCAACAAGTTTTTATGTACTAATTATCTATTTCTTTGGAATGCATTTGACTTACTTAAAAAAATAAATAAGAGATAGTGTCCTTGTTAGTGAGAATAATTTATTTAAGAAGTTTTAAATCAACTTGTACTTTGAATTGTTTAATGAATGGTGCTTTAAGAGAGAGAGAGAGAGAGAGAGAGAGGAAAAGGGATTTGGATGCGGTCCGCTTTGGCACAGTTTCAAGCACCAAGTCCCATTTTTTTTTAAAAAAAAAAAATCATTCAGCACTCAGAAAAAAAAACAGGATACTGAAACAATTTTGTATGATCTTGAAAAATTATTTAGGTACTAACATTTACTAAAAGGATACTTCAGAATACTGAAAAAATAATTCTAGGATCTTGAAAAAATATTTCAAGTAATGACGGGTACTAAAAAGATACTTCAGGATACTAACTGATATTGGAAAAATAATTTATAATTTTGAAAAATTATTTTAAAATCTTAAAAAAGTATCCTAAAAATATTTTTCAGTAGTAGTCAGTAGCTGAACTATTTTTTTAAGATCCAAAAATAATTGTTTTAAAATCATGAATTATTTTTTCAGTATTCTAAAGTACTCTCTTAGTAGTAGTTAGTACTCTAAAATAATTTTTCAAGATCATGAAAAATTGTTTCAATATCCTGTTTTTTTTCTGAGTGCTGAATGATTTTTTTTCTTTTTTTTTTTTAAAAAAATAAGTGGGACTTGGTGCTTGAAACTGTGCCAAAACGGCACAGTTTCAAGTAGCCAACCGCATCCAAATCCGAAGAAAAGAAAATAGTTGGGAGACAAGTTTTCGTGACGTTTGTTTACTGTTTTATTATTGGGTAAAGGTGCAAAAATACTCATATACTTTACCCTTAGGAGCGTCCAGCACCATGTGCTTTTTTTTGGAGCAAAAGTGCCCATGTGGTTACCAAATGGGTGCAAAAGTCACACTGACCGTTAAAACCAAAACGTTTGACCGTTAACTCTCGTTTGACTATTAACTCTCCTCCCTCGGTCCACGCGCTCTGTCTCCTCTTCCATCCGCTCACACTCTGTCCTCTCTTCCGTCTATCTCTCTTCGTCCACGCTCTGTCTCTCTTCTCTCTTCTCTCTTTGATCCCTGTTTGAAGTTCTGCTCGATGATATACTGCAACCTCAACAAAAATAACGAACATTAGTGTGTATACATATATACAGTTTCTGGTGCTTTCGGAGGATATTGCAATCCTAGTAATGCCCATTTTGTAGCTTTCTTCTGATCAACGTCTACTACATTATCTTCCTCTTCCTTCCCATCACAGTCCTTCGAAGTCGAAATAGTCAGAAGCTTCTCGAATACTTTCACCAGATCCATTACTCTCCCACAACCTCCCTTTGGAACACTCTTTCTTGCCTCTTCCATCAATTTGTCTCTCCGACCTTTCATTGTTGAGCTGCCTACTTGATTAGGTGACTCTGACTTGTTGATCAACAGGCCATCTTCATCAATTGGACGGTCTTTTCTCGTCATCGAAATCTCTGATTCGTCATAGAGCCTAGATTGATTTTCCTCAACTGCTTGTTTGTTTAAAAATTCTTCCTGAGACGCCCTTTGAAACATCTACCTTTTAATTAACTAAATAATCTTATATAAATCGAAGTTTGTCAGAGTAATCATATAAAAGGGTTTAAAGCGGAATTTAAATTTTTTTCAAAATATGCTAAGTATGCACCATGAGCCCTAAAGTATGGCAATATACAGTCATCCAAAACATACTATAAAAGCTCAAAAGTCCTACTCTTAGCAGCAAAGTAGCCTAAACCTCTGCTTGCTTCCCAGAAGGACCTGGACCTACCTGGGAAAAATTGTGTAACCATCAGTTCAGCTCATTACGAATATCGATAAGTGCTAATGAGGTGCCAAATGGATTAAAACAGTTGAACTCAAATAAACAATTCATCAACATCCTCATTATATAATATCATATAATGCTTTAGTATCATGATCGGATGTATATATGCAATACCCAAATACCTCCCTTTACACCAGTCGAACCGCCTTATTTCTTCCGACGAGACCCATGGGCTAAGTTACATCCATGTTACTGGTTACTCCAAAAGCTCACTGGTCAAGTGATGAGGACCGGCCAAAATCCGCAGAGCACCTACCCCAGACCATAGGTCTTTCCCCACTTTAATTCAGTGAGGTGTCGTAAGCCCTATAAACTGTGGGCTGGTCCCAATCAACTGGTGGGACAAATAAAAAGCCAACCAATGTGCACCAATGGAGGCCTCACGACGTGGTGGAAAATAAATATCACATTTCCTCCCAATCCTTCCCTTTTCCCATGATTTTCATGATGATTCAATGCATATAATTTCAGTTTATATAAAAAAAATCCACATGGCAATAATTTATTTAAAACATTCATAATTAATCTGAAAAATACTCAAAAGCAGTATATCGATGTCATAATAAGTGGAAAGTGGAAAGTGGTTACCTCTCGCCCGAGCTAACTACTTTCACACTGCTCCTAAATCCCAGAGTTCAAATACACCACAATTTAATCTACCAAAATCAATATACTGACAATTAATAACATCTTAAAATTCCACATATTAAAATTATAATTTATAATTTCATAACATTGAAAAATACACCAATAATGATACTTTCTTTATTTATTTCCATTGTTATATTTATTTTGTTACTTTACCATTTATTATTATTTCTCCATAAATAATTCTTTTGATTTATTTATTTTCCCCTTACTTATTTATTATCAACCAATAAAATTACTAAAGACCAACCATTATATAAAAATATGATTTTAATATATTTTTAATGATTCTCATGGTTTCCAAAATATTTGTTGCCTTTTTCCCTTAATGACCAATAATATGATTTATTTCTCTTTTTAATTAGATAATAATATTATTTATTATTATTTATACATTTGGTTATTTATTTCTTCTCATGATAATATTTATTCAAATTATTATCCATTATAAAAGTATTTATTTATTATAAGTGAGATAATTTAGGAATTAATTACCTAGTTTAGATCCTATTTCTTAGGAGCAAATTAAATCAATTCCTATTTTTTTTTTTTGAAAAATAACCTCTAATATATTGATTTATTTCATTATTTTTACCTTCCTATTATTTAGGAACAAGTTGGATAATCTTCTTATTTTCCTTGATTTCATATTATCATTATTTATTTATAACTGATATTATAGGTGAGATAATATTAGTTTGATTAGATCATATATAATAGGGATAAGTTAAATCAAATGCTATCTTATATATATATAGATATATCTTGTAGCAAGGTTGTTTTATCTTAATCTGTTTCTACCTATACACACGCATACAACAACCCTTTTATTTATTTATTTTATTTTCTCTTCAACTTAATAATATATATATTTATACTATCATACAATAAAACAAAAAGAAAGCATCACAGTAACTCTCTTTTCCTCTTTTCATGCGCAAAGAATCAAACGCCATATATACTTACACACACACACATAATCCTTAGGTTTTAATCATATATATATATATATATATGTATGTATGTATGTATGTATGTAACTATGCTTTTCTTTGGCCTTCATCCTTTCGTTTCCTTTTTCCATTCCATGTTAAAAAAAAACAGATCCGAGACACACCAATACACATGCAGCAAGTGAAAAACTTCATGCAAAGATAACAGCAAGCGGCCAACGAAAAATAATAGCAAGACAGATCCAGAGATGCATGCATGTATTCTTCCCTTTCTCAACATTTATGTAACTTCATTCCATTGCTTAAACACACACATATACACATACTCATGCAGCCAAAATACCCCCAACACCAAACCAAAAGAAAACATCCGATGACCCTTCGCATGACAGCAAAAAGGAATAGAAGAAAGTGATGATGGGAGACTTACAAAGATGCTGAAACTTCCCCTGCTTCACGGCATGAAAACAGAGCAAGGATCTATGCTTAACTCTCTCTCTCTCTCAATTTTTCCTCTGTTTTCCGACGAGAATAACAAAGCCAACGATGAGCCTCCCCACACTCTCAGTTTCTCTCTTTTCTGTTCTTGGTTCTCGGTGAAATGAAGAATGTGAAGGAAGGATGAGGGGAACAACTATAAATATTGGAGGGATGAGGAAATTGCTCGCCGGACAAAAACTAGAGGTTACAATGTTTAGGGGCTCGAAATGATGAAATGGCAGAGAAGGGGTATGGTGTTCTCTGCATTTCTGAATTTCCGTGTATGCGAAGAAGGTCAACGACCTTGCGTGAACAGTGGGAAAGCCAAAAGCAAAGAAAATCTGGACATGTTGCAGGCTTTAGGTTCTGGAGGTTCTCTGCGTTTTGGATGGGGCTGACGAGATCTGCTTGTTTTCTGGTTTGGCTAGCCGAGAGTTATCAAATGGGTATTGGACTGAAGGTGTTTTGGGTTTTTAAGAATAATGGATTGGTATTACATGGTGGGCTGAAACAAGTTGCTTTCTGTTTGGGTTGCTCACGTGGTGGTTGAAATTGGCAGTGCATTTGAGCCATGGATGTTTAATGAATAAAGAGAAATAAATTAGGTGTTTTGTTTTGCAATTGTACACTTATTTTATTCCTTAAATTGAACAAATTAAATCCTTAATCTAATGTAGGGATCTTTCCTTAATTTCCTAATTTATTCCTCTAAGCCATAGAAATAATCCTTAGGCATAAAATATTAATGATAAAACATTTTAGGCCTAAGATAATTTCTTATTCAGATTTATTGTTTTGCCCCAATTAATTTTATTGAAATAAACCTTAATTTCAACTAATGATTTTATTATTATTATTTAACTCTCTTGTGATATTTAATTTAAGTTCTCAAATTTTTAAGATGTTACACCCTCAAATTCTCGTAGGCCACACAGAGACACTTCTTTTTATATTTGTCTTTGCACTTGCAAGTTGCTATGGAATCGGAAACAACGTCGTCGTTATCTTACTTCGGATTTTTATTTGCTGTCACGAATTTCCTCTGACGGATCTTATTCTGAGGTCCGCAGACCCCTGAATTCTTCGACGCCGATTTGAAAGACTTCCCAAACTTTGCAGTATCAGGGGAATTCAAGGTTTTCGAACCTGGGCTACGATGAGACATATTGGGATTGAAATTCTCCCGAAGTCTTGAGCATTCATGATTATTTGATCGATTCCCGTATGATTCTTTCATCGGAGGTACAACTCTGGCGTTCTTGCAAGTTAACTCCATCGGAAAATCAAGAACGAGTAGCAACTGTTATGTGGCCAGAAAGGATTCTGACTCGGAGAACCAAGGGAGAGATGTAGAGCGAGAAAGAGTATGTCGAAGGAAGACTGTGTGGCTGTGTGATATTTTAATGATTTTTGGGTTTTTTCTTTTTAATTATTTTAAATTAAGGGCAAAAGGGTAATTTTATCATGGTTAACGGTCAACTAACTAACGGAGAAGGGTATTTTTGCTCCTAAAATGTAACCACGTAGGTACTTTTGCTCCAAAAAAAACACATAGTGTTGAACGTTCCTGAGGGCAAAGCTCAAGAGCATTTTTGCAACTTTACCCTTTATTATTTTACATTCAAATTAAAATATTTTCTATGTATTGAAGTCAACTCTTTTTTCTTTTATTTTTTTTTTGGCTCATAAGTCAACTCTTTTTTCTTAAAGAATAATGATATATAACATTTTTTTTTATTTTTAAAAAAAAGGAATTCATGCGGTACGGAACACTAAATAGAGCTTATCCTTGAACATCCAACTTTTTACTTTATTCCCTAGATATCATTCATAGCTCATCAAGCCAAGAAACTTTCATTTATGCTCTTATGTAATTGTCACCGAGCTAAGCAAGTGCATTTCGTGCTCATCCTAAAATGAGCATTGTCATTGTCTTGGGTTAATTACTTAAATACATTAAATTTAAAATGAGCATGGTGATTAGTTGAGTGAAATCGATTCAGTTTTTCTTAATTTACATTGATGACTCTGTGCAGGGAAAATAACACAAGCAAAGAAATAGAAATGTTATTCTTTTATGGCATAACAATATTAAAATTTGCTCTGATAATGCTAATATCATATAATAAACCTACTTATGCTCATGTGAATGGTGGCTTTCTTCTCCTCTAAGCGAGTACAAAATCTTGTTCATGGAATAATCCTAATTAGAAAAAATTCACCTTTTATACCCCTGTTATTTTAAGGTAGATCAGTCTCTTCCATTAATAAAAAGAATTAAGTAGCAAATCCATCCCAAAAGTATACGTCCGAGAGTAATATTGTCTTAAAAGTTTTTTTGAGTTTAATGTTGCCCTGGAAGTCTAAGGAAGTAGTAATGTTGCCCTTTTCTATTAATTGTTAACAGTCAACGTTAATTTTTTAACGGTCAACTTTAGTTTTTTAACGGAAAAGGACAACATTGCTACGTTTTTAAACTTCCGGGGCAAAATTGAACATAAAAAAACTTCCAAGGCAATATTGTTCCTCGACATATACTTTCATAGCGGATTTGCTACTTAACCCTAATAAAAATAATATCCATACTAAAGAACACGCATGCAAAAAAATATGAATGTTTCCCTCTATGGCTTGACAACATTAAAATTTGCTCCAATAATACTAATAAAATATAATATAATAATAATAAAAAACTCATGTTGATATGAATGGTAGAGCTGGGAATCAGGGTGACCCGACCTTTGAAGGGCCAGGGTCTAAAAGGGTCGACTCTTATAAGCTTAGGATAAAAAAAACGTTTGTTTTTTAAGGTCTAGCCCGAGAGCATGCAGGCCAAGGTCGACCTTGTAGGCTAGAAGACATTTTGATGAATTAAAACTATTTTTCTTGTGTTTTTCTTTTTCTAAAGAAATCTAATTTGTAAAATACAACAAGTAAAGTTTTAATTTATCAAATAAATATTGTCAACATTAATGTCCACACAACATGCTTAATGCAATAAACAAACACAGTCGCCAATTTATAATCAAGAGTAAACTATTGTCCACGAGTGACTTACACGAAACATAACAAACTTACCACTAAGCAATATAAATATGATGACTATCATTTCTGTCTTTTTCACCACTATCATCAATTTTAAAGACATTAGATTGTACTTCACTTTGAGTAGTAAGCTTTGCTTTATGAGTAAAACTATCAAGAATATCTTCTCACATATCATGAATACATCTATTACTTTTTTATCTGCAACAAGTAATAAACCAAATCATAAAATCAAAGTATAGTTATTATGTATTTGTAATTAAATTGAAAAATAACTCTCTAACAAATACAAAATACATATAAATTAAAGGGTTTGGTTTGGTCAAGATAATGAAAAAAAAGGTCTAACTTAAGCTGTCGGCCCTAGAAGGCTGATCCTGCAAGGACAATTTCACTTAGAAGCTCGGTCCTTGAAGGGCCAATGCTTAAATGGACATGCCTGACTGGTTCGGCCTAGTTTATCGGCTCTAATAAATGATAACGCTTTTGTTCTTTATGCAAGTGAATGGAATTTAATTCATAAACCTTGTTCATCGAACAGACCTAATTGGAAGATTTTACCTCTTTCACTCTTACCATCCTATGGTAGATTAATCTTTGCCATCCAAAAAAATAATACTCATCTGGTCCTTAATAGTATAAGATATATTTACATAATTTGATTAGATTAAACAAGTTAGTTAAGAAGACATATATTTTAAAAACACTCTAGTCATCTCCCTTAATTTCATCATCCCCTTCCTCTTTAATGATTGTTGAGGGAATATCTATAAGGTTAAATTAGAAAAAGATTAAAAAAAATGAAAATTATGTTTTATATTTAGGACAAAGATTAACTCTCTAAATATATCTTATATTAATAATCAGAGAAGTACCTTTTTTTTAAAAAAAAAAGAGGCAAAATACATTAAACACACATAAAATGATTACAAAAACTTGGCTTGCATTACATGATAGAAAGAAGTAGATCAAGCGGACTCAGAGTAACAAAGTAACAAAACAAATGACGCTGTTAATAAATGTAATTGAAGAAAGAAGATGAAGAATCATATTGTATTAACCACAAAGAGAAATATAAATATACTCATATAATGAGTAACTCACTTGGGTTAATTATAAAATCTAGAAAGAGAGCAAGTTAACTTCAAAGAGAGATTAAGTTAACTCTCTTTTAGAAGGAAACTAAGTTGACCCCCTCTCTTATGAGACTTCACATCTCGCACTCTAATATTAATAGTTAAGATCCTCTATATATAAACTAGACCTAACTAACTTTCTAAGTAATTAATTAACTAATACCTTATACTTCTAACAAAACAAAAGCACACAACACAAACAAGCCCAACAAACAACAAAGCTAAAAGAGAACACGCGATCCAAACGAAACAAGCACACAAGAGGCTTTGGGTTCGAAGAGAGTTTGCAACCAGCAAAAGCGAGTTTCCCATTATCACCAACAACGCCAACACAAACAGGAGCAACCGAATTCGAGCTTAATAGCGAGCGTTGTAACAAATCTCCCAAAGGATATGGGCTACCTAAGCAAACCAACAAGGTTCAGGGCTTCCCATGGCTATAAAAATAATACTTATCCACACAAAAACTGAACAATTTAAACTTAAGTCTAATTGCTTGTATCTATTAGGTTCAATTCTCTAATCAAATCTTGTTATAGGTATTTTCTACTATTAATAATGGTCTAATAGAATTTTGAAATTTTATCAATGTCAATTTTTATTATTAAGAAAAGTCTACATAACAGGATTTGATTAGAGAATTGTGCTTAATGGATTTGGTTAAGATCAAGTGTAGCAAATGAACCTAATTAAATTTTGTCTTTATATGTAAAATACAAGCCCACAATCTAATTAGCCACCTACCCAAACACAGAAATTTTTTAATACATAAGGTATGGCGAAACGGAATGAAATCCTCTCATTATCTTGTTTATCATTTTCCCTTATAGGCCTATTTGGATTATTGATTGAGAAGGAGAGAGAAAAGTATTGTAATATTTTAAATTGATTAGACGAACATAATTTAGAGATAATGAGAGAAACCTGACACGTAGCGAAACTAGTTACCAAAAAAATTATAACAAATCTTAGGTGTATTAGTAAAACTGTGATAAAGAAACAAGTTACTATTCCATGCCTATATTTTTATTATAAAATAAAAATTTAAAACATAACAAGTTTGACTTTTGATCTAGTCTCGTATATAAACACAGTCTTAATAAAAATTTAATATCATAATATAATATAAAAAAAATTAGCAGCTCAATTTATTAGTAGTTTGAACTTTGAACTATTTTTTTCAAAACTTTTATAAATTTAAAAATTTCACACCAATTTAGCGTTTAAGCTAAATATATTAATTACAGGTAAAAAAAGCTACGTAACTAAATTAATTTTAAAATAATCTCATGCTGGAAAATGCATATTTCAGGCACGGCTAACGTAGCTTGCATCCTCCCTTCCCTCCTTTTTTTTTGACGAGGCAGAGGAAGTTCCCCCATAGCTTTCATTCTTACCCTCCTTTCTCTATTTCTCTCATTTCGATCTGCTTCTTCGTCCGGAGCTCATTTCGTGTTCGGACGCCAACCCATACCAGAAACTCATGGCGCGGGAATTATCAGCTCAGCGAATCTTTACCTTCTCCCTAATCTTATGCCTTGCGCAGTTCGGCCCTTGGATTGTGGTCGGAGTCTCCGGCGATCCTATCGACATTTTGCACTTCAGGATGCTCCACGAAGGTGCTCGCCCTGCTATGGTATTGCCGCTGTATCTCTCTGTTTCCAATTCTTCTGCTTCCGCCTTCGATTCCCGTCGCCAACTCCAGGGATCCGAGGTCCAACACCACCCTAACGCTCACATGAGGCTCCATGACGATCTCCTCCTTAATGGGTGAGTCCCTTGATTGATGCGCTTCTTTTTTGTGTCCCTTTTATTCCTCGTATAGTTAATTTTGGCTGTTTGTTTGTGGGCTCTATTAAATTCAGATTTTTGTGTTTCCTTTGGGGATTGATGGTGCAGGTACTATACTACGCGGCTTTGGATCGGGACTCCTCCGCAGATGTTTGCTCTTATTGTTGATACGGGAAGTACTGTGACGTATGTCCCGTGCTCTACATGCGAACAGTGCGGCACGCACCAGGTTATCCTTGGAGTCCTAATTCTTTGTGCATGTATATTTGGATCAATTAATTATTTTATGCCATAGATTGTTTATCGGAATCCTTCTATTTTCATATTGTTTATGAGGGGAGCTATCGTGGAAACTTATGATCTCAGAAGAATTCTATAACATTATTCTATGAATTTGCAGAAAAGCAAAACAATTAGCACTTATTTACAGGAACCCTCGCGGTCAAACGAAGAATAGGTCTCCTTAAACAAAATAAAACAAGTCTCTTATAATCTTATTCGATAACTAGAGTCTTCCAAAATACTAAGCATAATAAAATCTACAAAAATACAAATTAAGTTAGAAATTACTGAAGTATCATTCAAACCTAAAATTTAAGCATGCCTACATCTTTGTTTGAGCTACTGAAGATCAGCATCTCCACACCAGATTCTGCAATACCCTCAATGTTGTGCTTTGGACTACCCATGCACCTCATTTCTTCTCTTGAAAGACATAAATGCATAAGAATGATTTCATCTGTAACTTTTTGCGCATGTGCATGTACACTCATAATTATCTGAAGTGTCCATTTGTTTGACCGATCTTATTTTAACAGGACCAGAGGTTCCAGCCAGAATTGTCTAGCACTTATAAACCTGTCAAATGCACGATGGATTGCAACTGCGATAGTGACAGAAATCAGTGCACATACGAGAGACAGTATGCTGAAATGAGTACTAGCAGTGGTGTCCTTGGTAATGATGTCATATCCTTTGGAAATCTAAGTGAGCTTGAACCTCAACGTGCTGTTTTTGGTTGTGAAACTCTTGAGACTGGTGATCTTTATAATCAGCATGCTGATGGCATCATGGGTTTGGGCAGTGGAGATCTCAGCATTGTGGATCAACTAGTTGAAAAAAATGCAATAAGTGATTCTTTTTCATTATGCTATGGTGGAATGGATTTTGGTGGGGGTGCTATGGTTCTTGGTGGAATATCTCCCCCATCAGACATGGTCTTTGCATATTCAGATCCTGTGCGCAGGTGTGTAGTGCAAAATATTTATCTAATGGATAGAGATAGCATGCATTTTCTTAGCAAATGCATTTGATTAATCTCACACATTTACTCTAGTTTTGGGATGGCAACAGTCCATACTACAATGTCGATTTGAAGGAAATACACGTTGCTGGGAAGCATCTATCCTTAAACCCAAAGGTTTTTGATGGAAAACATGGAACTGTGCTAGATAGCGGCACAACATATGCGTACCTACCTGAAGAAGCATTTCTTGCATTTAAAGATGCTGTAAGTGTTTTTTTCCGGATTATGATGATTGCTGGTTGTTGCAACGTGCTTTCTTGAAACTTTTCTTTCATTTCATAAATACTGGATTGTTAGTGTGTTTTAAATTATTGTCGAAATCTCATATATTACCCAAGTACTGTCATCTACTTCTGAAGGTATTCTTAATTTAATGATTATGGGCTTAAGTGACAAATGAGGTTAGACATTCAAACACCTTAATGTTTTTCTATTGATATTTATTTTATTGGAAATCTATATATTGTAATTAACTAATTATAATTACACAGTTCATATTTCTAATCTTACTTTTTGTGATGAGTTATTAAATCAAAGAAACGCTAGTTCAGTCAGCATGGCTCCATATTCAAGACAATATGGTCGAGTAACTTGACTTTGATTCATAAACATGTGAAAATGTGAGTTGGTATGATAGTTTTGCATTGTTATTAAGTTTTGTCCAGATTTTTATGTAGAAAACAAAAAAGGCTATAAGGATATTACTTGAGAGTTGAGACTGTTTCTGAAAATTAATTACTTACAAATCATAACTAATGAACTTAACTATGACTTATGTTAAGTGCTTTTCTGAACTCTAGGATTAGATTGACTATTTTGAGTATTTTATGCATTTTATAATAATATCAGCTATTTTTTAGTTACTTCTGAGCCTTCTGATTGGGAACCTCTTAAGATTCGAAATATGCTTTATGGCTTATGCATCATTATTTTACTACTATTTTATGGACTGTTTTACAGTATGATGATAAATATTTTTGCATGTAAGACTAAATAGGGTTTGAATATCTTGCGGATTGGTGCTGACATTTTGATGGGGGATTTAATTTCTCTCAAATTTTCTTCAAAACTAACAATATCACGATTAGTTTGTAGGACCCACATTGAGTGGTGGGTTCCACTTCAATGGTACACCAATGTATGCAACTCTCATCACTATATATCTCTTTCTGAATGATAATATCAAAGGAGAGTTGAGGATCCAAATCTGGATTTCGAAACCAAGCTGCTTAGATAATTTCTTTGGCCCCGTGGATGCTTGTTCTTTTCTAAATTCTAGTTAACATGGTGCTAAAATTAAGGTCTCTTAACCTTCTTTTGAACAAATATTTCTTCAAAGCATGACTCATATTTCTTGGTAAGTCGGTAGTAGGTTGTCCTGACTCCTGAGTCATGATTATTCTCTTTTTATTTTTTGTGAGTAGGTAGCAAGTATATGCCTTACTGTCTTGTAAGTTTTCTATGAACTCAAAATACTTTCAGCAGGCATCTAGTCACATGTCTTATCCACTTTCATTGGTTCATTGACTTGTTTTTTTAATCAAGAGGTAAGGTTCTGCAAGTTTAGGAACTTTAAGAATGACGGATGGAGGGAAATTAGAACTTTTTCCTTGATACTGTAGTCTTTTAGTACTAACATTGACGAAGCCGTAGTATGGCCTACATTTAGGCTCCCTTCCTATCCTTCATATCTATTAAACCGACCTAAAACTAGAAATTCAACTGATGCAGTCAAAAAGTATGTGCACTCTATGTATCACAAGAATTCTGTTTGACGTGTTGCCATATATAGTTTTACTTGTCCATTTTCTCTAATCATCGACATGCCAAATGATTAATTCATGATCCGTCATCTTGTATATGATGTACATTATCAATGTACAACTTTTCTAAAATTTAGGAAAACAAAAATAAAATGTTGTACTTGTCTCCATTTCCTGGATAGTTGGTATCTTTTCACTTCTGGCGGCCTCAATAGTTTTTTTTTTTTTTAAAAAAAAAGATTGTTCACATGCTGGTTCAAGAAAGTCAGGATTTAAGTATATAAGTTGCTTTTAACTCAGGGACATTAAGTGTTGTGTTTTTTTCTATTTTCAAGAAGTTCTAGCAGCTGAATTTTGTCACGTGCATTTGATGAAAATGGTTATGTATTTATTATCTGCAGATTATGAAGGAACTTCAGTCTTTCAAGCAAATACCTGGTCCAGATCCAAACTATAACGATATATGCTTTGCCAGTGATGAAATGTACATCTGAAGCATCACTTTTGAATGAAATTAAATTCTTCCATTGTGCTTTTATTAACAATTTGGTATTACTTCTATTTCAGTGCTGCTTCACAACTCTCTAAAAGCTTTCCAATAGTTGACATGGTATTTGGAAATGGTCACAAGCTGTCTCTGTCACCTGAAAACTACTTATTCCGGGTTAGTTTTAAATGAACATCACGGTTTTCTTAAGTTGTGTCTATCTTATCTTTCCTGACCTTATATTTTATGGTTCTGTCTTTTATGAAGCATTCAAAAGCGCGAGGTGCATATTGTCTTGGGATTTTTCAAAATGGACAGGATCCAACTACTCTTCTTGGAGGTATTCTGTTTAGTTTTGCCAATTCATGATTTACCCTTGCATGAATTGAAAACTAGTTTTTTCATAGTTCTTGTATTGTACACACTACACATTGCTCCTAAGATGTGAGTTTCTTCAATACTTTGGTGATCCTCCTTAAAATATATTCGTTTGTATAGGTATCATTGTTCGAAACACTCTTGTAATGTATGATCGAGACAATTCAAGGATTGGTTTCTGGAAGACTAATTGTTCCGAGTTATGGGAAAGGCTACAGTTATTTGCTTCCCCGCCGCCTGAGTCTTCTGAAGGACCAAATTCCAATGAAGCCTTTGGGCCTTCAGTTGCTCCATCTGCATTGCAGCATGATTTACATCCAGGTATAAAAAATGGCTGATCTTTCAATGTGTATGTAAGTTGATATCCTGACATCACATTATACTATGGAATGAGATACTGTATAATATGTGTTTGCACAATCTGTAGACAGTTCAATTTGCTTCTTAATTGTTTTACAATTTAGCTTGATTGCTTTATATGATCACTTATTTGTTTTCATTAACTTCAAACATACAGGGGAACTCCAAATCGCACAAATAACAGTTGAAATTTCATTTAACATCAGCTACTCAGACATGAAAGATCAGATCAAAGACCTGGCTGGACTCATAGCTCACGATTTAGATGTTAACACCTCACAGGTTAGATATTGATGACTAAATGCAGGAACTTTTTGTTGCACTTTGCAGTTTTAAGTTCAGTTAAAATATACTTTGAAATCTACATGATAGTATGATAAGAGGTCACTTGGGCTTGTAGGGATGAGTTGGGATTTGGGGTTATAGATCTCTGGGTCATGTTCAGTATTTTCCCGTGTGCCAAAAATCATGCACTTCTCGGTTAAAGTGTAATTTTATTTCAGGATGGTAACAACTGGGTATACTTTGACAGGTTCAATTATTGAATTGTTCTTCTCTTGGAAATGGTTCTCTCTCTAGATGGGCCATAACCCCAGATACATCTTCTGGTTTCATGTCTAACACAACTGCGATGGTAGGTTGACACTTGTAGTGTTGCATCAGTGAAGACTTCCCACTAATGGTGATTTTCTGAATGGCAGGGTATAATTTCCCGGCTTGCTGAACACCGCATGCAACTTCCTGGCACCTTCGGAAGTTATAAGTTGGTTGGTTGGAATGTTGAGTCTCCATCAAGACGGTAATTTTTCCTTTTCATAGAACAAAAAACAACAACATTAAATAAAAATAAGGACGACGACAACAACAGATAATGAATTAGTTGAAAGTTATAGCTTGTGTAACTTTCGAGATTCAGTTATTTAATCCATATTGCATTTGTTGTAGTTGCATCACTTTCAGTTTTGTTATTTATTGTGCATGCAATACTTAGTTATATCATGTTACACATGCTGACCAAGTAATTGACTGTTCTCTGTCATGTGCTTGGCTGCCTGTAGAATTCCCAAGCCTTTATTTATAATAACCTCTTCCAATCTCTTCACCTTCTTCTAAAATGATGCAGGACTTGGTGGCAACAATATGGTTTGGTGGCGACTTTGGCTGTTTTAGTTACGTTGCTTATTGGATTATCAGCTGCTGGAATATTCTTAATTTTGAAAAACAGACAGCAGCAAGCGGTGCATTCGTACAAGCCGGTAGGTGCGTCTATCCCAGAGCAGGAACTTCAACTTCAACCGTTGTGAGCCATGTGATGTCTTCGCCACTTGTGCTTTGACGGTTTGCCTGATCCATTTCAATAGCATCCTCGACTCCTAACAAAAGATCAATCATGCAACCAGGAACTGAATTGATCAAAATTTGTTTTTCATAGAAATGCTGTCCATGACAACTTGGCTTGATCATCATAAAACTAGAGGTATAGCAAGATTTTTATTTCTTATAGTAAACGCGATTTTGTTTGTGAATATTGCAATGTATAGGTGAAAGAGAGGACGCATGAGGTTGAGTGACAGTTTCTTGCGGGAAAATGGTATTTGTACACAACCACTTGCACAGCCCATTCAACACCTAACCTTTTATCATTAATTCAATACTATTGTACAATTAATAATGTGTAACTGTTTATAAATTGTAAGATTTGATGTAGTCTATTCGGGTTTCAGTAGACCGGCCCCATGAGGATGATATCCATTTTCTTGCCCTGCAGCTTCTAATTTTCATTAATCTTTGGTATCCGCCAAGTAGTTGACCATATTATTCGAGCACCGAAATTTCATCAGCCCTCACAATCACATGGGACCCGGAAATTTACAAAATAGCACCTACTTTTGTTAGCAGCAGAAAGACGGTGTTGAATGTGCTGCTATCCAACTTATCAAAGTTGTTTGTAAGAACTAACAAGGCTAGATCTTGAGGAATACGTTAATCCTTCTAACAAATTAATATTTGAATCTTCATTGAGAGAGGTGTCACATTCAATGCCTCAAATAAGATTGTCTCAATTGGGGGTTGGGAACTTTGCTGAAGAACTTTTTTTCTTACCAAACCCAGTCACTTATTTCAGTAATCAAACTGGGAATATTGGACAATCCTTTTCCATACCATAACAAGAAATAGTGAGAGTGAACCTTTGCTTATCAAGAAATTAGAAAACTGTAGCTTTGAATAAGGGAACCGCCCCTTAAAGCTATATTATATTTAACAAGGTGTAGGTTACTCCGGCTAGAGCTCGACCTTGTGGGAGATAGTTTTAGAAGGCACAATTTTATTCTAAAATAAATAACTTGGATAAAAATACCTAATCGAATAAAATATGTGCACCTTACCCTTTAAAATTATTTGCTGATTGTCAAGACACTGAACAGAATCAGAAATAAATAATTTAACTTTACGCACAAACACACGCACACATATTATTCCACTTCTTGCTAGTTTGAGATCGACCTTCGAATTTTCAAATTGGTTGTGGATCTCCAAATTGGAAAGCAGGGATAAAGAATCTGCTGCACCTCGCAGCAAAATCGACCTGTTTTAATAAAAAAAACAATGGACGGATCTGGCAAATGGTGGCTTCCCCATCACATTCTCCCTCCACGGGTTCATTTCATTTAGTAATTTATTGGGTGGTTGGTCATTTCTTAAATGTTTATATTCCAATATTTTGCTTTCCACGCACAGACTTTTTCCTTAAGACGTGGGTTCGATTCCGTTTAATGCATTCCAGCCACTTCCTGCTATTTATTGTTAAGAAATCATTTTTAATAAAATGGAAATTGAATTCGCATCTTCTCTACTGTAGAATCTGACCTTGTATAATTTCATTTTGTCGATAATGGTATTGACGATTTGATTTAGACAAGGTTTAGCGATTATCGATTTCTTAAAAAACAAATAGTTTTTCCAGGAATAAATGACATGTTGAGATCAATTATGATGCAATACTAGGTTATAGAAAAATCACAGCATTTTGGCATCAAAAAAGAAATTTGATTACTATAAAGTGCACCGAAATTTTGTCGTTAAACACAAGGGATGTGAGGCCTCCAGAGATTCAAAAGATGGTAGCACTAAAATATATATATATATATATAAATATAAATTAGCAGATGAATCAGTTAGAGGATAATTTGTGTCCATATCCATCCAAAACGTTAAACTTTATACCACCTTGATTTTATTTATAAGTTCCTTTTAACAAAAAAATTTGGTTTCATTCATAAATACAGTTTCAGTGTAGTAAATGAGATTGTAATAATTTTATTCATTTTAATTATATCAATGAAAATAGAAAGAAAAGAAAGATTTGAAAAATAAATTTTTATGAATGAGGGCAAAGTTAAAAATTTACCCCATAATTATTACGTTAATTAACTCTCCTTGATATGTGTGATTTAATTAAAAAGAAGAAGAAGTGATAGTTCATTCCAATTTATCCATCACCACCAACTTATATGGAAAATTTTCTTGCATAAATAAAGGTCTTAAATAATATGAGTGTTCTTTGCAATTTTCTGAAACCAAGTTGGCATTGCCACAGAGTTGAATCAAGGTAATTAAACTCGAACCGGTCAATGAACTGCCCTGGGTACTGGGTCAAGGGTCAGTGGGTTAGACCAGAGTCAACCCGGGACCAGATCGGTGAGGAATAAAAAATTGATAAATAATTTAATTTCTTATCACACAATCCATAATTTCAAATACTATATATTATTTCAAGACTTTAAATCACTAGCCAAATAATTATATATTTGTTAACTATTTTTTACAATTTTCTTTACAAATTGATATCAAAGTATCATATACCATCCAATGACACCTGAATTTGTAATGTAATAACAAAATATTCATCATAAAAAAATATTGATTTTTTTTTTTTTAAAAAAACTATATTTCAACGGTTCGACCGGGTTAACTAACGAGTTAAGACCGGTTCGGCCGGGTCACACCGGGTTTACGGGTTCAGTCCCGGTTCAAGGTCTTAACCCCAGTTTCTAATCTGGATCGGACCGGTTCCAGGTCCGGTTCGCCAGTTTCTGGTCAGAACTGGCAGGTCCGATCTGATTCTAATAACCATGAGTTGAACAAGGATTTTCTTTTCTTTTTTTTTTTTAAATAGCCTGGGCCGCTGATAGATAAATATAATAAAAATGTTGTCTTTTAAGGAAAAGTAAAAGACAAAAGAAGAGTGGGATAGTAGGCACTACTGGATCAGCATATCCTAAATTATTTTACAATTGTTGAGTGCTATTTGGGCATTGCTTGCTTTTTTTCAGCCAAAGGACATTGCTTGCTTCTATATATGGATTTTGTGCTTATGGAGTAAGTATTCATGGAGTCTTGTTTTTCACTAAAAGGACCATTTTTGCTTCTTTTTTTTCCCTCTTGGGATATAAAAAAGGGCATTACCTTGTTACATGAAATTTTTGGCCATCAAAGCCAATAAATAGAAAGGAGAAAGACCAATAATGCAGACTTGTAGTGTTGGTAAAGCAACATAAAGTTCATGTGATCAGCGTAGAATCATTGGAATACCTGGGTATGTGGCATACTGACACTCAAACTAAAATTACTGATACAGCCCCAATCCAAAGTAATACTCAATTCCTATATTTCTTTATTAGAAATAATACACCCAATCATTTTGATTAAAAAATTGGTTAAAATTAATTCAAGACAATAAAGATGTAAAAAAATGTAACTTTTTTTTTGGGCTAAAAATACCCCATTCATGTGTGAGAATTGAATATAATGATGTAGATAATATAAGTAATTAAATAGAGGTAAAATGAGAAATAAAAAAAAATAGAGGCAATCTCTAAGTGTCATACCCACACAGATTATTTCTTATAAAAAGGAAGAGAGGGGGTATTGTTTATATATGGACTTTGGACTTAAAAGAGAATAACAAAGATGGCAACCACATCTCTCAAGGTGCATTATATTCTTAATGAATTGGATTTTTAAAAATTTTAAGGGAAACTGTCATATTAAAAATGACAGTCAGGTGGGAAAAAATAAATATTCTTTAAGAAATGAGTGAAATTATGCTGTGAGGGTTACCTTATTAAGTTTGACCATACCTAAGAGAGACAATTATCATTTGATTTTATTAAATGTTGTACAACAAAAATGGATAGCACCACCCAACATGATTACAAAAAGATATTTTTGAATAACTCACCAAACTACTACAGGCAATTTAGGTACAGTACTTAGGTGGTTTTAACATAAAAAAAATTGTCCCAAGTGTGTCTGGTGTGGCATTGTTGTGAGATGTCACTATGACCATCACATGTTTGGTCCTTAACGTTTAAATGAGAAATATGATCGTTACTCCAGATTTATGAATGTGCTGGCGCCTCACGCTTGGTTGGATGGAATGGGATGTAGAGGAATATTTAAAGTAGTTGATATTTATATATACCTACCTGCGAATCTATTACTTCATTTTATGAAGCCACCAAACAAAAAGTTGTCAGCTGTGCTGCTGTAAAATCAGCTGATCTTAATAATTAATAATTCTTATAAACTAATAAAAATAGTTAAAGTTAATAAAATTATCTTAAAATTTATATAATTTTTAATATTATCCTATTAATTGCACTAAAATATAATATTATATTATTTTTACTCTCACTCACTATCCTTATTAATTATAGATGAGAACATTATAGAAGGTAATTGATAAGATAATTATTTCTTGGTGATTCTCAGTGTAAGATCTTTACTTTGTTTCAAATATTAGTATATCATCTTCCCTTTAATTGCAGTAGTTAGTTTGTTACACACAGACCAATTGTTAATTATACTTGAAATAAGGAACCAAAACGAACGTATAGCCAATCAGAGTGATGATAATTTTACAATGAAGAATAATATATCACCGACGAACAGCAGCATTTGATATAACTCAAAATAATAGTAACACTAATGCAACACCATTAGCAGTAGAGTAATAAACGTTTAAAGGGAACAAAAGTTAATAAATTAAATGTAAGCCCAAATGGGGCTTGAAATGATAACCAAAAAAAAAAGGGAAAGATACAAGAATATCGAGACACCGATAAAACGAAGTCTCTAGAAGATCAAAACGAGGGTAGCCCAGCCCAACACTAAGGATCCCAACAACTTCTTCAAGCACATGATGCTCTCAGCTCCACTCTGCACCACACAAGTAAAAGAATTTCAGAAATTCCAATCTAAATATGACTTATTTATAATTTATGGTAATGTAGGGAGTATAATCATAAACACAAAATAGGCCATAAAATTACTCATCATCTATGAAGTTCACATATCACAAAAGCCCAGTTGATGGATTTTTTTTGTTCAAACAAAAATATGTTTATTCCTTAAAAACTATAATATTCTCTCATATCCTTCAATTAACATTTTTTTGGGTGAAATTCGAGTGTAATTTCCGATAGAATGATTTGTTATGAGACTTGAATAGCTTTAAAGAAAGATTAGCAGAGTACTTCACGGGATCTCATCACAATGTCCATTTAGGCTTAAGACTTCAGGCAGTCAAAAAATATTTAAGCGAGTGCTTAACTATGGCTAAAGAGTAAAGTGTGAAACTAACAACAGTTCAGATCTACTAGTTCCAGATCTAAAGCAAATTATCCTGTTCAGTATGTTAGTCATAAAAAGAGAGCAAAAGGATGAACTCAAATATCTACCTGATCGTTCGCAGATGTAGGTCCAGGAGAGGATGCATCTTCACTGGGTCCTGGAGCTCCCGTGGGTGGTGCAGGTGGTCCTAGCAATGCCGGTGATGGTGCTGGCGCATTGTGCTTCTTTCCCTTCTTCTTCTTCTTGGACTTGCTCGGTGCCGTAGCAGGGACCTCAGCTGTCGGTGCTGCAACCGGTGCGGGAGGAGCACTCTCCGGAGGAGTTGTCGGTGCAGGTGCGGGTGGAGATTTGGCTGGTGGCGAGCTCACTGGAACAGGAGCAGGGGGAGAAGAAACAGGAACTGGTGCTGGGGGTGAGCTCACTGGAGCGGCCTCCGGAGGCGAAGATGCTGGAGGTTTGGTGGCTGGAGCTGGTGCCGCCGCAGCCTTTGACGGAGAAGATGCTGGAGATGAAGCCGGCGATGCCGATTTGTGAGATGATTCTGGGGCTGCCGCCTTGGGAGATGCTGCTGGGGTTGCTGCCTTGGGGGATGGTGCCGGGGTTGCTGCCTTGGGAGATGCAGCAGGAGGCGTGGATTGAGGAGAGGCAACCGGAGCCGGTGATTTAGGTTTAGAAGGTGCTTCCGCCGGTGTAGCAGCAGCTGGAGTGGCGGGTGATGTGGACGGAGCAGCCGCCGGAGATTGACCACCGACGCCGGCGATGACAATGCAGATCAATGCGAGAGAGAGTACGCTTCTCTGATCCATCTTGCTTGTGAGAGGGAGAGAGAAGTTCTTGGTGTTCGCAGGCATAGCTAATTGCTTATATAGGCCCATGTACGACGAGGGCGTTGTCAGAACAAACGGACGAGTGCAGATACATCTAGACCGACAAAGCACAGGGGGGTCCCACAGCCCGCTAGGTCACCACTAGCCGTTGGATCAACGGATATGAGAACACAGAAGCTTCGCTGTATGGGGGAACACGCGCTATAGAAAGAAAACAAAGATTAATGAGGCAACACAGACTGTAATGGGCCCCGCTCGGCGAATTATTATTGGAGCATGTGAATGATAATTAGAGAGGGTAGGCTTTTTAGGCTTTTATTATTACTGGGGTTACAGGAGTGTGTGATCTGTGATGGGAACATTTTATTTGCTGGTACTGATTTGGTGATGTGGGAGCCAATTAGCGGTAGTTGGTGATACAGCTGGAGATATCGGAGGTGGGCCATAGTCTTGTGGGGACTAACCACTGTAAGCCACGCAAGGATCTTCGGCAATAATTGCGCCAAGTATTACCGTTTAAAGAGTTGGTAAACTAGTGTGGTAACTCAAAGTAACAGTGGTTAGTCCCTCTCGAAACCAAGTAAAAAATAAAAGGCTGATTAAATAAATTGCCCTTTAATAAAATAATATTTGAAAGCTAATACTCCCTAAGGCACTAATTAATAATTTTTATAAATCAATAAAAATAATTAAAGTCAATAAAGTTGTCCTAAATTTTAAATATTTTTTAATATTATCTTTACTAATTGCATTAAACTATAATATTATACTTCATTGGATCTTTATTATAAGACACCAACTAGCAAGTGTATTTGATTATATTTATAAAGCACTTGTGTGTTTCCAATAAGCATTAATTTTTTTTTTCATATATGCCCAAAATTAATAAGGAAAGTGGGTGAGAGTAATAATAATATAATATGAGAATTTAGTACAATTAGTAAAGGTAATATTAGAAATAAGTTAAATTTTAAGACAACTTTATTGACTTTAGCTATTTTTATTGATTTATGAAAATTATTAATTTGTGTCTTTCAATAAGGACTAGATGGAATATTATTATTACTCTTACCCAATACTCTTATTAATTATAAGCATGCAGAGAAAAAAAAAATTAATGCTTTTTGAAAATAAATAAGTTCATTATAAAAAAATCAAATACTCACCCTGATCTTTATTACAAAAGTATCAATTAATAATTCTCACAACTCAATAGCCAATAAAGTTTTCTTAAAATTTAAATAATTTCTAATATTACCCTAAAAATTGAATTAAACTCTAATATTATATTATTATTACTCTCACCCACTACCTTTATTAATTATGTATATACATAAAAAATAATTAATAATTCTTGAGCATAAATAAATGTTTTATTAAAAATATTAAATATATATATTAATTAGTGTCTTATAATAAAAATAAAAATAATTATTAGTTGATGATTTACTACAAAAACAAGAGGAGGGGAGTAGCCTAAAGCGCACGCTGCTACCTCGAATACAACAGAACAAAATAATAAACGGTGAGTACACCGTGAATGAGAGGATAGGGGTGTGGCGGCAAATAATATTATAACCTTGGCGGGTATTGTTGAGAAGCTGTCAGACATGGACTGTTCAACGCGGCCGGATCTGCATTTCGCATTAGTCATAGGGAACACATATGTTCATCTTTTAATTACAAATACAAATATTCTTTCTTTCTCACTCTTTTCATACGATTCATATTGATTCAACTATATTTTATCTCTTGCTTTCGGTTCAAGTTGAAGCCTGATTTGCTTTTGGGTTTAGATGCAATAGAACACGCAACACTCTTGGAAGCCCCAACCATTTTCTTAATATATTTTGGTCACAAAATATAGTAAAGCTTTTATACATATTCGCGATTATTTTTAATCGATCTGTTAAATTTTCCATACATCCTATTTTAATTTTCACTCCTCAACATTCCAGGCTTCAACTTTTTCACGCTATACTTTTTCAGTTTCTTATTCTTATTATAAGGTGTTAACTAACCATTCTCATAAATTAATAAAAACAGTTAAAATAAATAAAATTTTCTTAAAATATAAGTAATTTTTAATATTTTCTATATTAATTGTATTAAACTATAATATTAGATCAATTATTACTCTCATCCACTACCCTTATTAATTATAAGCATACATGGAAAAAAATAATAATTAATGCTCTTTAAAAACAATTAAGTGTCTTATAAAAATGACTAAATAAACTTACAAGTCAGTACTTTATAATAAAGATCATAGAGAGTATATGACAAGGTTTGAGCACTATTTTTTTTTTTTTTTGGTATAAACGATAGGCCAAAGCCCTACAACTTAAAGGAAACTAGTCTAGAGGGGATTGCAATATCAACCTATCATCATCAACAAAGGTGCTCAGATTATCAGGACATGTAATCCTCTTTTTGCTAAACCATCAGCAACCTTAATATGTTAAAACATTAACAACTTGGAGGTCCCAATCAAACTCCATAATACCTTGAATTTCCAGGAACACCAAATTGCAGTTTTTTTTTCTTTGGAATCTGTCATAAGAAGGTCAATCAACAAAATCTTAGCATCAGATTCCAAAATCACATTTTTTTAAACCAAAATCCCAAGCAAGTCAAAGGCCTTTAAGAATAGTCCATTCTTCAGCCTCAAGTGCACTACAGTGAGCTATTTCATGAGAGAAGCCAACAATCCAGCAACCACCATGGTCCCTCTTATAACACCACAACATCCTGCTTTTGAGTTCGCCTTTGACATTGGTCCATGGACGTTTAATTTCACCCAGCCATACGGAGGAGGTTCCCAAGCATGATGAATAACCGAAACATTATCTGGAATTACAATTTCAGGTTTGTTAGCTTGGACAAAATTCCTCCAACCATGTAAGATCACAGATGCATGATTCATGGGTTTCTGAAAATCATCTTCAAAAACAAATTTTGATTCCTCCAACACCATAATTTCCAGATTGAAACTCTTCACTAAAGATCCCAATCTGAAAATATATCTCGTCCCATTTCTTTTTTCATGTTAAGAGAAAACCAATCAAGCGATTGAGCAGCAAAAAATTGAGGGATATAGCTGGGATTAAGTAAGCTTAGCCAAAGATGTCTCCCATACTTACAGTCGCGCAGGATATGAAGTATGTCCTCGTTCTCTTTATTACAATAAGCACGTAAGAGGTGATGTGGAAGACCATCTTCTCCGCCATGCGATGGTTGGCACTTGGCAATCTATTATTGAAAATAGCCCACATGAAAACTCTAATTCTTTCCTCTCTTTTCCACTTCCATAGTAATTTGTAAATTGGGTTATATAGGTTAGTTGGATTTTCCTCAATTAAAAAAATATGCTTTTCAAGGTGAAAGTGCCATCAGTTGTAGCATTCCATGACATTATATCATTCCCTGCTGCCAGGGGGACAATATGGCAATTAATCGCTGGATGGCTTCATTGGGCCCCAAATTGTCAAGCTTCTGAAAATCTTAGGTGCCTGCAACGGTCCACTCAGCCACTGTACCCTCTTCTTCTTCTAGTGTCAGAGGTCTTAAGCTCATCTCTTTGATTCTTCTGTCCTTAAACAGCCATTGATCATTATAAAAGTTAACCGAAAGAACATTCCTTAGTTGCCATTTCATGCCTTTGTTAATGATAACTTTTTAAAAAAAAAAAAAAATTGATAAAAAGTTTGAGCCCTTATTTAGAACAACCCCCCCCCGGGGCGCCTCGAGCCCAACAAAAACCTTTTTGATAGTGGAGTTTTGGGTCGGCCCAATGACCCAATCTGAATTTAATGAGAAATGGGCTTAAAGCTTTTTAATAGGCCAGTAAATAATGGCCTTTATGCATGGGCATAACAAAAACCTCGTAGAGTTGTAGGCCCAAATTTTCAACAATGACAATAAAAACAGTTGGAGCCCAATGGGCGAGGCCCGTATCGGGAGCCACAGAAGCAACGGGAGCATCATGCAACCATGCAAAGAATCAGTGCTGGACGACTGTGGTTTGCTCCAGACAGTTCAAATTAACAAAGGAAAATAATTTTAAATTGAAACTACTGAACACTAACCTATGCATTTCATGTTTGATCGTGCTTGAGGAAGCCGAATTTTCTTGAGACCACCCCACTTGTACTTGCTTGTGTATTATAATAGTAGTTTGGTCACTTTTTGAGTTGGAAGCTGAATAACTCCATCATACACCTCACCTGGGAAGTTTGAATTTGAAGCCATTTGATTGGCTTTTTATTGAGGGGACCAGATCACTGAACTCGGATACTTAAATCCTAAGAGATCTCCGAGAAGAACATCATGATTAACTAACTTGTTTGCTTCGATATCTTCCCTTTTCTTTTTCTTTTTAAATCAACATATATTCTTTGATTTTTATTGTCCTTGAACTCACTTCGAAATAACTGGCTAAGTCAGAAAAGGTTGCTTCAGCCATTTCTACTGCAGAAGCTAGCATAGCAATCATTTGAGTGGACAGGAAGTTCAGTTAAATATACGAGGTTCACTTGGTCTAGTTTTTTAAGCACGTTTCCTTTCATAGATATCAGTGATATATCGGTCTCTGTAATGTTAAATGCACGGCGTTACCTAGTCCCTCATTACGTTCTCTCTCTCACTTCCATTTGGTTTATCAAAACGAGTTCAGTGAATCCTGATTCTTGAAAATCCAGTTTAACCTTCCTTCGAGTTTAAATCTATTGCTCAAGATAATCACGCATCTACAACATCTTCTGCTTAACTTATAGTTCATCTCTCCCTATAACGCCATAAGTCTCCGTCTTGTTTGAGCTATTTCAACCAGCCATGGAGTTTCAGATCCCAAAAGATTCAACCTTGAAGACTAATCACAAACTTCTACCCGCTAAGGAAACATGCATGAATGGCTCTTGTTTCTTCTGCATCATTTCCGATACAGATTCTTCTCTCAGAAGAGCTAAAATGTTTCGCCTCTTCAAGCAAATGCCTCTTGAAGACGACCAAGAACATGTCTTGGCGTTAAGTGGGCTTTGGAAAATCGCCATGACTCAACCAAATGACCCACAATTTCCTTCTCTCGGCATCTTTAAATGTATGGCCAAACTGATCGAAAAAGGTGTCTGCGACAAAGATTGGCTGCTCAGACATCAGAACATATACATTCCTTATTATGCAGCGCATATCATTGGTTCCTATACAATGAATAAAGCCAAGTTTGCTAATAAGGCTATCAAGTCCAACGTTGTTCGGCCACTAACAGACCTACTAGAAGGTAAGATTAGTTGGGTTGAACAGAGAGTCGCACTCCGAGCACTTGGTCATTTAGCCAAACATGAAGCAACTTTTGAAGCCGTTGCAGAACACGAAGGAGAAATCGTAGAGGCAGCCATCAATATAGCTTCTACGTGTTTGAACGAGGTTTATGATAAATTTCTTACCTTGAAGGAAACACGGAGATTGAAGTATCATAGGAATCTGCTAACAAGAGGGCATGGAGGCTTGGAATTGGAGAACCGAAAAGCAGAGGATTGGGCAAGTCAGCTTCAGTGCTGGTCTCTGTATCTCTTAGATTGCTTTGCACGCAAAGAAAGATCTCTCAGGTTAATCTGCCAGAAGCAATTCTTAAAGCGTTTATGTGGAATGTGGGGTGGAATGGGAAACCCGGGATCACCAGCTGGAATAGGACTTGTGCGAACACTGTGTCACACTAAAGTAGGAAGAGAAAGCATAGCAGAGTCTCAAGAAGTAGTATACAACCTTTGTAATGTCTCAAGATCTTCAGATGATCGGCAATATTTGGCTATTGAAAGTCTTTTACAACTCCTCAAAGACCCTCTTACGAGATATAAAGTAATTGATACTGCAGTTCCAGTTCTTGTTGATTTAGTTGAACTCAGGGGCATTGAAGGGAAGTTAAGAGTAGGACAAGCAATCACGCAGACTCTCTTACAAGATTACCACAAAATCAAGTATTGTAAAATGAGTTTAAAGAGCGAAAAAGTTGAGAGAGCGTTAATAGAATTATGGGATTTAAAGGTGGACAGAGTGAAGAGAGAAAGCATAATGAGTAAGGAAGAAATCAGAGAAAAGGAGGTATTGGTGGGTGTGTTGAAGAAAGAAGGAAACAGATTATTTTGGTCTGGGGACATAGAAGAAGCTATGAGGAAGTACTCAGAAGCTTTGAATTTTTGTCCACTGAAAATGTGGAGAGAGAGGATAGTGCTTCATAGCAATAGAGCTCAGTGTCATTTGTTGTTAAGAGATGCAGAAGCCGCCATAAGAGATACAACTCGAGCTCTCAGCCTGTCATCAAGCGAAGCGTGTCCTCACAGTAAGAGTTTGTGGAGAAGATCACAAGCTTATGAAATGAAAGGGTTTTGTAAGGAGAGCTTGATGGATTGTTTAATGTTCATCAAGAGCCGCTTCGAGTCACGAAAGACAAAGGGATTTATAATTCCGTACTACGCAGCGCGTATGGTGAAGGAGCATGTGAATGCGTTGTGGCTCTTTGCGTCAGCCAAGTCAGAGAGCGAAGAACGGAAACAGCTCGAAGACCTGAATAATCAAAATGAGATTGGGGAACAGAGCGAGGGAAAACAATGAAAGGTGATTAATTTATTTCTCATAGTTAATCTGGGCTGTGGCGACTTGTGATCGGATGTTAAAAAACTCATGAGTAAAATAAGATAATAACTAGTTCCGGGGGGAACAATACCCAGTGGGGTTTTGTTTGAACGGTTTGTTTGCTTTAGATGTATGACTAAACATTGCAGAAGCAGCGTTCATCAGGATACACGTAAGGAAGAAGAGGACGTGGTATAGACCATGATGAATGCCTTGTCACTCTCCTCATTTTTTTTGAACATGAATTTGCGCCTCGGCATCTTTAAATGCATGGCCAGACCGATCGTTGTGCGTGGCCAAACTGTACTCGTAACAGGAGAATCTTGCTTGCTAAGCTTTCACATTCTTTTTGTCCATATTTTAAAAAAACTTTCGGAATAAATCTGTACTTAAACCCTTCTTTTAATCTGCAAAATGAACAAGTGTTCACTCTCCGCATTTTCCCCCCCCCCCCCTATAATTATTACAACCAACGCAATGCATGCCATGACAATGTTATAGATGCTGTTAAATTTCTATATGATTATAGTATAATTTTTTATTTTGCAATTAATTAAAATTTCAAGATGTAAACTCGATGAATAATATTATTAACATTGAATTTTGAATGAAAATAATGCGGTATTTTATAATGAATAATTTTTTGTATTTTATTTTTAAATCTTAACTTGGGGTTATAATTTTTTTAATATTTTAATCATTTAAAAGGAAAAACTGAAGAAAGGGAAGAAAGGATCATTTGAAGAGGTAGAATTTGAATTAGGAGCCATAGAAGGAAAATGTATGAGAATTGAGTACTGTAGGTTGAATAGTGCCATTATAAATTTTCTATGAATATAAGAAGAAAACACTATCATTGCTGTACAAAAACTGACAAACGAATAAGGATTGAACGAAACAAACCCAATTCAGCATACAAAGCTCATTTCCAAACAATGAAGAAGCCCAGTCAAGTTTCACTCAAAAAACAAAAAACAAAACAAAAGAAAAAGGAGCCTGGTAAAGGGATACAGATTAATAGCTTGTGTCAAGTTCCGAGTTCTGCTGCATTTTCCAGCAGACTACCTGAAAAATTAGATCAATACATTGAACTTTAGGATTCACCAGAGGTTTTATCATAATTGCAGAAAGATGAACGGAAATGGAAAATAACTGGATATGCAGATAGGTCACCTGGTCTCTGGTCATCATTTCAAGGAGCTCATTCATATTAAGAACTTAAAGCATCAACAGCTGATCCTACTGTTGGTAAAATTGATGCCACGTCTGGATATCTATTCCATGAAGGTGTTACTGTCAGAGATGGGTAGAGCCAACTCTTGATGGAATCCACAAAGAGTTTGAATCGAAGTTCACAATGGCTTCCCAATCAACCTGTAACCTCTGCAGGATGTTCCCAGTGAACTTCAATTTGGCAGCTAGTAGCCAACCCAGCATGACGACTAATCCAACCACCTCAGATCCTCTCGACAGTGGCTTAAAGTTGTACCTGAAAAACAGTTCAGTTATAGGTTCTCATAAGAATTAATTGATTTACAACTTCTTAAACGATAGAAAGGTAATGCTCGCATTCTGGTTATGCCATATCAGTAACACGTCATGCTCAGAATTGCATCTCTAACATCAAAATCAGAAGACCCATAATTTTCACCGCTGTAAGCACTGCAGATAGCCTGACAGCACCGAGATGAAACTTCAATTAAATCAGGACAGCATGTGTCTAATGCTACTGTCAATAGAATTCTAAAGCTTAATCACAGGGGAAGCTTTAATGATGAATGATGATTGTATTAAAAATAGCAGAAAATGTGACCAATGATAAAATATGCTAAAATTGGCCAGATAACTGGTATGTCATTCAACTAAATATTCTATTAAGAAATTGGAATGAGTGACTTACTTCCCATGCCAGCGCCATCTCTGTATCAAAATCTCTCAACCGGTCAGGTGCACATAGTTCTAATGGCAAAGTCAAACCCAGTAACCCACCTTCTCCCCTGGAAAAAGAACAGTTAATTACCCAACAAGTATATTTATATATATTTTTTTAAAAAGTGCAACAGTAAATAAAGGGAATCCATTAAGTTTGTAACATGAATTTAAGAAAGAGGCTCGATTCATATATTTTTGCAAGGCAAATCCTTGTCCCTTCCAGCTTCCTGAAGAAGAATAAACAAAAAATAAGCACATGGGAAAAAAATGTTCCCCCGGATACTTTTTCCCAATACATCCTCACTCCTCAGATTCAATACTGTAGCACCAAGTAGGCAACCGGAAGTTCTCACCAACAACCCTATGAAGGTCAGAGCACGAATTTGCATGCACGATCTGCACATCAGGAAATGAAGTTTCCATTTTCAGAAGAGCTTATAGACTACAAAAGTTTATATTCAATCAAATTATACTGCAGATCACTACAAAAAACATCGGTCAGTATAATAACAAAAGATGCATTTCTTTATCAAAGGCTTCATTCAAAACAAAATATGAATTCTTGCCCTTTGATTTGATTTTGTTTGAAATTAATGTGTATCCTGCAAGTAAAACTTTTTCACATCGATCACTCAACAACAGTACAACTAAGACCAATAAAGAAATATATTAAAACAGTATAAGAAGTGCTTTTCTAACATGAGAATATATACCAAACAACAGCAATGACAAGAGCCTCTTTCATAGAAACAACTCACATTCTAATTTTCCATCTTTGGAAAGATCAATATTGTCATTGTCTTTGCTGTAGACAAATGGTATCTCTTTCATGACAGTCTTTGCAACATTTAATGTCCTGCAGCATCAAAAACTCATGCCAGTCTGCTGATATATAATATAAATAGCATTTTTACCTTTCGTAGTCTGGGAAATAACGGACTACTTGAGCTTGTTCTCAAATCATAGGTGTGTAGGGACGAAATCCAGAATTAAAATCTTCACTGCAGAGCAAAGAAACCAATAGACGTTCAATATCCAACACAAGTAAAGATCTACATTGGAATCAGCTCTCAAGCGAATACAATTGGGGCATATCTAGAGGAGGCTAGCAGGCAAAAGCAGCAGAAATTTGTCTTTCTTTCTAACCTAAACCAAAATTAATTATAACCCTATTTAAAAAAATATATATGGAAAGAAAGGTATAAAACTAAACATAAGCTGGCGTACATGGTGACCTTCCAGTTATTAAAAAAATTAAAGTAAAATAATCTAAACAAAGCAACACAAGCAATAAGAGTTGAACTTGAAAAAGTGGAACTATGAAACTTAACATATACTTAATCTCTGTAATTTCAATGAAAATTCACTTTGTCCCTCTACTATAGATTGTGATTGAAGTTTATTGAGCAAAATCTTTCAGTTAATAATCTATCCAATGATTTCATTGTAAACAGAGCACAACCCATGCAGTTGATCTCAGCAAATAGGATAAGGCTTATTGTTGGACTATCGATTGTAATTATAATAACTAAGTTTTCTAGAATTCCCAAACAAGTGTCATCTCTTTCCTCCTATTATCATCAGCATTCCTGAGAATTTTTCTAAAGTACCTAACAAAAGCAACATTAACTTAAAGCCAACATAAGTGTCGCACTGTCTTCCCATCGAACAATCTAAATTTTGAAGAAGGCGTCTAAGAGAATACTTAGCCCAAAGATGGGTTACCTTAGTTTGTTAACCCAAACAACGGGGTCATAGGGCTCAGAAATCTGTCTCCATTTAACAGCTACTGAGTAAATATCTTGCCACGAAGATGTTTCCAAGGTGGCACTAGTGCTACAACCAACACCACCGCTGTTCTGACTGGGTATATTAACTCTTTTGCTACATTCTGGTTGCATGGAACGCCAAGCTTTTTAGACCTTTTGTGCAATTTCAATAGCAGCAAATCCTGCCATACGATGCTGGTAAATATGGAAATGTGAACGGATGTAGAGTGTAGACTAATCAATGACAATATCAACATGAGATAAGAAAAAATGGTGTAGATTCTTTTTTTTCCCCCGAGTCTGTCTGAAAATGAATGGTCCTTGAGACAAAGAAATAAGTGAAAAATAAGAGCCTTAAGAGGGGAAGATAAGAAACCAGAAGAAATAGAGACATTAAAATATGCAATAACTTTACCTCATGCCTATTAGGGAAGAATCTTGCTTAAGCTTTCCCATTCTTTTTAAGCTTCGTAAAGAAGGTTGCCTCCAGTGAAATTTATCACGGACAATCCGAGCACGACACAGTATCTTGCACCAGTACTCCTTAATAAAACAAAGACAAATAATTCTCATAAGAATTGGGACCAGACATTACAAACACACACTCAACATCAAATTATCGGTCTTCCAAACTGCAGGAAAAATTGTTATGATATCAAGCCGATAGAATTTTATGCATATCTTGAGCTCAGACATATGGCAATAATATAAAAATTGGGTAGTGTTTACAGTAGTAAGGATGAAACTTATCATACACATACTAGAGTCCCAGAGGAACAAAAAGCTGAAAGAAAAGAGAACAAATATAAAGCTGTTTATATATAGAATTTAATCCTGGAATATCGGATGCATTTTTCAATGTTTAATCCAATGGTGTCAATCAGACGGTAAAAACAATTGCAAGGATTATACCAAAAAATAAAAAATAAAAAGTTGCAAGGAAGTAATTGTTCTCCGTAACAAGGATAAATCCTTTATACAAAATGACAAACATACGACAATCACCATATCTCTTGCTATCACAAGGAAGTAAAAGTTCTAACCTTAGTGTGCCTGCCAGGTAACTGGGCAGCTATCAATTATAAGCCATTTTACCATGCATGTTGAGCAAACCAAAATAATGGTATGAAAGATATCCCTTTTCTCTGCTGAATTGTCTCAATGCAAATGTTTCATACTACTAGGAACTTCCACAAAACAGAAAAACATGCAAATCAACCTCAATAACAAGTGTTTCATTTCGGCACGGAAAACAAGAAGTGCCAAGAAACAATCAAATAAAGTTCATAAGGTTTACCTTAAAAAGTGGATGAATATCTCCATTGATATCAAAATAGCAAAATTCATGATTGAGCTTTGAGGCAGTGTACAAAGCAATCTTTTTCTGCAAGAGAAGAATGGATGTTAAACCACATCAAAGAAATAGGTTCTAATTAAGAAAAGTAACAAGGATCATGTTTACCCCCATCAAGCCACCCGCATAAAAATCCATTGACATCAGTATTATCTGTTTGGAGGGGAGGGAAAATTCATTAAATTTTCCACACCTTCCCCGCCATGTTGTTTTAACCAAATGAGTGGGCGGAGGGCAGCACTTCCCTTTCACAGGTTTTAACCAAACAAGGCCCCTCTCCCCTCTAAAATCTTCCCAACCAATTGTCAGGGGGTCAGTTTGGTATGAGAGATTTGAATGGGAGGGTAGGGAAAAATTTTATGAGTTGGATTTAAAACAAAATGGAGAAGTGGGGTTACAAATTTTCAATAAAGAAAATATGTGAGATAAAAGAGTAAACAAATTAATTAAAAACTCATAGCATGGAATAATCGACCACGCAAACAATAAGCTTTCAGAAGCCTAACATAAAAACTCAGGCAATCAGACTTTGGTGAAGTAAACTGGCTTTAGGTACAGGTGGGGTAATATAGCAGCAAAAAGATAGAGGCCATATGAATAATAAGGTTCATCCACAATTTACAGTGCCCGATTTAAACTTTCCTGAGCTTATGCTGGTTTTGCTAGATCAAGATTTAACTGCCAAAATTCACTCATTTAGAGCAGTGATAACAACTAAACAATCCAATATATAAACGCCAAGAAATATGTAGCCTACTCAAGTGAAGCAGAAAACAGTAGACAGAAATGGTAAGATAATCAGAGATTAACACCAGAGAGCGACCATCTAAGTTCCAAGCTAAGTTCTGATTCAGGCATCTCAGAATTGAGCAACCATCTAAATTCCACACTCCAGAATACTATACTACTATTTTTTAAAAAAAGAAAGGAGAATGGTACCTCGACCTTTTGAAAATATGCCAACCCTCTATGAGTACAGTAAGTTGACAGGTACCTGAGTCAGATTTACCCTGTAGAAGAATGCATTTATTAAACAAGGAAGACACCTTTCTAGGTAATATTAAACAAAAAGCTAACATGAGAGTCGTCCTCATCAAATATCAAATGTCAAGACCTACCAAATAAGTGTACGCAGACTTACTGTTCTTATGTAGCTTAACACAAGCTGAGAAGTCTTTGATGGCAGCATCAAATCCTTCAACTTTAGATTCACATATCCTGATTGAATGTTATGAAATGACAATATTATACAGACATGTATGGCTACTTGCTAATATTTCAGAGGTTATTTTCATATTAATGCAGGACCAAACCTTGTGATTAACGATAATGCCTTGACAAAAAAAAAAAAATTAATGACATGACAAAAGAATAATACCAAGGAAATGCAAAGGAGTCAGGGTAGAGGGAGAGGGAAAAACCTCTAAAGCTAAAATCAGTAATATCTAAAAAGATCCTACCATACGAAAAGGAAAGGAAACTTAAGTAAATAAATGACCTAAAAAATTGCATGTAATCTCCTCCATAGATACCCCAGCTCTATGAAAACCCATTCCCTCCAAAGCCCAATCCTCTGCATGGACCAATTGGAGCCAATGTTATGACTCTAAAATACCTTCTTGACTTCGGCTTCCTTCATCTATAGTTATAAGCACCAAACTGAAATTCTGATAAAGGAACAAAATATGATGACAACAAGAAGAAAAATTATTAATGCTTATAACTTGTGCTCCTAAAGCAAGCAAAATTATTTGATGGACAAAAGGCAGTAATATGATTACCTTGAAAAGATACATTTTTCATATCATAATTACTTAATGAATTAACTAGCTCAAACTCCCCAAGTATAAGAAAATAAAATACGCCTGGCTAAATGATTATCAAAAACTTAAATGGGAATTAAACTTAATTGCTTTTTAATGTCATGAAGAAAGGGAAATTCTTCAAGGTAAATTCATCCAGGACTTCTTAAAACCTTTCATTCTCTTTCTCTAGCTAAATGTAAGCACATGTTCGCACAGAAGACATATAAATGCCAAAGATAATGAATTCATGCCTACTAATGTTTCTGTATGGACTCCTATGAAATAACATTAATGCTTCGAGAAAGCAACAGAAAGAGCGCTCACATAATTATTTTATCCAAGAAAGAAAGAGACACGGTTTAATTCTTGCACTGTTCGTTAGTTCTCCAAATGATAAAATGAAAACAAAAGACTTGGTGTTAAACAAGGTACCTCTCTCCATTAATATATGTGCTGAACAGGGTTTAAACTCTAATGTCTTAGTCAAGTCTCCAATGGCCTGATATCCAGAGTAAAAGAAGTAAAACAAAAAGTTGTCAATTGTGTGGATTGTAGTACAGAAAAATCATCCAGATTGATCATGGAAAAAATTGAACACAAATATGGATTTACTTTTTTCACAAGAAAAGCACATGCTATTGCCAGGAAGAATGGCATCAGAGAAGGCGCCAAGATCTCATGGGTCATTGTTGTTAGAAACAGTGATAAAATTAATCTCTCATAACCACATGACTACTAGCCACAGCATCAGTTTGCAGTTTGCACCAAAAGAATTATTTGCGTAACCATTCTTGTAAAGGCTGTACCTTCAATTTTCAATGCCCATGAGCACTTGAAACAGCCCTGAGCCCCAAACGTAACAACTCATTTACTGCAAACAAGTTTATACATAGAAGCCAGAGATATTACCACTTCTCTTTAATTAAATTAACTAATCTATCACAGAGTACATTAGTAAACATATGACAAAGCCTTTGTTTTACATAGAAATCTCAACTTCTCTGAAGATCATAAGCAAATATAAAATAGAACTTCAGATGACAGTGATAAGATATTGGTTGACAAATGCAGTGTAGCTTAAGTTAAACACATCAAGCAGGTACTAAGATCAAAGAACCGAGCAAAGAAACTCTTACCTCAAAAACTCCCCCAAAATATGTCCTAGTTTGACCTCTTCTCTTCCAGGCCTCCCATGCTGATGGATTGTGTTGTATGGCCTACTATATACAACAACTACTTACAATTAGAGAAGGTACCTAAAACTATGTGTGTCAGATAAATTTCATTTTAATACCTTAGTAAAATCAGGTATAGCAGCATCTAGTTCTTGCCGGAGTGCATATGCCATCCCTCTTCCTATCAGCATTTCATCAGGATAAGGATGTTCCTCTTTCAGCATCTGAATGCACGAAAAAGATATTCTTTATTAGCAAGAGTTTCACTCAAGTTCCTATTATGATGAGAATTCAATACATCTTGTGGCATGGTTGACCCATGGTCTCCATCAATTATATTCTTGTCTTGTTTTGCACTTTTCAATAGCTGTTCAAGTTCAAGAAGTTGTTTTATGTCTACAGATCGTTTCGATGCATGTTCAAAACCTTTCTCCCATTGAGAAAGAGCGTCCTCTTTTCTTTCTAATGCCTCAAGCGCTCGACCTATATGGCAGAAAAAACCAGCGTAAGTTTAAAAGATCAAACACATTTGTACGTCCAAGAAAAAAAAATCATTTAAACTTCCGCTCATAAACAAAATGAGTGTACAACGGTAAATTATAAAAGCAGGAAAATTATAAAAGCAGCTCTGCGTCAAAGAATGCATTACATAATATTTTTGGCCAAAAAAAATAAAATAAATGTCAAGTAGATGTGTAAATCAATCCAATAGTAGGCACACTTATATTCTAACGATGGTGTCCCAAGTTTCCTACGGCCTATCTCCTGAAACTCTAGAAGCCACAGGTCAACAAGAAGAGAGGTGTGGGCCATTATTTGAGCTAAGAATCCATAAGATCTCATTCAATAATATTATATTTTTGGTGTTTAGATTATATATTTTAATTGTTGATTAAAAAAGTTTGAATATTTTAGTTGTAACTACTAGTGACAGTAGCGAGGGACGTCATACGGGTATAACGTCTCTATAATTTTTTGTCATGTTAGAAAAAAAGAGGTGTCACTGCCCGATTCATATTTTTTTTTAGTTATATTTGATATACCTCATTTTAGTTGAAGATTTTTTAGATTTAGATTAAACTAATTTAAATTAAGTTAGGCAAATATTATAAGGGTAACAAAACTTTACTATCTATCAAGTATTTAATACAGTTATGTTCTTTCAACTCTAAAATGGAAATTTAATAATTTATAGTTATGCTAGCATAATTCCTACCAGTTGAACCAATAACTTCATAGCTTTTTATTTCCCTATATTGTATGGCCTTGCTTGTATATGTGCGGGCATGGCAAAAGAAAACTAAGGCAAAGTGAAGGAAAGATATATAATATTTTCATGGTTTAAGGAGAGAGTGATAATTAATCTTTGAAAAAAGAAAAGTACGTATAATCTTTAAATAAAGAGAGTAATTATTAATAAGCACTCTAAATTTAACCTATTATTAATAGGCTTTTTTAGAATTAGCTCAAAAAATGGACAGTTAAGTTCTAAATTTTTGTATTTTTTAATAAAATTAATTTTTATATCTTGACTTGTAAATATCACAGGGTAACTTACAAAAAACATTAAGATTTGGTTAGGCGTTTAATACGAGTCTCGTGTAATACATACGAGTTAAACTCAGAAATTTACAGCTTAATAAATGTGTTTTTGCACTGATTCTCTTAGAAATTCATTAGTAATAAGTCAATATTAAAGAACTTATCAGTAAAAAATTTCTTTACCTCAGAATTATATCAGTAATTTTTCCTTTTTTTTTTTTTGGAGTTAAAGGAAAAAAGATATTAAGGTAACAATAACAGCTATAAAGTTCCAATGAACTGAGGAAATATCAGTAGCTTTTTTTCTTATTCAGCCTCTTCACTCCAAGTTATCTCTGGTCATTTTATTTTTCTATTATACTAAACACACTTAATAATACTACTTTGGCTAAAATATATGTTTGGTCTTCTAAGTTTACATTAAGTTTCTTTTTAATCCTAAATTTTAAAAAGTGTACTTTTAATTCCTTAATCTTAATGCCATTAGTTTCATTTAACATAAAAGACACTCAACAAATTTAAATGGTGAATTTGCAATTAAATATTGAAAAAATATGCTTATATTTTAATTCTATAGTAGAATTAAATTTTATATTTTAAAATTTAAGCATGTTTTACCCATATATATATATATATATATATATATATATGGCTCAGAATTTACCGGTATATATATAGATGTTTTACCCAGCGAGCACCGATAGTAGACAAGCAAAGTGTGGACAGACCTTCCGCGTCGCTAATTCCAACGGTTACACGCATGTTTGGAAGAGAAAAGCCACAAGTTCAGAGATTGAATGATTAATCCAGATTTTCAACATAAAATAAACAGAAATAGGTGTGCCTTGTCATGTGTCAACTGATACCTATTTCTTTGCGTGTGGGAATTTTGTTATGTACAAGGTGACAAAAAACCAAATTAAAGTGCTATTTAGATTCTTTCAGCTTAGAGATCATCTTTATCTGCATTATTAAGAGAGAAGATATCAACGGGAGCATTAGTGCAGCCAAAGACGCCATGTCGTTTCGACCCACTTAATGAATCGTGTGAATACTGATCCAAGTATACGACGATCACTGTAATGTCATCATGAATTTGGCGCCTTTCACCTTTCCCAACTCTTATTAAATCCTTATATCTCATTTCCTTTTTCCTTGCAGCCTCTTCTAGTGCAGCTCTCACCAATCTCTTAGCTATTCCCTGCAAAAGAATTTCAACACTTTAAAAAACAAAACAAAGTACTAGAAAATCAGAAATCGTGTCAATAAACTTTACTTTGTGTAGCTGAATCCCACGTTTATGTTTAAAATGCTACTTACTGGTCTTGGATTTTTGAGGATGATGTCAACGGCAGCTTCGTCAGTCAAATGCTCCCAAAGCCCATCAGATGCAAATATCAAGAACATGTCCTCTGGCGTTAACGTTCGACTCAATACTGAAGGTTCAGCTGTCATTACAGGTCGCTTTAAAGGAAACCAGTATCCAAATTGTTGGAACGTAGGATCTCTATTAAACTCAGGTTTCTTTAGAAAAACATCTCCAATTGATCTTGACACCTGAAACGTAAATAAAACACTTAAGTATATTCAATTATAAAATGGCCGTGAATATATAGAATTTTCACTAATGATGTGCAACAAAGGTTATCGTTAAAGTGCTTATGTTTCATTTTCTGGTAATTGTGACTCAAATATGAATTGTTTGATGGTTATTTGTAAAAGATATAGGCTCACAAGAATACAAAAAGATGTCAAATCTTCCGTCTGTGCAACTATCATCGCAAGAGCCAAGAAATGATTTCAAGGAGTTCGTTCGCATGCAGCTTCGGAGGATTTACCTTCCATAGACAACGGTGATGCTGCCAAATCACATGGAATTATGTAACCGTTCACCATAAAGGGAAAGATATAAATTCCATATCACTTGTTTGACAACCAAACATTCACATGATGAGGAGTCTTCTTCTTTTTTTTTTTATAAACACTTTCTGAGATAAAGTCGCTAAAGAATTTTTTGTAGATATATTCTTCCAAAAGGTAATTCCTTGAAAAACAGAATGGTCACGCATAAACTAATCAGAAAGAAGCTGTACTTAAAATCACCTTAGAAGAATCCTTCACAAATGGAGCCTCACTGATCCCCAGACAAGCTGCAAGCATAGTGTTGCGGAATATTGGAGCATTTTAACATGATTCTTAGGGTATGTAAGTTACAACAAGATACTTAGTTATTAAAACAACGAGGTTGAAGCCAGTTTAGGAGGAAAACTCCAAGAAGAAAAAATTCCTTAGTTATTAAAACCCCATGTATATTAGACTAGCTGAAAGATCAGAAGTTGGAGCCAACAGGGTGAATGTATATATATTAAAATATTTGAACCGGTTCCAAAACTCCAAACAATGATCTTATGAAAAAAAATTTGGAAGAATGAAATTTTTATTATCAGAGGCAACTGAGCAGGGAGCCAAGGAGGAGGGAAAAAAAAAAAAGGACAAAGAATGCATAAAAAAGAGCCTTACAAAAAGCTAACAAGTACCTGAATAATTCCTTTGATTCTCCAAACTCCATGAGTGTAAACCACAATGTGTGCATCATCAGGGTGAAGCGCCATAACTTCATTTCTAATCTCTTCCACCCCAACATTATGATCAGTGGACAGACGTTCTGCCACAACAGAACAATCAACTTTCTTACCCAGAACTACCCTCGAATCCCCAAGATTTGCAACATAAAGAACGTTGTTTGAAATCACCCCAACAAGACAACACGACCCCACTGAAGCAATCTGTGGCCGATTAGTCAATGATTGTTTCACGAACTGTAAAAATTGCTCTTCAGTTTCATTAAAGGCTTTCTTTATCACGACCTCCGATAGACCACCTTCTTCAGAAGCAAACTCTGCGCCGAAGAAAAAATCAAGATGACGTTAAAATGCTTTGACTAATTAGTTTTTTTTTTCCAAAAAAAAAGTTTGATGGGGAGGCCTCAATTCTGAGGCTGCTTACTCTGGAGAAAGGGGAAGAGGTTGCCGGCGATGAATCGAGAAGTCTCCGGACCGCCATGTCCATCATATATGCCAACATAAGTTGCAGAAGGAGAGGTAAGAACTTGACTTTGGTCTTCAAGAGTCGAGTTAGCTTGAACTATAGCAATCGAATAATCACCTAAAGCATGTGTCTTCAAGTTTGTATGCCAGAGAAGCCCATCGTCGCCTCCTCCACCAAAGCATGCCTTTAATGGCCTTCGGCAGAATTCCGACATCTTTCTCTCTATCCTTGTAAATGTAAACTTAAAAAAAAAACCCCCCGTTCCTCTGATTCAAGGTTGATCAAGCGTATAGAAAAAGCGCTGGTTTTGCGGGTATAAGGCTGATGAAAAAAGAGGAAGATTTTTTGGTGAAGAAATTGTTGAATGAGAAAAATGAAAGAGTGGGACGTGTGAGTACCGCGTAAGGAAAAAAAGAAAGAAAGATTACAGAAAGAACGGTGTAGTAACAGAAAGAGAGACGAAGACTAAGCGAGGAGCGGAGGAGGAGGAGGAGGGGTGAGAAGGAATGAGTGGATTTTGACGTGACGTGGATTATACTCCCAATCTTAATTATAAAATTAAATTAAATATTTGTAGAGAGATTAAGAAAATTAAATAAATTATTTAATCATATATATATATATATATATATATATATATATATATATATATATATCATTATATTATATATTAATTTATTATTAAAATTAATTAATTAAAAAAATTAAAATATAAATAATTTACAATAATTTAATTATGTTTTTCTTTTTTTTTTTTACACGTAATTCAGACGGAAGGTAGCAGGACATTGCTAGAAGAAGAAGAATTCAAGCCACGGCCCACGATGGAAGTCTTTTCAAAGTAAACGGTCAAAGGAACCATAAGGTCTTGGAAATTTAAGGCCGTCCCCATTAAGGAATTCTATTTTTTTTTTTTTGGGCCTGAATTCAGGACTTCTTGAAACTCTGTTTGTACCTAATTTTTTTGGCCTGAAAATGACAAAGAAGGATAGTACAGGGGGAGAAAGACAGAATTTTTTTTAAATCATAAAATTTCAAATCAAATTTATTAATAATAGTTGATAAGGGGATGATGAAACTTGATAATTAATTTGTAATTAATTTTTTATAAATATTTGATTTGAAATTTTGTAATTTCAAAATTCTTTTCCTATTTTTTCCCGAGTACAAGAGGAGGAGAGATCAAAATATATGATTTTTTGGTAATGGATGGTGATCCGGTGTAGATCACAAGTTGGGTTGGACTTGGCCCGGGGTGAAATCCCGGGGTCCTACGTACCACAGTGTGGATCAAAGTCCACGTAGTTCGAGGGTATACGACAGGCTAATGATAGCCAGAGGGGGTGGTGTGTGTGCTCTGTGTGAATAGAAAAGCTAGGGTTTTCGAAGTGTGTACCTTGTAAGGGGTTTACCCTATTTATAGGCGTACCTGTGCCTTATCTTAATCAGTTGGATTCATCCTTTATTTTAGGGATATCAAGATATGCGTTTTTTATAGATATTCTTGATACATAGGCGGTTATCATAACAATAGATATTTTGATAAAACCACTCCTATTTTCAAGGAAGCGGCTATGAGCATAACTGAAGTCATTTTGACTAGGCTCTTTAGTTATTGGGCTGGGCCCATTTATGAGATATCCGTAACAGTTGCCCCCCAGCCCGGTTGTTCAGGGCTCCGAGCAGCCGGGATGTACTTGTCAGGTTACGTCCTTTGCTCTAGTTCATTTCGTTGTCCTGAGGTTTTTGATTTCTAGTTCTTTTTCCGAGGTCGGACCTTTTCGGTCCCCGGGTTACCCCCTCTATCATCAATTTGCATTCTGGTTTATTTGAGTGGGACACGGGTGCCCCCCATCCCGGTTAACGCGGGTTGCATTCGTTTGCTATCCCGAGAGAACATTAATGTTTGGTCTTAATGTTCTATAATTTTGATTCTAGGCCGAACTCCTCCCATGCTTTCTCCAACTTCCCCTCTTTATTCGTGTCGGGTAGTGTCGATATTTCTATATCGTCTTACTCCCCGTTTACAGGTACCTTGTCCAGTTTTTTGTGGATCGGGACTTGTTGCCCCCAAGTTTGAGATTGCACGGGGAGTTAGGTCGGGCAACCGAGGTGTATTCATGTGGTCGGCCACGTGAGCATTTCGATCCGGGATCATTGTCCGCCTCATCTGTTGATCCAACACTCGTCTTATCTCGAGGCCACGAGTGTCATCATTGCCTTCTGCTGATTTGATGTTTACTAGCCGGCCTCTGAGTAGAGCAACTGCCCCATTGTCTTGGTTTTCGTGTTTGCCTACCATCAGCATTAAATGTGCACGCCTTTTAACGTCCACGTCATTATTTGTGTATGGGCCCTTTGGGCTTTTGACGGTTGAGTTTCTTGACTCTCACCCGTCTGCTTGTTTTGCTTATAAAAGCCTTCGACTTTTCTGCTTCTTGCATTTTGAAAACTGCCAAACCTTGAATTTTCCTTCTTGAGAGAAACTTGCAACCAGTCACCCGTTCATCTTCCTCAGATTCCCATTTCTGCTCTTCGTGGCTCGCGCATTTCCTCTTCCCTTAACTTATTTCAAACCAAGTACTTTCCTTGTTTCCTTCTCTGGTTATTTGGCTGTGTTTTCTTCTTTCTTTCTCTATCTCTTGGTCTTTCTTTATTCTGGGTAGGTTATTGTGAGTTCTTTCAAGTTTCTTCCCCTTTGGATTCTGGCTTCTGCTTTGTTCTTGAACTTCTCTGAACTTCTGGTCTATTCAATCCTTTTTCTCCGTCTTTGGTTTTCGGTTTCCTGTTTAAATTCTATCTTCTCGGGATGAGCCATCAAGGTTCTCCTCCGTCTTTTAATCCAAATGCTTTTTCCCCGGAAGAGGCCGAGCTTATTCAGCGTATGCCTCCCCGGACAGCTTGGTGGCTGTACGGGAAACCTCTGACCGAAGAATAAAAGAGGGAAAACGTTCTCCGTGGTTATGGCGGAGAAGGTGGTAGTCAACCAGGTCGGTCTGGTCGGGTTAGGGGAAGGGCTCGAGGTCGGTCTGAGTCTGTAGAGCCCGAAAGTCTAGGCCGGGGGATTGCTGCCACTAGGGTTTTTTCTTCAGAGCCGCCCTTAGGAAAGGGTAGGGGGGAAAGTCCTCCTTTACCCGCCTCTTCCTTTCCTTCACGCGCGGAGCCCCTCATCTCCCTTACCCGGCCTATCGGCCCGTGCGAGGAGTGTTCCTGGCTGATATCTGAGGCCACGATGGTTGGCCGGTCATGGGAAGCTGACGAAATAGCTTCACGATGCCGGCATATCCAACCGCGGGTTGTTGGAGCCGTTTCTACCCGTCCCGCTTTACTATCTTCAGGTATCATCTTCGTTTCTAATTTATTTTTGTTTTGCCTTTTCTAGGTAGTATGTCAACTTCTCCGCGTCTTATCGAGGATTCCGGATCCGTGGAGTCAGCGGCCGTCAGTATTCCACGTCATATTGCTGAGAAGTATGACTGGGTCGCGACCGGGGTGCTGTCCAGGCTATCAAAAGCCACGACCAGTCAGATCGCCGAGCTCCCATTAGGGGACCGGGATCATTGTTCTTTATCTCTTCCCGGCCCTTCTGAACCGGTGTGCGTTGCCCGGGAAGGGAACGAGCGCTCCTTTTTCTTCTTCTATCTAGACTTCGTCAAAAAACTCGGCCTTCGTTTTCCATTTTCTAGGTTTCTAGTAGATCTCTTAAACATTCTTCAGCTGGCCCCCACTCAGATTCATCCCAACTCTTGGGGCTTTATTATTGCATTCGAGCGGCTTTGCCGATTTTTAAATCGTACTCATTCTTTTATTTTTTTAACATCCAACGGGCTCGTCAACCCGGGGAGCCCGAAGAAAAGAGGGGTTGGGTTTCTTTTCGGGGGAAACCGGACAAGAAGCTTTTCCATGTGGCAACTGACACCTGGAAAGGCTTCAAGGCTTCTTTTTTCAAAATCAACGCTGAACCCGGTCATAAACCGTGGTTTCTTAAGGACGTCGATTCCAGCTCGGTGGAGCTGCTGTTTCCTCTGTATTGGTCGAAAGCTCACTATGACCAAGACCAAAGCATATTTGCATCCTCCGATGATAGCCTAGAGCCAGCCGAGGTTGAAACCGTGATAGCTCTGGTTGACCACGTGGCCGAGAAGGATCTTATTGATTCCCGGATTTTTATCCGACAGTCGGTGGAGGAATTGTATTCACCGAGTATGATTTCTGTTGGATGTTTTTTTTTTTTTGGTATGCCCCTTGTCATTTCTGATGTTTGTTATGTTTTTTGTAGTGCCCGACATGGGGAAGGCTTCTTTCCAAGAACTGGCCGAGAAGCTCCGGGCTAAGGCCAAAAAGAAAGGGGAGTCCTCTTCCCAGAAGAAAGTTGTGGCTGCTCCTTCTCCTGCCAGGACTACTGCTGAAAAGAGGGCTGCGCCTTCTCCGGCCTCTACGGATCTCATTCCGCCCAAGCGATCGAAGTCCGTGGCATCGTCGATCTCGGTCACAGAAGAGAATCCGGCCTCTGTCCTGGACACCGGTGCTGCCACAAGCGTCCCTCCTCCCCCACTTCCTGGTAAGTCTCGCCTTCACTCGCGGGGTGAGGTATGGACTGATGGGGTCTCGGAGGAGCTCAAATACGCGGTGAAGCCTTCCAGCAAATATTTTAGTGGTGAGGCCTTTGCCGACTCCAACCTCGATCACCTGCAGGTCCTGCAGGACCACTTAATGGAGACAGCCGGCGTGCTGGACGCTTATGCTTCTGTTAAGCATAAGTACGCCAGGGCTGCAGCCGAGATTGCCAAAGCTCGGGTTGAAAAGAAAGAGGCCGAGATCAGGCAGCGGGAGGCTGAGGAGGCGCGCCTGAAAGCGGAAGAGGCGCAGATAAAGGCGGTGGAGGAGCTATCAAAGGCCCTTGCTGAGAGGGATCATTTCTCCACCGAGCTTGACGCCAGTCATGCCCGGGAAGACACCCTCAATGCCTCACTGCACGCCCTGCAGGGTCAGTATGCGGGGCTGGTGAGGGACCTCCATCTTGCCCAATCCGACCTCGACGCTTCCAAGGTCGAGCTCGTGGCGTCCGCTGCCGAGGTGGATAAGCTGGAAGTCCTGGTCGTGGAGACGGCTGCTGAAGCTTTCAACGTATGCCTGGCCCAAGTCCGAGCTCTGAATCCGGACATTACGATGAACTTAGACGCTGTGGATTTCAGAGCTTCGGTGGAGGACGGGCAATTTGTACCAGCGCCGCTTTCTCCGGTCGAAGAGTCCGAGCATCTCGCGGAGGATGACCGTGTTCAATTAGCTGAGGAAGATGCTCCGACGACCGACGCCCCTGGCCCTCCTGTGCCCGGCCAAGCCCAATCTTGATGCCGTCCTTCTAGGATCTTTTTTATTTTTTTTTCATATGTAGTATTTTCATTTTCATTTTTGTTTCTTCTGTAATCTGGGGCCTTTGCCCTCAAAATTAATAATATGACAAGCCGGTGTTCCCGGATTTTTCTAGCATCCTCAGCTCGTCCATCTTACATGTATTTATTTTCATCCTTTAAACCAAACTCGTGTTTTAATTCACCAGTTGATGAGTAAAGGGGAACGTAATCCGTGCACGAAGCTCGGTTCTTTATTTTATGACTTGGCCAAAGTCAAGATATATTGCGCAGAATCTGCTGGTTATTCAACCGACGTTTTAACAAACGGGCCACGTTTATTAATGGTCGGGCATTCTAAACAACAGACGATTTTCAAAAATCATCTAAGTACTTTATCTTGTAAAGTACCGTACCGAGATGGTAGCCAACTGCCACATGTTCGGGCCCTAATATCCTTTTTGAATAGGAGCCTAAACATTTCGACCTGATCAGGATCTTTTATGGCAATCTCACACCACCCCAGGGGACAGTTCCGATGCATCGTAAGGTTTACAAGACTTGTTGACAAATCTTATCATGACCGGGATCGCGAAACCCAAGTCTTTGTTTAATTATCTTGCTTTTGTCGCAGCCTATCTTTGCATTGATTTCACAAGTAATAACTAGGTTGGCCCATGAATTGAACCACCTTTTTTATTGATTGAAATAATTGGAATTACACAATTTAAAATCAATGGAAAATACTGCTAAAAGCAAAACAATGCGTAATAAAAAACGGTTCTCGGTCACCACCGACATCCGTTGAAGCTAAAAAGCGGTTCTCAGTCACCACTGACATCCGCTGTGCGTTTATCCCGAGTGCATCCCGGTCTTTAGCTGTAGTAAGTCCTTAGTTTGTCCGCGTTCCATGTTCGTTTAATGGGCGTGCCATCTAACGTCTCAAGGGCATAAGTCCCGGGCCCCATTTTGTCCGAAACACGGTAAGGACCCTCCCAGTTTGCTGCAAGTTTTCCATCCCGGGTATTCTTATTTCTGATATCCGCTCTGCGTAATACCAAGTCACCTTTATCGAATGCTCGCGGTCTAACTTTGCGGTTATACTTAGCCGCCACCAGCTGCTTCGTTGCTAGATCTCGGCAGTGTGCCGTCGTTCTCACTTCATCGATGAGGTCTAGCTCGGCTGCTAACTGCTTGTTGTTAGCGTGTTCTCCCTCTTCCATGACTTTGGCTTTCCTCCATGATGTTTGCCCAATTTCAACCGGGATCATGGCCTCGCATCCATATGTCATTCGGAAGGGTGTTTCCTGGGTCGAGGTTTGGACACTAGTTCGGTATCCCCAGAGTACCGGGTATAGTTCCTCGACCCAGTTACTTTCTGCATTACTCATCCTTTTCTTGAGCCCGTCAACAATGATTTTATTGGCTGCCTCGGCTTGCCCATTAGATTGCGGATGCTCTACCGAGGCGAAATGGTGCTTGATTTCGAGCTCGGACATCAACCTCTGGAAACCTTGGTCCACGAATTGAGTACCATTGTCAGTTACGATTTCAGCAGGAATCCCGAACCTTGCAACAATATTTCTTTTGAAGAATTTTTGTATTCGAGCAGCCGAGATGGTCGACAGTGGTTCGGCCTCGATCCACTTAGTGAAATAATCCACAGCCACCACAAGCCATTTCAGTTGCCCTGCGGCCGGTTTGAACGGTCCAAGGAGGTCCATACCCTACTTAAAGAATGGCCAAGGAGCCGTGATGGTTTTCAACTCGGTCGGAGGTGGCCAGAGGATCCGAGCATGTTTTTGGCAGCTTTCGCACGTCCGTACGTGCTCTCTGGAGTCCGCGACCATTGTCGGCCAGTAGTATCCAGCCCTTAGGGCCTTCCGAGCTAACGCCTTTGCCCCCATGTGTTGTCCGTTTATCCCTTCGTGTATCTCTGATAGCACGTACTCGGCCTCTGCCTGGTTTAAACATCTCATCATCGGGGATTGGAGGCCTTTTCGGTAGAGCTGGTCATCGACCACCGTGTACATTAACGCGGTCCGTGCTATCTGCCTTGCTTCCCCGGGATCGTCTGGGCTAACTCCCTTTTCCAGGTAATTTAAGATTGGCTTTCGCTAGTCTTCTGCTGCCGCGATGACCATGATACACGTGGGCTCCTTGAGACTTTGTTGTATTACAGTCCGATTATTTCTCGGGTTCCTGGTGCTTGCTAATTTGGAGAGGATATCTGCCCTCGCATTTTCTCCCCTGGGGATGTGGGTAACTAGGACCTCATCGAAGTCGGCCATTGCCTCTCTGACTTTCCCCAGATACTTAATTAGCAAGGGTCCCTTAGCCGTGTATGAACCGTTGATTTGGGCCGCGACTAGTTGAGAGTCAGTAGAGAGATGAACCCTCCTGGCCCCATTGTCTTTTGCCTGTGATAGCCCGGCTAATACAGCCTCATACTCGGCCTGATTATTGGACGTTCTGAAGTGTAATTGCAGGGAGTGTTCCATGGCGACTCCTTCCGGGCTTTCGACTATGATCCCGGCTCCACTTCCTTTGGCGTTTGAAGAGCCGTCTACAAATACTTTCTAAACGTCAAGGGCTGCTTTCGGGACTACCTCTGTTGGCACCAGTTCTGCAATGAAGTCGGCTAAAGCCTGGGACTTAATAGCACGCCGAGCTTCATATACTATGTCGAATTCTGATAGTTCGATTGCCCAACTCATCATTCTTCCTGCTAAGTCAGGTTTGTGGAGTATTTGACGTATTGGCTGACTGGTTCGGACAATTATTTTATGCCCCTGGAAGTAAGGGCGTAATCTCCTCGCGGCAGTTAGGAGCGCAAAGGCCACCTTTTCCAACCTTTGATATCTTAGCTCCGAACTTTGCAAAGCCCGGCTTGTAAAGTAAATCGGTTTCTGTTCCTTCGAATCTTCTCTCACCAGGGCGGCACTTACTGCTTCTGGGGCCACGGATAGATATAATATCAAATCTTCCCCGGGCTCGGGTTTTGTCAGCACGGGTGGTGATGACAGACATTTTTTGATCTTGTCAAACGCGGCTTCACACTCTGAGTTCCATTCTCCATGTCGTGCTTCCTTCTTCAATAACTTGAATAAAGGAAGAGCATTTTCTGCCGATTTCGGTAAGAACCTTGTCAGCACGGCCAGTCTGCCAGTCAACTGCTGTACCTCTTTTTTGTTTTTTGGGGCAGCCATATTGAGGACGGCCTGACATTTGTCCGGATTGGCCTCAATCCCCCGGTTTGTCAACAGGAATCCGAGAAATTTACCCGCTGGTACCCCGAATGCACATTTAGCTGGGTTAAGTCAGATTCTGTGAGCCCGGAGCTTATCAAATGTTTCTTGCAAATCTTGGATGTGGTGGGATCGCTTAACTGACTTTACGATCATATCGTCGATGTAAACTTCGACGTTCCTGCCGAGTTGTGCCTCAAACACTTGATTCATCATCCTCTGGTAAGTAGCTCCTGCGTTCTTCAGCCCGAAAGGCATGACATTATAGTAGTAATTAGCTTTTTCCGTGATAAAAGCTGTTTTCTCCTGATCTTCAGGATGCATAGCTATTTGGTTATAGCCGGAATACGCATCCATGAATGAGAGCAGCTGGAAACCCGAAGAATTGTCCACCAGTTGGTCAATATTTGGCATGGGGTAAGCATCCTTGGGGCATGCTTTGTTGAGATCGGTGTAGTCGGTGCAGACCCTCCATTTGCCATTTGGTTTCTTGACCATTACCACATTTGACAACCACGTGGTATACTGGATTTCCCTAATGAATCCCGCATCCAGCAGTTCTCTTACATGCTCGGTTAGGGCTTCCTGACGATCCGGTGCAATCTTTCTTTTCTTCTGCGAGACCGGTGTATATCGTGGATTTATGGTCAATTTGTGACAGCAGAACGCCGGGTCGACTCCTGGTAACTCCGAAGGTTTCCAAGCGAATACGTCCTTATTTCTCCATAACAGCTTTTTGAGCTCGCTTTTTTCTTGCTCGGCAAGTGAACTCCCGATCTGGGTTACTTGTCTGGGATCCTCTCCTAGTTGGTAGCCTGTGAGCTCTCCATCAGGCTCTGTTTTCATCAACTTTGCTTCTTCTCTTACATCCAACTCTACCACGTTGACCGAGCTCGGCGCAATTGGCGCTGAATTTCGAGTTCCTTTCTGCTGCGAGCTAGATGTTCCGGGTTCATTGTTTTTAACTGTCGAGAAATAGCATTGCCGGGATTCCTTCTGATCACCTTTGACGGTGACGACTTCATTGTTCCGACTTACCATTTTCAGCTTCTGATGCTTAGTTGATATGAGCATGTCCCAACTATGAATGGTTGGTCTGCCTAAGATTATATTGTAGGACGAAGGGAAATCCGCTACAATAAACTTGACTCGCTCAGTCTTAAAGGCTTCTTTAGAGCCCAAGGTCATTTTAAGTTCTATACACCCTTTTGGGATTTGTATCCTGTCCGTTGAACCCGATTAAGGTTGTCCTGCACGGCTTTAGATTCTCTGGGTCGAGGTCCATGCGCTTAAAGGCGTCCCACAGGATGATATCCACCGCGCTGCCAGGATCGATGAATATCTTCTTTACACGGCATTTTCCCAGGAGGCCGGTTATGACCAGTCCGTCTTGATGACCCGGGATTACGTCCCTCAGATCTTCCTGAGTAAAGAACAGCTTAGGAGGCTCTTCTGTTTGCGATGGCTCCGGCTTGAAGGTCGGTCGTCCCCTGATGGTTAAGACTTCCCGAAGGTATTTCTTCCGCTGATTGGCGGTATCGCCGCCACCTCCATAACCTCCACTAATGACATTGCAGTCAAACTCTGCTTCCGGGAACTCGTCCTCATTGTCGTGCTTTCTCCGGGCTTCCTCCGGTTTTCTCCTCTGGGAGACCGGGCTTGTACTCCGATCCGTCTGCTTGCGCTTGGCTTTCTGCCCTTGTGTTTTAATAACGTACTGACGTAATTTTCCATCTCGGATAAACTTTTCCACCGCATCTCTAAGGTCCCAGCACTCATCCGTTGTGTGCCCGGGTCCATTGTGGAATTCACAAAACCGTGTGCGGTCCAACTTTCCCTTATTATAAAGTGGTCGGGGTCGCTCCACCTTCCTCATCTCGGTCAGGGCTACCTCTCTCCATAACTGTGAACGAGGGACATTTATTGGAGTATATCTCTCATACTTCCCCTCATGCCTTTGTCCTCGTGTTTTCTGATCCAAGTTACGGGGTCGGTCTCTTGCTGCCCGGTCCTTCCCTTTCGGAGGTGGGCTTTTCTGTCTCTCTTTTCCCGACACGTTGGCTATCTGCATCTGCTCTATGTCCAGATACTTTTTGGCTCGTTTATGGAATTCTTCCAGCGTCTTGATCTCGCCAGATATGACCGATCTCCCCATTCTGGATTCGCTATCTAAGCCCGAGATGAGCAAGTGTACGTGGATGCTTTCCGTTAATCCCTGGATTTGTAATGCGGCAGCCTTGAAACGATCCAAATACTTCTGAAGGGTTTCACCGAGTTGCTGCTTGATTTTGTCCAGCGTGTAGACCGACCTGGGTTGCTTTTTGCTTGTCGCGAAATTCAGCAGGAACTTCTCGCTCAGGTTGTTGAAGTCGGTAATGGACTTGGGAGATAGAGTCCGGAACCAAATTTGGGCGGCTCCTCGTAACGTTGAGGTGAACAGCCTGGAAATGATTGGCCCCTTGAATCCTCGGACCAGCATCTCAGTGTCGAAAGTGTTCAAGTGTGTCTGGGGATCCTGACTTCCGTCGTACTTAGGGAGGTCGGATGTATTAAATTTCCTTGGGTACTCAGCTTCCGTAATTTCATCTGAGAACGGGCTGTTGTTTTGTCCTCCATCCCCATACCACGTCTTGTACCTGCCGGAGCCTTGCGGAATTCCCTGATTGTCCGAGGTACGGCTGTCCTTCCTATGTGCCCGGGATTGATCCTCCTGACTCGCGTCCCGGTGATTATTTTGCTGAGAATTTTTTGTTGAAGCTATTCGGCCTTGCCCGAGATGATCCTCCTGTAGGGGATCAATAGTTTGGTGATTGGTTTCTTCGTCCTCATTCTGCTGATCATCCCGGCGTTCCTCCTGAAGCGGGTCTTGTAAGTGTTTAAGAATTTGATTCATCACCTCGGTCATATGGTCAATCTTCTGGTTCTGAAGATTGTCGCGTTCTTCCACATTCTCGATCCGTTTCATCATTGACTCAGCAATGTTATGTAGGAGCCGTATGTCCGGGCTTCCAATCTGAAACTTTGAGGGACCAGCGTGGTTAGTATTTTCCAGCGTTTGGCCTGCTCGTCCATCCAGGTTCGAGTCCGAGGACTCCTCCATTTGTTCCTGATTAACGCCTTGAACGTCCTGCTGTTGGGTCTCGCTAAAATTTTGTTCCTGACCTTGCTCGTGTGCATGCGGGTGGCTTTTGCTTCTGGTATTAGCCATCACGGGTCACGGGAATAGGACTTTACAGTCCCCACAGACGGCGCCAATGATCCGGTGTAGATCACAAGTTGGGTTGGACTTGGCCCAGGGTGAAATCCCGGGGTCCTACGTACCACAGTGTGGATCAAAGTCCACGTAGTTCGAGGGTATACGACAGGCTAATGATAGCCAGAGGGGGTGGTGTGTGTGCTCTGTGTGAATAGAAAAGCTAGGGTTTTCGAAGTGTGTACCTTGTAAGGGGTTTACCCTATTTATAGGCGTACCTGTGCCTTATCTTAATCAGTTGGATTCATCCTTTATTTTAGGGATATCAAGATATGCGTTTTTGATAGATATTCTTGATACATAGGCGGTTATCATAACAATAGATATTTTGATAAAACCACTCCTATTTTCAAGGAAGCGGCTATGAGCATAACTGAAGTCATTTTGACTAGGCTCTTTAGTTATTGGGCTGGGCCCATTTATGAGATATCCGTAACAGATGGTAAGACGCTTTTCTAATTTCTAACAAACATCACTGTCAGTCGGGGCAACGCATGCATCTGAAAATGTGGTGAAAGATGAAAATTAGCAAGGTCGAAGACAAATAGTATGATCAACATCCAATGATATATTTAATATTCAGTATAAAAATTGGGGAAAATTGCCCAATTACCTGGGTTGGAGACCATTGGGCAATTAATTCCCCAAACAAGTATTTGTGGACAATTTATGTTTCCTGTCAGTAAGATGTCAAATTTATAATTGCTTACAATTGAAAGCGAGTTTTGCAGGTGCAGTCAGGGACCAGGCCTCTTGAGGATAATTTCGGTGTTTCAAAAATTTGTTCAAAAAATTTTCTTAAAAATTTTATATAATATAAAAAGGTATTTTATTTTATGTATTTGACCCCCGAATATTTTTTTTAGTTAATAAGTACACATTTAACCTTTTACATATTTATCTCAAGCTCCGTCACCAAGTACAATCGAGATCCGTGTTAGGTTCAATATAGTATGGGATGTATATTATGAGTAGGATCATGTTGTGACTTTAGGTAATTTAGTTTGTTATGTGTTAGACCTGATCTTACTTTACACGAGGCAATGATGTACTCTATGGTGTTGTTGTGTAGATTCTAAGCTTAATGGTGCTGCCATTTCTTACCTTTCAAAAGAAGTATATGGATAATTTTAATTTTTTTCTTACAAAAAAATTTAGGTGGGTTGGATCCGGTTCATTATGGTGAGAATATGCTTCTGAGCTCAAAGAAAACTTACAAAAATATTTATAAATTATTCACCAACAAAATCTTTACATCAACGTGATTCAAACTCTCAATCTTATCGTTACAAACCAAAAGAAACTTGACCAATTTTCGATAAATTCTTTATGGGGTTTAGTTTTTTCATGTTGCATGAGAAAACTAAGATTCCTACACACATAAAATGGTGGGACCCACACACACACGTGTGTGTATGTGAGACATGAGAAAACACTTCTCCTATAACATGAGAAATATTTTTCCCATTTTTTATTGGTATGATGTATTACCCAAAAATTGGTAAAATCAAAGTCGGGCCTATTTATGGAAGTTGATCTGTGGCCCCAAACTATTTTTCATAGCTTGTGGCCCATAACTATAGCCGCAGCAAAGAAAATGCGGCCTGATTTTCAATGCAAAAATCCTGAACAAAGGAAAGAGCAAAAAAAGACTATAACACAATAACACGAGGATTTGGCCTCAGTGCTAACTGCTAAGCATGATACTTAACTCTTCCAACTTGTTAGATTTAATTTGGATGGTATAGATCTGAGTTTGTAAAAATTTATATTTTTTTAATAAAAATTATTTTAATAGATATAAAATCTAAAATAAATATAATCTATTAACTACTATTATTTTTAAAAAAAAATTATTTAAAGATCATCATTTAAAAAAACTTAAATTCAGACTGTCTAAAATCAGATATACGATTCCGATCTAATGAGTTGAGATCACAAAGCAGAGTGATTAGTAATAAAACGAAGTTCATAACTCGTAGAGTGGTTAATTAATTATGAACGCCACGCGCCATAATGACTATCCGATCCGCAATATTGAGGTCGACTCCGCAGGATATATCTTGGAATTGTTTGGCTCGTATGAGCCATGAATCTCTTTAAGTCTCACTTTAAATAAAACGATGTAAGTTAGATCCTCCATAAATGACTTCCTTCTCCTCGGTGAAAGATGACAAATATACATGTGTGTATGTTTTTTAGATGTTTTCTTACATGCTCTCAAATATTTGCAGACTAGATCCAATCCACAAATATATTTATTTGACTGGAATGATGTAATATTCTCCTCCTTAACAATGCCAGTTTAATTAAGAATCCCAAAAATTATAGAGATCCTACCCATCTCTTTATTTGTATATTTACACGACATTTTATCCAAGTTACACCTATATTTTATCTATGGGATGATATAATGTTTGGTATTTATAATTTAATCTCATTTTAGTTTGGTTTCTATAGTTTCAATCTATAAGTTTTGGTCTCTCAAATTTTATTATGTTTATAAGGTTAGTCCTTATAGTTTAAGTGGGACTTGAACAATGTCAAATTTGTTGATGTGTCACTAATGGGGTTTATTTTGCTGGCATGGCATGCTGACTATGCAGGCTTATTGGACATGTAATTTTAATTAAAAAGAAGAGAGGCCATGAACGAATGAAAGCACACCATCTATTTGTCTCACATACTCATAAGATAAACTGCAGCTTCTGCAATATCCTTCGCTTCCAATGTGATCCCTTTCAAGTTTGCCAATCCTCTCACAAACTCCTTCATCTTCTCCACTTCTTCTTCCAACAGTAGCAACCTAGAGTTCATACTTGCTTCTTCTTCTTCTTCGTCCCTGCCACTCACCAGCATCAAATTCACCACTCCGAATGGCAATGTTTAGTTAACCTTAATCCCATATTTCCCCAAATCACAAGTTGTGTTCTTGGTGAACCCAACTATGGTGTGCTTTAAAGCTGTGTAACTCGGTCCTCCCATGATTCCAGCGACGCTCCACATCGATATGATGCACCTAGATCAATAGGGATCATCACTCTTGTCGTGTGCTTCATTGCTAGAGCCACGTCCTTTTTGTTCACTCGCATGACTCAGTCAAACTTGTCGGCATCAAAGTTGACGATGCTCTTGTTCTTTGATTGATTTCCCAAGATCTCGACATTGTTGAAGATGATGTCAAGTTGGTCGTACCGAGAGATATATTGTGGATTTCACTGAATTTTCACACTGTGTTCAGAGCCTGACCTTGCAGTGGAAGAACATGGTTGAAGGATACAATCCCTCTGTGAGCTTTGCAAGGGAGATCCAAGCGCGTCTTGAATGTCGGAGATCATAACTTTTGCTCCTTGCTTCCTGAAGAGTTTTACCATTGCTTCTCCCATTACTCTCGCTACTCCTGTAACTATAGCCACTTTTCCTTTCAATCTGTAAAAAGAGAGAACATTTATTCAGTGAGTTTTAGTTTATTCTCTTGGCTATGTTTTGCCATGCTTAAAATAGGGGAAGACAAATTAGAACAGTGTCCCACCACCAAGATGAATGGAACTAGTGGCTAGGGAACTCCATCCATCTCCTGTCTAGTTCCTATCTATTTCAAATCATTACTCATCAATTTTTCAACTTGAAATCCTTCAAATACATTGTTAGAAGTGCTGCAATAGTTGTTAATCACCGGGTATATCTAGTCTTGTGGGAAGAATAAAGGATTGCATTCATATAATGGGTATTAAGGAGGGAGATGATGATCAGGAGAGAACCTTCCACCTAGTTTAATTTAGTTAAAAGGTTTCTCAGATTGTTGACATCATCACAGGTCTCTTGGATCGAAGAACTTGCACAGGTAGTCAGATGATACGTTGACAAAGAAGGAGTAGCAGTTTGGTTCATGAGCACTAGATTATTAGTTTGTCTCTTAATAAGTTGTAATTTGCCAACAGTTTTAATTTCGCTAGATCTCCTCCGGAATGTCGTCCCTCTCAGTGAAGAAGATGACGATGATGCACTTTGAGAACGCCACCTGATTCCACGAAGGATCCTTTTTTTTATAATAAAATTCATGCCTAGTCAACATGCCAGGTCAACAAAATAAACGGTGTTAATGGCACTTCAGTAAACTTAACACCGTTAACATAGTTGTGTGCAGAGGGGGACATAGAGATAGGTTTTCAGTATCTTAAATGTATCGACAATTGAGAGAAGATGTGATTAGGATTCACTTTCCCAGCTCGTTCTTTGGATGAGCAGGGAGCGCTTGTCCTCCTTGGGACAAGTGCTGGGAGATCTGGGTGGTCCAGATCTCTCCCATGAGATCTGGACCGTCCGTTTTTTTTATTATTTTTATAAGATTTTTGTAAAAATATTTTATCAGGATTTTTTTTAGTGTCAGTAGGTATCATAAAATATCTTTTTAGTAGCAGTCAGTAGTATAAAAAATATTTTTTCAGCCACAATTAGTACCCTAATTTTTTTTAAAACAGTACTAGTCAGCACCCTGAAGTATCTTTTTAGTTTCAGTCAGTCCCCTGAAAAATTTTATCAAGATAATAAAATTTTTCGAGGGATTGACTGAGACTAAAAAGATACTTCAGGGTCCTGACTGGTACTATTAAAAAAAATTTCAGAGCACTGACTGATACTAAAAATATACTTCAGGATAGTAACTGACACTGAAAAATATTTTATATTCTTGAAAATAATTTTTAGAATCTTATAAAATTATTTTAGAATACTAACTGATAGTTAAAAAATTATTTTACGATACTGACTGGTACTAAAAAAAATATTTTTTTACAAAAATCTTATAAAAATTAAAAAAAAACGGACGGTCCAGATTTTATGAGGGAGATCTGGACCACCCAGATCTCCCAGCGCTTGTCCCAAGGAGGACAAGCGCTCCCTGTGGGAAAGTGAATCCAATGTGAGTATGGGGTTGGAGGTCATTTGGAAGGTGAAATCCACTAGAAGGATCTAAGTATTTTTATGGTTGGTAGGGCATGATAGACTTCCCACGGCAGATAGAATAGCACAGATCCTAAGAGGGGAGCCTACTTGTAGCAGGTGTGGAGGAGGAGTTGAGGACCTAAACCATGTTCTAAGGAGCTACTTGGACTCTCATCGGATATGGTTGACTCTAAAAGTGATAAAGGTAAGGCTACAATTTTTTACAAAAAACATGAATGGTTTGTTTTTAAATAATCTATAATTTGGAGAGGAATGGAGCATTGTTTTTTCAATATGTAGCTCGATGATTTGGGGATGGAGGAACTAAATATTATTTGAAGAAGGGTTTACGATCCCTAAATGTCGTGAGCTTGTTACCCAAAATTATGTTAGAGAATGTATTACCTTGTCAAAAAAAATTGATGGCTGTGGTTTAAGGAAGGAACCAAGGGAAGTCAAATGGGTTTTTTTTAGAGGAAGGTGGGTGAAACTGAACTTTGATAGTGCTACTAAAAGTTGTACATGTTTCGCAAGTTGTGGAAGGGTGTTAAGGATGAGTGATGGTACTTGAATTTGTGGGTTTGACATGTAGTTAGGATGGTGCAAGGCGCTAGCTATACAACTTTAAGGGGTTGTACAGGGTTTTGGAATGACACACAAATTGGGTTTCACCGAGATCATCGTAGAGGAAGATTTAATCGTGACTTTGCACATGATTCAGGAAGTTTGAATACAAGGAAAGGTTAGAGACAGAACATTGAACGCATAGTTACAGGACAACAACAAGGAGATGTAGATTTGATTTTTACATACCTTGAGAGAGGATAGTTCTATTCCGGATTTGTTAGCTAATTATAGCTTTAGCTGTGATGAAGATTCTATTGTTTTTTTTATTCTCCTCCAATAAGGATAATAGATTTTCTATTTAGTCACATTGTGAGAGTTGTTTACCCACGTCTACATTTTGACTAATGATAGTGGTGTAATAGGCTTTGAAGCCCTAGTTTTTAACACACAAAAATCTCATATTGATTTTTAGTACTTTTCCAAACAAACTGAGACTCTTGAAGAATTTTTTTCATTACTTGGTTATGTATGGAAAGATAGGAAAAAAAAACCCTTAGCCTTCAATTTTATTTTCCCGTCAAAATGTCATAACAGCAAAGGGAGAGGGAAAAAAAATCTAGATCTAGCAGTGATATTCATCATCTCCCTCAACCAATCTTCTTCTTCCTCCTTTGTTTTTGGGTGTCTGTATAGTGGAGAGGGTGAGAGTTGAGAGCTAAGAATCGATCGGAGTAAGCTCAGAGAGCACCATCGGCTTTCCTTCTTCGACGCGTGCCATGCGCGATTGACAATCGGAGAACACCAAACATGTGTTTTTTTCAAAACTTCTCAGAAATCCAATTGGCAGTTCAAAACCCTCCGATTAACTGCTGAATCGAGATACCAAACACATATTATTTTTTGTATCTTGACTGAATGCCAACACCTATAAAAACATTGAAATCCACAAAATTAATCATGATGACGAGAACCGACTCTGGCCACTTATGATGGCACTTATCATTTTATACTTTATCAGCACGACAAATCTCACATTCAATATCTTAATGCCAACTAAATTTCCATAACAACGAACAAAAAAATTAAATTAATTAACCCCCCAATACTCACTAGCAGAAAAGAAGGGTAAACCGACAAAGTTAGCTAGCCTCATTCTCTCAAGAAAGCAAGTTTTCCGTTTCGTGTAACAATACACCCCAACACTACGCTGCTAATGTATTACATAAAATAAACTATTTCAACTACAAAAAGCACAACAAAGCCATAAACCATAACTTAATAAACTAAATAAATCTCAGGCACGCGATCCCAATATTAACATTCACGAGTTTAAAAGTAAAGCCTTCCCCTCATCAAGATAGCTTGCATGCGAAAGCTCCTTTAGCCATTCAAACGTTCGAAGAAGACGACGACGTGATGAGACAGCCTTGTTTTTTCCCTGCTTTTGCCTCTGCTTCTCCTTCTCAAACTCGATCACTACTTTTTCTTTCATGGCACGCGTTGCACTTTCTGTCTCTTCGGTGCTTTTAGTGCGACTATTGATTATGACAGTGTCCAATGGCATATCAATCGAACACTTACATCCACTCAATAAACCACCACCTTTATCCAGAAATTGCTTCAACCCATGATTGGCACTCATAATTTTGCCACTTTTAGTGGTTCCACTATTACTAGTGCTTCCACTGCGAGAGACACAGTTTTTTGTACCGCGAACTTTAAGGTCTTGCAATTCAATCTCTGGTGCGGGCACCACACCCAGACGGAAAAAGTCCCACGTTGACGATTTTCGACCCACACTACTGAAACTTGCTTGTCTTGGAAGAGGCACTTTTAACTGAGGTTTGGGACTTGGGCAAGTATGAAATCGGTTTTTAACTCTGGACTCTGAAACTGAAACTCTTGGTGTGAGAATGGTAATGGAACTAGTGCTGTAATTAGGTGAGTTCTGGCTTTTGAAACTGCTGCTTCTACTGCTGTGGCTTCTGGACTCACTCAGAGAACCATGGTCAAGGGAATCGAGGGACATTGATTTGTAGCGGTTGAATTTGTTGCTGTTGAGTTGTAAGGGGAGAATTTGACCTTGAAAGAAAACTTCATCCGCTGCACACATTTCTGTTTCCTCGGAAAAACAACTACCCCAAAGGCGGAAATCGAATTCTTCGTTTGTTTCAGGCACCTGGGAATCTGCTTTCCTTGATCGTTCATCTTCTTTGACCGAGACCTCTGGTTTTAGTTGGGCACTGTTTCTGTCTGTTGCCATCTCAGGAAAGGAAATTAGTGACTCTGTTGGAAAACTATTGGGAGGCAGAGGAAGAGGGAAAGGACATGAATGAAACTGAGTGTGATGAAGAAGTGTGAACAGGGAGTGCTTGGTTAAACAAAACAAGTAAAGCAAACAGGAGAAGACGAGTGTGATAGAGAGAGTCAGAGGGAGAGACAAGTGGAATATAAAGAGAAGTGGCGCCAAATGTGAGAGAATAAGAAAAAGAGAAGTAAGTGCAGGCCAACCCAGCCACACAGTCCCCACAAACAGAAGGGAACTGTGCCTTTTGAGCCGGCACTGCGACAACGACAAGCATAATATCTCTGCCAAAATGTTCCCATGAGAAAAAATTTGAGTAGAGATTCTGAATATATGATCTGAAAAATATAAAATTTGAACGATCTGAGAAGGGTATGTGTGATTTTTTTCCACAGCCATAAAAGGTAGGTGTGTGCTTTTTACTCGTTTTTTACCTGTATCTCTTGAGATTTATAAAAGTCATGGGAGTGATTAAATAAGCAAGTGGTACCACCACCTGCCTCATTTGTATATTAGTCCCGGAGAAATTATTTTACAGATATTATGGGCCAACTCGCAGGCATACACAAATATTCAACTCCCATCAGCTGCAAAAGCTTTCATTCCCATATATGTTGTAAAAAGTGTTTATAAGAAATCCAATTATTTTCCTCCATGTTTTGGTTTTAAACGTTACTTTTGGGGAGTATGCTTTGGTCACAACACATTAATGTATTATCATGATCAATATGTAGTAATAAATAATAAGAATATATGTATTAATAAATTAATAAAATGCCGCACTCGCGTTGCAAGTGCCTAGAGATATATTGAAGACTTATGTTGAAGGATACAAATAGGATAATATCTAGAATAAAATAAAATTTATCTTTAAAAACCTAAAAATTCTATTTACGAGCGGCAAAGATTAAATTACCATTTTTTGTGACATCTCCATTTCTTTTTGGGTTAAGTGACAAATCCGTCCTAAAAGCTTTCATTGATAAGTAATGTTGCCCCAGACGTATACTTCCGAGGCGGATTTGTTATTAATTTTTTATTTTTGAAAGTCACTCCTATTCCTTACCTTTTTTTTTTTTTTTTGTCTTCTCTCACTCATCCCATATTCTGCTCTGGCCCTATCCCACTGAAGAATATGAGGATAAAGCCAAAACCCACGAACACAAAAAGAACGAAGGACAACTTGGTTGCTACAGTAGTGGAAGTAGTATCACAATACATATAACTGAGATCAGCAGGCAATGCATCACGATCAAGATTAACTAGAGCCGAGAAAATCAGGCATGTTTAAGTACTTTTAAATCATGGGTCAGACTTATAAATTAGAACATATAAAAAAAGTTTGGCCTAAAAAAGTTGGCCCTCTATGACCAAGGGCCTAAAAGAGCCAATCTTACAGGCCCAAAGGTCAGCCAGTTAAGCCTGTTAATTTTTTTTTCCCTAACTTGCCTTGTTCAATATATGTATTTTGTATTTATTATAGAATTATTTATCCATTTAATTACATATATATATATATATATATAATAATTATACTTTGATTTTATAATTTTGGCATATTATCTTTTGCAAATAAAGATTGCAGACGAATCCATAATGCAAGTGAATAAATTTTTGATATTTTTACCCATAAAATAAAGCTTATTACTTGAAGTGAAGTACAATCAAAGATCTTTGAAATTGATTTTAGTAACAAAGAAGATGAAAATGATAGTTATTGATACTCATATTACTTACTAGTTAGCTTCTTATACTTTGTGATTTATTTGTAAACAATTGTTTACCATTGATTATGAATTAGTGATTGTGTTTGTTTATTACATTATGCATGTCGTTTAGACATAAATGTTAATAACATTTATTTGTTAAATTAGAACTGTAATTGTTACAATGACTTATTTTCTAAAATAATTAAACTTTAAGAAAAGGGTTAATGTGCAAAAATACACATGAGTTTTTTTCATAAGAATAAAAATACACATATGCTTTTTTGAGGAGCAAAAATACACATGTGGTTATCATTTTAGTACAAAAGTCACATCTCACCATTAAGTTACTGTTCACCGTGATGAGAGAGAAAAAGATGAGGTGAACAGTAACTTAACGACGGTAAACAGTGACTTAACGGTGAAATATAACTTTTGTACCAAAATGGTAATCATACCTGTATTTTTGCTCCTCAAAAAAGCATGTGTATTTTTGCTCTTGAGAAAAAACTTATGTGTATTTTTGTATCTTAACCCTTAAAAAAATGAACTCCAACCTTGGCCCATATGCACGAGTTCTAAAAAACTAAATACTTTTGTATCCTGGGCTTTTAAAGGCCAACACTGTTTACGAACCCTAACATCAACTAGTGGTGTTGATGCTTCCGCTAAAAGGTGCAGAAATGGTCTCTGATAGAGATATGACGAGAAAAGGCCCAATACGTATCTTTTGAGGAGAGGGGTTGTTGAAAAGACGGGGCAAAACATGGGTGAAAGGAAGTTAGAACCGTATTATGAGAAAAAATAAGATCTTTTGATCCTTACATTAATTTAATTTTTGATATTTACTTTAACTATAAGCAACCAAAAGCTTGAAAGAAAATATTTTACATTGATGATACTCATCGAGAAAGATCTATCTTTAATTAGACGTGAGAACTTGCAATCACACAAAAATCCAGTCGCTCGTCTGAAAAAAACATATCAAATTGTAGAATAGGGGTGGTGTGTTGACTTGAACATTCCACAAGCCAGGCCCAACCAAATGGCCATTAAGGCCAATTTAAAATTCAAAGTAACAGTTGATCCCCATAGATCGAAATATGATGTTCTAGCCTTACAGGCCTAGAATCTGATATCGTGCAAGATGGTGGAGATGACTTCAGCGACATGAGGGAAAAAAATTTAAAGGATCCAAATCCAAAATCTGCATTGCTTGTTGTAGCAAATAAGATAATTTTGGCCAATTCTTGAGAATAACTGTTAGTAGTCAAATTATATGTAATTCAAAGTAACATGGATTCAGCGCAGGGAAGATTTCTGAATGCCTTCAATTTCACTGTCAATCCTACGAATGCTGATCTAAATCTGAAAGATGCCTTTATTGCAGCATGCGCTTCGTCATAAGAGCGAATGAAAGAAGGTAAAAGCAAATTATAAAAGTGAAAGAAACATAACAAATTACAAGAAGGAGACCAGAAACTGTTTCTTATTATCAAACAAAAAGCTCAATCAAAGGCCTCCTTGGCGATTAACGGCATCGACGACTTTGGCTTCAGCCTCAGATGAAACAGCAGAACCAGAGAGAGTTGGGGCGTCCGTAGCACCAGGCCCTCGACCAGGTTGTGGCTGAAGATGGCCTTCAACGCCATAACCTTGTTGCTTGTAATCTTCAAGGTCAGTATATTTCACGTACGGACTCTCTTGCATTGGAAGCCCTTCAAGTACTCGTTCCCCTGTTTGATCTTTTGCATTATTTGTGTTCTTCTTATCCTGTTGCCTCTCCATTATTAATTGTTTTACTTCTTCTTCTTCCTGTGGTTTTCCTCCTGATCATTTCTTCGTGTTTATATACAAGCCATTCTCTCGCTTCTCTAGCTCTGCATGTCTTTGCGCAACGTGGCGATTCAAGAGGGACTTCCGAAAATGCGTGGCAAATTTTACAAGTTCTTTGTTCCCATCCACTCAACAATTAGCCTCCTCTGTCTTTCCTCTCGAATCTTACACGCCCACGTGTTGCGTTACGCTTCCTCTTTATTTATGTTTATCGCTGACCAATACTCGATCTAGATTATCTTTCTTTCTTTCTTTTTATCTGTTTGCACCGATTAAGAATTAATCTGTGATATCTTGACGTAGATATGTCTTCGCAAAGTCTCACATGTGTTGACAGAATAACAATTGTTGGTCGATAAATGGATTCAGAAAGCTTTCGTAAAATTAGACGGAACAAAAAAAATAGTCAAAATGGAAAAAGAATTAATATAACTATTAAGCGAAGACCTCACACCTTAAATGGATGCATGCATTCTCATAATCGCGTAAATTAAATTGGATTTAGAAACAAGAGACAATCTATTTATTTTTTTTAAGCATAAGCTTTCACAAATTTCTATGAGGATGTTTATAGAGTTAAGGTGCAAAAATATATATGTATTTTTTTTTTAAGGAGCATTCAGCACCGAATGCTTTTTTTTAGGTGGAAAAGTACATATTTAGCTACAAATTATATGCAAAAATACCTTTTGACCGTTAAGTTTAACTTTGACCGTTAAATATGACTTTTTTTTTTTTATTATTTTCAAATGTACAAAAATACACATGTGATTTTGCAAAAATAACGCCCAACACAAAATATTTTTTTAATTTAATAATTTTATTTTAATTACAGAAAAATTATTATTTTTCTAGGTATAGTTTTTAGGAGGCTAAATTTTTTCTTTTAATTTATCATTTTGGAAAGGAGGATTTATCCAATGGGTAAAAACGGTAAAAAAATTTATTTCCATAATTTAGTTTCTTTTTTAAAAAAATATTTATTAAATTTCTAATTAATAATTAGTAAATGAGTATTTATAAGTCAACTTTATAATTATAAATCTATAATATTCCTTTATTGATTTTCATTCATCATATAAATAAAAATAACTCATTTAGAGGTGCAAATGTTTATATTACATATTTCTTAATGCAATAAAAATTAAATAATATTGTTTGGTTTTGATTGAAAAATTATTTAAATAATTTTGGGTTCAATTTTTTAGATAAAAAAGGTAAAATTATTTTTAATTAAATATAGTATTTATAATATCAAATTTTAAATGCATAAATACTCATTTATTAATTATTAATTATAAAATTTAATAAGGACTTAAAAAAAAAGAAAATAAATTATGAAAATAAAAATTTGGCTTTTCAAGAATTATACATAAGAAAATAATAATTTTCCTCTAATTGAAATAAAATTATTAAATTAAAAAAAAAAACACTTAGTGTTGGACGCTCTTTTTGTCAAATCATATGTGTATTTTTGCACCTTTGAAAATAAAAAAAGTCAAACTTAACGGTCAAATGATATTTTTGCACTTAATTTATAACTACGTGTGTACTTTTGTATCTTAAAAAATCACTTGGTACTGAATGCTTCTTGAAAAAAAACACATATGTATTTTTGTACCTTAATCCATGCTTATAATACCATTAACATCAACTGGAGCCACAAAGTATCAAAGCAAAACACTTGAAAGTTGAAAAAAAAAAACAAAAGCAAAGAAACAAGGGAGAAAATGACTCTCGTGCTCTCCGCGGTTGGGGGGGGGGGGGGGGTGTGACACACCCCTCACCTCAAAACACAGCCAAATACTTGACTAAAAATATTTTAAAAGTCATCAATAAGAATGAGTATTTAACGTCTAAATCTTCCAAATATAAAATCAGTTTAAATAAAACTCACGTCAAATTGAATCTTCAAAATATTTCAGTAAAATAAAATAAAATGTGAAAATCTTAAGGTCATTAATAAATATAATATTATAAAAAAAACAAATGTACAATAAATCATGAATATTGAATATAATTATTGATAAATATAATATCATTAGGAGATTAGAAGATAAGGTACAGCTTCCATTTATACCAAATATATTCTTACATAAACCAGACTCTTCTATTGATACTGAGCAACCTTCTCCTTCCGAGCTAGCCTTTCCGTTCCCAGCTAAGTGCGATTGGGCTTGCGACATCGCGCTTCCCATCGGACCATGCTAGGCGACCAAATGCATTATGACTCTTCGGAGGTGAACCAGATGCCGTGAATGTTACTGTATAAGATTTCTTCTCGTTTTCCTTGAAACTTAGCACTTGGGGCTCAACTAAGATCTTCACGGACGAGACCTCCAAAGTCACAGAGACATTGTAAGTTCCAGCTGCCCCCACGTTCATGAGAGTACGCGTGTGTTTAACAACGTTGGTTCCACCGCCCGTTTTAAATACCGCAGCAAACGAAGGGTAATTGAGGTCATTCACACTGTATTGTTTGCTTGCGTCGCACTGGAATTTTCTTCCCACCACGATTTTGATTTGTTTGTCTGTGTAGTTCAACGCGCAGAGGAAGCCCAAATAATCATCCACTGCCAAATCATACACAAGTCCTGGATTAAGGGCTGGAACTGGATCCACATGTCCAGCGCCATGATCAAACGGTGTAGATGGTTTTCCTGTATCACTGTCTATCAATTTGTCCCCGTTCTTGTAAGTTGTATAAGCGGTGGTCATTAGTGCCGATCGAATCATGGCGGGGCTCCAGTCTGGGCGAGCCACCTTGATCAAAGCAGCGAGCCCACTCACGTGAGGACAGGACATGGACGTGCCTGATATGATGTTGAAATCCACGCGCCTATCGTCAACGGTTAATCCGGTAGGACCTGCGGATTTTGACCACCCTGCTAAGATGTTGACCCCAGGCGCAATGAGGTCGGGCTTCAGTATTTGGGGTGTGATTTTATTAGGGCCACGGGAGCTAAACATAGCAACAACCGGTGATGGCTGAATTCCTAGCTTTGTTCCTTCAGATACAATCTTCACCGTTGGATTTTTATCGGAACCGGTGTAAGTTTTTATGGCGTCGCCGGCTTTTTCGCCTACCGCTGTCGCAGGGAGTAGATGGGCCTCGGCAACAAGTAGTTTTTCTCCGTAACCCTCGGTGTTAGCTAACACCATGCCCAATCCTCCAGCTTTTTTCACCACATATCCTTTATCCACCTCGGGATAGTCTTCATGATCGCATAACACAATCTTTCCAGCAACTTCATCCGGTATTAAAGTGTCCTCCCAGCACATATTGCCAGTGCCATCGGTGGCATTAGTCGCGTTCCCAGCGTATACAAAGGGTAACGGAGAATCGGGCATATCATTTCCTCCATAAAGAGAGACCCCTGAATAGTTCTTGCCGTTTCCCAAACTGACATAAGCCGGAAAATCTCGATCCAGTGTGCCAGCTCCTACAGTAGTAATCCATGGTGCTACATTTAAAAGACCATAGCCATCCGGATCTTGACTTCCAGCATTTCCTGCGGAACAAGAGATTAAAATCCCTTTCTCCATTGCCGCAAATGCTCCAATCGCTATAATGTCATTGTAATAATCATATGATCCACCTATGGCTCCGAGCGACAAAGAAAGCACGTCAACTTTGTCGTCGATGGCCTTTTCCATAGCAGCCAATACATCAGAATCGAAGCAACCTCCAAGCCAGCAAACCTTGTAGGCAGCTATTCTGGCGTGAATCATCATACCACGCGCCGTCCCTGACGCGTAGCCGAAGAAGTTTGCATCTTTAACCGCCGAACCTGCAGCTGTAGTTGAAGTGTGGGTTCCATGACCATCGTCGTCTCGTGGCGATTTACACTCTAGTGTTTCGTTGATTGGACCCCACGCAGCCTCATAGCCCTTTACAAAATACCTTGCACCAATCAATTTCTTATTGCAGTTTGAGGTAGTAAAATTTGTACCCGATTCACACTGGCCTTTCCACCCACCAGGGATGGGCCCGAATCCTGTATCGTCAAAGCTCTTGCTCTCAGGCCAAACACCAGTGTCTAGGAATCCGATGATAACCTCGCCATCCAATTTGGACTCAGGCAACAAGTCGGCGATTTTATCGATCCCAAGGAACTCGGGGCTTCGAGTTGTGTGTAGCTCGTACCTCCTCTCCGGCAACACGGCCAGAATTCCGTTTAGACTCTCGAGTGAGCGAGCTTCTTTAGGAGTCAATCTTGTTGAGAATCCACGGATTGCGGTGTCGTACATGTATAGCATTGCGGCTGATGGAGACACCGATCTGAGAGATGATTCGTACCAGGCTGAATAATGCTCGAAAGTCTCTGGCATTTCGGATTTGTCTACGTGAACTATGTAAGTACTCCTCTGGTCCTCTCCATTCTCCGTTAATGCTAGGGACTCGTTGCGCATGCAGAGAACCTGAAGTATTACCAAGAGAATCACAACGACACATTTTCTAAACGTCCTCATGCTAGCTTCTTTCTCTGGCAACGTAAAAGAGAACGCAGCTTAATTTATCGAGGCTGTGTAAAGTAGAAGAAGAGGAAGGAAACGGGAGGTGTTTAATCTGGGTACTTGAATTATTGCCGCAGAACCCAAATAATTATCAGAAAGGAGATATTATATCCTTTCCTCTTGGGCGTTGCCACTCTTCTCCACTGTCTTATTATATCCTGCCAGAGGACGAAAACTTCTTCATTTTTCTTCTATAGATTAGAGATCCTACTATTCCTATCATATATATATTGCAATCGAAGCAGTTTCAAGCCTCTTTTTACGTAAAACAAGTTGTCCATCAATATCATAATACTCTTTTGACTGTAACAATCTTGTAACCTACCACCTTTTAATCAGTTGCAACCATATGGTCCGTTATTAACTTTTATTTTGGAAAATTGTGCTCGCCAAAACTGAAAGAAGGGAGAGCAGCAAAAATATTGTGAATTACGCCTACTGGCTCAAAGAGTACTAATCTGTTGGGGCATTTAGACAATCCATTATTACTCCATACTTTTTCCCTCCGTAGCGTGTCAATTAGTTGCATGGTCCGTTATTAGTTTGCAGTAGTATTTTTTTATTGTGCTTTTTTCTCTGTCCTACCCTTTTCAAGGAGGTCATAATAATGCTTTTTTATGATAGCAATTCAATGAACATTTTTTCATTTTTCTTCTTATAGATTGAAAAAAGTGGAACATAACAAATTACAAGGAGACCGGAAAATGTTTGTTATTATCGAACAAAGAAAAAAGAAGCTCAATCAAAGGCCTCCTCGGCGATTAACAGCGTCGACGACTTGGGATTCTCCTGTTTCCTCTTTTGCATTATTTGTGTTCTTAGCTTGTTGCTTCTCCATTATTATTGTTTTCTTCCTCAGTCTCTAGCTCTGCATGCCTCTGCGGACGTGGCAAACTGGCGATTCAAGAGGGACTTCCGAAACGCGTGGCAAATTTTATAGGCTCTTCGTTCCCATTGACTCAACAAAGAAAAATTCTTATATGAAGCGGATTTACCAAGTCATAATATTTGCTGGCATGTTAATAAAATTAAAAGATTTCACAATATTTACTTTTTCATTACTCATGAAATCTTATTAAGGAATTTATTTTGTTAAGAAAAATTAGAAATGTAGATTATACGAGGAGCCAACTAGGAGCGAGTAACATTAATTGAGTTATTACATTTTGATTGATTAAACCACAAATGACATAGTAAACTAGGTTCACACAAAAATTTCTCCTCAACAATTGGGCTTCTATGTCTTTCCCATTGTTCTGAAACAAAAACCAATGAACTGATCAGTAAACCGAACTGGTCCGACCATCAACCTGGCTCTCTCTTTTTTTTTTTTTACAAATAAAAAAAATCATTTTATTTTAAGTTTTCTTTAGAATTCCACATTAATTAATTGCCTTAAAATCTTTAATTTCGCACTAGCTTGGCCTAAGTTTAGCGTTGACTTGACTGCATCTAAACCTTGACCTGGTACCTCAGCCAATCTAGTAGTCGGTCCAAATTATAGAGCCGTGGTGTTCCCTCTTCAATCTTACACGCTCCACATGTGGCGTTGCACTTCCACTTTATTTAGGGAAATTATAATTATTGTTGAGGATCTTAAAAATTAAAATTATTTAAAAGAACAAAAAATAAGAATATAAAAAGTAAAATACTCAAACCTCTTTTACGTTTTGTGTTAATTATATAGATCTCTCATCTATTTTAAAAATATACACTTAAGTTTTGTCTTAATTACATAGATCTCTTATTTATTTTAAAAACATGCATTTAAGTCCAAAATGTTAACTCTGTTGAGGATTTTTATTTTTAATTAAATTTTATATTAAAATAAATTTTATTTACTAATTTAACCTTCATCATTACTAATTCCCTAATTTTGTCCAAATTTTTTTGAGTAATTTACCATATCTTATTATTTTTAGAGTTTATCTAAACTAATTTTAAATAAAAATATAACTTTTATCATATTATATTGGATAGGATGAAATTCTTTAGAAATAAAGCTATAGAAAACCACATTAAGCACTTGGGTTCAGATTGTATGGGGTTGTACCGATCTCTAGTTCAACCCTCTGACAAAAAAAAAAAAATCTCTAGTTCAACTCAAGAAATGTAGCAATGTGGGTCCGCAAGGGGTAAAAACTTATTTTAGGATATATTTAAAAAATATTTTATGGTACTAGATGATACTACAAAAATATTTTAAGATGCTTAATGTTATTTCTTAAAAATGAAAAAGTAATCACCAATAGAATTTTGCATCAAAATGGTGCCATTTTAAAGAAAAGGATGGTAGTGAACCTCAAAATCAGAGGAGAGAAGCCACTTCTTAATAGAGTACGTAGGGTTTAATGAGGGGTGATATAGTATTTATAAATTTATATTTCGATTTTTGTCCTCCTATAATTTTGATTTTTAAGATATTCTCCAATAAATATAATTTTTTAGGTGTTTCTCTTTAATTTTACCCTTCATTAATTTATTCAAAGTTTCTCAATGACTAATACGCTAGATTTTCTGAATTTGTTTTGTTTGCACCGATTAGGAATTAATCTGTGATAGAATGACAGTTGTTGGTCGTTGAATGGATTCAGAAAACTTTCTCAAAATTAGAGAGAGAAAAAAGTAGCCAAAATGGAAATAGAATATAACTATCAAAGAAGACCTCACACCGCAAATGGATGCATTTTCATAAGATAATTATGGAAATTAAACTGGATTTAGAAGCAAGAGCCATTTTTTTTACAGCATTGACTTTCACAAATTTCCATCAGGATACTTAAAAAACAATTTACATAAAGCAGACTCTCTACGACTGAGAGTGAGCAATCTTCTGCTTCCTAGCTAGCTTCGTCCCACCACGTAAATGAGATTGGGCTTGCGACAATGCTCTTCCCATCGGACCATACCAGGCGACCAAACGCATTTCGGCTCTTTGGTGGTGAACCTAAAGCCGTAAATGTTACCGTATAAGATTTCTTCTCGTTTTCCTTGAAACTAAGCACCTGGGGTTCAACTGAGATCATCACAGACGAGACGTCCGACGTCACAGAGACATTGTAAGTTCCCGCTGCCCCTACGTTCATGAGAGTCCGCGTGTGTTTAACAACATTCGTCCCACCGTCCTGTACAAATACCACAGCAAATGAAGGGTAATTGAGGTCGTTCACACTGTAATGTTTGGTTGCGTCACACTGGAAGTTTCTTCTCGCCACGATTTTGATTTGTTCATCTGTGTAGTTCGATGCACAGAGGAACACCAAATAATCATCCGCTGCCAAGTCATACACAAGTCCTGGATTAAGGGCTGGAACTGGATCCACATGTCCAGCGCCATGATCGAACGGTGTAGATGGTTTTCCTGTAGCACTGTCTATCAATTTGTCACCGTTCTTGTAAGTTGTATAAGCGGTGGTCATTAGCGCCGACCGGATCATGGCGGGGCTCCAGTCGGGGTGAGCCGCCTTGATCAGAGCGGCTAGCCCGCTCAAGTGAGGACATGACATGGACGTTCCCGATATGATGTTGAAATCCACGCGCCTATCATCAAAGGTTAATCCGCTAGGACCCGCGGATTTTGACCACCCTGCTAAAATGTTCACCCCAGGCGCGATGAGGTCGGGCTTCAGTATTTCAGGTGTGATGTCATTAGGACCTCGGGCGCTAAACGCAGCAACAACCGGTGATGGCTGAATTCCTAGCTTTGTTCCTTCAAATATAATCTTGACCGTTGGATTTTTATCAGACCCAATGTAAGTCTTTATGGCGTCGCCAGCTTTTTCACCTACCGCTGTTGCAGGCAGGGGATGGGCGTCGGCAACCAGTTCTTCTCCGTTATCCTCGGAGTTAGCTAACACCATGCCCAACCCTCCAGCTTTTTGCACCACATATCCTTTCTCCACCCTGGCATTCTGTCCACGGTCGCATAACACAATCTTTCCAGCAACTTTATTCGGCGTTAAGGTGTCCGCCAAGCACAAATTGCCGCCGTCGGGGTCATCACTCGCGTTTCCAGCATACACAAAGGGTAACGGAGAATCGGGTAAAGCACTACCTCTATAAAGAGAGACCCCTGAATAGTTCTTGCCGTTTCCCAAGCTGACATAAGCCGGAAAATCGCGATCCAATGTGCCAGCTCCTACAGTAGTAATCCATGGTGCCACATTGGCAAGACTAGACGGCATAGGACCAGAATTTCCTGCAGAACAAGAGATTAAAATCCCTTTCTCCATTGCCGCAAAGGCTCCAATCGCTAAACTGTCATCGTAATAATCGGTTGATTCACCTCCGAGCGATAAAGAAAGCACGTCAACCTTGTCGTCGATGGCCTTGTCAATAGCAGCCAATACATCAGAATTGAAGCAACCTCCAAGCCAGCAAACCTTGTAGGCAGCTATTCTGGCGTGAATCATCATACCACGCGCCGTCCCTGACGCGTAGCCGAATAAGTTTGCATCTTTAACCGCCGAACCTGCAGCTGTAGTCGAAGTGTGGGTTCCATGGCCATCGTTGTCTCGTGGCGATTTACACTCTAGTGTTTCGTTGATTGGACCCACCGCAGCCTCATAGCCCTTTACAAAATACCTTGCACCAATCAATTTCTTATTGCAGTTTGAGGTAGTAAAATTTGTACCCGTTTCACACTGGCCTTTCCACCCACCAGGGATGGGCCCGAATCCTGTATCGTCAAAGCTCTTGCTCTCAGGCCAAACACCAGTGTCTAGGAATCCGATGATAACCTCGCCATCCAATTTGGACTCAGGCAACAAGTCGGTGATTTTATCGATCCCAAGGAACTGGGGGCTTCGAGTTGTGTGTAGCTCGTACCTCCTCTCCGGCAACACGGCAAGAATTCCTTTTAGACTCTGGAGTGAGAGAGCTTCTTCAGGAGTCAATCTTGTTGAGAATCCATGGACTGCGGTGTCGTAGATGTATAGCATTGCGGCTGATGGAGACACCGATCTGAGAGATGATTCGTACCAGGCTGAATGATGCTCGAAAGTCTCTGGCATTTCGGATTTGGCTACATGAACTATGTAAGTACTCCTCTGCTCCTCTCCCTTCTCCGTTAATGCCAGGGACTCATTGCAGAGAACCTGAAGCATTACAAAGAGAATCACAACGAGATATTTTCTAGACATCCTCATGCTAGCTTCTTTCTCCCGCCCTCTGAAGAACTGTACGAGAGCAACGTAAAATTAAAGAGAACCGAGTTTAATATATGGAGGCTGTGTAAAGTAGAAGAAGAGGAAGGAAACGGTAGGTGTTTAATCTGGCCTTTTGACTTTTTATTGCATTTGAAACCAAAGGAAGATGGGTGGGAGGGAGAGAGAGAGACGGAGAGAGTGGAGGATGGTGGATAGTAAACAGCAAATTATCAGAAAGGAGATATTATATCCTTTCCTCTTGTGCTCTCCCACTCTACTCCACTGTTTTATCTCCTGCCAGTGGACGAAAACTTTTTCATTTTTCTTCTGTGTAGATTAGAGATCCTACTATTCCTATCATATATATATTGCAAGCGAAGCAGTTTCAATCCTCCTTTCACGTAAACAAGTTGCCCATCACACTCTCTGTACCAATCTTGTAACCGACCACCTTTTAGTCAGTTGCAACAATATTGTCCGTTATTGACTTTTATATTCAGAAATTGTGCCGGAAAAAACTGAAAAAAGGGAGAGCAGCAAAAATATATATTGTGAACTACGCTTACTGGTTCACGAGTACTGATCTGTTGGAGCACTTAGACAATCACTGTAACTTATTAATTAGTTGCAACAATATGGTCCGTTACGTTACTAATTTGCAGGTAGTATTTTTTTAATGTGGGTTTTCCTCAATCCTATCCAAGTTTTATCAGACACTCCTTTGCTTTTATTACTTGGCTTACCTTTTGCCACAGAAAAGGAGGGAAAGTTTCAATGATCATAATGCTTTGTTATGATAGTAATTCAATGAACTTTTTCATTTTTCTTCTCTATATTAGAGACCCTCTACTATTCTATCATATGTGTATGTATTGCAATCGAAGCTGTTCCAAGCCTCTTTTCACGTAAACAGTTTGTTCATCATAATTATACTCTTTTGTCTGTATACCAATCTTGTAACCTACCACCTTTTAATCAGTTGCAACAATATGGTCCGTTACTGACTTTTATTTTGGAAAATTGTGGCCGCCAAACCTGAAAGAAGGGAGAGCAGCAAAAATATTGTGAATTACGCCTACTGGTGTGCGAGCACTAATCTGTTGAGGTAATTAGACAATCCATTGCCCCATGCTTTTTCCCTTCACGACGTATTGAAGGAAACCGGCGTCTTCTTTCTAGACTATCGCAGTTCTTACATGCCAACCAGCAATTTCTACTGCATAACGTAGGTGATGATGTACTAATTAATCGGAAAAAATTAGATATTTACAATACATATGTGTTGATTTTTTCTAAACTACCCATTTTAATTATGTTAATTATGTGCATTAATTATATTCTTGACGAGGACTCCTATACGATACTTGGGGTAGGTAAGGTTGATTGAAATCTTGTATTTAACCTTAAAATAAACTCATTGTCTAGTTTTATATTTAGTACGTAAAGGACATAGAATTTTTTTAATGTGGTTTTTCACTTTTTCCCAATCCTTTTCAAGATTTATCAGTCGCTCGTAGGCTTTTATTACTTCGCTTACCTTTTGCCGTAGAAAATGAGGGAAATCAACGTCTTATTTGAAGCTAAATACAAATTAATAAACAGCATTACTTCGTCACTATGGTGAGGTGAGCCATGCATGGATTTGGTAAGATCCCTCAATATTTCTCTTCATACTTAATTTTATCAATTCATTATCTGATTTAATAATATTTTTATCATCATCATTTATGCTTTTTAATATAAGATCATAAAGTATTTTCAATGAGATGAACCAAAAGCATCGGATTTTAATACTTCACCTCCACAAGAGTTAAGCATCGATCAAATTATGTGTGAGAACGACCGCTGGTAGCGTCATTTCAGCAGCTGCAAGAAATTTTTGGTATGCTTTGACTGTCAAAATAGAGATTGCAAACAAACACGATAGGACTTTTATATCTCCCGGGAAATTAGTCTTAGAACTTATAATTCCTTCTTGTTTTTTCTTTTTGTATTGTTTTGAGCGTTTTAAGCTTTTTCTTGTCTGAGTGCATATTTTTTTTTATAAATAATGACTGCTTATCATGAATTTTATCATACATTGTTTTATTTTGATTTATTAGTGTTTTTCATCATTTCTTTTTGGACTTCACAATATAAAAATGAATTTTTTTAACTAATCAATCACAACTAAAAATACTCCATAAAATAATTAATAGTACACATATTGGCCCATCAACACAATTTATCAATAATGTTTGTAAGTGTTCAGTTGGATTTGGTTTAAATGTCAAGCACTGTGCTTAATTCTCCCAACTCATCAGATCTGGACCGTAAGATCTGATTTAGACAGTGTAGATATAAGTTTTTGAAAGTCTATATTTTTTAATAGATATAAAATTTAAAATAAAGATAATCTCTTAATTGTCATTCTTTAGAAAAAAATCATATTTTTATTTAAAAAATTATCATTTAAAAAAAACTTAAATCTAAACTGTTCAAAATTAGATTCGGACGATGCATAAGTTGAAAGAGCTAAGGCATATTGTTTAGCACTGAACCAAACTCCTATACAGTATGAGGTGAATATGTGTCTAGGGAAAAAGTTTGGCGAATTATGCGTCTAAGTTATCCACTACGTACAATTTTTCAGGAAATATCTTCAAAAGAAAGATGATCCTTAAAATTTTTACCTCAACATTCCTGCGGGGAGGAGGCATTAATACAGTCAGCATTGCAATACCCTTTTCCCATGAATTAATAAACAACAAAACACGGCTTAAAAAAACAACAACAATGGAGTACTATTAGTCTACTCCGACTTGATTTACTATAGTTTTACTTTATTTTATTAGTGAGACATATATTTATTTAGTTTATCGATTTTAAATCTAATTTATTGCCCATAACTTTATAACCTAGTGATAAGTAAGTTCTCTCATAAGTGAAAGGTCGTTGGTTTGATTTTTTGTACCATCTGTAAGTTAATCATTTGTCAAAAAATATAGTAAGAACTAAGAGTTCATTTGGTTCAACCATATTACATGTCTATAATGGTAATCATGGTTATATTATTAAGAAAAGAGTGTTTTGTTGCTTTTTAGCATGGTAATAAAGTTTATTATAGTAATGATGATTACCAAAAAATTTTGTAATCCTCATTCATACCTCCCACTATGAATACTCATTACCACTTTATTGCATGGTTGAAAAAATTCAATTCATCCTACAACACCATGCCACAATCATTGCCACCGCTACCTCTTCTCCTTCATTGTTGTCGCTTCATTGTTGTCGCTGCCACTACCTCCTCCACCACCATTGCCACCACCTTACATTGTTGTGGACACCTCCTCTATTGCCTTTGCCACCCCCACTAACTCCTTCACCGCCACTGTACATAGCCGCCTCCCTACACAATTGTCACCACTTCTACCATTGCTATTGTCGCTACCCCACGCTGCTGCCACCGCTGTATCACCACCTGCTCCATTGTAGTCACCACAAACACGCTATTGCTACCACTGTCGCTACCATCTCACGTTACTACCACCACCTCCACTATTGTTGTTGCCACCTCCACCTTATCCTCCTCCACCCTTATTGTTGTTGCCACTACCTACTCCTCCACTGCCGCTACTCCCTTGGTTGTCGCTACTGCCACTACCTCCTACTCCACCATTGTTGTTGCCCCACCATTGTTACCGTTGCCTTTACCACCACAACTAACGCCATCGGATGATCCTTAGTGAGATAGCATGATGGTTATTATGAGGCAGGTGATTGATTTTTAACTATTTTTCCTACAAAGATTATCCTAAGGGTAAAATAGATTTTGTGAGATATATTAATTTTGAGTAATAATTTTAAAAAATAACTCATTACATTTTGCTTTAAAAGCAAACCATACACTAGTCATATAATTACCATTATATCGCATTACACTATACTTATGCTGCAGGGTGTAACGGCCTTAGGATCGAACCAAACAAGGCTAAGCAACTTTTTTCCTTCCAATGTCCCTGGTGTCTGGCATGATGTGCCCACCGGAATGGCATAAATAAAAAAAAGAAACATTTTTTATTTTCTTTTGTTTACTTTAAACGTTGACTCTCATAGTTATGCTCCATCTAGTCCTTACTATAATATCAACTAGTAAGTGGATTTGGTCATTTTTTATAAAGTACTTGTTTGTTTTCAATGAGTATTAATTATTTATTTTTTTGTATGCCCATAATTAATAGAGGTAGTGAGTAAGAGTAATAATAATATAATATTAGATTTTAGTACAATTAGTAGGAGTAATATATATTGAAAGTTATTTAAATTGAAGGACAATTTCATTGATTTTAATTATTTTTAATTATTAATTTAATTTGCAAGAATTATTAGTTAATGTCTTATAATAACGAATAAAAGGAGTAGGTCGCAAATCCAAATCATTAAGAAAGGGATGTGGAACCAAAGCAATAATAATAGTGAGATGGAAGAGCCGATCGAAACCTATACTCCATCCTTCTCGATTCAGCAAAACTTGCTTAATTCATCATTAGATTCCATTCAAAATCCAAACCTACCACTATGCTTAGTGATGAGCACATAATCATGGTATACCAATTGGCCTTCACTTAATCATACCCACTTCATGGTGCTCAACCCTCAATCGGTCCTAAGGCTTCGTGGCAATCAGAGGCCTAACTTCATCAATATGATCTTATCCTTATCCTGTAAAATAATTGTTCTTATAACATCAACCTAAATAACAAAATTGGAAAAAAAAATAGTTTGATTTGTTTACCTTTATATTGTTGATGTTGAATTTTTTTATGATTAATATATTATATTAATATTGATTCAACAAACATCATTATTCTATTAGGAGGGGTCACTTATATGGATGACGCGTTGCCGTAACCACGTTGGGCCTGTTTGGATATGTATTTAACTCAGCTTTTTCTACAAAAAGAAAAAAAAAAACCAAAAACGCCACTTTTATTGAAAATCCAAAACGCAGCCTATTTGGAATTGATGGTGACTTCACTAGGCTGATTTTTTTTTTTTAAAGCCGAAATGCCACTTTTTTAAAAGCCTGGTTTCATAGCTTTTTCTCAAACGTTGGCTTGCATTTTAGCACTGTGTGACATGAATGATTTCACTGACATCATTTCATTTTCGTTGACTCATTCCAAATGGGATGTGATTTCACTAGCAAAATGACAAAAATTCCCTGGAGCTCCTAAAGCACTTTACTTGAAATTAAAATTAAAAGCAATTTACAAAAATTCCAAACATAGGTTTTTATTGTTTATTTTTTTAATAATATTTAATTTTTTTAAAATTAAAATTTCCATTAATTTAATATATACAACTAATATGTATATATAATTTCAAAATGATTTATGTCATTTTCAGTCAAGTTTTATCTGAATTAATTTTTTAAATAATAATCCAAACATACCTCAATTAGAATAAAAGTCACTTCTGCAAAAAGTCAAATAGACAATCCAAACACATATCAGTTAGCTTAACTTGACTTTTTTCTTACCTAACTTTTATAAAAATCAGATAGTTTTTAAGTCACTGCTTCTACTGCCAACCCAAAGAGGCAGTTATTGTGCCAACCCAAAGAGGTAGTTATTGCCCCGTCAATCAACTCCATATCCGTACCGCCTAGGCCCCATCAATGCTGGCGACGAAATTTCATTCTGTGGATAATTACAATTTTCTAATTACACGCCTTTGGTTTTAGGAGATCCATTGTAAAATTTTCACTAGATTGATTCCTCAGTATCTTTATGCACACACACATGTGCATCTCTCGGAAGGTACATGGACTAAAAAGACTCGTTTGCCTTAAATTATTATTATTATTATTAACACTACTATTAAACATATAATATAACGTTACGTTGAATAGCGATTAATAATAGGCTAAGTCAATTCTTTCAGAAAAAAATGAATGGAAATAAATGTAAAAAAAACTGCAGTTCGGGCAATGGTGATGTGGCAGAGGTGGTGGCCATTAGCCCGCAATGACGTGGCATTGGCAGTGGCCCGTGATGACCGCTATCTTGTTGAGTCGATTGCTGACAATGACATTTCGTCGGCCTTCACCCACATGACATGGCGGGGGCGTCAACATTTTCTTAAAAAAGGAAAAATAAAAAAAAAATCTAAAAAATTGTTTTAGGTTTTTTTTTTTTAAAAAAATAAGTTACTATTTTTAAAAAATCCTAACAAGTTTTTAAAAATAAAAATAAATTGGCAAACAAGTTTTTGTAAAAAAAACAATAAAAATGTTTTTAAAATGGGAAACAAACATGCCCTAATATCTGTTTGGATGAATTTTTAAAAATAATTTTTAAGATCTAAGAAGTAGGGATAGGACATTCTTATTATCATTTTTTGTTGCTACCATTTTCTACCGTTAAATCAGAATCTTATCTATCTTTATCATTTCTCTCTCCTATTGAGATTTTGGTCTAACGATGAAAAAGTTGTAGTAACATTGATAATAATAAAAAATGGTAGCAAGAATATCTTATCCCGTATGAAGTAAGTATGTAAAAAAAAATTATCTTAAATATTTAAAATGAGCCTTTTCACCACCACATTATCTACCGAGAGCACATAAGGTGCTTCTTCTTATGTGCTCCTCTCTTTAATTAGAGAGAGAAGCACATTTTTTTAAATTTTTTTATATATTCTATTTATTTATATTTAAATTATATGTTATTTTCTGAATTTTTTTTACACCTAGTATCTCAAATTAATTATTTTCCAAAACTGCATCGAGAAATATTTGTCCTGTAACAACAATATCTTGGAAAATAATTAATTTGACATACTGAATGTAAAAAATATTTCAAAAAATAACATATAATTTAAATATAAATAAATAGAATATATAAAAAATTAAAAAAAATATGTTTCTCCCTCTAATTAGAGAGAGGAGCACTTAAGGAGAAGCACTTTATGGAGTCCTTTATCTACCGTGTTCCTTGAATATTTCTTCATTGGCAGCCATACCCGCCCATGCACGTGGCGTCACTTAATCCAGGTTGCTAATGGCCCTGCTGACAACAAGTGCGCAATCGCAGGTACAAAATACTAAAAAGACGAAAATGGCCACCCTTTGCTGAGGAGGACACCTCTCGGTAACAGCATCACTGCGTTTTTCAGATAGCGTAAACAGTAACACTAAACAGTTCTTCTTTCACTCCGTTCCTTGTTCATGAACCACGGGATCCGCAGCATCTGCTGTTTGCGCTAAATTTCGTTCACTTAATATTGAAGCTAAAGTAAGAAATCTGGCTTCTCTTGTCGGATATGATTGATCCTGCGGGATGTATCACCGGCGCCCAATTTCTCAAATATCATTTATATCACACTGCAATGACTCAATGCGCTATCGCATGTTCCCGTGTCCAATTTGTAGAGCTCACGGTTTCAGCAGTAATTCGGAGTCTGCTGGGACGGAATTCCCAGTGGAAAATGCGTACGGGCTGTTAGGAGTGTCACAGACCAGTTCGTTTGCTGAGATTAAAGCGTCTTTTCGCAGATTGGCCAAGGAAACTCACCCAGACCTTGCTGACTCAAGTAGCGATTCATCTGCTTCTCGACGATTTGTGCAAATCCTGGCCGCCTACGAGGTGCTGTGTTGATATTTCAACTCAAAACTATTAGATTCCAGCAGGAAAATTTATTTAATTGGACGCCAAGAGCAATTATTTTCCTTTTGTGGTTGCGTAAGGCTGTGTTCGTATTTTTGGCCTGCAGGGTTGTGCTCAGGGCCTCATGCTCCATTAAATTAATCAGGAATGAACTAAATTCTTAAACTGATGAAGCCTTGAAAGTTGATGCGGTAATTGGGTGCGAAGTTGAAGGATTGAATAACTAATTGTATTCTCCTAAGTCTGCACACGTGCTTTGATCACTTCGTTTGAAATGATAAACTGAATGAATGCTATGCAACAAAATGATAAACTGATTATAAACAGTTATTATCGGAAATCAAAAAGTGCAACTGTTAGATGTTAAAGTCCGAAGATATTTGATTGGTTGGTTGTCGTTTTGAATATAAACATAATAGTATATCAATCGTGTGTGTAATATGATAACATCTGTAGCAAATTGCAGAATTTATGCGTTATGAACTAGGCAGAATTTAAATTTCATGTTATGCGCGGAAAAAGAAGTAGAATTCATGGCCAACGATTAAGCAAAGATGAAACTCTTAGCAAAGCTAAGAAATAAATTAGTAATAACAATCATTGTACAGTTTATGTTGTTTTGATAACTGGTTTGATTAGAACTTAGCGACAGAAAGAATATTAGCTGAACAATGAGTCAGAACAAACTCATCATGACATCCATACAATGTGAATAGCTGTCTGTTGCTCATGTCTGTGTCATATCAATGTTATTGGAAAGTGTTGCAATGCCAGCAATGCTGTACATGGGCTTGCAGATGTTGTATGCTTGGTTTTGGCTACTCATATTTGTGGTTTTATCCATCTCATTAGCAAACGAACAACAATCTAATGACTTTTAATACTAGAAATCTTGCTTGCTCAGATATGATGGTCCGTGCATGATTGCAAATAATAGGAATTGAATTTTTCTTTACTGAAGGATTTATTCTCAATTAAAAGAATAATCTATGATGCATTGCAGATTCTTTCAGATTCCAAGAAGAGAGCTCATTATGACAGATACCTGTTGTCTCAGAAGAAGCTTGTGGAGAAGCGTACTAGGCAGGGTTCAGAGTTACACTTCTATAGATCACATGAAACAACTTCCAAGGAGATTGAAGTTGTTGAATGGTTAAAGTGGTACAGATTAGCTATAAATGATATTTTATCAGAGAAAAGGGTAGTAGTTGGAACAGGCTATTTTGATACACTTGAGAGAGATTTTTACTCAGCCATACATGCGGCTTATTTTGGCCCTGAAATTGAGTCAATGGAGCTTCTCCCTGAGTGCTTTGAGGCAGAGGAAAGGTCCTCTTGTGAAACACCGGAGGTTTTGCACATAGTTTCTGGTCGCGATCTTTTTGGGATGGTTTGCCTAGCCAGTAAGAACCCAGAGATATCATCTACCAATAATGAAAAGTTAACTTCTTTCAGATCCTTCCAACCAGGACTATGTCAATCTATAAAGAATGCAAACATCCACACAAATGCAGGAGTTCCATATGAATTTGGAATTCCACGATTTCATGACTCTAAAATATCAAGTCATATATCAGATGCATATAGAGATCTAGAATTGCTTGTATCTGGAAAGGTGGTTGCTGTGGCCTCCAGGTTCCCTCCTGGAAGCTATTCTGATGCTGAAGTAGCAGAAGATCACATTCATGTTTATCTTAATTCAGATGAATACACCAACCATACCAACAACTGTGATTCTAAAAATTACTTCACAAGTAGTTCAGCCGTCACACAAACTCATATAGGAACCATAGCTGGGCTCGGGACCAGTTCAGATGAGAGTTCCTGTAATGTCTATGACAGTAGAGGGGCAAAGACCCATGTGATTATGAAACACAGGACCTTGCTGGTTTGTATTGCTTCTGGCTTAACATAACTAGAAGGGCTTTCTAATTTTACATTGCCACTACATCATGTTGGTTATCATTTCTATTTATTTTATAAATGAGAAGAAACAGGTCTCTGTTTCAGGCTCTTGCTATAAATGTAATAAATGATTAATTTTCAGGTGAAGCACATGCACTGGTATCAAATTGGAGAAAAGGTTTCTATTTGTGAGTGTAGATGCACGAGAGCGAAATTACCATCAAGCAAGTAAACCTCTGTCATCTCTATTAAATCCAATTGATGTCTGAGTGAAAAGTTCATTTACTAGTCAGTACCACATAATCTTTTGGTAACTCTTTGGGGCCTGCTAATTATGTTCTAATGCCATCTGTCCTCATATTTCTGTAAATTTTCCTGAAGTGTTTATTTTATTATTCCAATCTTTGCTAGTAAATATCCATACATGTATTGTTCATGTCCTTTTAAGAACATACCGGGGTTTAACCATGCACACCAATCTTCCTCTTGCCATGTTTAATGGTCTGTTTGGGTTTGTTTTGATGTCGTGGGTTTGGAAACTGTTCCAGGATACTATTGATATAAAATATTTCTTGTAGTTCTAAATCAATTTATTGCCTTTTTAGGAAACACCACAATCAATTCGAAAAAGTTCTTTTGCGCTTTATGAGACAAAACTCTTCTCACATATTTGCTTTGTGCAGCATAAAATCATTTAAAATAAACTAATCCAAACATGGATGTAGTTTAATTAATTTGATTTTGTCATTTTTCTTCTTTCAATTAGCTGGAAAATGTTGTTGATATCTACTCTGCGGTAAAAGGACCAATTTGTTCACATAAATAGCGAACATTGTTGGTGATATAACAAGTCCCAGTTTTGTATGCTTTATACATTCCAAGAACTGATGAAGTGATATTGTAGCTATTATTGCTTACAACGTCTGTCTTTGTAGTGATCCTAAGTGTAACCCTGATGCAATCTCTAGATCGAATTCCTTTGTTCTTGGCACTTGCAATTGTTATTTAATAAAGATCTTCTCATGCACTTGTTACTGTATAAAATCAAATTAATAGAATTTTTTAACCCTCAATTGACAGATATTGGCTATTTGAGCCTCGTTGTGGTTTGCATGACATAGGGGGTTGGTATGTTGAAACGTATGGCAAAGATAAGAAAGGTCTAACTATCCCATCTCAAAGGTTATGGGATGGCTGGGATGACGGTCAGCATTTTGAGAGGTGAGATGTTTTAGCTTTTGGCATCTAGTTTTTGCCATGGCATTCTAAACTACCACTGAATGGTACATATATTAATTACCTAAGGTTTTTCTTGTAAAACTATTTTTCATTTAAGGGAAATTGACCAGAAAAAAACTTTTAAATTGCAAAATCTTATATCAGGTTTGTTACCAAGAATTGATAAAGTAATAACGAGACTTGATAAGCAATTCACAACTCTTTTTATGAGAAAAACCTGATTTGAGATTTTGTAATTTGAAAGTTCTTTCTCTGTCATTCTTCCTTCATTTAATCAATTACTATATAATATAATGATTTATGAGTAAATGCTGATATTGATGAGACACCATGGAGTATCTGTTAGCAAAAAAAGAAAAAAAAATAAAACACCGTGGAGTATCTTAAATTGTGTATTGTGAAATGTGGTATTTTAGATTCAATCTCATATTGTCGCACAGTTTGAGGCCTGTTTGGCATGCTTTGTTTGAACTGGCACTTTGACCTGGACACCCAGAATTTTATTTTACATATTTATTATTGAAATTATTTATTAATTCAGAATTGTTAACCTACTATTCAATGAACTTCAGCTTAGCAATAATGTATAACCTTTGGATATTCTGACCTTTCCTTTCTCAGTAGCAGAAAGACAAGTCATCTTCATAAACCTCATACCGACTCATCTTACATATTTGAACTGGTTAATAAAAATTTTGGAATTCATGTGCATTATGCTGACTTTCTTGTTTCTACTATCTGCAGAAGACTTCACCCAGCAATGTATCTACTTGCTCTTGCATATAGGACACTTGATCTTGAATATGCCAAAGTAAGAAAACAAACATTTAGGAAAGCTATGGAAGGGCAACTGTTTAGAATCCTTCGTTGGTGCAAAAAACTTGGTTAATGAAGAAACATGTTGCACTGGCAACGGATCAATTTCATTGCTAGATCACTTTGGATGGGTTAATGGATTCACTACTAATGTTTATTCAGTGATTTCAGAAGAGTTGACTTGTGAAGCAGCATTGATGCTGTGTTCTATTGTTAATGTTTTAAAATGACTCTTCAGCAGGAGGCTCTGAGTAATCTGAAATGTCATTAGAAGCAGCCGATTTTTGTTTACTAGACATGTTATTTTTTACACTTGTGATGTTGGATGTGTTGGTCAAAACATGAATAGGGTCAAAGGATTGGCTGCTGCTGCTGCTTTAATGTCTCAGGAACTGGAGTCCTAAAGCCAAGTTGCACTGGCGATGATTTTTCTGAAACTAATAGTCTCCAAAATCGTTGTCTGGAAATCTTGATGAAGAACGTCAGTGCAAATGTAAGGTAAACATGTTCAGAAATTTTATTAGCTGGAATGGCACTTTGGTGAATTAAATATATTATTCTCACGCTTACGTAGATGTTGTCCCTTTTGGTGGATCTGTCTTACTGCCATGCTCTATCTGCTCTTGCTTTTCTTGTTCATATTTTTCCTTTTAAGTATGTATGTCTTTCCCCCTGTACCGACTTGATTTACAAGTAGTCAATATGACATTCATTGATCCGTGTAATTGCAAAATTGGGCACAAATCTTTTCTTAAGTTTCTTCTCTTTCTATTTCGGCATATGCTTGCATTTACAATCTATCAAACGCCTTAAATGTTTTGTACTAATGGAATGCAAAACATGGGGCATGTAAGCCTCTGCGAATTGTAAGCTGCTTTAACAAATTGAGTTGATGTGCATATTATATCTGGCTTTACTTGAGTAGATCCTCCCATTTGCAGTACTGGCCACCTGCCAATGCTCGATAAAACCTATCCCTGCAGTAGACGGGTCTTCCATCGGCAGCCTCAGCAGCAGCAGCTGCGAGATCATCATCAGCTATCACCTCCACCGGCAGTTTCAGCAACTCCTCTTTTCTACAACATTTATCAAACAATTGTCACAGGAACAGTAAAAATAAGCCGGATTATACTACAGGGTCTTCATTTGTCTTTCTTTACCTTAAGTTGAACTTTGTACCAACTTTTGGAGCTTGAGCACTTGATGTATCTTCCTTTGTGGCAAAGGAGGTTTTTATTAAGTTTTCCACTGGTGTAGCAAAGATAAACAACGTGACTCCAGTAACAAGTAATGCTCCTATCCCTAGCAACGTTTGCTTCATCAGTTTAATGACTGGTTTAACCTGTACACATGGAATATCAGGTCCCAGAAGAAATAGAAACCTTTAATGCTCTGTTAACGATTTATTCTCAAAAAAGTTTCCCCGCATCCTCCTCAAAAAAGCATTTCCCTGTCGCCCTGCATGCACAGGGGTGGTAATACTTGTGGACGCAGATGCGAGTTAAAATGTATTTTTGAAACACGCTGTAAAATTTCGGATGTTTCTGTTTGCCTGAGCTATAAAATATCTAGTGTAGCATACAGCTTTCCAGACACACACCCGAAGTCTTTGTGCATTAATAACTAAATGCCATGAAAAAATTTAATAGATCGGTACCTTGTAAGAACCCAATAGTCTATCTCGAGCCAGGATCTGCAGAGAAGGTTTAGGCAACTCTTCAGTGTACTAAGCAAGAAATGAGAGAAATGATGGACGTAGTGCTGCTTCGTGTTGCTGTTTGGCAAGTGAAAAATACTCTTCCGGTCCTTATTATAGGACAACATTTGGAAGTTGATTTTGGTTATAAACACAAGACATAATTTAATCTTTTTCTTAATTTATTTTTATTGATATTCTCTAAACAATAATCAAGGAAAATATGAAATGATATAATTAAATCAAAATGTTTAGGATATTTAAAAAAAGACATGTCATATTAACTAATTTGACCAACTATCTTAATCTAATCTAATTAAATAAACATATTTTATATTAAGGATCAGAAGAGCAAAAAAGTTTATAAACGGTGTAGAAAAAATAGATCCCCATGCTAATTAGATGTTGGTGTTTTAAAAAATGTGTCAAATTATTTAACTTAACCAACTTCCTTAATTTAATCTGATTAAATAAGTATGTCTTATATTAAGGATCGAAAGAGTATGCATGTTCATAAACTGTATAAACAAAATAGATTCCCATGGCAAAGATGTCCTGATTAAGTAAAAAACATATACTAATTATGACCAAGTGCATGTTTAGTTTTATGGTAAAAACAATATTTTTTGTTGTTGCCATTTTATGTTAAAAACAATCATAGTTTAGTGAACACGTTATAAGTTTAGCCTTTTGTTTTTCCTGAATGGATTTACTTATGTCCTTGTGTCAACGAAGCTGGTTTATAAGCAAGTGCCAAGAAATAACATACCTCAGGCGGCTTCACCCACATCTGTCCATCATACCATCCACTTTCTTCATAAGGAATGACTGCTGAGAGAAGTCGGTCACCAACATAACTCCACCCCTACCATATCACTTCAATGATCAGGACATTGGTAAAGATAATATAGCGTTAGAGTTCAGCTATATATATATATATATATATATATATCAGCTATGTCTATACTTAATGATTTATATATTGGGCCGTGCCGATGGTTAAAAGTAAAAGTATTGAGAGGATTAATTAGAACTTACCAGATAAATTCTTAAGACAATCAACGATACTACGAACAGTGTTCCTGTTCCAGCAGCTAGTATAAATTTTACTGGGTCCTGCACGGTTGTAAAACACAACTACTAGCTGAAGGAATGCACATCTTTATGCGTGTAATTGCGTACATCGAAATCTTTTTTTTTTTTTTAAATCTAATGCAGGTCCATATGATAAGGCTTTCTTCCTTACTTTAGAAGGATTAAAGCTCGCAGCAGAGATTGGCGCTCCAAGAACTGTAAACACAAGTAACCAGAGCCCTCCTAAACGACCGAAGAAGGAACCCTGTCCCAGTTCGCCCCATGAATACAGCACACTGTTCTTCAGAGATGCATACTCATTTACCTGTTACACAGGCAGTGAATGATCACAGTTTTAGCATACCGATTTGCTCTTTCTATCAACAGTGAAAGTTCAGGGGATCAAAACTTTCAGCGTTAATCCTTACCGGTCTCTGCTCGAAAGGGACCTCAATTTCCAACCCTGGATCCCAGCTACGTCCTGGAGACCTGCTTGTTCCTCCATCCATCTCATCTTTAATGGCCTTCATCGATCTCAACCGAGTCAATCTCGAAGCTCTATGATTATGGATGATCAAGGAGCCATAGCTGCTTCTTGGTCTGACTTGCCTCGCACTTGGTAATAAAGAGCAGTAAACATTTAGTCTGAGCATTTACTTTTATTGAACTTGAGGTATATTGTAAGTTTTGCAGGGTTGCGTTGTGGTACCAATTCTTGTTGAGGAGGATGAAGACGATGATATAGCGATGATTTTAGAGAGTTCATTTGGGGACCACATATTATTTACGTGGAGGAGAACAACCACCACAACGAAATAAAAATTTTGAAAATTTTGCTGATTTTCAGGGAGCTTCTGATTCGTTGTGTGGACAGGCCATCCACGTGGGATTCTTATTTGCCGTTCATCTGATGGGCTTTGCACTCATATTATCCGATGTAAAATGTCTTTCGGGCTTTTTTCCTTTTTATTTTTTGTGATTTGACGGACAGGGAAGGTCCTTGGTTTTTTCTTTTGGGCCGTGGAGGAAAGGGGTCTGTTCGTTTAAGCAACGTGGCGACTGTTGCCTTCCACGCAAAATCTAACCTTGTTTGAGTTACTTGCACGCGATTGGAACGAGCAGCACCAAATCTAAGAAGAGCAATTCCACGGTGTTAATATATGAATACTACCATTATTTTAATTTAAATAATTAAAAAAAAAAAAGCATGCGCGCTACTTTGGGATTTCTAAACTAATAAAAAAATGTAATTTGAAATCAAAAAATGAGGAAAAATATATAAATCAGCTCATTTGAGTATTTACATTATACTCAAACCGTCGTTTCAGAAAACATTTTCTTAAATAAAACTTTTCTCACATATTTATATTCTAAATTGTAAGAGTCATTTTCTAAAATTTAATCTAAACACACCCGATTCAACTTTTTTTCAAAGGAGGGTATCTGTAAGGCGCCTTTTGATCACATAATGCTGAAGACAGGAAAGCGAATCTCTTTATAATGTATTTTGCTCTCTATGGCGGTTAGAAATGGTCCTAATAAAGTGCTTTTTTTCTACTATTCCTTCATATATAGACGACGCATATTAATGGTGATTCTCTTGAAAACTATGATAAAAGAAATTGAGAAGAGTGCAGAGGCTTTGGGGGGAATCATCCAAGGGAAAGATTAACGTAGTCGCGGGGAACAAGGTAACAAAGCCATGGAAAAAGGAGGTCGTGTAATCATGAACATTTGAATAAAGCTTTTGTTTTGAAGCTTTGTTGAGAACTTGTTACTAAAAGGTACTATATGCCTTAGGAATAAGTTTCCCTCGAGAACGAGTGTTTGGGAGATCTGGATGGTCCAGATCTTAATATGAGATTTGAACCATCTTTTTTTATTTTTATTTTCACAAGTTTTTTTAAAAAAAATCAGGATTTTTATTTCCAGTCTCAGTAAATATCGAGAAAGATCTTTTTAATATTATTCAGTTCATTACAATAATTTTTCAAGATCTTATGGGTCTATATGGCTTATGGGTCAGAGTCCTCAAACACAGATAAGGCTGTCGCAAATCGCAATGACAGATTCCCCCAACCTATAAGAGCGCCAAAAGGAAAGCCATCTGATTTGGAGGAGCATGTTTGGTTTCCCACCCCCCGCCTCCCTCAATTTTACACAGTGGACAATGTTCCTGTAGAACTGAGAAATAAATACCACAACCAAATAAGCCGATGAGGAAGTATGTCTATGATATATTTATGCCTGAAAGAGACGAATATTTTGGCCCTAAAAAAATGATATGGATATACATGTCGCTAGTTGATCATGAGAAGAATTCCCCCCCCCCCCCTCTCAACAATCATGAGAAGATTCATATATACTAATCCTCTTTCAATGAAAAATGATGTTATTTATAAATCATATCATTACATTTTTTATATGTATATATGATTTTATCATTCATTCATTATTGTATTGACTTTATTCCTATGTATTATACTGTAAATTAAATAAATTTAAATAAAATTAAAAATTTAAATTTAGAACATAGACAATAATTTTAGAAAGAATATATATTAAAAATGACTTATAAATAAGATTAAATGACTCATTATCCACCTATTAGACAAATGAGTCAATACATCCATATGCCCCCAACTACACCCCCACCCGATTCGTGCTAATGTCTGATCTTCGATGTCATGTCATTTTTTGCGCGCGTTTTTTTCCCCCAACTAATACTTTGTATACAATAATTTTAAAAATTATGCACACTACATTGCACGGCCGGGGCAGCTTCATCTACAAACGAATAAAGTTAAAAGATAAGGCAATATATTCAATCAATTCAGTAAGCACTATATCTTTGGCGAAAGAAAAAAAAAAAAGAAGCACTATATCTAACATTTTTTTCTCAACAAAAAAGATTGGCCTAACTTTTTAATAATAAACCAAAAAAAGACTTCAAACCTTTAAAAGCATGGACCATCTATAAAATTTCACGATAGGGCAACTGGCCCTTCTCACTTATTTTCAATCGGGCACTGTGATGAGTGAATTCTCACTGACCGGAGAACCAGAAGCGTGTGATGGCTTAATTGTTACTGATAATACACACACACACACAACTTAATGATATTAATTGAAAAAAATAAGAATTAGAAAAATATAAGTTCTCCCATTGTTAATTAAATAATATATTAAAAATAAAAAATATACAATCATATATTTTTTTTATCGAAAAGATACAATCATGTCATGTTTAATTTTAATTATTTTTTAATTATAAATACAAGATATAATATAAAAAGATCGGTAATAAGTAATTTAGTGATTTTTAAATATATTAAATTATAATGTTTGAAATTATAAATTTTATAAACAACTAAAATAAATATTATTTTCTAGGTCATTTATTTTAGTTTAACCTATAAAATTATATAATTATTGTATGACTTACTACATCTTGTTTGGATTCTGGTCTTAAAAGTTTACAAAAAATTCGGTAGTGAATAGAAGGTAGTAATAAATCCTCACATATCGTAAAAGTAGGTAATAGAAAGAATCTCATTTAAAAAGGACGGGGAAACGTGATTCGAGAAAGAGCGTCTCACTGGGGTCCAGTTGTCCAAGTCCAACGAATAAAATCCCCAGCGAGGTTCGTCTCGCCTCACGGGAATCCGTTGTTGTCCAAACAAAATTTGACAACGACATATTCAAAGTCAGTGCGTCTGTAGTCATCGGTGTCTTAATGCGTCAATCCAGTGAAGGATACAAAGTCTTGAGGACACTGCAATTCATTTAATTCAGCCGATCAACAAACAATTAACCATCTGGATCGTCGTTGGAGAAAAGGAGCAAACCGAACTTCTTCCGCATTTGAATTTCGGAGAAGGAGAACTCTTGAGAAGCCTAATGAAGGCGAAAACGGTAAAAGGAAACTGGAGCTGGAGGACGAAGAACTTCGCCTTGCCTTCTGTTTTCCTCATATGCATCTTCTTCTTCCTTGCTGGATTCTTCGGCTCTAGTCTCTTTTCTCATTCTAAGGTCTTTCTTCTAAATCATAATCATATTTTTCTTATGCCTTTCTCTGATTCTCTCTCTATCTCTCATTTGGAAAATATCTGAGATAACGGTCCATGAGTATTGGCAGGAAGATCTGTATGGCGTGAGGCCGAGACCGAGGTGGCTTGAATCGACGACGGCGGAGGCTGATAATTCTTTGTTGCCTGCTGGACAGTCCGGTGATGATTCTTTTACCTCGATTCCTTTCCAGGTGCGCAATTTTGTTCATCCAACGTTCTCAATCTTCTTAGCGGAAACGTTTCATTGCTGGATTAGTTAACATCTGAATTTCGTCTGCTGAGTCGATGCGACATTTTAGGATTTCTTACCGGCAAAATTATTTGTTTCAAACTGTTCAGAACTTCAGATGCTCCCGAATTTGGTTTATTCAAACTAGTATTTGGTTTCATAGATGTTAATTTGTAAGAGCAAATCTCTCCAAACTATTTCTGATGGATAATTGACTTCAAAAACTTGAGTCATTAATGAGTCCAAATACACACACACACACACATTATATTTTTATAATACGTATTCGGTTTTTCTTGATGTGGAAGTAGTTCGCGTGCATTGATTCTAAAATAAAGTATCTCGTGCTTGTGTTCCTTAGGTTTTGAGCTGGAAACCGCGTGCTCTATATTTTCCCAAATTTGCAAGTGCAGAACAATGTGAAAGCATAATTGATATTGCAAAGGCAGGCCTAAAACCATCAACGCTGGCATTACGCAAGGGAGAAACAGAGGTGAATACAAAAGGCATTAGAACAAGGTACCGTGTGTGTAGATGCAGAATAGTACCATATAACTTTGCCAAAAACTGGACAGAAAGGGCAATAAACTGTAGGCTAGCAACGTTGAAGGATTCTAGAGATTCTCAACTACTTCCAAAATTCATGATGATTCTGATAGGGACTATAGTTAAATGTTTCATATATTTCACCATCACAAAATCGAAGGTGCTCAGATTGATTTTCCTGATATTTACTCTTCTACATTTCGCTTCTAACCTAAATTATGGAGTCTTTGACCAAGATACGAGTGCATCTTGTTATGAAATACCTGAGTTTTGACCTCTTATCTGGAAGACTAGACCTTATAATGAGCAGTATGGAAGTTTTGAAATGGATGGAATTTTAGGCCTTATGTAGTTTTTGGATGACAAGTTTTATACGTTCATTGCCTTTTAAACTGAGTCACAGACTCACAGTGCTCAAGATCATGATATTACACTAGGATGTTTTGACCTCTAAGACTCCATCCTGGAAAAATTTCAAATCATATATGTTTTATATGCGCTCACATGGAGAAACGAGGTATAAAAGGGAGGCCCACAACTTATTGGGAGTTTCAATTCTGGAGGTTTTGGTATCATGTTAATATTTTATATGCTTATTTCTGGGGCAATTGCAATCTTATGCAAAAAATCTACCCGGTGGAAGAATTTGTGATAGGTTGTGATATTTTTATTACCTCTTAATATTCTCAATGCATTTTCTGTCGTGCAGTCCAATCAATCATATCATAAGCTTATAATCTCTATTTTTCTTCTGTGAACAGCTCAGGTGTTTTTCTTAGCGCTTCTGATGACAAATCTGGGACTTTAGATGTCATAGAGGAAAAAATTGCCAGAGCAACCATGATTCCCAGGAGTAACGGGGAGGTAATATCCTACTAAAATCTGCCTGCCAAAAAGGGAATCTATTAAATATTTTGCTTGTGTTTTATTTCATTGTTTGACTTTATATATGTGATAACTGCTGTTATGTGATTCCTTCTTTCTTGCAACTGGTGTCATCGGTCATGTCCATCACTTTGAAATGTAAATGTGGTTATATTGGGGAAGAGGAGAGAAGGTCTTCTGGGCTGGGGTTGATGGAAGGGCTGTCTGGGTTTTTCCTATTTCAAACTGGCATGTACCTCTTGTTTTTGCTCTGGATCTCCTGCAAGACCCGTTCTTAGGTTTTGTCTTCCTCCTTGTTTGTGGCTTTTGAGCCTTCCATTTGGAGCACCATGTGGAGGGAAAGAATATGAGAAGAAAGGAAATGAGAGGAATCAAAATGTGGGAGTTGAAAATAAATTTATTCTCTCATGTTTGGATGTCAAATAAATGAGGAAATGAAATTGTAGAGAAAAATTCAAAATCAGGGAAATGACCATTATGAAGTTTAGATGAACCATTTTTCTCATTTCATTCTTATTCCTTTTCTTTTCATGGAACAAGGTAAAATAACTTCCACTGTTAATTTCCCTCTGCTTTGACCCCTTTCTAATCAAATCAGAAACGTGCTAATTATTACTTTCTATAAGTTTTTCCTTTTTTTAGGTCTTGGACTGTATGATAAATCTGCACAGAAAATTGTTAGATGGTGAACTTATGTTAAATCATGATCAATCGTTTGTTCGTAGAACTGTTATGAACTTATGAGTTATATGTTGCATTAGTGTGGGAATTGGAGCAGAGTTAAGACTGTTAAGGGAGTAATTTGATGTTCACATGAGGTCAGAATAATGTGGTCTTCTCTAAAGTCATGCATTCTAACTTTCAATTGTTTGTTCTTTTGCTGAAGTTCCAGTGATTATAAAGTCATTTTTAAACATCATCCGAGTAGTCTACACTCTACAAAAGTCGTTTTCAAAGTTTAGCTCCTTTCTGTTTTTTCTCCTGCAGGAAGTTAACAGAATTGAGCAACCCCACTGCCAATAGGCAGAGTGAATACAAGATTAGATGTTTGATCTGACCTGAGTCAATTACTGTTTCTAATGATAATATCTTCGTTTTTCAGTGATACTATGTTTTTTTTTTTGGGGGGGTTTTCAATATAAATTTGCCATTTCTGCAACAAATATCTTCTCCCATGACTGGAAAGATCCATCTATTGCGCCTTTTCTGTCAGTATCGATACTTATAGTTACTGTTAAAGGTGGTGGGCTAATAGAATCATTTTAGATAAACTTCATACAAAATGGGAAATGATGGAAGTTTCTAATTAAGGCACGTCTATTGCTGATTGAAAACAAAATTCAAAAACGGGGAAAACGGTAGTCATATCAAGACTTGTGTTTTTACTCTTCAACTATTGCATTGCGTTGATTGGGATAGCCTTCATGGGCTTTATATTATCTGCAATTCGGAGCTTTCTGGTTTTGTTGAATTTTCAGAGTTTTTATTTTCAGGGTGATTTTTAAAATTGTCTGAGGAATCACCATGTTTCAGGCATTCAATATTTTGCGCTATGAGATTGGACAGAAGTATAATTCTCATTATGACGCTTTCAATCCTTCTGAATATGGTCCTCAAAAGAGCCAAAGGGTACGTTTGAACTAAAATTAGTACATTCTCATTCATTAATGTTATTTGTGATGTAGTTGGGATGCGGATAGTGGTCATGTCCACGCACCCAAAAGAGGACTCATTAGCTTCTACCAACTGATATTCATTGAAAACTACTGATGACACTTTTTTTCACTTTTTAATTTTATCAAGCCCACGGTCCCTTGTTTGAACCGGTCATATGATGCATCAACCGGTTCTGAGGACCTTTTATATAATTGATTTATTCTGCCCAGGGTCCAATCACAAGTGCCTTAACTTTCCTACCTCCTGAACTTAGACCTGGATAGTTCATCGTACAGATTAATCGGACATCTGTTATCTGCATTATGGCTACTGTTCTTTAAGCTCGATTAGACCAAATATAACTCTGTCAAGTGTGTGCACTCATGAGAAGCATCGAGGGAAAGTTAGCAAAGTCAAGTGTTCCAATGTGTGTAATTACTATCTGGTTAAAATATGTGCGCACCCATAATCTAAATACTTTCTTGGAGGAGTGGCACTTAGGTGTAAACAAAAATCAATTTAATGACAATTTAGTTCTAAAAAATTTTGCTGAAAAATAAGTTGTAAATATTAATTTTTTTCCCCCCTTTCTATACTTAAGTTCCTCCTAATGTGATTTTTGTTTTTTTAAGGAAAAAATATTATAACTAATCTCTTGAAGTTATTTCTTTCTTTCCTTTTTAGTTTTTTATCAAGTTACTAGGTGCTAGTATTCTACTACCAGTTCATTTCTTAATTAGGTTTGGTTAACCATGCAGCTGGCTTCTTTTTTGCTGTATTTAACCGATGTTGAGGAAGGTGGGGAGACCATGTTTCCATTTGAGGTAAAATCCAATTTGCCAGGGCATATTGAGTCCCACTTTTTCCAATTTTACGAGGATACTTGGGTAGTAAACGAATTAGCTAATCTGCAGGATGGCCAGAATATGGATGGCAGCTACAATTACGAGGAATGTGTAGGTTTACGAGTAAGACCTCGCCAAGGAGATGGGCTCCTGTTCTATTCACTGTTCCATAATGGTACAATTGACCCGGTTAGTATGTTTACCACCTTCGATATTCGATAGAATCTCTCTGATGTTTTTCATATCATGCTCTAGAAAGGTTTTCCAACTGAAAAATTCATTCACATAGTGTTGTAAGAAATGGCAATAAGTTGATGAAGAAACATAATATAAAATATGCACATGCGTACAACAGAAAAGAACAGAAAAATCTTTCCGGGGAGACTGATTAAGATATTTCCCTAAAGCCGGAGTTAGCAAATAGCAAATAGGAGGCTTGCAGGCTGAGTTTGAAAAGTTCCAGGAATGCTTATTATGAAGGAAAAATAATCACTCCATGCCAATGATAATATTTTTAACTTTGGTTATTTTGGTTCCAAAATATAAAAACCTCGCAGGATGAGACCTGGATTGTCTCAGTAGCTTTTTTCCTCAGAATCTCTCAGTATCTGATCACAACCGTTGGGGGAGAGAGATAAAGAGATGTTCAAAATAATTTGCTTCATCCAATAGTTGTGATCAGATACTGAGAGATTCTGAGAAAAAAAGCTTCTGAGATAATTTGCTTCCCGCAGGATGGTCTTTTACTTTCCCCCGTTTTCCATAGGGGAATAAGTATATCATGAAAAGGGGTTATAGTTGTTAAGAAAAGGGTGGGTGTGAAGATGGCAATGAAATAATAAATTTATATCTTTAGTATGATTTAAAAAATATAACATTTTTTATTAAAATTTAATACACGGGAAGTATAAGATGATAAATTATTGATTGAAATGTGCTATTTAACTTATAAACTATGTTGCACCGACACGAGATACGACACGACACTTCGACACGTTAATTCTAAAAAAATCTAAATTTCGACACGTTAGGACACGTTTTGATATTAAATATATATATTATAATTTACATTCAAGTTCAATATTTCGTAAAATCCTGGCCTCCAGCTTTGGTTTATCGTAGATTTGGCCTCACTATAAAAGTCGTGCCTCCTTTTTTTAAAAAAATACAAAAGAAAAATTTATCATCAAATCAGTAAAATTCAAAGCCACGCATATTTTTTAAAAAAATAGGAGTGTCGAGGAGTGTCGGATAACGTCGAAGTGTCGAACGGTGTTAGAGTGTCCGACACGCATATTTTTAAAAATTGAAAGTGTTCGTGCTTCATAGCTTATAAATAATGTGCACGGGGTATTAACTTCTAAATAATATGGATGAGGCTGAAGCAAAAAACTAGTTTGTTACCAGCGCATCCTAAATAAGGCTATAATCATATTTATTATAATTAATTAGACTATTTTTTTTTAATCTAATGAAATTAGTTATATAGGTCTTATGGAACACACACACACACATTTTTTGCCAGCATATAGGTCCTACGTTAATAATCCAAGGAGTACAAAATGTTGTTTCTTTATGTTTTCGTGGTTATAGTTATTTATTTGTAATTGTTTATATAACGTCATATTATATCTTCTATACTGTATGGTAAAAATTATCAAGTTAGTATTTACTTACTAATGTTTAACATTTGTTAATTTTTAATAGGAAAAATTTGGTGAAAAGTCCTTATTTAAAAAATTTTATTGGTAAGAAGGATTTGAATTAGGGTACATGTATTTTTATGCATGAAATTCTGCAGAATATCAATACTTTATATACATATTATGTTCTTTTTGTCAATAAAATTCTTAAACATAGACTTGTCATTGATTTTCCTACTGTTTGTAAAATCTAGTTAAAAATGTACCTTTCAATCTTAAATATAAGATCCACTTTCTATTTCTTTGTGGAGGTAGTATAAGTTTTTCTGTTTATTGGGTCATCGTTTTTGCAAATTCTGAATTCGGCGGACTTTTCATTGATCAACTTTCTTCGAATGCTGGAACAGACATCACTACATGGGAGCTGCCCTGTGATAAAAGGGGAGAAGTGGGTGGCAACAAAATGGATCAGGGACCAAGAACAATACGATTAGATGTATTTTACTTGAGATTGCCATGCAAAATTTTAAGTTGATCCGAGTTTTCATTTCTCTGAAGCTTTGACTCGGGTTCATTTCTGGCACTCATGTAGGGTAATGTTTATACTCCCTATGTCCTAAATATAAGATATATTTTGAGAGTTAATTTTAATCATGAATACAACACATAGTTTTTATATTTGTCAATCTTTTCTTAATTTATCCATCCTAATAATAATCATGGAGGATAGGGAATGAAGGGAATATGAAAGATCCCTAGAATATTTTAATAAATATATATCATATCTAATTATTTTCTTTAGTAAAAGACTGTTGACGCACAGGTCTTTTGTGTCTGGTTAAATCTGGGGGGAAATGTGATCAGATGCTGCTGAGAATGTACAGGAAATCAGGGAATAATGCAAATTATCACGGTGTCATGCTTTAATTAACTCTCAACAGCTTGTCAGAAGCATAATAACCAATTAGGGACTTTATAGATTTCAAATTATTGCGTGATCTCCAAAATATAATATGCACACGCGCTTAAAACATCCATATACTCACTTTTCTTTTTATAAATTACAAATAACCAAAATATGAAGATTAAAAAATTGGTTAAATTTGGTTAAAGATAGTAAATGTGTGAGAAATATTTATTTTTTTTTCAACTATAGAGAGGGTGAGGATGAGTGAGAAAATAAAGGGGAAAATGTGTGGAAAATAATTAGTAGAGACAAACAATGTAGTACATTATAAAACAGGTTTAGAAAGCTCAATAATGCAATCTATAATGCTACTCTTCTTATCCTTAATGTAAAACACAATTAAATTAGTTAAACTTGTTTATATGACATGATTTTTTAAGAAAATCTAATCATTTTTCTTAATTTCATCCTTAATTTAGAAAAAATGATAAATATACAAAATACGTCTTATATTCAAAATCAACATCAACTCCTAATTAGGTCCTGGAGGAGAAAGTAATAAAATCAAGATGAGACTATACAACAAAGAGGAGCCAATAAAAACGAGTTTGGATTTTTTCAGAATCCTTTTTCTCATTTTCTTCTTAGTATCTATTCTCCACCTTTAGATTTAACATTTTATAAAACTATTATTTTGAACCTAAATAAATAAATTTAAATGGTTAAATCATGATCTATACAATTCATAAATGTAATACAAACAAAATTAATGAAAAAAAATTAATTTATAAAACACTATTACCATAGTTTTAGAAAATATTAGATCTGGACTGTCCATTTTTTCATCTAATAGGATTCTGAGAAGAAAAAGAGAAAAGAGATTCTGAAGAAATCTGCTCCCAATAAAAACCCCAACCCCAACTAATATTTACATATTGTATTATTTGTCACCATATGTAGATCAGGATGGGAAAACTGATGCCAAGTTTTCAAACCAACCCCTAACTTGATTTTAAAGAAATTATGTTCATCAAGCTTGAGCAACATAAATTTCACTTAGCTAAAATTTTGGTGTTAGAAGTTCTAGTAGAACCCTGAACTAAATTGTGGCTTCAAATAATCAAGAAACTCATGGCTGCTTCAATTTTTTTTTTTTTTTTTGCCGAACAACTTTTTAACATTAATTGTTCTAGCCAAATCTGAAAAAGAAAAGAAAATTGTAAAACTTTTCATCTTATGATCTTTAGGTGCCTGCCTGAGTACTAAATATAGGCTATGAAAGCAGCTTCAATTGCTTTATTAGGTTGGCCAAGATCTCTATAAGCACAAATCCAAATAGCAACATACAGCAAAAGGGAACAAGCTACAACATACAACTATACAAGCACAACGATGAAACCTTTTGTCCGGCATACCTTCTGATGGCTGACATGCTCAAGTGGATCACGGTCCCATGCACAAAAGACCTAAGAGAAGAAACAGAAATTGAATTTGAAATGTCAATCAGTTATTGGTGGACCCTTACATAAACTTACCACAATGCACCCACCAAAAGTTAAGCTTCATTGGTTTTCAGAAACTTTTTCCCTCCTGCCTGCATGGATATCACCCAGTTGCTTCATCTTGTTGCCTCCTCACTTCCCTGATCAAGGGTTACAAAACCAGCCGGCATGCATCTACTGTTTATACCAGTTTTGATATGGTTGCTTCCCCCATTGCTTCAAGGCATGCATGCAACCAGCAGCAGTGAATAACCCCAACACACCAATGGCCATTAATGATGCGTTCCCAACATTCCGTTGAATGCCACCCTATAACCGTAAAAGGACAATAACTACCTTATAAATAAGCATAACAATGAAAACACACAACAAACAACAGAAACAGGGGCGTATACAGTTAGAATGCGGTTTTTCTGCAAGATTCTAAAGATAAATGCTTTAAGCATTACATTGTTATATAGCTAAAACATTTATAAGTACATATCACCAAAAAAAAAAAAAACATTTAGAAGTACCGTATGCCCAAAAAATTAAAATTTCATCAATCCTATTCTTCTCAATGAGCAAAGCATTTGGGGATTTAAGGTCCTTCATATGCCTAGGGGACAGTGACGCATGAATGCATTCAAAGTAGAAATGCAACCTAGACTACCAATAGTAATTAAGTTGAGTGAAAAAGAATTCAACACCTTTTAAATAGTCTCAAGTTCTAGCTTAATAATCTGATAATCCATGGTGAAACCATCTAGAAAAATAAATCATGTCATAATTTCAAGTTTCAGGTTGATTCATCCCCCTCGTACATTTTATATCGCCTCATTTACAAATTGTTAGTCAAGATTGTGTTCTCGGAAATTTCTAGACTTTATTATCAAATTGGCACCTGCACCAGAGAAAGCAGAAGTGCTGCATTTGCAGGGGCGTGAGAAAGGCTCATCATCCCCCCACGCAACTCACTAGGCACGTACCTGCAAACACAGTAAATAAGCAGAGCACCACAAAATTTGGTCAGCAAATGAACAGGTGAAGTGAAAACTTTTTGTTAATTGACGATTTTACATGGTCCTCAATCTGGCTAGTGATGGCGAAATGAGCCCAACACCAGCGTGGAATATGCAAAACAATGTCACCAAAACCCCAATTTCCTACATGCGATAGATTGTCAGAGTAGAATTTAAACTTCCAGCTTCATAACCTGAGAAAAAGCATATTTAATGCTATTAAATTATCCAATCATCGCACCTGGTAGTCATAAGCAACAATAGCAAGACAATGCCCAGTATGATGTATGCATATACTAGGCAGTCTTCAGTTCTAAGCAACAATGGTCCGCTTGTCAGCCAAGGAAATGAAGTGCTTCCTGGCATCCTTGAACCAAGTAGGCATGGATATATTAATCCTAGATGTACTTCACGTCCATCAGCCTAAAAAACATGCATTAAAAATCTATACAAAAGTATGATAGGATTTGAACCACAATTGTTTTTCACGATGATGGCCCAAGAAAAATCCTCGTTGTATTTTCCTTTTTTAATTCCATGGTAATATTTAATAAATGGAAGGAAGCCCAAAGAAGAATGGAAAGCAAGCCAAGAAATTCTATGCAATAAAATACAGTTTCAGTGTTTCAAATATGTTCTTCATACATTATTATCTCGTTATTTAAATAGTTCTTCTTCAAGGTTACAATATCCTACCACCACTGTAGGTGCCCGGAGGATCCAAAAAATTCCAACAGAAAAGTGAAGGCAAGATTGTGCCCAGGCCAACAACAATATCCTTTTATCTGTTAATTATAGAATAGTCATCAGCAAATTGCTTTCCGTAAACTATCCACATTACATGGGAAAAAAAGAATTAACAAGAAAATTTCATTAGTAGAATCCAGCAAGTTCTTTAATCATTCCGCATGCATACATGAGAATCTTCAGTAAAATGTTAGCATAAACTATAAAACAATCATTTGGATATGAGCACAGCTGTGTTAATATATCAAAAAACGATCAATAACATAGAAAATCATTCCATAAACTTTTCTCGCAAAGACATGGACTATTAGCATGCAAAGTTTGCTGCATCAATTAACGATATGGCCAAGTTCAGTTGAGTCCTGGAGACTTACTATTTTTTTTAATAAATGGTCAATACAATCTTTAATCCCTTAAGTTTGTCCTCATTTTGATTTTGGTCCTTCAAGTTTCAGAGGTTTTAGTCCCTCAAGTTTCATTTAGTTTAAAACATTGGTCCTTATCATTAAATAAAAATCTGGACCATTTTGCCCTTCAAGGGACCAAAACCAAAATGAAGACAAACTTGAGGGGCCAAAAATTATATTAAGCCTTTAATAAATAATGAACTGCAGTTTGCTATAAGCAATCAGGAATGGCAACATATATCCTCATGCTATAGGAGAATCTAGACATCAAATCCAAGATTTCCAACTTAAAGTTCAAACCATTTGGACCTAATCACCTAAGGACAGACCAACCACCTAAAAAAAGCTCCAAAAATATATCAAACATTATATATATGACGCCATTCGTCTAGAATTGTTAAATGTGCTCCCTTAAAAGTTTTTATCTGTTCCGTGCTTCCCTTTAAAATTTTAAAAACTTAAGTATGTTTTCAAAAACAATAGAATTATTTTTAACAAAATGGAAGATGACTTATTAGTTTTACAAATACTTTGACTAATCAAATTAAAAACTATTTAAAGAATTTCACTATAGAGAGGATTATAGATGGATTTTTTTCAATAAAGAATCAAAGAGTATGTTTCTAATAATAAATACACACTGTATCACTTCTAATATATAATTTCTATATATTGAAGTAATTTATTTATTTTGATATTATTATATTTCTTTATTTTTCAATTTTTATGCATCTATAATATTTTTTTGGTTTTAATCAATTTTATTAATATAGTAATTTAATAAATGTTTAGACTTACATTTAAAATAATTACTACAATACGCATTAAACATAAATTTTTGCCCATCCTTGGTTTCGTCCCTGTTCCCCAACAAATTCATTTCCTCTTCTAATATTTTGCAGTTGATTTCTTTCTTTTGCAATAAGAAAGAAGTAATCTGGGGTTGTTAATATAGAAAAAAGCTTTAGTCGAAGCAGAAAATGATTCAAAGACTTAGTGCTGGTCAAAGCAAAGATAATCGAGTAAACAGAAAGATCAAATTGAAAAGAACAAGAAGAAATTAAAAGAAAGATATGCATCTTTCAAAATTTATAAAAAAAGTAATCAACAAAATTTTAAATCATGTTGAGCTGTTTGAAGAAGAAGCAAAACGAAATAGTAAATAGGAACGTAAAAATAAAGTCTTACCACCAATTATATATGCATAGAAGGCCACACTGTACTCCTTAAAAGATGCTTTTTGTGGAATTTCTGTCCATCCTCTAGAGAGAACCGCAATGGATATTGTTGCAAAGAAGATACTTGTCATGGAAGGAAAAACAGTGTTTCTCTCAGCGTTATAGCCACCCAGCCAATTTGCTAACATTTGGGCAGCAATAGAACACGCAGACTCAAAGAAAGTCATCAACCAAAATGTGTCATTAAGTGAATCTAGCCTATGCCCTTGCTGCAAACAAAATACATGAGAGCCCACATTAATATTCCACTTCAGAAATATAAATTAGCCCCACATTCTGTGATTCTGTCATAGGAAACCACATACTTGCCAAGTGCAGTTAAAAATTATGGATCAATTGTTATTTAATGGAATCAACCCCAATCGTCAATCCCCGAGGCAAAGCTATGAATGCCCAGACTAATGTCAGTGTCTATGTGAAAATCAACACGGCAAGAGAAAATATTTTCTTTACCTTTTCATGTTGAGTAACCATCCAAGTCTCAAAAGTAAATAAAAACGCTGAGTGGGCAAGTGGTAGACAGATGCTTGTCAGAAAAATGCTTTGATTCTCCAAAATCCTCTTCCAAATGCCAACCAAGAAGTGTAGAACGAAAAAGATCAGATAAACTTTCTTGTAACCTCTACAAATATATTAAGTAGGACAGATTCATCATGTCAGAACATCACCTTTTCATTTTTTTTCAAAGCCAATTGAAATGAGCATGTCTTGAATATTACCTTTTATTGTCAAGAAGATACAATAATTAGGAGGGTTCAAGTCTAACATAGGGAAACATGCTTGAAATTTCGAAACACGTTGGATGATATCATGACAGAACCGGTGGAGACATGAAAAAGTAAAATCCACTAGAACAAGAGCTAAACACCAACAAATATATAGGCCCAACTACTGTTTATATAACGATCCTAATTCCTAATCATTGGCCATGCAAAGACTGATGAAAGTTTATCCTCCATTAATATCATCTTAATTAATATCTACTAAAAAGTAACAGAAAATACTTCAGCAAGATGTACAGTGGCGATGGTTATTACTGGTGTTAGAAATGATAAAGCATGCAAGACGAGATATTCTCCAGTTTACTCTTTATACAATACAGGTCATTATATATTGCTAAGACACGCTAAAGAAGAAAATCACATTCACGGTAAAACAAAGCATAAAATACAGCATTACTGCAATACAAAATGTGCGTGCAGAAATAGGAACTTGCATAACTAAGCGCTGGATTACCAAGAAATGTTTTAAGCGATTATCAGCGACTTCAACTAGATACTTACATCAAATCTGAGAGCACGCCAAGGAATGGACCTGCTAGGGCAGCCGATGCATATCCATAACAAAGAGACCTGACCATTAGCTCCCTTCCAATTCCATTAGAAGCCAACTCAAACTCTCCCAACGCTGACCATAGACCTTCCAACACTGACAACAGGACAGATAGGTAAATGAAATCGGCATTCACATCAGCAATCCGAAGTTAAATAGATAATTAATTGCCGGAAAGAGAAAATAGCAACGAATTTCGATATTTGGTTACCAAAACGGAAAAAACGTACATTAAACACTATGGAAAAATTCAGGATCTCGACTCAGAGAATAAGGACAACTAAGCTCAATCGATGCTTCTATTTTACTTTGTAATTTGTGCTGCCATTGAAAAAAGGAATATAAATCTAGATAGTTTATTTTTCTCTCTCTTCGCACAGAACCAAACAATGTTATAATAACATGACTAACAGACCAACCTGAAGCAAGAGAGTAGAGAACGAAGAAGTTTCGAAGGAAACGAAGAAATGAGGAAGAAATTCCACGGTCGAATATTGTTGAAGGTCTGTTGGAGCTAGAGGCATGAGGATAAAGGAAAATCGAGAAGCAGCAACAGATGAAAAGGAAGACGAACAAGAATGGACTCGGTTCCCAAATCGAGCTCTCAATAACAACTCCCATTGAACTTTTTAATATTTCGTCCTTAAGACGCAGAGAATGTGAATGCAAGAAGTTCCGCGATGTTGATATCCTGAATAAATCGTAGACAGGGGCGAACAGAAGAAGGTGAGAGAGCTAAAGAATACAGTCAGAAAGGAGGGGATTGTTTGATCCAACCGAGGGATGGTTCGGTTACGCCAATGCCGTAATGCTATTACAAATCCGGACGAAATATCAAACACCCGTTGCTGGGCTGAAAAGAGTAGAAGCCGTTCACTAGGTCCGCGCTTTTTTTGGTTCATTTGGGTGATTTGCTCCCTTCCCTCGCGCACGAGGTTAGAGGCCGTTCTCGTTTGATATTTAATCAAACAACTTATGCGCGCGCGCGTCAGTTTGTGGCGTATTACACGCACGCACATAAACTAAGCAAAATTCGGTAAACAATTAAACATAGAGCAACGGAGAAATTAGGAAGACTAAGGTTGCACAGTTGGTAAAACGCTTGAGCGAATAAACTATCGCCCAAAATAGCAGAGAAAAAATTATGGACTTCGGGTCAAAATAAATATATAAATTATGGACTTATTCATTGTGTTTTTTAAGCCACATAAATGTCACTATGATTTCTTTAAAGGTGATTAGTTTCTAAGTTCCAACTTTGCTTTCCTATTTGAGTCGTATATAGCTACACTAAGAATATATTAATAGTATTTAGAGCTTATTTATTTGTTTGTTTGTTTTCGTAAATTTACCGACAATGGGACATATGGGTAGTGTAATATTTACTCATATTAATTGTGTGAGCTCGTATTTCATTATTAAGTATATTTGTATGTATTAATCAATAAATAAATGACGGAACTCTTGAACGAAAGGTGAGATTTTCAAGCTAAAAAACGTGGCGAAAAGAGTATATGCTCATTTTATTAAATCATTCCCGAACTTAATAAATGAGGGGCACATGGACTGACTGGCACTAGACAAGGGCGTGGGAGAGAATAAGCTATCCAATAATACAATGCATTATTCACAAGTCACAACCCTACAACTACAACTGAAAGCTTCATCCTTCCTCATTAGCCATATACTATAGCAGTAGCAATCTCAGATGTCCTACGTACGTTGAAGCTGACGATGAAAAGAAGGCAGGAAATTAAGGACGCGACTCCATTGACGTGATATGCTGTTCTGTTTCACGTTTTCGAAGTAGCGGGTATCAATTTGTGCTCGCACATTCACAGAAACCCAAATGTGCTTTGCAAATATGGAGATCTTAATTCATTTCAACTTCTAAACCGTCAGAATTGAAAAGTATCAGCAGAAAAATACCTTGTGATACAATTGTCTGGTTTGGCAGCTTCTGTCCTCAAAATGTGGCTATTCCAATGCTTGGATCTCCGCACCAGCCGATTTATCTACTGCCTGTAATGATCAATCCCAAATTCTCCATGGTAAACTCCAAGATACAATTAATCCCAGCCTTACTAGTCAGTCACTAAGGTAAAGTTGGTGAAGAAAAAACAGAAAGTTTGAATCATTTTGGAGTGAAACTACGGACTTACAGTGGAATTTTCTGGCATCCAATCAGGAATGCTAGTTGAAAGAAGAGTGACATACTGCTCCATTGCTAGCTCTTGACTCATAACCCCAAGTTGTTGCCAAGCATTCCTTCCATAACCAAAAAAAGAAAAACCATTCATACTAAAGGAAAAGAACTTACCAACTCCTCACCAAAAGTGGTAGAATTAAACATTGGAAACAAAAGGCGAGAGGGAATGAATGTCTAAAGGGGAAAAACGAACGAGTAATTAAAGTACAGAATTAATAGAAATTAATTAAAAACCATTTAGCTCGAGCGGGGAAATTCAGTGCCATTGGCTGAGGTTTCTGGCAAGGCCCTTGAGTGGAGATCTTGTGAAATCCATATAGCTGCATCTTTACATCGTTAGCAAGATTTGATGTTCGATTAGCATTGCTCTTAGACTCTACAAATGAAACTGCAGCACCAAAAAGCCTCTCCAATTCAGTCCTTTCTATTCCCTCCCAATCATCCTCTTCCAACAATTCTTCTTTTTCTTCATCATCCGTTCCTTTCTTATCAGACTCTTCAATCTCATTGCAATTCCCATCGTTATCTGGGCTCGAGATCTCAACCTCCTCATCCACTTGGCTCACCTGACTACTTTGGCTACTTTCATCAACGTGATTCTCTGTCAATTCAACAGGTTCAATTTCGCTGAAAACTCCGTTCTCATCAGTCTTCTTTGCATTGTGTATTTTGGGGGATCCGCAATTCGCCTCCAATAGCTTGCCGACAATTGATTCACCCCTAAATTCATCCAAGTTTCTAGCGATCAGAACAACCTCCTCTGTTTTCTGAATACCGTCAACGATCCCATGATCGCGAGAGGCCACGGCCACGTCAGCGTCATTACTGGAAGCAACAGAGAAGAGCTTCAAGAAAATTGATGGAAGCAGAAAAGAAACAGCCAGAGTCAGAGCAAACTCCCACAAAAGTTCCATGGCTAGTCGGACGAGAGGGAGGGAGGGATCGAGGGAGAAAGTAGCCTGTATTAGAATGCGAACTGGTGTATAGAGATGATGGGAATCACCGAGAGAAGAAAAGAATTTTGCAATCAAGAGGAAGGTATATTCTGGGTTGTATCACACAGTTTAATTAGGTGTCGGTCCAAAACATGGTTTACTTGGTGATTATTACCAGTCCGTGTTTGAAAATGACCCGCCCACCACCACTAAGATAGTGTCAATACAAACTCTATTGAAGACAAATTATATCTGCGCCTTTGCGTGCGGAATGTCATGTTAAGCTAATGTCCTATTATGATAACTATATACGGTTCAAAATGTAAACCTGTTTTATAGAATAATTTGTATTGCAAACAAGTTTACAGTATAAACTATATCATATATTCGGAATTTCTTAAAAAAAAGTACTAGTATTTATTTGATATTTTGAATTAAAAATATAAATATTTATTTAGGATTAAAACGAATGAAAAACGTAAAGCCCATGATAAAGCACAATATATTATACCTTTTTTATTACATACGGTTTGGGTTTATCATGATATTATTGCAAAATATTATATTGTTATGTCTTAATTAAAAACTATTATAGCAAGTATAAAAATTATTTTTAGAAGAAAGATCTGATTTTCTTTCGCCAAGAAGAGAGGGCTGATTAAAATATGAGAAGTCAATTAAATAATTTTAAGCATTTTGTTTATATATCCAAACATCTTTATCCATGGTCTATCTATCTATATATGTGTTAGCTATTCTAATTTTACTAGATATTTAAATAAAAACATTATTTAGAAATAATGAATAATATAATTATTTTAAATTCAGTATAAAATGTATGATTCATATTTTACTTTTTCCACCTTCAAAACAAGAAATCTATATTATTTGTTTTTAAATAATTATTTAATACTTCATCTAGTTGACAATATATATAGCTTTTAGAATGATGACTTAATCCATCATATAAGAAATTTGAAAAGGAATTAATGTTTATTTATCAATTTTGCCCCTATAATTAATGTTTAAATATAAATTTTTATATTTTTGTCTCTCTTTCAATTAACACCTCATTTAATATAAGCAAAAGTTGGAATTTTTTTCAATTTGAGATAAATTTCATGAGTTAACTATCATTTTTTAATTGCAATGAATTAGTCAAAGTGACTTTATATTGTGAATTGGAGGGAGTATCATTATCAAATACATGCCCCAAAAAAAACCGATGTGAATTCACATAAGAAAATTGCAACAAGATTTCAATTAATAGATTTAATGTCAACCAGGTATTTTGAAATCATCAAATTGTACTGAAATCCCAAAGGACCTGGGTGCTATTAATCACAAATGTGAAAGCACAATTTTGCCCCTCTTCATTTAAAACAGAAACAATGATTTAGAAGAAATTTTAACCCCAATGAAGAAAAAGAGAAGTTTTCGATGATTTTTATGTTAGAATCTCTTTTGAAACATTGTTTCCGTTTTAGATGAAGAATAGAGCTAGTAAATCAAGCTGAATACGTTTAGGCTTGAGCCCGTCAAAGACCAGGCTTATGATATAAAGCCCCCAAAAGGAGTATGGTACAAGCCTGCTTGTAAAACCCCGCCATTTTTTTAAAAACTGTTACTAAATTATTATAAATTGAGTTTTACTTTGAAAAAATAATTTTTTAAGATTGAAAATGTTTTTCAAATCATATAGTGTTGCTATTAGGACATTTTAAAGGAAAAAAATCAATTATATTCTTATTAAAAAGCTAATATAAGTTTATTGATTGATGACATGATATTTAGTTCTTGTAATTAATTTTTTAAAATAAATATTACTCAATTCTTAAGAATCTTTAATCCGATGCTTAATATTTCTTCAAAGAAATTTTTCCTTATGAATCACTTTTTATTTATGTAAGGTAAAAAAAGAGAACAATTTTTTAACTGTATTTAAAGAGGTCAAAATATTGCACAAACTATATCAAAAAGAGAAAATAATAACAAACATTGAAAAATAAGAAAATAGAGTCTCTATCTCATGAAAAAAAAATTGCTTTAAGGCATATTATCACTTATTCTATTTATCAAAAAAAGATAAAACATTTAATACTTTAAAAATATTTGTTTTCAATTAAACATTTTAGTATTTTAATTTAATTTCTTTTAATTTTTTTTTAAAAAAACAAATTTGTTCATGGGTTGGAAACCAACGAGCCAAGCCGGAATTTTTGAGTAGACAGGTCAGGCTTTAAAATATGAACTTTTTATGGAAGTTAGGCCTCAACGGCCCGACCTGTTTTACCACCATTAATGAAGAGGGATAAAATTGTATTTTCATGTTTAAAATTAATAGCATTCATATTCTATGAGTTTTCATTGCAATTTGATAATGTCAAAGAACATAGTTGTCATTTATCTGTTAATTATATGATTGCAATTTTCTCAATACAAATCTCTTAAAGTAGCAACTACTTAAATTATGCACAAATGGGATTATTTGTTAAATTAATTAAAAATAATAAACATGATAAAAATAAAACCTTGAGATTACGAGATCTTATGGTAGTCCCTCACTCTCTCCCATCATTTTTGTAGTTCCCTTCTCATCCTTTTCCATTATCTTCTTCATTTCAACCGTTAGATCAAAATATCAACGCTTCAGATTTTGTTTTTTAAAAAAATATTATTTTTTAATATTTTAATATGTTATTAATATTTTTTAAAAGATTAAATCTGAACTGTTCATATTTCAATATAACATAATAGCTGAGATGAAAAAAAAGAATAAAAGAAGATGGGAAAGAAAGTGGATGAGAGCCAACTCTATTTTTTTGTGTAAGCCTTATTTTACAGTGTGCAAGTTTAGTCTGACTCTGACCTAGTGAATTGTTGGACAGATGTCAGTATCCGTGGGACACAAACGAGTTATGCAGCAGAAACTTTAGAAAACAGATGATACCAATTATTTATTCCTTTTCATTCACGTTGAGACTTGAATTTGACGAGTTTGGTTAGGGTTTTCAGGGTTTCCTCCTGCGCTACCTGCCAGACATGGGAGGAGGCAATGGGCAAAAATCGAAGATGGCTCGGGAGAAGAACATGGAAAAGAATAAGGCCTCAAAGGGTAATGTTCGTTTATTCTCTCTCTCTCTCTCTCTCTAGTGAAGTTGATGATTTTATTGTCTTTCTGGTTGCTAAGAATTAATTTGGGAAGATTTATTACCAGAATTGAAAATTTAAATATTTTGTAACGAAGTTTACCTACCTTTTACTTTAGATTTGTGAAATTTGAGACTCTGTTAGATCCCCTTACGATTGTTCTTCGTAATCTGATATACTCATCTTCCTTTTTGCAGGGAGCCAGCTGGATTCAAACAAGAAAGCGATGTCCATCCAGGTAATCTGGCGTTTATAGCAGCTGTTCTAACACTCAGTTTTCTTCTGTATTTTTAGCCCATTAACGGAATTACCCATACGGTTTCATTGCTCTGTGTGAAGTTCGATGTTTTTATATCGCTTTATCTGTTATTTCGGTTTTGCATCGTGTTGCAGTGTAGAGTTCAGCCTTCTATTTTATTCTCACTTCGAATATATCACATGATTGAGACATTGAATGTCAACAGTCTGCTGGCATCTGTATTCATCTTCTTGATCGTGTAACTTTAAACATTGTTGAGTACCTTCCGCATCTGAATTCCCTGTTCACTGTCAATTCTTTAGAAACTAGTGTGAATCAAATATTTCCAAATTTTGGTTCGCCTGCACTTATAGTAAACACCACTCTGTATTTCATTGGTTATAGTACATTCTCGAAATTCATCTGAAGATAGATAATATTTCGTTTGACTGATATGATATGCCTATTACCTGAATCTGTCTCAAAATGTAAGATTTGAGAATGGATGCATGAGGGAATCTATATTCAGGAATGTTTTGACGAATGATTGCAGTGCAAGGTGTGTATGCAAACGTTTATCTGCACCACATCGGAGGTGAAGTGCAAGGAGCATGCTGAAGCCAAACACCCCAAGTCTGATCTCTATACTTGCTTTCCTCATCTTAAAAAGTGAGCCGTCTAAAGACGGCTTCATATCATTATGGCCTCTTTTACGTATATCTATGAATGATGGATCTCTATATATATGTATAACGTATTGATGTGTATGTACGCTAGACTCCCGGGGAAGTGAGAGGAAAACAAAGATGGGGGGAAACCCACAAAGTTTAACTGTTTGATGATAATCTGTGTTAACGTGTGTGTATTGCAAACCCATGTATCGTATGTATGGAGGGTTTGATTATCTTATATAGCATGACAAAAATCTGAAATCCGTAATGAATCATGTATCATTTATTACAGGGACAGCAACGTGGCAAAAGTCAAGTGTTTTTTTTTTAAAAAAAAAATCACTGCCCTTTTTTCCATTTAATATTGATTTTCTTCATGCAACAAGTCCAAGTGATTGTATCTCAAACGTTAATCAGGATTGGCTTTGGTTTTACAGTTTAAAGAACATTTGCAAGGTACTTCAAGAATACCCATTAAGATTTGTTCCTAAGGAAAAAGTCTCTCATTATAGTGGGATTCAAATTCAAGCCTCTGTGGGATAAAACTTGTTAGAAGCATTTGTTAACAATCATTATGAGCTTTTTATTTATTTTTTAATAACTAGCAGTAACATTTTTTTCTGATGTGACTGTGAAGTGACCATCGTATCAGTTCCACTCATTTCCACATTGTAATCGGGACATTGCCGGCGACTCGGGAGTCTTGAGGGGGAATACACAAAGGATTGGTTATAACCGACCTTATTATCTTCATAATCTCGAAGAATTATATTACATTTCGGTGAATAAAAAGATGACAAATGGGAAGAGTCGGATTCTATTTAAGACCTATAAATTGGATTTCTTAGCCAATTCACAAGGAAAAGCCACACAAGCAAATATTTTCACTGTTTCATCATTGCAAATTTACAATGCCACAAGGTTTAGATTTCTCTTACTAATTATTTTCTCATCATCTCTTATAATTTTTAAACTCATTGTCTAATTAATCTGAAAGGTTATATTAAGTTATACTCATTGAATTTTTTTTCATCTTCCCAATCATCAGTTCAAATAAACTCATAAGAAAATGATGGTGAGAGGATTTTCTTCCACCACACCGGGTATTAAATCCATTGCAAAATTGGAAGTTGCTCCAACATTACCAATAGGTTTCCTTACACATTATTTTATTTCGAGAAAAAAATTTTATTTTTTTAAAATTGACTTATTTTCATTCATTAAATTTGTATTCTATCAAACATCACTCAATAAAACCTTATTTCTTTTCAGATGCAACCCAAATATTTAGCTTCCTTGGAACGTAAAGGATCAATGTTCCTACCAGAAGAGCCTTCATATTCCTCCCACTCCCTGAGAAATTCAGGACAGGAAGGAGGCCGGGGTTTAAGGGAAGCACACCAGAGTTCGCAAATCAGATTAGTTCGCAACCGTGACATGCAATTTCAAATTTCAATGCTCAACAAAATAAAATTGACATTATTCTCCACATTCAAATTTCAATGCTCAACAAAATAAAATTGACATTATTCTTCACATGAAACGAGATTCATCATACTGTTGAACAGCACCAGACACTAAACATCTATAACTAATTTAGGGTATTATATTACAATCCTGAATATTTTAACTTTGGTCTATAATGCCGTATATGATAATCACTGGGTCCTCATTCTGCTACTTTCTGCAGCCCTTACCTGAGAGAAATACGGATGCGCCTGAAGAATATACATTGAGATGCAGGGATAAATTAGTGCATTGCAAGTTCAACGAGAAAAATTGAATAACCTAAATACTATTATCCAGAACCAAAAGAATCATCTCAACTTGTGTGTGCGCGTGTCAATTATATTTTGAGAGGGAGAAAAACAAAAGAAACGAGCTCTTTAACAGTTACCATAGCTTCTCTTGCAGTAAGCCTGTCCTGGTGATCATATCGAAGGAGCTTATCAAGAAAATCGATAGCCTGCATGTTGGATATACTGAAAGAATTCATAATCATGCATAAATATGGAAATATAGGAGTTGCAGAGTTGCCGTTTAGACTGAATAAAAGGTTCAAATGTCAAACGGGAACGTAGATTAAATGACCTCTGGAGACACAAGATGCTGATTATCTGCATTAATAAATTTAGACCAGGGTTTCCGACTGTGCCTACAGAAGAAAACACCAACCGATGAATTGTGATCAAGCAATAATACTTATTTCTTAATCCATCAAGGGAAAAACATGACAGAGGAAGCAAATATTTTAAATAGAGAAAAGACCATACATTGCAATGAAAGATATGATTGAAGCTGTGAATAAAATAAAACTTGCTAACAAAAGAAAGATATTCATATGTAGTACCTTCCAACAAGTGCATCGAGTTGAGGATCAAGCTCTAGATGATACTTATTCAGATAAGCATTCAATTCATCAGTTCCAAGCACCTGCAGAGTACACCAGAAAAAGGGAATAAGTTGCAAAGGTTCATTGTAAGAAGGGACAGAAAATAAATATCTTTTAATGGTCAACAAGGTATACATTGAAAAAAAAAAAAACAAACAAACAAACTTAACAGAACTGTCAAAATGTAAAAGATGACATTAAGCCGCACAGGACTTGCACAGGATACGGCCATGAATGCTTACCCTAGCTATCTTCACAAGTTGATCGTGGTTGTCATGCCCATAAAAGAATGGTTCCTTGCGGAATATCTACACAAAGTATAAAAATCATAACACAAATTATGCTTCTATATACATGGACTTTTCAGACTAGGTTTTCCAGATGAATAACGCCAAAGCCATGCCCTATGTAACCCAGTAACATACAGCCATAGTCCTTACCATTCCAGCAAACATGCAGCCAAGGCTCCACATGTCTAATGAGTAGTCATAGCCTTGCAAATCAACTAAAAGTTCAGGACCCTTGAAGTATCTGAAAAAAAAAAGGCACGTGACCATTTAAGAACCAAAGAAATAACAGTTCCCAAGAATGAAATACTAAAGGTGTAAGGAACTTATGAATATCAGTTCCTCCTTTCTCTGGTTTTAATTTAGTCAAAGATTCATATCAACAAATATAAGTTCCAAACAAGATAAGGATTGTCAGTCGTTACAGACACTCAGAGGAATCAGACGCCAAAGTCCCTTAATCCACAGATGATTTGCAAGGATGCATTTATCTTCCATAAGAAAAGCATGATTTGTGTATAGTTATCGAAGCAGGATATTGAAAATCTTCAGAAAAAAATGCTCATCTAAATTGTCTCCTGATGAAGCACAGCTCTGTGCTGGTATTCAAATGGGTGTAGCTATAGGCCTATGCCCATCATCTTCTAATCTCCATGTATTCGTTTGACATTGAAATAAAAATGAACTGGGTGACAGCCCATCATAAGCAGCACTTACATTAATATAATGAAACACAGACGTGTATTTTTCAAGATTACAGTATCTTGTTGATCCAAAATAAAGAGACAGTACTGATTTGAATGCCAAAACATTTTATGAGAGACACATCTGACAAGTTTTTAAAATTGTCAAATTTTCACATTATTTGGCTTGAGCGAGCCAAATTACACTACTTCAGGATCAAATTTTATGAATCCATCAATCCTTGGCACACAAGATTTAAACAAGCAACAAGCAAAATGTTGTATTTCATTATCTGGAAATTCCAAATGCAAGTTTAAACCCTTTCAAAGATGCCTTAACAGTACTGGTTGATGTCACGATACCATCAACACATTCACAATTATGCTTACTGCTTTACATATTTGTGTTTTTACTTTTTACAATTAAATTTGAGGTTGAGGCCACAGCTAAATGGTCATAGAACATTACCTTGAAGCCACACGAACATTGTACTCCTTTCCAGGATGATAGAATTCAGCAAGACCCCAATCTATCAAGCGAAGTTTTCGCAATTCATGATCAATCATGACATTGTGAGGCTTGACATCTCTATGCATTATGCCTTGAGAATGACAGTAATCCAAGGCCTACAAGGCAAAATTGAAAAATTCATGTATTTAGGTAAAGTTCTCATCAAGCTTTTTATTTTTTTGGAAACAAAATGATGCCAAAAGGCTCCCTCAACATATGTTTGTGGCAAATGTTAAGTATTTCATGATGCATATATGAAATCCTACATACATGCAGCAAATGCAAAACTCAATATATCAAGCCCTATCCAAGGCAAGGTACTGCTACTATTTTTGAGGGATAACATTATGTTCAATATGGAGACAGCACATAAAGTGGCAATCCCATGTAACCAAAAGGAAATTGAAGGAACATATTACCTTAAGGAGCTCGTAGATGTAATAGCGTATGTCATAATCAGTCAAGGTTGGATACAGAACTTTAAAATCTGTACTGTTGACGTACTCAAATATTAAGCTGGGGGTTTTTGAGTGCTGATCTCTAACAATATCAAGAAGCTTGACAATATTTGGGCCTCCACAAAGGTTCTGGAGTATTTTAATCTCCCTTTTAATCTGCACAGGGGTGTTGAAGAGCTTATAGGTAAAACGAACTTAGATGAATTCAAAGGATATAGAACTTGAAACGAAGAATAACAAATCCAAGTTACCACATGAAACCAAGTAATGATGCCCTCTAGTAATGACTATATCATTGTATCAACTACACTAATTATCTCATGCCTTCTATAAATGGTTTATGTTTTTTAAACAAGATGTCTTATTATGCAAAATGTACCCGTTTAATGAATTTAAATATTTTGGTTTCCTTTTTTTCTTTTCTTGTTAATTTGCGTTGTAAATCATGACCTGACTAGTCATTTGACTGAGCGACTGGAAATTCATACAATGAAATTGTTTTGCAGCATATTTTATACAAACACTTTGTGTATAGCTTATGCGTGGGCTCATCCATATCACCAAAATAGCTTAACCTACTTAGTTAGGGTTGCCACAAGCTTATACTCTCTTCAATTTTTCCTCAATTTTTTGTTAAGTTTGTACTTTGGAAACTCAGAGGCCTCAGGTCCAGCATTTTTTCAAATAGAAGTTTCAGATCTTGCAGCCATAAGGCTCTTGATGTTGTGTTTTTGTATAGGCCTGTGCTCACCCATATCACCAAAATAACTTAAGTTATTGGCTATGGTTATGACAATCTTATATAACCTTTATGGATGTAGGACTTCCAGACTGCAGCATAGTTTATAAAAGCCTGGCCCGAGTTGGGGGTTGGTTCATGACTTGCAATGCTGCTGCAGGTCCTCAGGGCAAGGAAGAAAATCAAAATGAACAGAAAAAGTTACCTTCTTCTTTTTGACTGGCTTCAGAATCTTAATTATGCAGCGCTCATTGCTATTAACATTGATGCCCTCAAACACCTCACTATACTTTCCCCTTCCTACTTTCCGCACAACCTCATAATCATCTTGTTCACTGTGATAGCATAATGAGGATGTTCTTAAGAAATGCACATAATATATTTATAAATAACATTGCAAATGGGGAAAAATATAAAAGCAAGAGGATTTGACGCTAAGGCATTAGTTTCATAACCAAGGATAAAACAGTGTAGAAATCTTCCAAAGGTCCCAAAACTACCCCTTTCATTTCAATATAACTGAGCCAGGAACTTATACAACTCACGCAATCAACCTGGCTCAAAAGACAAAGGTGTATAAGTAATTGAATTCAGACATCAAATATCATGAACCGGATCGAATGTCAATATAAAAAAACTGATCCTCAATCAGCTTCTCTCTTTTTTTATAACAAAGAGAGACAGCAAAATATAAAATCAAATAGGTATGACAGTATGCATAAATATTGTGTGCGCACACACGCACACACACATGTACGTATGTATATATAGCATGGCTTCCCTCCATCACTTGGCCGATAAGAAACTAATAAATTAAATAAAATACGTCGATAATTTATTGGACCTCTAGAGAATTAAAAAAGCAGGATGCACAGCAGCTAAGGAACTAGATACAAAGAAATTCAAAACCTAAAAATCCTCCATCCTTATGAATTGTATCAGGTAATCAATGAAAGCACCGGTAAAACAGAGCCCACAAAATGAACTAGGATGAGAAATCAAGAATCAATAACATATCAAATAAACGAGGAAAAGAATAGATGCAATTAGGGTTTAGGATAATACCCCCATTGAACGGTGAGAGACTCGTAATCCCAATACTCCTTGGGGCGAAGGACATTGATATCCGCATAGACGCGCGCCTTGGACATGGCTCGGCAACAGAAATCCGAGATCTCTCCCTTATAGTAATTGAGCTTGTTGCCCAGGTGGATGATGGTAGTGGGGGAAGCGATAGTATCGATGGGGAAGATGGGGAAGGAGGGGATGCACACGTTAGGAGGGCGCGCAACCAGTGTACGCAACGCGACGAGGGCGCAAACTAGCGATAAACGGAGGAGTATGGCTGGTTCATGCGCACATATCATGTGTGGCACCACCTGCCCAAGTCATCTGCCTTTCGACGCTGGGATGCATCTGCTCCAAGGGCTGTTCAAAATTCTTCTTTACTTGGAAGCTGAATTCTTGGGGATGACCCACCTTGTGGGACCACACCAAGAATATCATGACGTGGCAATACAATTGGCATTCTTGACTGCAAAAGAAATCCCTGACGTGGTAAATTATAAACAGCTCAAAACTCAAGTAAATGCAAATCCTTCGGCCTTGAATGAAAGGGAGTAAGTAACGTACCTATTAGGATTATTTCTTCTTATCCTTAATATAAAACTAAAAGGCAGTCGTAATAATATAAGTTATACTACAAACAAAATTTTATATTAAGCAACCAGAGATACTATTAAATAAACATGGTCCGGTATGGGAAAAGAAAAGAAGCAAGAATGCCGACGTTACACGTTTGGGAATTGGGACCCAAGTCTCCCTACTACAACCTTTGGCGAACATTTCCCGGGTTAAACAGGGGAGAGAAATTCTTCACATTTATGGACTAGTTTTATCAATAAATTATTGACACACACTTCGAAAAGAAACATAGGTTAGAGGGAAAAAAAGAAACATACTTTTTTTTCTCGGAAAAAAGAAACATAATTTAGAGGCAACGTTAGAAGGAAGAAGTTGGACGGGAGTTAGTTTTCCTCATTTTCTTCTTACTCTCCTTTTTCCTTTTTTATTATTAGAATAAAATTTTAATGGTTTAGATTTAATATATTATATATTTAAAGTAAAATTATTATAATAAAATAAAATTATAATAATATTTTTATAATATGTTAAATTTAAACTATTGAGATCTTAATCCAATAATGAAAAAGAAAAAAAAGAGAGTAAAGACAAAAGGAGGGCGGAGGGAGAAATTTCTAGGTGATGAGATCGAAAGGTTCGTTGTCTTATTTGTTCGTGTCTTCAGCCTTCTTGGAAAGAGAATATGGTCCGCTGTAAATACAAGTGAACCCTAACGCGAGAAAAGCTATCCATTATGCTGCGGACAATATGCAGAGTTTCCCACCAGATTGGTCGTATTTTCTTCCAAGGCCTTTAAGTTGGACTAAAATTTCGATTGATGTGTCTGCTAAGCGCCTCGATTAGAATACCGATGCATCTCAAGAGATTATATGGAGACTGAAGAGGATGATCAGCTTTTTAAGATTTTTTTTACAGCACGGTATATAAACAAGAAATTCATGGTAAAAAACCTCATGCACACTTACGAGTACCATCATAACTTGAGACAACTTTTCAATGAGTTGGCACAGATGGTAAGAGATCCAGGATTAGGTTCTTGGGTCGTGGGTTTGATCTCCTCTGCCGTCGTTGGGACTCCTTTGGTAGACGATCTCATAAGTCCCCAGTAAGTGCTCATAAAACCCAGAGCCGTACCCTGGTCTTGGAAGGGGACTGGTGTCGAACCCTTCCAAAACTTTCTTATAGCAAAAATAAAAAATAAAAAAATAATAATAACTTGAGACAACTCCAAAGTCCAATTAATTTAATGCGCACGTTCATTAATAGAGTCCAAAATCGATGGTTTCGAAGTAGACAAGTGATTGAAGTGAAGATACTCATATTTACAAGCCACGAATTGTTTAACTAGGGAGAACTAAATCTAAATCAAAATACAATGAAACGAAGGGGATTGAACGATATTGGAGGATGAAGAGAAATGATATCTTTATGTTATTTTTTTCCCCGACATTCATACAGCTTTAGGCTGAATCTGCTCAAAATCAAAAACCTCAAACATTAGGCGTCTTACGTCACGTTTCCCATAAACAGCATATGCAAGACCATGAATGGCCTGTTGAACAGACGTCGTGGCAGGGTTTCTCAGTCTCCGATTATGCTCGTAATAGTCCTGTACCTTTTCAGAATATACGACAAAACGGTGGAGCCGTTGGGCCCTCAAAGATCTACCACAGTACTTGTTCATAAGAAGGCGACGGTGCCTGTTCTGTAGCCACAAACCCGGGGCATCTAAATGCTTCATCAACAATCTTTCAGCCATCACCAAATCCTACAGCAATTTGTTTTTGAAGAAGAAAAACCACAGTAAGTACATAACATCCAATGAAGGAGTAGGCAGATTTAGATTCTTGAGCCCCCTGAATCATAACTATTATCTATATAAATCAACCAGTGCTTCGTTGGGTTGCCACGAGACACAATGAATTTCCCATTTCATTCTTTTAGGAATACTCATTCCCCATAAATTTGGAAATGGGTATTCCCTAGTGATTTGGACGGAATGGTGATTCATTTGTGGATTAATTGTTATTTTTCCCTTTTACTCCCTTTGGTTCTTAATATAAAATCCACTTTGCTGAAGAAATTAAACTATAAAGTGGATTTTATATTAAGGAATGCTCATCTCCTAAAACAGAAAGATTAGTTGTACCTGAATCTTTTGACCAAGGTATTCTAGTCTCTCATAGCAAAATCGAGGATGCTCAAACTTGTATTTCGATGGATGCAGGAAACAAAGCTGCAATTAAGTAGCAGGATATTCAATTGGACATCAGCATTTAGAATAGAAGCAAAAACAATCTTTCAATACTACTGGCTACAAACTGCCTCTTCCATGAAAGACTACACCTCATAGATGGAAACTACGACTATTCCCAAACAATTGATTGACGTGCTTAACATTCGGGTGGTTCTAAGACATGTTTTCATTATAAAGTGGTAAGCTCTGAATTGCTAAATTCATTAAAGCACTAACTAGAGCAGATAACGGACATCATGGCAGCACTATTTTAGCATTCAATCTTCAACTATGCCGCCATGCGATGAATAATGAAATCGGAAAGGAGGAAAAGGAACTGAAAAGAATCAACATTCTCCTCTAAATTCAATGATAAAAGAGTGAGATCTTTAGATAATATGCTGTCATCGAGGTGATTTACACAATTCTAATACCACAAGGCCAAGCAATCTAGTAAGTTGAGACATAAGAAATCTTAATTCAGATTGGGAAATCAAACACTAAAGCATTCATTTATATTCACCATTCTTAATTATCACAGAAATACGCAATCACTAGTAACTACTATTTAATGTGAGTTTCATAATAACAAAATGCATCAGACTAAAACAAACAATAATTATTTTATAAAATAATGCATTGCAGGGTAAAAGGAAACATAATGAGAGGCAATATTAGAGTTACCTGTAACCCAAGTCCAAGTTCAATATTCCGAGCTTCAGTAATTTCTTGAATGCTATCTGTCAATTCTAAGCGATATCCCAAAGTTCGCATAACCTGCAGTCTGATATCATAATCCCAAACATTTCCTCTGAACCGATGCATTCCTGGAGGAACACAAGCCCTGAAGAGCCTTGGATGCGCAAACAGAGCATCTGCAGGAGGCTGAATGAAGCATAGTAAACATCATTGATGTACTTCTCTCTAATAGTAACAAGATTCACAAAATTAACAACGAGGTTTACAAAATCAATGAGATAGAAATATTATTTTAGGGCGCAGGCTTAGAATTTTTACTTCTACATTTGGTAGAAGCACAAAAAAAACATTCAAATATGATTAGATATCACTCAGAACCTTGTGTGTTAACTCTTTAAATCAGATATCACTATAGCAGAGGACATATAGAGCTTGCCTTGTATGTAGCCACATCTTGCCAACTTAGCTTGCCTTCAAATTCAGCAGATACGTAATCTACATCTTCAAGTTGTCTACGTAATCTGGGTTGGCAATCCTCAGCATCTGGATCCATTCCAAAGGCTTCAAAAAGAACGCGATATACTTCTGGCATGCCAAAACACAGATAGATGGCACCAAACAAAGCCCAAAATACAGACCTGTGGCAGATTAACAAATTTGAAAATACAAATCAATAAACAGGCAGTTCTTTTTAATCAACAGATCAAGGACAAGAGCATCTCCATTGATTAAGGTGGTTCTGCAATTAATTGATGATTTTGGAATGCATTAAAACCATTTTATTGAAGCTATGAAAAGAGATATCGTGGAATGCAATGAAAGGATTTTGTTGAAAGCAAGCGAGAAGGATGTCTTGCAATGCTAGTATAAAAGCTTTTTATTGAATAGCAATGGCATGCTTGCAAAGTTATCCCTACCGCATTTTCACAGCAATTAGTTCAAATTATGATGCAGGTCCAAAATAGAGACAACGAGACAAACTAATTGACAACCTTTTAGCAAATCAGAACCATATCGCAAAATCGACTATTCAGAGTAGCGGCATTACTAATTGATAGGAAAATTCCAAGAAAAGAATAAGAGAGAAAAAGAAAAAGAGTCATATTGAAGACGAAATGAATAGAAGAACTTACTTTACGGGTCCTTCCCTCTCCTTTCTCACTAACTTGTCAATATCATCGTATGGAAAGATCAAATTCTGCAAGCTAGCGGCTTTAATCCACTTCGGCAAGTTTCTCTTTCCAATTAACCCGAATACCCTCTCCCGCATTGGACCCGGTGGCTCCCTCGGATATCTCTGTAAGAAATATTCTGCGAGCGCCAACTCCAGAACATACTGCCCTAAAAACAATAGCCTAGTATGGCCAGATCTCACGTGCCTTGCCTTTGTTCTCTCACACGAAGGATGTTGAAACGCCAAATATAACAGAGTATCGAATTGCTTTGCCGGATTATCATCCCCAAGGTTTTCCGACGGCTCGAGTGAGTATCCCAGAGCTTGCTTTGCTTCGAGCAAGTACTCGTCCATCCATGTCTTATCAGCATTGTTAAGCCGAGAAGAGGGTAAGCAAGAACTCAATAAAGGAAAAGATTTCAGGGACAATTGAGGGCTATTGAGAAACCTCTGTGCTAATTTATTGTCATCAAGAGGAGGCCGTAAAATGAACTTCCTTGGCGGTGCCTTTTTCTTCGGAGAGGTTCCTCTCTTACGTTCAGCGAGCTCCTTCAGAAGTCGTTGGGGACTATTTTTAGGAAGTTCTTGTGGCGGGTCCAAGGCCACAGCGAAAATTCGAAAGCTTAGTGAGGTAGGATTTTGGATTCCGGGGTTTCTGGTGAGAGTTTGAAGACGAAATGGAGAAAGTGAGGATGAGAAAGAGTAATTAGACCACTGGGATGGTTTTGGGGACAGGACGAAGGAAGAAGAAAGTTCCATCATCAAAAGCTAATTGTAGGGTTTCGGTCTCGACAATCGACAAAGGGATGGAAGAAGGATACAAGATAAGGAGAAGTCGCGTGGCTCAGCCATGGGCGGGATTAGCTTGAGCTCGATAGATATTTCAGGTGGGTGTTCTGTTTATTCGCAGTCAAACGGCGACGTATCAATGATTTGATTTTTGTTTTCTTGACCGGAAACCAGTGATTTGATTTTCGTTTTCACCGTCTTCCGATCATTAAGACAAGAGGGGCTTGATTAATTTAGGTACATTAAGAAAAGTATTAAGGTAATTTTGTCTAAAAAGTTTTTAAGGAAGAGATTATGCCTTCGCCATTATCCCATTTTATTTTGACTATTAATAAATCAAAGTGCTAAGCCAACAATTCCTCTATTTTGAGTGATTGCCCATTTTACTTGAAAACTTGGGTTGATCATGAGAGTTTAGGATTAATTTCCCTTTCCATGTAATTCTTGGTTTTTACCTTTTGGCTTATAGCCGTTTCTTTTATATAAAAAAAAAAATAGAGATATTTCAAAAAAAAAATTATAGATATTTGAGATAATGTAGATTGAATTTTTATATTTAAGAATAAAATTCATCCTTCAACCAGCTCTTGTATAAAGATTAAGTAGAGGAGCTAATAGGTTCTTTTCCCAACCAGAATCAATGATTTTTTTTAAAAAAAAAAAAATCAAGGGCCAAGCCCACTACACTAGATAGCTATCGGTCGAGCTAGAGCAACACCAGCAGAATCCTACTGCGGCTTAGTTTGTCTTTCTTCAACATAACCTTATTCCGTTACTCTCGTGCCCATTAACATTCGGCATTCTCACCTACCTTCCAAAAAAATATCCTACAAACTAAACTAGGCTAATATGGATATGGGCCCATTAAACTGGACTGTCATATATTTAAAAAAACAAAAACAAAATATTACCTATCAGTTATCATCCACTTGGGGAGAAACTTGGACCCCTGCCACAGCTCTCCATGCATGTGGAAGCGGTTATCTTTCAATTACCAGTTGCCTTCACTTGCTTGCTGATTGATTGCCCTCACACTTCATTGCCTACTTGCTTCACTTCCAACAAGTGTTTCGGTTGAACAAGATTCGTTTACACCTCAATCAATTGTTTGTTAGGATTATTTTTTTGTTAGTATTGACACCTTTCGTTTCCTTCAGATGTTTAGATGCATTATTTTACCTCCCTGTTGTCTCATATTTCTTAGCTGTTAGATTATTGCTTGTTTGAGACTACTCAGTCTCTGGTTCTGATACAATTTTTATGCCAAAGAAGCAATGGGGTTTTTCTAAAAAGTGGGTTAGAGAAGTAAGAGGAATCATATCAAATACAAATACAGATATGAGTTTCGTTTTCCTTGACCGATCACATCTCATTAATAAAGTCATCAACCATAGTGACCGGCATCTGAAAAGTAATGTCAACAAAACTATTTGCTATATTCATTTCTTGTGGTCCTTGGCTTCGGTGATCATATTCATAGCTCGAGTCCCTTCCGATGGAGCTATATATTGAATAACAAGACCTTGTTGGAAAGGGATAGTTAATTCAGGTGTTATGGAGGTGGCCCCTAATTGGTTCGTGGCATTAGATGTGTGGAGTGTGGATGCATTATTCAGATGGCCAATCCAACTAAAAAGGTTGGGTGAAGAAATCAACTTAGCTCTTAAATTGACATTATTACAATCATCATTATGAGGATCGGTCTGCTTACTGAAGAAGACCTTCACCCCCAACGACCTTAAGGCACATGGCAACTCCTTCTTTAATATTAGCTTGGAAACATCAATAATTTCTTGTTTGGATAATACATTTACCATCTCCGGTATAACATTTCCACTTCCACGTGCATACGTAACATATACAAAAGCAGCATCTTGACAAATTCCTGATGCCAAGAATATTCAATTCCCACTTCTACTTATTTATTTATTTATTTTGGGGGATGATTCTTGCTACAATGTTAAGGAATGAATTGGTAAATTATAAGAATACTTTATCTTAATCGAGTATTTTAATGATTAGAAGTAGTGAAGTACTCCTCTGGTCCTTATTATAAGGCACCAGCTAATAATTCTCATATACCAATAAAACCAGTTAAAGTCAATAAAGTTGTCCTAGAATTTAAGTAATTTCCAATATTACCTCTACTAATTACACTAAATTCTAACATTCTATTAATTATTACTCCCACCCACTACCCTCATTAATTAAGGGCATACATGGAAAAAGATAATTAATGCTCATTGGAAACAAACAAGTGTCTTATAAAAAGGACCAAATGAACTTGCTAGTTGGTACCTTATAATAAGGATCAGAGGGAGTACTTTATAACTTTGTGTTCTATATGTGAAACATAGGGCTGGTTCTCATATCAGTTGAAACTAAATCATGTTTATAATTATCTAAAATCAAAATTTTAGTTATGAAAGAAAAATAAGTTGGTATTGAGCACATCTTGAGAATTGCATAATTTAGAAGTAATAGGCTATTGTTATGAATCTCACCTCAAAGAACCTCATATATGAAGTATGATTTATAAGTTTAAGGAGTTTTTCCACCCAACATGCTAATCTTTTAAAATCAATTGTCCTCTAGACTGGTGAACGTAACAAAAATGCTTTCATTAAGAAGCCGATGTTCTTGATTCACAAAGGATTCTAATTTAATTAAAAAGAGTTTGAGTGAAGTGTTATAATATAAAGCCATTCAAAATGTTGGTTCTTGAAAGTGGTGACTTGTTATGAGTTTCATATTAGAAAACTTCACAAGTGAAGTGTAGTTTATGAATTTAATTGGCCTTATTACCAATAGGCCAAGTCCTTTAGTATAAATTCTCTTTTTGAAGTTGTCATCACAACAAAGTTGTATTCATATATAGGCCAATATTCTTAGAAAGAGTTATTCATAAAGGATTCTGACCAACAAAAGATCAAGTGAAGTGCAATGTTATGAATCTTGAATGGAGTGCATTGCTATGATTCTCGTTTCGAGTAGCCTAACAAATGAAATACCTTCTATGAAAGGGGTGCACTAGTCAATCTTTTGGAATTTGAGTTCCTCCTTTAAACTGGTGCTCGTGACACTTGTGCCTGCAAATACATTCAACATGGTGGTTCCTTTGAGAATTCTGAAGTAGCAATGGAGGCTATTCTCATGTAATAACGCTTAATGCAACTAAACTGCTATAAGGCAAACGTCCGAGAACTATTTGATTTCCACTTCCCACGTACAGACAATTGCTATTACTTTATGCCAATCGACATGCAATTATCTTGTATCCTCTCTGAAGCCCACACTACCCACCATTGACAAGTGACAACATCATTGACAAGTGACAACATCTTCAATCTTCCCCACTTTGCCCCTCCTAATTTATTATGTCTGAGGTACCTTTCATATTATTTCTTCTATCTTCTTTATATTAGCTATTTTTCTGGTAGAGGAGATCGAGACCATGTTTTGGTATGATTTGTTTGCTACCTTCGTTGCAATATTAGGAAACTGATTTGATTCCGGCTGCGTCCTTGTTATTTCCAAATAATTTTGTTCCCTTCGGTTTTTCAAGTTCTAATAGGAAAAAGTTCGTGTGGAACCAAAAAAAAATAAATTGGAAAAAGTTTGTGAAGGAATATGAGGTACTAACTCTTCCCCATCTTCTGAAGAAATTACACAAAAAAATCAATCTATGTGTTACCTCTTTGCTTCATCATCAACTTTACTAGAATAGGAACCCTACTATAGTGCACAAGAAATCTCTGTCTCTGCCTTGGTGGATCGTGATCAGGAGAAAATTACACCTGCTACTTGCGACATGTCTCCGGAGATGAAGGAGGGGCTTCTTTCAATTGCCAAGAAGAGAACTAGTGAATGGTATGCTTCTGAATGGTCATACTCAATTAACTATTCTTCAGTGTGTCTCATATCTATGCTTGTAACTTGCTTCAGCAATGTACATCTGCTGCTATTTCCAAGATATAAGTAAAATCATTGAAACCCACGTTTTAAACTTCTTGTAGGGTTTTCTCTAATGAGATTCCAAGTGATGTTACTGTTCAAGTTGCAGAAACTCCATTTTTCTTGCATAAGGTAGTGTCTATCTTCCTTCTTCTTCGCCATTTTTTTGAATGTATGTCCTATAAATAGAGCTTAAACTAAAAACCAAGTATAATCATAATTGTCGTTATGTAATTGCAGTTTCCATTGGCCTCTAAGTGTGGATACATCAGGAAACTCATCTCAGAATCTAATCACACTGGTGCTTCTTCCATCATTGAACTCCGTGATGTCCCTGGTGGGGCTGAAGCATTTGAACTAGCAGCAAAATTCTGTTACGGGATAAATTTTGAGATGAGCATAGAAAACATAGCAACGCTTCGTTGTGTTGCAGAGTATCTTGAGATGACAGAGGATTACTCTGTTAGAAACTTGGTGGCAAGAACCGATGCTTACTTGAATAAAGTGGCACTTAAGAGTCTTCCAGGTGCTGTGTCTGTATTGCACAAATCAGAAAACCTATTTCCTATAGCAGAGAAAGCAAAACTGGTTAGCCGATGCATAGATTCCGTTGCGTATATAGTATGCAAGGAAAGCCAATTATGTACTTCTAGAGAAGAGAGTGTAACAGAGGATATAATTTCTTCCATGGAATCTCACCAGACTGAAGTAATTGATTGGTGGGCTGAGGATCTAACGGTTCTCAGAATAGATCTTTTCCAGAGAGTTCTCATTGCAATGATGGCTAGAGGGTTTAAACAGTTCGCTCTTGGTCCTATTCTGACACTGTATGCCCAGGAATCTCTACGAATTTCGGTGAGACCCCTCACTGAAAGGATCATTATGTTTTGAATTACGCCATCTCGTGCTTAATGTATGGCGTATTTAGCTGATTCGATTGGATTAAAGAAGTTAGTTGGGTTAGTTAATATAACATGTATTTTCTAAAACACCCTAATCATCTTCTTTAATTCCCCTCTTCCCTCAACTCTTTAATTATTGTTGAAGCAACAATAAGGGTAAATTAGGAAATGATTAACAAATATGAAAATTATGTCTTATATTTAGTACCAAGATCACCCCTCAAATATGTCTTATATTAAAGACTAAAGGGTATTTGGTTTCATGGATTGAACACTGAGCTCCTTTTTTTTCCAGGAGTTAACTGTAAAGGGAAGGAACAAGATTGAGGTTGGAGAAGAACACGAGAAGAGGGTTGTTTTAGAGACAATAGTGAGTCTTTTGCCAAGGGAGAAGAGTGCAGTTTCAGTGAGCTTTATTTCTATGCTGCTTCGAGCAGCTATACATCTGGAAACAACAGTTGCTTGCAGGCTTGATTTGGAGAAGAGGATGGCTATGCAATTAGGACATGCTGCTTTGGATGATCTTCTTATTCCTACTTATTCACTCACAGGAGAGACATTGTTTGATGTGGATACAGTGCAGAGAATATTGATGAATTACCATAATGAATCTGATACAGGAAAATACTTGGCCTCCGGTGCAGAAAGTGAATTCTTTTCTCCTCCACAAACTGATGTGGATCGTGTGGGAAAGCTGATAGAGAACTATCTTGCTGAAATAGCCACTGATCGTAATTTACCAGTTACAAAATTTGTGAGCATTGCCGAACTAATTCCCCAACAATCAAGGCCAATAGAAGATGAAATCTATAGGGCCATAGACATCTATCTCAAGGTGATGTCCCTTATATTGATTAATTTTTGTTATTTTGTTCTACTTGGTTCAACATTAAATCTATTTTTTACTTAAAAGGTAGACTCTTCTATAGCAAATTAATACATTTACTATTTTTCTCTGAGTAAGGAAAAGTACTATTTATCAGTCAACCCCATTTGGATACCATGAATGCTAATTATAACAAACTGCCATGCTGCTTATATCTGAACTATCAGAATCAGAATTGGATATCAATATTACTTTTTGGAATGCCTTTGTGAAGATTTTGTGCTAGTTTATTGCTACATGTTACAGTAGATCTGATCATAAACTCAAGGATCTACTTGTAATGAGATTCTGGTAAATAGAATTCTAAACATGATTGAATCAAATACTACTGCTGCCGATGAATTTGGAATTTATTTACAATTCTCAGGCTCATCCTGCTCTAAGTGACATGGAAAGGAAGAAAGTTTGCAATGTCATGGACTGCCAGAAGCTGTCTCGGGAAGCTTGCTCGCATGCAGCTCAAAATGATCGTCTTCCTGTTCAAACTGTGGTTCAAGTTCTTTACTATGAACAGCAACGTCTTCGAGATGCCATGGAAGGCTCACCTTCTGCACTTTCAAATTTCAATTTATACCCTACTGATTCTGATCACCCTTCATATGAACTGTCCAACTTGAAAAAACAAAATAAGGAGCTAAAATCAGAACTTGTGAAACTGAGAATGAAACTAAGAGAGATTAACACATCGACGCCAACGTCAGTAGTTAACAGCCCTGCTTCAAATGCTTCACCTTCTGCTGATAAGTTCTCCACGCCTCGTAAATCTCCCATAAACTCTCTATCCAAAAAATTATTTGCAAGGCTTACTCCTTTTCTGCGAGCCAAAGATCATACAAAACCCAGTAAACATCGACGCCACTCTATATCTTAAGACCTTTGAAGAAACTAATAAGTGCACTACAGTACCAGGAGCCAAATGCAGTTCATGAAAGTTGCTGTGTCAGTGAATTTTGCCACTGCAGCACCCATTTTAATTTATTGAGTTTTTATATTAGCCCTTTTAGCTTAAGCTGTATAATAAGTGTGCCGCATAATTTTTATTCGGTGTGATGCTCCTGTAGATTACATCACCACAGTTCTGTTCCCTTCATTCAGAACTGGATTGTAATTGATAGAGCTAAATAAAGTTGGATTTCTGGGTGATTACTTAAATTGCAGTCTCTCTGGCGGGTGATAATTTTGCTCTAATACAAGAATGATCCTTTGAAAGTTAACATGGGAACTGGGAAGTGATAGAAAGGGATCAAAATTACTGTTTTCCATGATGGAGGAAATATGATTGGAACACATCAGATATCCTTATCAAAAATTTGATCTGTTTGGTTGCACTAAAGTAAATCTGATTTTTATTTTACTGCGTTCTATGTATCAGATGATCGGTGGCATGTGGGTCAACATCTGTATTATAACAAGCCTAGATCTTCCAAAACATAAAATGGACCACAAGTACTGAATAGAAATTATTTGATTGATGACTAGTGGAATAGGATCTTAAATTATTGAGTCCTTTAGGATAAATAAGCTTTTCAGAAAGGTAAAAGAAATATTGGGAGTGACAGCTTAGCAGTACCCGTGATGAAGAAGTGATCAGAATTCAAAAAAGAAGAGAGATCGAGGTTTGGTTTCGATTCATAAATGTTCTAAAAGTATTGAAAAGTTTGCAAGTAATGCACATTTTGGTATAGACCTTAGCTGAACCTGTTAAAAGTCTGTCGTGTATTTGCAAGGGAATCTACCGTACATCTGATGCAGACAGGAATTACGTCTCCAACTTCTTGTTGGGCAGTAAGTTTGTGAATCATGGGATAGATGAAACTAAATTTGACTAGAGAAGAGCCAAAAAAGTAAATAAACAAAAAATAGGCAGCCCACTTAAAGTATTTGATCTGGAAGTAAAAAAGAATACTCTTATTAGATGTCCCCTATCTGAATGTTATCGTCCCAAAGTGAACTAAAAGGGATTCCTTTGACTTTCACCCAGAAAAAGAAAAGAAAAGGAGAAGTTTTCTCTGAAAGGTTGAACTGAAAGTATTGAACGACTTAAGAAATACTGAAATAGGATTTTGTCCTTGTTAGAGGGGGCTAAACTATTTCGAGGAATGTATATAATAAACTTGTGGCCATGGCCGTCAACCATAATCAATAAAAAGTATCGTTTTCATGGCTTTAGTGGCAACAATTATGATCTAAAGTGTGACCAAAAGCTCTCGACAAAGGAAAAGTCAGTGGCATGTGAGTCAAAACCGTAATGGGTTGGAGCAAAAAAGCAAACCAGTTATATCATTATACAAGACTTCATCACACCCCCACCACACTACTAGATAGATAACTTGGCAGAACATTCCACACAAACCATTCACGAAGTTAGTCTCAAACAGCAAGTAATATATATCATATTAATTGACCTCAGACAAGTTTTTCTTAAACTCTCAAGTCATGTTCAAGCTCAACGCTTGAAAAAGCCACGGTGACTGTTTTAATCTGTCTTGTCTTGATTGTTCTTCAACATCAAAGCTGTTTCTAATTCGTCTTTGACGGACTGAGTTTGAATCCGGCACCTGGACAAGGCGTAACATGCCTCCACTTAATTCTTCTCTTGTTGCTTCACTGATGCAGTGATGGGTCGTGGAACTTGTCTTGTTTATATGACTGGATCCAGTAGAAGAAGAAGACAAGCTATGTCCAGAATCTGAAGTTCGTGGAGTCTCAAGTAATTTCTTACGGTTGTAATAACTTGAAGGGCCTAGTGTCAGTTCAATCTCAGTCTCATCTACGATCTCTATCGCCAGATCATCGTCTAATTCTGCAATGTGCTCTTCCGCAGGCAGTTCAAGATCAATTGTCAATTGAGGTTTGTTCTGTGTACCTTTATAATGATCAGCATTTTGAGCTAAACCAATAGAAGTCTTGAAGCTCCATTCTCGTTGGCTTAGTTCATTGCCTCTGCTCTTCTCCATATCTTTCATCAGTATCTTCTGGACCCGATACAAGCGATGTAATTCATATAACTGAAAATGATAGAGGATAATCAGATTCTATTGATGCTGCTTATGAATAATAATCCAAAGGAAGAAAAAGAAAAGCACGTACCTGTTCTTTGAAAGTTTCTTCGTGTTTTAGCATGGCAATCCTCATGTACTCCTTATCGTATGCCATAGTAAGCTTCTCCATCGGTGCTGTGCTTACCCTCTGCTTTTACAAGTGAAGTTTTAGTCTACTTCCTCGGAAATTTGAGCTTAGACAAGAATCTTCACTGCATATATGGCTTCTAAAACTCTGCCCTTTTAATCACTATTACCCTGAAATGAGGGAAAAAAAATTCAAGTTCGAATGTACTTGATAGATGAAAAGTTGTTTATGGAGGAAAGAGAGTAGTGCGAGAAAAGCATTTGCTATCATGGCTTTGAAAGACTAGCACAAAATGATGACATCAACTACCTTTAAGTATAATTTGTCTGTTCCCTTGATCGATCATCCCCTTCCAAAATTATGGACCACAAGTGAAAGAAATATGAAAGAAAATATCTTTCGGCTCTTTTAATGTGTTAGATTTTCCTACCATACCAATGGCTTCTCACAAATATAGACCACTTAACGTCATTATTCATGCTATCCATTTATCCTTCCACTTGTATACTTCTCAATAGTGGATAAAAATCCTTATGCCGGAGGCAATACTTTCTCTTTCTACGTACCTACCAGTATAAAAAACTGCCTGAACAGTACCATTGTGGCCGGCCATATATGGAAATTAAACCAGTTCAGATTTAGAATCCTAAACCCTTTACCTGATTCATAGTGTCTGCTATCTAATGTTAGTTCCTCTTTTTCTTCATACTCTGTCTACCTATTTTTAGACAATTAGCTTAAATCACTGGCAATGCAACAACTAAAAGTTTTTACTTTTTGAGAATAAAACAGGCTTCTCAGCATATACCTTGAATAACGCCAAGGAAAACTGTATTCCTCCCACGCACTACCCTCAATCTATCAATTTTAAACATAAATATATCGTCTTCTGTGATAACTGGGGAATCTAGAGGCAAGTTGCAATCTGGGCTTTTGAGTTGCATGGCCATGTAAGTTATGCAAATTGCGAAAACCAACCATGCGTCTAAGATTATAGCTATTTTGTATGCAAGAGGGAAGTAGCTGGGTGCCAGTTTGTAAAATTCAAGAATAACACCAAACTGAAATACTAAGAGGAGAGTAATAAAATTCAAGAGAGCCTTTTTGGCTTTTTCCCCGAACCAAACTTGAAGGTTGAAGCTCTAAACATGCAAGTCTTCTGTATTTCAACACGAAAGTTTTTAAGAACCAAGAAGTATAATTGAGTTGCTAACCTGTGCAGGTTCAAGGAACAGAAGATACTCCAATTTCTGTTCTCAGCAAGAAGACAACGAATATTAAAAAGAAGCTCTTCCAAGGAAAGGCAACAAGTTCTTCCTCTCACCTCTGCTTCACAGACAACTTTGTTTAATTGAGACAGACTACTGCTCTCACATTCCCCACCATGCTCGTCAGTGTATGGCGTTGGAGAATATATATATAAGTAGAACACTGCTGAAGAATTTAAAATTCTGTCACAAATACACTCACGGAAACCAAGCTAATGCATGAGGTTTGAGTTTGAGGCATGCCAAATAAATCCCAGTGCCTTGACCAGTGCTAATCAGGTTTTTTGGAAGGGATGCCTCAGACAGCTACAGCAATGCAGACATAATAAAACTGCGAGAGGCGATAACAAGTACAGACTACAGACATTATTCTATCTACGACTGTTATGCATTTATATATTATTCTATTAGCAATCCAGATATAATAAAGAAAACATGATAGCAAATACACCTATGACTGCTCAAGACAAAGAATCAAAGAAACAGCTTAGCCTGGTGAGGTGAATCACATGCACCTAGGAGTTCGTTCTGTCAAAAAACAGTTGTCTTAATTATAAATTCCACACAACATATTATATTATTGAAGCATGCTTATTTGAAGGAGCTCAAGGTGTCATCTCATCAGCTGTGGACAGACAGATCATGACCGTACGAGAAGTGAGTGAGTTCCTTTGGTAACTGTCCAATCTGGCCACAAGATCTCGAATCCGACTCTAAAGTTTTCAGTTTTCAACATAAACGGGACAAAACAAATGGGGGTTATTGTATCATTTTCTATCACATTGATGGAGCAAGAGAGAATTAAGGATGTTCTGTGCCTACATGGGATAGGCGCAAATTGTTGTTTTACGGATTTTAGCAAGAAGACCCAGAGCAATAATTTTAGCCATGAACAGGCCATGTATGATTAAATAATGTAAATATCAATCCAAAGGACAATGAGGGAATATTGGACCACTGAAAACAAGAAAATGAGGAGAGTGTCCTTTTACATATAATTACAGACAGTTTGCGTGCAAAAGAATAATTCCCCCTACTTTCACTTATTACATTGACAGTCAAAGAACCAAGGCCATCTGTACAAACAAGCATTTGAAAACCTGAAATGAGAGTACTAGATTGAGACATTGACATTAATTGTTACACCAAAAAGCCCTATTATATGGGTAATTAAGTAATACTAGACGTAAAATACAGAGTTACGCACTAGACCCATTCACGCTCAACCTTATCATGATGACCGAAAGCTTTGCTAGGACGAGCTTCTCTTTCCTCTCTCTCTCTCTCTCTCTCTCTCTATCTCTATAACATCGAAATTATAAATTATAAGATGCAAGAAAGCTAGAGAGAGAGAGAGAGAGAGAGAGAGGGACATGGAAGCACGCGTTGCCGGGGCAGGAAGGTGCATTCGTATGGGTTGGTGGGTCCTTTGAATATGCTGAAAAGCCTGATCTACGACTTGCGCTGGTATTGGCCCACTCGAATTTGGATATTCCAATGAGTAATCTGAGCAAAATGTATTAAAGAATGAAGGGATCGATGCGGGGAAAGTAATAGTGCCGAAGAATTCTTTGGATTTTTATCCAAATGCAGACAGGTGAATTCAGTTAGTTCGCCATTGTGTTCATTACCCTGTCCCTAAAATTTTTACTACGCTCTCTTCTCATCTTTAATTCTTATATTTATATTCAATGATATACATCATCTACATGCAGCCGTTAATGGAATATCAAATTACTACCTTTACATTGAAAAGAGAATTGTGATAAATATATATCGAGAAAGAGACTCTGATAAATATAAGACGCACTTCACCTTACTTTTTTTTTTGTTGGAGCTTCCATAGATTGTATATTATTATATTATATATTAGTTTATAAATAAGGCATATTAATTTTTTTAAAAAAACTAAAAATTTATAAAGATTCTAAAATAATGTAATTAATTTTTTTAATCTCTCTATAAATTAATTAAATCTTATATTTAAGATCCAATATTTGATTTTGCACGGCGTCAAGCTCCCGGCATCTAAGGACCCGCTTGTAGCTTATTTTATATAGTACTTTCTTTTTGGTTGAATATATATAGTACTCAAGTCTTTATGGCTTTTTTTTCCCTAACAAAGTGTATGTATTTTGTTTGGACACTAAATTTTTAATAAAATAAAATAATTAGACATTAATATACTATAATATAAAATATATAATAAGTCATTGTCATGAGCTTTGATCCAGAAAATATACAGAAAAATGTGTGTGGTTATTGAAATGAGCAGTGGGGGAGAATACGAGATGAAGTAGATGATACCCAAAAAGTAGAAGAGGAAAACCAAGGGGTTTATTATACATTGAGAAATGGGTTAAAGAATAAAAATACATATGAGCTTTTTTTTCAGGAGCGCCGAGCACCACATGCTTTTTTTGGAACAAAAATACATATAGGTTACCATTTTAGAGCAAAAATCGCATCTCACCGTTATGTTACTGTTCACCGTCGTTATGTTACTGTTCATTTCATCTCTTTCTCTCTTATCACGGTGAACAGTAACATAACGGTGGGATGAGACTTTTGCACCAAAATGATAACCACATGTATATTTTTGTTTAAAAGAATCCGTGATACTAGGTGCTCCTGGAAAAAAACTCATGTGTATTTTTGCATCGTAACCCTTAAAACATTAATGAACTTTTCTGGGTCAGTTATTATTGTAACATAAATTCTATAAAATATCAAATGGGATAATTTATGGATATATAACCATCCGATCGATTCTGCAAAACGTAGAAAAACAAAATTTATCCGCCGTAAATGCTTTGTAAAAAATAAATTAATTAGACCATTAAGTAAAGCAAGCATGGTACATATGATATTCGGAAACTAATTATTAATTAATTCGTTACCAAATTGTACCCAAAAAAATGATAAAATATGACATATAATAGTGTGCAATTTAGGCTGGATACATGCACCGGCACTGATGTGCTTAGATGATTATAATGAAATTGATTTTAAAAAACATAACATAGATTGCGTGACAATAAATCTAAAGCAATTATACCAATCATATATGGATATTTAGAACAACAATGATGATGACAAATGCAAGAAACCTTTTTTTTAAAAAAAAAACAAAATTCTTTTTTAGTTAGTGGGATCACTCGTGGTGCCCAATTCTCTCTCTCTCTTTGGGTATCTTCTACTTTTTGAGATCGTGGATTACTATATACATATGCATTATTGCATTATACAGACTACACTATCGGTGGAGGTTAAGACTTCCCCTAACACACAAAAACAGGTCACAACGTAAAATAGATATGCTCCCCACATGCCAATATATATATATATATATAAAGAATTCTTAATAATAATTATATACCAGCTATTAAATAAAATGTATTGCCAATTTGTAGTCTTTATCTAAACTATTTGGTCACAATTAATTAATGCTACTATAAGGGTCTAATTAAAGGGGATATGTATGAAGAAAGTAACGACCAGAGAGGATATGAATTGAGAGGGAATATTGAGATTTGTAGCTTTCGCGTCCGTTACAACGTTTTATTTTGTTGAATTGATATGGGACAAAAGTTTGGATTTTGGTTCTTGAGTTTGAGATTTTGAGTGTCATATTCAGACGCAACACACACACACACGTATATATTCTTCATACTAATGTACCATGCATATTGTTCACAAGCTTAAAAAAATTAAAGCTTGGTTGTAGCTAGCAACAAAGATATATACTAACAAAAAGGAAAAGAAAGAAAACCAGAATGAGAAGCTGAAAATCACCCTAGAATGATCGCCGTGGCTGTTTCACCAAGCCCGAAAATTTAAAATTAACACATCTCACATTACCAGTAGTAATTTTTATATATCTTCATTCATTTCTGTTTCTCTGGATATATATAGATCGAACAGATGAGAGAAAGAGCGCAGTAAATATGTAAGAAGTTACTGACGGCCCTTGAAACTTGAAAAGACCTAACAAACTGCCCAAAGCTCAAGTTTTCGCAATGGGGTCCAAATTAAACTCTAAATTAAAAGAATGAACATAACGTAAAAGGATGGTCCCAAATAGAAGTGATCAGATAAAGCTAAGAGAAGGAGCAGGAACATGGTGAGGTAATTATCATGACCGTGCACTAACCAGAATAGGGGAAAAAAGGTACGTTTCTTTGGACACATGCACTTTTAAGAGCCTTTGTACCTTATTGGTGAAACCCTTTACTGAAGTTCCCACACTGTTTTAGTTAATGTGTGTTTAATTAATGCCCATCCAATTCATTGGCTGATCATTTCCATTATCATCACTCTTATATATAGCACGTTAAGAGTACAGATTCTTGTGGGTGAGTTTATCTCTGTTGTTTTGTTGCAGTAAGCAATAGTGTGTTGGTACAAAGAAAGAGACAGAGAGTGGGGAGTTAATAGAATACAGTGCTCCCACCATGTTATAATCGAATCGTAAGGGACAAACACATTTGATTTATGATGTTACCAACACATAATAAGAGAGAGAGAGTAGGGTCGTGTACTGTATGGGACAAGAGCATCTGTGTCTCTTCCCATTATTTGACTACTGAACAGGGCCATGGGCCTCCCCCGGGTCCATTTTCGATATCAGTGTCTTTTTCAGTTTTTGGTGATAAAATGGGACACAAAGTTAAATAAATCAGGACCCCAATGTATTTATTTAATATCAGTATTATAAATTAGATTTGAGTATCATTGACTTAAGCCCAACCGCAACTTCCAATATGATTCTTTTTACTGCCTCTCCCGATTGGGAATCCCTCAAGCCATAGTTTTAGACTGGTTTTTCCATTAGCTGAGTTAAAGTTTCTCTTATATATTTATATTGTAAATCGTAAAATGATTTCTAAAAGAGTTAAAACTAACATAGTTTTAATCCCTTATGAGCTACCTATCTTATTTAAAGAAACTGAAGTAGTTCAACTTGATTATTATTGTCAAACTTATGAGTTGCATGTCAACAGTTTAATGTTTTTAAATTTATATATTACAAAATAATATCGACTCGCTTTTAAATTTGTATTAATTATAAATCTAATTAAATTCATGAGTTTACGAGCTCAATTTACCATTTTACATTTCTAACTTACAATATCCTATCTAGTTAACTTACTTTAAAACAGTTCAACTGACAAAAACTATCTCGTTTTCCTATGAAATAAACACGCACGTGTTATAACATGTTTGAACTTTGAACTATCTCGCGGATTTTATTTTCTTCCAGGAAGACGTGGCTTTGTTTTGTCCATGAAACTTTTTTTCCGGACCTAAAAAAATGACTCGTAGCTTGTGATCTTGTAGAGAAGACCAGTTGGTGCGTTGTTTAATGGGGAAAATGGATCCGTGTTGTTGTTTGGAGCCCACTGTGTTATGCAGGCTTCATGAGCAATCTAGACTTTGGGTTTTAGAAGTTGGAATGCATTCAAGTGGCCTAATAGTGATAAAAAGAGTTGACATAGATGGTAAGAGATTTGTTCAAGTTGTAAAGAGATATGTGTTTGATCCCCACTACCGTCACTAAGACTCCTTTGGTAGGCGATCTCGTAAGTCTCCATTAAGTGCTTAAAGAGCCTGGGGCCTTGCCCTGGCCTTGGTGGAGGACTGATGTCGAACCCTTTCAACACTTTTTTGTATATAAAAAAAGTGGCCTAATAGTTCGAGCCCTATGATAAATAACCTCTTGAAATGGTCCCCTACCCTTCCTTTTTTCTTTTAAAAAACGATTATATTATAAAGTGAAAGATAAAAATTTTATATTACGAGTCAATGTGAGGAAAGAGTGTTATGAAGAGAACCCCTAAAAATAAGAAAATATCATGGAAAAAGCCAAAAAGAATCACAGCCAAATCTTAGGTGCATTTGAGAGTCTTGTTGGATAAAAAATTTGGAGCCAACACAGAAAACTGCCCGCGAAGGGCGCTTGTGAGTTGTGATGATGGAAAGAAAAATAACGTTAAAGAACATATTTAAGACATTCCAAGTGAAAATAATAAAAAATTCTCATGTTATGAGGATTGAGAGTTCTTTAAAATGATTCCATAAATCGTGTAAGCACCCTGTTAGAGGAGAGTATGATAATATTTAGAGAAAATCCATATGGGGGTCCTTACAGAAAAAATTCAAAAAAAGCCCCTAGGCCTTTTCTGGTATAAATTTATTAAAACATTAACAACTATATCAACCCTATTAACAACTATATCAACCGTATTAACAACTAAAGCTTTCATGAATTTATACTAGAAAAGGTTTTGAGACCTTTTTTAGTATTTTCAGAATCTTTGGACTTTTTTTAATTTTTTTTTTTGTTAAAAAAGCCCTATATGAATTTTCCCTAATATTTAACTCTCTTTTTTTTTATTCCAATCTGAATAATGTAGATTGACCATTGACAAAAATATCGTGCTGACAGATATTCTCTGTAACACCCGTAAATTTTATATATGAATGTGTCCTTGCCTCCCTGTCTTGTCTCCAGCCATGAGCTAGATTTAGAATATTTTTACATGTTTTCTATAAAGTAATGTATCAATTTTAAGACAAACAATTCAACTTTCTCGGACACACATGCACGTTGGGTGTTCTCAGCCTGATCCCACCACGGCTCGAAAAGAGAAATCAGTCTCATCTTGAAAATTCCTTGTCCTGATTGGAGTTTTCTGAATATATTATGATATTTTTACTATTATTTTTTCACCGTAAGATCAAAATCTTATCTATCTTTATCATTTATCTCTCCTATTAACATTAGTAGTAGCAAAAAATGGTAATAAAAATATCTTATCCCTATATATATATATATATATATATATATATATATATTCCTGCAATAACTTTGGTCCAGTTTTAACCTGAAGTGGTCTCAATTTCTTGTATTTCCTTTAGAATGGCTAAGATATAAATATCATATTGTACTACCAATTAGTCCAATACAAATATTTTTTTAAAAAAAATTAAAAGTACAAATTCATCCAAATTCTCGAGTCCAAACATCGCTGCCATTGCTCTTAATAAAAGAAGTACCTCTTATATAAATATTTAAAGCAAATTAAAAATACGAATATTTAAAGCAAATGCTTTGTTTAAGGATGGTTGGAAAGGAAGGATATTATCAGAAACTAAACGTATCCCAAAGCTTGTCACTGTTGTTAAACCAGGCAACCCAAGTGGAACCTACACTCCAGAATCACATTAAGAACCAAATAAAATTAGTCCATAGTTCCCTTAATCACATTAACCATTCTATGAAAGTTTATGCTTTATGTAGGGGAAAAAATATAACAGAAAGTAAATTGCTGAGGAATTGGGGGGAAAAACTAAAACTAATCTAGAGGTTGATTACCAAATTCGTTGCAGTAGACTGAAAAAGGCAAAACTAAAAATAGAATATCTCAATTTTTTTGACAAAATCAAAACAGCAACAAATATTGTAGTCAAATTGGTTAAAAGGGGAACCTTAATAAAAGTATTTGGATCATGGAATATAAGAAATTTTAAAAAATAATATGTGTGTGTCCAGGATGGGATGGGATGGGATTGAGACATTCTCATTGCCAATCCTAAATTTTTCCGGGATCAAGACAGGATGATCGAAATGGGAAAATCTTGAATATCCCTGCATGCACGGATTGAACCTTTTTAAGGCTTATCTGGATGATTTATTTGCCAAACAGCAAAAAAAGGTCTTGAAGTTATTCTGCACGGAAAATATTATTCTTTTTTCTAGATTTTTCTATCTCCTTTGCTATTATCAATATTTTTTCAGTACTCATCAATATCTTTAATTATCTTTTTAATATTTTTCAGTACTTGATTTTTTTTCCCAAAATCAGTTAGTACCCTGAAATATTTTTTAAAAATCCTAAAATATATTTTTAAGATTATGATGTATTTTTGCAGTACTAATTAATATCCTTAAGTATCGTTTTATTACTCGTTAGTATCCTGAAATATTTTTACAAGTTTAGTCAATTCTCTGAAATATTTTTTCAAGATCATAAAATAAATTTGTACGATCATGAATTATTTTTTCAGTACCAATTAGTATCCTTAAGTATCTTTTTAGTATACGTTAGTGCCGTAAAAATTTTTTTTAAGATCATTCATCACCTTAAAATATTTTTTCACTATCCTAAAATAAATTTTTAAGATCATGAAGTATTTTTTTCAATACAAATAAGTATCCTTAAATATCTTGTTAGTACCTGTCAATACCCTAAAATGTTTTTTTAAAATCACTCATTACCTTGAAATATTTTTTCAATATCCTAAAATAAATTTTTAAGACCATGAAGTATTTTTTAGTACTATTCAATATCCTTAAATATTTTTTTAGTACTTGTCAGCACCTTGAAATATTTTTTCAATATCTATCAATACCCTAAAATATTTTTTTTAGGATCATAAAATAAATTTTCAAGATCATAAAGTATTTTTTCAGTAGTAGTCAATATCCTAAAATATTTTTTAGTATTAATCAGTACCCTGAAGTATTTTAATTTTGGACACAAATTTATTTAATTTTTGTTATTTATTATGAGATCTATTATTAAAAATATTTAAAATAAAACCTGATTATTTACATGAAATTATCTCAAAGACTAATTTCCTTTTTGGTAATTTGAGAATGAAAAAATTATTTTAATAATAATATCTAAACACTATAATTTTATCAAAATCATTTTTTTCAATAATCTATTATGCAAAAAACTATTATGAAAGAACAATTTTACCTTATAAATTCTAAAAGTCGTTATCAAAAGTGAAACCCAAACGGGCTCTAAATATAGTAAAATTACGCATATTGAAGTTTGCCGGTGAAATCTATCCAAAAAAAAAAGGTTTGCCGGAGAAAAAAGTTAAAAATGTTGAAAACAGGGCAAAAACGACGATTTATTCTTGATTACGTTGGTCAAACTCTGAAGTTTAATATGCAGCGTAACGGTACTAAGCGAAGGAAAAAAAAAAGGACACAACCAGGAGCAACTGAGACCGGCAAAATGAGCATAGCATCAAAATGTATACTTTGCCACGATTGAAGACTCTCAAGAAAAAGATGTGGAAGGCGAAGAACTTAAAATGGCAATGGGTAATTTTGTTTTAAAATTGTTAAAAATAAAGCAATTTTATTATAACAGTTATTTTAGTTAATTTTGACATTCAGTTAACTAAATATGCTAAACTACTAATCTACATTTTATCAACGTCATTTTTGTTGAAGCAAAATTTACTCTAAAAGTTCATGTGTCATCTATCTCATTTTCTTTTATAAAGTTAGATTTAAAACTTATGAAACAAATTTACATCTAAAAAAAATTACAGATGACATATAAAACGTCAGCTATATATATTTTATTAACTAATAGTTAAAATTAATTGAGAAAATGACTAGTTAAAATTACTCAATTTTTTTATACTTCCAGAGTAAATTTGTCTCCGAAAAACTTCCAAAACAAAATTAGGTGAAAATTTTTAGGACAAAATTAATCATTAGCCCAACTTAAAATGAGGTTATTACATTATTGGACATCGCTTCGGTGTTCACGTGCCATTATGCTGGCTTTCCCCCTGCAGCATCCAGCATTTTCTAACACTATATAGTGAACCAGATCGAACAGATCAGACTCTTTCATATGTACATAATACAATCAAATAACATTTGTTTTTTGTTTTTGCCTTCAAATAACATGTTTTTATTCTTTCTTTTACATTAATGAAAAAATATAATGTCCAATTATTGGAGTGAAGACTTTCAGATACAGTGGTTTTCAGATAACGTCAGATGCACAATACTATAGCTGGCAATATTGGTTAATTATGTACGTCTCGTTATCAGATAACAGTAAATTTTCAGAACGAAACAAAATGACATTAAAATGATAATACTACGAAATTTGTCTCGTTCACAAGCCATTGACCTACTGGTTCCCTTTTCGTCTTAATTAATTAACAAATTTAAAATTCCAAAAAGCCGTTTTCAGTCCTTTTTTCTATCCAATGAAATTCCTATCTTGTTCTCCGTTCCCCCCCCCCCCCTTTTTTGCCAAGTTCCGATCTATAGTTCAATTATTTGTTAAATGAATAAGCTCAATAATATTGGAATATGATGAGTTGATAATTTTAATTAAGAGAGCAATCATTATTATTTTTCTCTTTATTTTATGCACTCTCCCATCATCTATATTCCGTTTTATCAGCAGGTCAATCATCCAACACAACGACGGGCCATCTATTTTCCGTAAAAAAGGTGCCGAAGAAGTAAGAACTAAAGAAGAGATAAAAAACAAAAAGAACTTTAAGGCATTTTTTGTCTTTCAGTAATTAATGTATATTTTTTTTAAATGTCATTAATTGAGGATGTATTTAATAAGGTTTTCTAACTGAGACATACTATCATTAAATTAAATAGAGGTAAATATGAACAAAATGTATATTATAAAGGTCATTAATTAAATTTTGAATTATTTAAAAATTTATTATGTTTCAATACTACATTAATTCTGATGAGCTGATTATTTATAAAATTCAATTGCTTGGTAGAACAACTTAGGAGAATAAATATTAAATATTTTATAAATGATTACATAGAACTTATATTTTAGAGCAAGCTGTCAAACAGACATGTATTGTACAATATAATGGTCTATTGAAAGGATTAAAAAAACACCTTGATGGTTATATAATCAAGGGGCAAGTTTTTTTTTTTTTTTTGCCAGAAAAATCAAGGTTAATTCTGTTTATGAACTCGACTTAACTTGGTGGATGTGAAAAACAAGAACCGTAATGGACAAAAATTTGAATTTAAAATGAAACTGCCTTTAGCAAAACCATGTGGCCTTTTTGTGTGCGGACAGTAGTAAAAAAAATAAAAAACGACTCAATAATCAAACCATCTGAACGTGATATTTTTGTTTACATGCTAATTAACTAGATAATTAAGCTCAACGATCAGAGGATATGCCATGAGACCTCGTGATCAAGGTCTGGATGCAGGAATCTTATCCCGTTCAAAACTGAAACGATTGGGCCGATTTGATGCAAATTGCAAATAAAAAAGTGCGAGTTGCTTTTTTTGCTGTGACATTATCGATATGAACGAAGCTTTACAGACAGAGAGGAGATGTTGCCAGATTTAATGACTTGCTCTCTCCTATCAATATTATAAGGACTTCACATATATACTTCTTGGGATATGAGTTATCTTAAAGTATCAATTTTTAATCTAATATTTCCAACCTATTGTTGAAAAATTTCCTGACTACTAATTTACTAAACTTTTATTGAAAAGAATTTTGAGATTTTTATGAAAAATAACTAGTTTTAACCAACAACCTTAGTCTCAGCAAACTAAATTAGAGTTGGAAAAGGAAAAAAAAAAAGATGAGATGGGTTTTTCCGTTGGTTAATTAATTTGCGTCAACAAATTAAATAAATTTTCATATATTTATAGGGGCAAGTAAGCGAGTGCATGGCCCACAACAGATAAGAACATGGTACCTAACTCTCAAGCTGTCATGTTTGAGCGTAGAAAATTCTACAAGAAGGGAAAGGCAACCTCACAATTACATTAATATTAATATCAATATTCAATATGAAGGTTACGTGCATGATCATGCTTTTATTTTCTCGCCGTTATATATCACTCGTGTCATGGCCCATATCTATTTATGTGGAGGCTATCATTTTTGAATCACTGTTTTTCTCTAGACAACAGCTTGCTCTTGCTGTGTCTGGAGTAGAATCTTCTGCCTAACCCTAATTCCTTACTTTCACTCTTTGAATCACTACAGACCGCACACTTTACTTGACCTGCCCTTGTCTTTTTCACTGGTCTTGTTCATATTTGTTTGACACTTTTTGAGTTTTGAAAGCCAATCTTAATTCTTCTTGCAAGTAAACAGCACCACGTGCTGATGTGCTCAATGATTTGAATTTGAGTCATCCCTCATGAACCTAATAATTTTTTTTTTTTTAAAAAAACTGCAATAATTTACAAAGTGGCCGGTTTTGAAAATTAAAATAAACAATCACCGACAGTGGTTACGCCACATCATCCCCGGCCAATCTCTATCATTGAGACCATGCTTATCTGATATAAACCAAGTACTAATTCAATATTTATGAGTTCTATATAAATTACTCTCCTGGGGAAGAAGTATATATACAGTACTTTTTAATTCATTGCTTATGGAAGCTTGCTGACATTAACAAACTGTATTAGGACACGGACTCAACGTTAACAATTGCATTTACCTGATAAAATAGGACGAGGCCAGGTGAGTTTTAATATTAGATTTTGAGTCCCCACTCTTAGGATTTTGTCCTTGGGCGGTAAAAAGCTAAAGGAATCTGAGCTAATCTTTTGTCTCGCTTCATAAATTAAAAGTTCAACGAAAATTATAAATTTTGCTGGCTCCTGATGATGATCTCGTGTCTTTCTCATCACTGGCTCCTAATTAAGCTGTCTTGATATAAGGGTAATGCACAATGATTCGTCCAAAAAAATAACAATAATTAAAAAGTAGATTCCCGAGGCCAATAAAATGAGTGTCGTGAAATACATGACATACATGGACCTGTGCCTCAACAGTCAAACTAACTTGCGTCTCCGTGTCTTTAAGATGAAGAGATTATTTCTCAATTCTCATACTGCAGAACACACATATAGCCCCCTCTCCAACTTTTAACTTTTGGAAGGACAAAATTTAGGTAGCCAGGCTAGATAATATACCAAGTTTTGCCAGAAATTAACAGGAAAAAAATCATTGAGACGGGAATTTTGCACAGAAACGAGAATCCAGAGTCAACAATTTGGGGAGAGAAATTTGTGAAAAAAGAAGTGTCAATTCCATTTATAAAATGTGTTTTCAACCAAGCTTATATATTTTTTAATTTGGAGCACAACTCAACTGAAAACACCATTTTCACGAGGAGGCCGGGTTGGGCAACCAAAATGGAAAGTAGTCACTTTTTCTTGAGCTAGTGTTGGGGAAGGCCAATTGAAGTAACCTTAACGTGCATGCCACTCCAAATTCTTGTTGTGTTCAATTTTAGCAGCCTCTATCTTTCTTTTTTCTCGCTCTGGATGCCTCAGAACTCTCTTTCTAACCCTCTGGTCCACACTTTCTGGTTCTGCTTTGGATTCTAACTTGTAAGCACTTAGCAGGCCCTTCCTTATCCTAAAAAACGCACGGCATCATGTGGAGGTTTCATTGGATGACAATTTGTAAATAAATAATTGAGAGAGTTTGAGACCAAGTCTGCCATTTGAATGAGCCAACCTCCTCGTCCTCAATAGTGTCCCTTTCTATGTCCGCCATTCTTCTATCATTATTCAGAGAATTAAAGCTTACTTTCTTCTTGTTGAAAAACTAAAAAAGATTCTGGTACAAGTGGCTCGTGACCGCGACAGCTTGGTCGTCTCCTACCTCAATATATACCCCCCTTATTTTTCCACTTTAGCGTATAATTTACTCCTAACTTTGCAGCCAAACCCCTCTTCCTCCTCCTCCTCCTCCTCCTCCTCCTCCTCCTCCTCTTTCTTCCACTCCATAAGCTGCAAAATGGGTCCTTGTCGTCTCATACTTATGTTGTCACTCTCATTGAGTCTGTGTCTGTTCCCATATTCCACTTCTGCTCAATTGAGCACAAATCACTATGCCAATATCTGTCCCAATGTCGAGAGCATTGTCAGAACAGTGGTACGAAACAAGTTTCAGCAGACATTTGTCACAGTCCCTGCAACCCTTCGTCTCTTCTTCCACGATTGCTTGGTCCAGGTAATTAATCAGTTAATTAACCAGCAGCTTGGATTTTCTATAATGATGGTAGAACTACTTAATCAATACAAGTAACATGATCTCTTTATTTTATACATAACGCTTAAATTGGAATTAATTCGAATCCCATGCATTATTACAGGGCTGTGATGCTTCGGTGTTGGTAGCATCAACAGGGAACAAACAAGCAGAGAAGGATCACCCGGACAATCTGTCATTGGCCGGTGATGGATTTGACACAGTGATCAAAGCAAAAGCAGCAGTGGACGCTGTTCCTCAGTGCAGAAACAAAGTATCTTGTGCTGATATTTTGGCTCTGGCTACTCGTGAAGTTGTCTCACTGGTTCGTATCACCACTTCACCTCCATCTTGATTCTTGTGGTTACAGAGTATATAAAAATGGATTAATTAATGAATTTGAATTACTGTGCAGGCGGGAGGACCATTCTATCAAGTTGAATTGGGAAGATTTGACGGACTTGTCTCCAGAGCTTCCGATGTGAACGGCAGGCTGCCTCAGCCAAACTTCAATTTGAACCAGCTCAATTCACTCTTTGCCTCTCATGGCCTCACCCAAACCGACATGATTGCCCTCTCAGGTAATTCCCCTCCAAAAAAAATTACATTTTGAAGCTTTTGAGATGCATGCACATGCTAACACAGCTTAATTTATGTCGGTTTTCATTTGGCTAGTGGTAATTATAGTACTAGTAATGATCTAAGAAGAAGGTGATAATTAATTTTCAGGAGCACACACACTTGGGTTCTCTCATTGTAGCAGATTCTCCAATAGAATATACAACTTTAGCCCAGGTAGACCTGTGGATCCAACGTTGAACCCAGGGTACGCAAGCCAGCTCCAAGATATGTGTCCGAGGAACGTGAATCCGTTGATAGCCATCAACATGGACCCCACCACTCCAAGAACGTTTGACAATGCTTATTACCAGAATCTCCAGCAGGGTAAAGGGCTCTTCACCTCCGATCAAATCCTGTTCACCGATCCAAGGTCCAAGTCTACTGTCAATTCTTTTGCTTCCAATAAGAACGTCTTCAACGCCAATTTCATTACTGCCATCACCAAGCTCGGCCGCGTCGGAGTCAAGACTGCAAGGAACGGCAAGATTCGTAGCGATTGCTCTGTGCTCTGAGTTGTTGGAAGCTGGACAGGGGCGTTTCCCGTGGGAGCGTCACTTGACAACGACGAAGCAACGGCAATCACATTATTTGTTATTTAATAAAATTTGCTCAAGTTTAATAAATAAACGGAAAGGACGAATTGTTGGTTGTACACGTGGAGTTCTGGTGTTTAATTTAGATTCTATTGACCAATGTCGAAAGCAACAAATTTCTCTACTGGCATGATTCCTCTGCGTTTATTATTATTATTTTTTTTTAAAAAAAATATCTGTCCAACTTTAAATAAAACGTTTCCTTCGGTTGTTGCCTATATGTGAAGTGGCACATGTCTTTAGTTCGTAATTGCCCTCTTTCTCTATTTATATTTTAACCGTTGGAATTAGTTTGGAGTTTACTTTTATCCTAAGAGCTTAATTTATTGTGTTCTAAATTTATATTTTTTCTCGAACTATAATTTCAATCAAGAAGTAGTTTTAATGTAAATGAATAAAACTGATATTTTGCATGAAAAATAATTATCTAACTCTAACAATAAGAATGAAAACTTCAAACGTAAGTTATCATAATGAAGCAATTATTCAGGTAAGGAAGCAGATATAGTATGTCGGAACACAAGATAAAACTGACAACCAGGTTGGCAAGCTTTCCTTTACACTCTGTGATTCTGCCCCCTTTTGCACATATTATGACACTATAATGGTGCAAATAATGTAATTCATCAAGCAATTCAATAAAGTAAGTTTTGTTTATGTTTGATTGAAGCGGGTAGTTAGCTGGCAACATTACTCTTCCTCATATTCTGAAGTCACAATCTGTTTTTTGCTTGAGAATGCAAGATGACTAAAATGAAAATTCAAATACAGAAAGTAAGATGATAACACTCACAATCTACTGAATTCTACACCCTTTTGCAGCTTACAAGAAAATGCGATCTAATCAATACCAGACCCCTGACAAAATTCCACTGCCAATCATAAGCAATCTAATGAGAAAGAAACATGAACAAAAATATGAAAAGAAGTTAACAAACTTCGGAAACAGGCTCTTCTCAGTTCAAAGAAAAAAAATCCCATTATCTTGATGCCAGAATCTCTCACCTATGAATATGTTAGTTAAATTGACCTTCACCATTCTCTGTTGACCAAAAAAAAAAAAAAGTTACGCTAGTGTTTGGATGTCAGCATGGCTATGACCTTTTTGTTTGCCGCTTGGTGCTTGCCTTATATACCAACAAATTACATCCCCCGTATGCAATTTAATGATCATGCTCAAGTGTTTTCATCATTCCCCACATCAAAATAAAACAATAAAATGCAGTGAATGAGGCTTCATGTCAGGATCTGTAATCTCATTCTTCATTTTCTTTTAAACTGGGGCAAACTATAACGCTTCAAGATAATACTTTTATAGCAGATACACTTTTCCATTAAATGTTAACCCAAGGTTAGTAAGTTTGATAGAGCATCCACTAAGCACTCTTGTCCACCTTATCTGTCAAGTATATTGTTTTTATCATCTCATGCGTCCCTGTGACCGTTTTCTCCTCCATAAACACAGCTTGTAATATGGAATAATTGAATGAATGAATTGTTCAGTTGCTTTTCCCTACTCTGTTAATGGTTTATTACTTTCTGAACCATACAGTAAAACGATCAGGAGTGCATAAGACTAGAACCTAACTTCTTGGTATTTCATAAAACAAACCATTTAACAGTCAATTAAAATATTTTTCATGTCTTCGGTCCAAAAAAAAAAAAAAAAATCTCAGAATTGTGAAGTGAAACTCGGACCCTAACAGAAAGACTCGTCAATATAACGAACTGGTATTTAATCATAATGATCAAATTGAAGGAGAGACAACTGTTCCGTACACACAACCATCATCGCTATGTCCATTAGGAGCAACAGCGAGTATGCTCCATACCTAAACGTTTTTTTGTATTACCATCCAAGAAGAATTTGTCGATATGAACATTTTCGTCTTGTCTCTCTCTCTCTCTCTCTCTCTGTTGAGTACCGAGAGAGTCAGAGACCAGGAGTTTAGTGGTCAAACATGACCACTTTGCATCCAATGAAAATATGCTAAGAGGACCACAGGGCCATGTTGGATTCTGATTCCGGAGAGAACTTCATATAAGCATAGAGATATAATCAAACCCCAGCCATAAAATGAAACAATGGTCTTATAACACTTGAGGCTGATGAACAGAACATTGGCTGTGAATTTTGAAATAAGCTTTGTTAATAATAATGGATAAAAAATGAACAAATAATCAAAGATATCAATAAAAACGATCCCTTTTTGTTAAGTAAGGTGGATTCTTACAAGTGTTAAACTAAAATAGTCAGCAGTGGACTCTGTACAGAATATATTTTTCCACTCTATGCAATCCATCTTCCAGTTCACTCTACTGATTCTCGCAAGCAGATTTTCTCAAAATGTAGTGGCCAATCTTCTCCAAGTATAACAGGATTCAACTCTAATGCTGTCCGAAAATCAGTAATAGTTACAGGAACAGTTTTGTCAACTGATTTTGAAACCACCAAGTCCAAACACGGTTTTATCAATCTTTTCAGGTAAGCATCAACAGCTTTATTCAATAAGTTGGCAGAATCCACTGAGATTTTAAGTCCCTCCATTTCCAACTTATTCTCCAATCTTTTCATCAAGGAATTGGTATCAGGCAGCTGACCACAGTTTTGACAGGTGCTAGTGACAGAAGAGCATGCTGACACATAAAAGAAATCTTTCTGTGCTCCTTTTTTGTACGTGGGAATTCCGAGAGGAGCCGTAATAGGACCCCCACTATAATTGATTGGGCTTCCAGAATCTTGATTAACCTCCTCCTCATCATCTGCAGAAAGAGGGGGTAGGCTACCTGCAGAATATAGATCGGCAGTACACTGCTGCTCAAGAATTTTAAGGGCAGAATCTCCACAAATAGAGCTAAGTTTCTTCTCCAGAGGACCACGAGGGCTTGCACGATCCCTGAATCTGCGGTCACGCAAATTTGGTGTCCTCGTTTTTCGAGGAGATTGGAGCAAGTCTCTGCATAGTGACTGAAGATCACTCTTTTGATTCCCATTTGGAATTTTAACACTCAGTGAGCCATCTATTTTGCCCTTTCCAGTTGGGGGTAACTTAGAAAGGCATGCCTTCTTAATAATTGACCTCATCAGTTGATTATGGAGATGGACATTGTCTCTCCCAATAATTGCTACGCACAGCTTATTGAATTCACACTTATTAATCTTTAAAGAAAGAAATCTTGTGAGAAGATTAAAGTACTCGCGTGCTTTCACATGTCCAAGCCTTCTTTCCATCTGCAATTTCTGTTCTAGCGTGTCCACTGGAACAAAACACTTCGCTGCTGTCATCCTACGGCCAGAAATTGACAATATGATCAGAACAAAAGCATCACAGATATCTACCAAAACACTAAATTTTAAAGACATACAGCAGGGAAATATTGACCCCCATACAGCCCCTAGTTAACTTCTCATAACTCAGTCCCAAACTCGAAGCCCTAATGTATCTTTTTAGCACACTAATTCCTGCAACAATACTCAGCCATGACAACTGATATCTACCGAAACACTAAATTTTGACGAGGACGGAAGAACACAAATATAGATAAAATCTAAAGAAAAAGGATTACGGTGACAAATTTCCAGCGTCCATCACCTAACGATATAATTAGGTGATCAGAGATCAAAATGGACGAAGACCTATCTCGGAGAAGTGCATTACCTGGACAGTAGATAAATTAAACAGAAAGAATAAAAGTGAGCAGTAATTCACACCAAAATAGGGGTCTAACACTTCAAATCGATAATTCGAGAAGTAGAATTAACTCCAGTAGAAGGACCGATCCAGAAAAGAAACCACAAAACGGAATTTCAGACCTAACGATAAAAATAGAAAGCGAGGGCGAAGAACTGAACAAGAAACCTGAATAAGTAGTGAATTGGTTCCAAATTACAATTGTCGCTGCAATTCTTGGATCACTCTTGAAAAGGGCGAGAAAGGAAGAATGACTAGGGCTTGTAATTGTGGGCAGGCCGCCTTTCCGAAGCTTCTTCGGCCGGAGGTCAAAGACATGTGCGTATTCAGGGTGGTTCTATTTATAAATATATTCTGATCAAAATTCCTTATCATAAATCAAATTTCAGAGTAACAAATACTCTACATTTGTTAAATTTTTATCCCAATAAAAAAAATAATTTATTTATATTGAATTTTGGAACTAATAATAGATAAGGATAAAATTGAAAATTTAACCTATAATTAATGAATTAATAAAAAAAAATTATTCAAGTTGAATTTTGAAATTAATCTAAAATTAGAAATTTAGCCTATAATTAATTAGTTAACTAATCCTCCTTAATATGTAAGAATTAGTTAATTTAGACGTATAAAGAGGAGCTGACACTGATAAAAAGAATTTATTCATATTGACTTTTAAAATATTGAATTCATAGGTACTTAAGTCACCCAAACGTGTTGAGACGGAAGGGTCAAAGCACTAACAAAAAGAATTTCTTTACATTAACTTTTAAAATTTATCATAGATAAGGATAAAATTGAAAATTTAGTTCAAACTTGACTCTGATATAAATTTATTTATGTTCATTTTTAAAACTAATCATAGATAAGGATAAAATTGGAAATTTAGTTCAAACCTGACTCTAATATCAATTGTCACATGTACCAACATCAACATCGACCAAAACCTGGGTCTAATACTAATACTAGTTAATCGTTAGCTCTTAACACATCACTTTCGATATTATCCACTTTAAAACCTCATCACCCCTCACATCTTTAAAGCATGTCGAGAGATGAAGGTATCCAAACCAAGGCATTTTTCATTAAGACATCCAGACATATATAAAGCATTTTTCATTCTTCTTTTCAACCGATATGAAACATAACACTTTACCCACTTTTGGACCCAACGTACGTCCTCACTAGCACATCTGCCCACTTCGACCGAAACCTAACTCTTATACCAATTTGTAACATCCTATATTTTTCATAAAATAATAACAAATTAAGGGTTTAATCACACCATTCATCATTTATCAAAATATTCAAAATAAACTAGAGCATGCAAAATGAGTCATACATAACGTGTCAATATATATATACAATAATTTAACATATACTAGATGGAAATATTATGATTAGTAGGAGTAGGTTAAACTTCTAAAGTCTTTTTTGATAGACTTGTACGAGAATTATTACTAAAAAATAGTAATACAACCATCAATCTATCACATTAGATAGTAATTGCTTGGGAAATATCAAGTTGGATATTATAAAATCATATCACTAATGTGGAAAACAAGATGTAGCTATGTGAGGTGTTCGACTTATGTTTCGGGTTACCAGGGTTGAACAGATTGGAAATTCGACCAAAAGCTTACTAGAGACTAGTGTTTTTTAGGCGATACTCTAGCCTTGTTTTGACTTTGACCTTAATCAATATTATGACAAGCCCGTTTGCCCAATAATTTCCTTCCCATCATAACCAACATGTTAATGAAGTTGCATTGTCATATTATTTCGGGTTACCGTGTGTTAAACTTATGTTTCGGGTTACTAGGGTCGAACAAATTGGAAATCCGACCCAAATCTTACTAGAGACTAAAGTATTTTTGGCGATACTCTAGCCTTGTTTGACTTTGACCTTAATCAATATTATGACAAGCCCGTTTGCCTAATAATTTCCCTGTCATCATAACCAACCTGTTAATGAAGTTGCATGGTTAGATTATTTGACGAAATTAAAGTACGTTCAAATTCATATTTTCCTGAAAAAAATACAATTCACTGAATAAATAAAATATATGCATGATATATATTCATAATGAAAAACTTGTACACAAAATGCAACAAACTTTTACACATTGACGGTTAGTCAAAAAAAAAAAAAAAAAATTTACACATTGACACTAAGATAAATCCACATTCAAATACTCATTTTACAAAGAAAAATCTATAGCAAGTAAAATTCTTTTCCTCCCCGTTGGCAGCACAAAACTCTGACCTTCTTTATTTTGATGTAATAAGAAAAAATTATTTAACCTTTATGTCACATAAAATCTTTAAATCACATGCCACTTAAGGCATAAAATAAAATCTGTTTTATTTATGTGTGTGTACTTCCTTCTCTTTCAAAGGGACAAAAACATGAAGACAAATTAAACCCTTACACTCCTCGTGCCATGTTTTGCAAATAAGTGGTTTTTTTTTTTTTGGGGGGGGGGGGGACCTGGTTTTGCAAAAACATGATGAGATGTTATAATGTCAATTGTGAGTGTAACAAAACAAAAAGTCACACATAATTAGGCTTAATAAGAGATATAATTAAATAAATTTAAAATTATGACACTTAAATAAACTCGAGTTTTATAATAATTGAGATTTGGTGTCGACTTACCACGTTGTTTAGAATTTATTGTTGTAGCTTTTTTTGAATTCGCGTACGCAAGAGAAGGATATAAAGAATTAAAAGACATATATGTACGTAAGAGAGGGATATATATGAGAATTAAAAGACATACGTATGTGGTCTGTAGCTAGTATTGCTATATTTGTGAATGCGCTCAAATGGATTTACTGTTTTATACACATCATGCATCAATTTGCTCAAACGGCCGATTTCGGTCAAGTCATGGATCTCAAGAGAAATTCTCGAACTGTTTTCATTTATTATTCCTTGGAGGCTTGAAGCTTTGCTTCATATAATCTGTACGAATACCGATTGGCATTATACTGCATCTGTGTGTCTGTGAGAAAGAGAGGGGGAGGGAGAGAGGGAGACAAAATCTGCAGCATCTGCAAAGGACAGGGTATAAAGAGTGTATATGAAAACCCTTATTTTCATTCTAATAATAATTATTAAATGTGTTAGTTAACGGGAATCAAAACTCCAGGCAACATCATACTGTAATAACCGAACGCTTACTTCACGATGATATTAATTAGTTGGGTATATTTTTCAGAAAACACCAACCTTCACTTTCTAGTAATTAATTTCACTTCTTACAAATATATATTACTACACGTTGATTATATTTCATTGTTACATTTAAATAATATTAATATTATATTCATGTTCCTCCCATTGTAATATACATGGATGATTCAATAGTAACTAATTAAGAACAACACGTACGTGTGTGGACCTCCCTTGATGGTGGTCTCTGGTAAATACAAATTTCTTTTCGTGTATTCGAGGTAGCCAGGCTTCTGAAAACAATTCATTGTCGCTTGTATTCTGTCTGCTGATGAGTTAGGCTTGTGAAATGCAATGGTTCAAGTTGAAGGGTTATATTCAAGAGCTTGAAAATTAAAATCAATTTATCTTATACACTGTTCATAAATTTCATGAGTTTTAAAAGCCATATTGAAATCAACATAGTTATATTTGTTCGTGAGAAGACACGAGCTGGTGTGCTAATACATGTATTCTAACCCTCTCACCAAGTCCGCTGCATTTCACTACTTCAGTAAGTTCATTCCCAAACTGGGAATTAATGATTACTCTACATTTTTCCAGCTAGCTTGGAGCATACTAATTAACTGATGATCTTAGTGTAGTTCAGTTACTCATATCATAACTATATCTGAATATATAGCCGTTGCATTCTGTCATATGTACACAGTTAGCAAGTTAATTAGCTCAAAACTCATTTTTGTGCTTTTTCCAACATATTCCTCAATAAACCTACCATTTTACCCTTGAAAGTACAGCACATAAGAGAGAAAGAAAGATCATCAGAAGGGGGGCGGGGTAGAATAATAGTGATATAATATAAGAATGTGAAGAGGATTAAGTAGATAAAGTCACGCAGGCATCCAAATAGAGGCAAAAACGACATTGTGTCCTTTCCAGGTGAGAACAAGATGTTCATCTTCCTTCTTCAATCCCCACCCAGCTGCATGCTCGTCAAGCATCGCCTTCATCTCTGAAACTCCCTCCTCACTCAACCCAACCCCTTGAAACTTGACATTCCTCATCCTCTGCTCCCACCTGCTCTTGGGCTCCACCCTCTCCACTCTCTGTAACCCTTCCTGCGCTATCACATTCTCTATCTTCCAGCTTATATCCGCCTCGTACCATTGTCGTTGCCGGCTCCCTTTTGGCAAAAAGGTGTCCACCGTGTCATACGGTATCCACAGGTAGTTAAACGCTGACCTCAGCCTAGTCTCCAGATTGTTCGATGTCAAATCCGCGTCTTCGTCTACTAAAACTACAATCGTCGGCTCTAGGCTCCGCACCGCCCTCAGAAACATCGATCGCAACGACGAAGATTCGTAAATGTAAGAGTTCGATATTGAATGGTCGGATTCTAGGGTTTCGTCTGGGATGTAATGAAGCATCATGTGACAGTTTATCACCAGAGCTTCCCTTCTGTTACCTTCTGCCACCAAAACCATCTGTTGCAACCGAAGGTGTTCGATCAGAGAAGCGAATCCGTCTTCATAACTCGAGGAAATCACTTTGAATTCCAATATTATGTTCTTAGACCTCGCGAAGCTTACCAGCTTCGCGCCTAATTCGTCGTAGGAGAGGTTAAGTATCGGAGGAATGTCCTTATTTGAAGCTGAGACGGTGAGCTTGATTAACGGAGGGACCTCGTGGCGGGTGGCGATGGCGTCGATGAGCGTGGGAATCTGCATGCAATGCGTGGAGCTTAAGTCGACGATGTGAATAACTGAAAATCCCTCGGTAACTTCTAGAATGGCCGAGTTGGCGGCGGTGAAGCCGAATCGGTGCCAAGGGGTTAGGTCGACGAAGTTGGCGAGCTCGATAACGGAGAAGCTGTGGATGTCTATAGCGGTGAGGTTGGTGTTATGAGCGACGTCGGCCACGACGGCGAGCATTTTGCAGCTACCGGATTTGGCGGCGCGGGCAGCGAGGGCGCGGTTGAAGGCGGAGGCGAGGCGTTGATTGGAATCGCCGTCAGGTGAGGCGATGTTGTTCAGAACCCAGAGGATTTGCTGAGCAAGAGTGACGTCGTCGGATTCGATGGCGTTGGCACAGTGAACAAGTAATTGTTCCATGCAATTAGCGCCGCCGAAGGAATTGAAGGCGGTGGAGGAAGGGAACCCGGGCCAGGGTCGAGTTCTATGTATCTGATTATTCTTGTTCCTGGAGGAGAAAGGAGTGGTGGTGGTGATTTGGTGCAAAGAAGGAAGTGAAGGTGTGAACTGCGTCATTTGATTGAGAGAGAAAGAGAAAGAGAGGGAATTAAACAGAAAGCTGCAAAGAGGAGGCAGATAAAAGAGAAAGTGACCTGACTAGAAGCAGAGAAGAGTGACAGGGGAAAGAGATGGAAGGTTAAAAGAGACAGTTCAGCTTTAGAGGGTGCGAGAGACTCTCATCCCCAAAAAACCCCAAAGGAAGTCAAATTGAGGTAAAGAGACCATACTTGGAGGGAATTTCAGGCTTTATCAGGTGGGGTTAATCAAAAAGGAGCCCCCTTTCAAAAACTATATAGATATAGGTTTGGTGTGGGGTTGGGAGTGATGAGTTGGTGATATACTGATGTATAAGGCGAAGGCCATTTTGGTTGCATGTGAAACAGCCGGCCACCACTTTGTCTGTACGTACCAGTTGGATTTGTCATCTTCTGCTCTATGCTGGGCTGTGTGCGCGGGTATTTATATTATTAGATCACTTTAAGCTTTCGCTACCTTAATTTTTTACAAGGCAAAGATATGACCATACCTTAAATATATATATCACAATTTGCAGCATATTCCCTTATATATATGTGTGAGAGATTAATCTCAGAATAAAACGTATCACCAATTTGTTCGTAAGAGATGATGGGAATTGGAATTATAATATAAGAACCAAAATGAAGTTGGACATCTTCATTATTTTGTCTTTTCTCGTCTTTAATAATCGTCTGTTGCCAACAAATCCTGGAGTGTAGCTGAATGGGATAATATATTAGCTAAAGTTCGGTCTCGGATGATGTGACATTCCACAAGCATGATTATATTTTACACCCGATACGAATCAGAACAAGATCGAATGATACAAGGTGATAAAAAAATAGAAACGTTTATGTGTGTACTACTTGTGCTATATGTTATATAAGGCCAAGAAACATGTGGTTTTCCCAGACTGCTTGACGTAATCAAATGAATAATTTGGCACTTAAGAGGGACTTTAATCACATCCTATGCATAAAATGAGAGAATAGACGAAACCCTTTGTGAAAATATCACTGTTATTCGTTTGCTGTGATTTTAACTCCCAACATGGTCCCCGGTATTTGTTTAATACATATAGACCACAACTTGAATTATATTGCTTGTATTTGATCGAGCATGTTACCCCTACTTTGTGTATCGCCAATACGATGAATTACTTTAAACATTCTTCTCTCCTCTCTCTATCCAACTCACTCACAAACAGATAGATAAGAATTATTAATGCCCCCTATATATATCACTCATATTTAGTAGATATAGCTAATTAGACTTGGACATCATATATCTACATGTTTTATACCTTCATCCAGTGTTGTAAAAACGCCAATTAGAAACGTAGAAACGTCCGTTTCTACGTTTTGTGGCCGGAAATCGTGTCAAAACGGATGTAGGAACGGATTTTGAGTTGACACGGTTGAAATGCCGTGTCAACTCGGCAAAATCGGTAGAAACGTCCGTTTTTCTTGTTTCCGGTGGTGAGTGTGGTGAAGGAAATCTCATGTGCAGTTCTCACCCTTCTGTTTTAGGTCGCCAACGGCGATGGTGGTGAGGGTGGAGGTCGCCGGCGATTTAGAGGAATGTGGAGGAAGGAAGGATTGAAGGTTGAAGCTCACTCCTCTCTCGCCCTCGCCTCGCGCTGCTCTGTGATATCGGGTCTGTCTCAGATTGATGGAAGGAAGAAGACAAGGAATTAATCCCTGGGTCAAAACGTGCATTTTGACCAAGGGACTAAAACGCAAGAATTCAAAGTTTTAAAGAGGGACTAAACTGAAAAGTCTGAAATATTTTTGAGGCATAACTACAATTTCTAAGAAAATGCTTTAAGAATCTCAATTTAATTATGAAAAATTACATTAAATTATGAACTTAATTATTTACTTGAGTCTTTGGATTTAAATTTATGATGACTTTAAAGTATTGGTGTATTTAGGTTTTATATATGTTAGATTTTTTAATTTTTGTAGTATATAGTAAACTCTTACGTTTCGTTTACGTTTTACGATTTTACGTTTTTGCCCACCCTTATCGTTTCTACGTAGACTCTACGTTTTAACAACATTGCCTTCATCAGACGTGTTGCTCTCCACTGCACGTGATATCTCATTTAATCCTCAATCTCTTCTTGTGTTGTACTCCTATATATTTTCTTTCCTGATATTCTTATTTAGTGTTCCTTCACAAGCTCATAAATTCCTCTCCCTAATATTCCTTGAGTGGTTAATTTGATCTATATGAACGTCGCTTTCCGTACGTTACTGTGATCCTAATCAAAAGGCTGCTTCACATACTCTTGAATCGACCATACGATTAAATTCTCGAAAGGGTCAAAGAGCCCACCACATATCATGCATATATATGTGAGAAATGGAAATTGAGAACTAAACATAGTGTTGCCAATATCATGCATGGTCTCCGAGAAACCTCAAAAACGCTCCAGCCATATATGTTCGTTTAACTAATTTTCACTGTTGCTGGTGCAGAATGGAATCTCTTGTCACATTCAAAAAGGTGAAGAACTTTTTAGCAATTAGTTACACACTACCATATCTGTCATGACTAAATAAAATAATGTCATAATTATTTGTTCGATGACTCGGTTAGCGAAGGGAATGAGAAGAATCTGAAGGAAGCAAGTCGGGAGAACAGCAAAAGTTAAAGGAGGGTCATTATAATATCCGTGTATGAGAATTTTGAGGAGGATTCCTATACTTAAGGTACAAGAACTAAAAGACATATGCTGGATAAAGCAAACATTGTTTGAAGCAGTTTTTTTGAATTCCTCGTAAGAGAATTTCTGTGAGCATCTGCTGTGTTTGTATTTGTATGATTAAAAACAGCGCTAAAAATAAAAACCGCAAGACATGAAAGTAAGGAATGTATCCATGTGCTTTTGTATTGTTTATACTAATTGTTAGATTAAACTAGAGATATAATAATGAGCACGCTCGGCCAGGGTTACGCTAGTTTTTAGGAGTCCAACTTACCCAAAACATAAAGAAAGCCAAAGGTATAAAGACACAGTCATCGAATGTTGAGCTATAAATTGCAAGGGACGGTCACTCTTCTTCATCTTGTGATCCAATTAGGCTCGTCGATCACTATGTGATGTTAAAGGTCTTGTGATTCAGAAATGTCCAACCAATCAAGTATTGATGCCTTTCTATTGATTCTCCTAGCCGATATGCTAATATTATATGTTGTGGTCCTGCTTTTACTCGACTTTGCATGGTGAATTTATTTGATCCACAATATATATTATAAAGGTCGAGCATGTTCTGTTTCGTTTAAGTGATATTTAACTATTTAAGTAACTTTTAATCATCTAGTTATCCTCTCGCTTAAGCTTTTGTCAAGGTATAGAGACTACGTACCCATATTGTATTTTAGGAATAATCATTCTGATATCAAACTAAGTGCAATTGAATCACGAAAACTCCTGCATCTGAAACTTGAAAGAGCATCCTTTGGACAGATGATGCATGTAATATGTGGACTGAGTCTGATCTCAGTGTGATACAAATTCTCTCTCAAGGAGCACATACATAATATCACATCGTTGACAGATTCTCTAAGTCGGTATGTATTTAACTAAAAATCCTGTCCGGAATGAATTTGTTAATCTGAGGTCAATCAACGATTTTATTTGTAATCCTTGTCTTGCTCTTGCCAAGTTGGCACATGATTCCTAGAATCCAGCATGAATACGATTTTGTCATTCTGTCTTGGAGAGGACTGAATGATCAGCATAGTACATTAAAGGTCAGCCCAAAGCTCCTAGATAAAGGTGCACAGCCTTACCCCCATATGTGGAGAGTCTGTACACGTGATCATGATCGACAGCAACCTTACCACTGTTGTGCCGATCGAGGCAAGAGAGAAAGATGATGAATTGTGCTTTGGAAGCCATAGAAGCTATGGAACAAGGTCTAGTCGAGCCTCATATACAGTAAGAATCAACGGGGTGGAACTGCTATACAAATCTTGTTTTGTTCGTATTTCAATTATAGTAAGGCCGAAACAAATTAAACAGTGTAAATATGCTATGAGATGCATAGTTTTTGTCCAAGTTTTAAGACCATATAGTAGTATTTATAAATCAAGTTGCATCTGTCCACAGCCTCACCTCTCATGAACCTGCTACAAAAGCATCTTCCTGCATGCCCCTTCACACCATCAGTTTCGGTTCACATAGAAGAAATCACGTACTGTGGACTTGTTATAACCTAGCTTTCAATTAAAGATCAAGGAGTCAAAACACAAAGCACTCCCAACAAAAACATAGACAAGGGATCTCAAGAAATAAGAAACCAACCAGGCAGCCACAATCATATCGTCTCTAAACTTAACGCGTGTATATATAAATACAAGAACTAAAAGGCATGAGCAGGTTTTCTATATCATTATTATTCTTAGACCAGAATAGAGCTATATTATTTAAAGCAGTTTTTAATTTTTGGAATTTCTCTTACGTAAGAGAATTCTCTGAACATCTGCTGCAAATGTTTTTCTATGATTAAAAATGACACCAAAAACAAAAATTGCAAGGCATGAAAGTAAGGAATGCATGTATCCATGTGCTTCTGGATATATGCCCAAGCATGTTGTTCTTTGTGCTAATTTTAAATTACAGATAAAAATGAGCAGTCTGGCTGGGTCAGGACGCTAGGTTTTAGGAGCCGAACTTACCCAAAGACATAAGGAAGCCAAAGGTTAGGACATAAAATACTATTAAATTACAAGGCGCAATTAAGTATGTTTTTAAAACTCATCCATCAACATGTGATATGTTCAAATTGTTATCATTCAGAATATGTCCCACCAATCATTAAGTAGATGAGGCCTTTCTATAAATTCTCTTTATGTGCTCACATTATATGTTGTGGTCTGTTTTATTTGACGAAGTGTATTGATTTAATTTGATCCACAACATTGGGATTTTAAATTTATATATTTGCAAGTGGTAGTATTCAAATATTCTCACATGGGAGAGTGCACAATCAAGTCTTTCATTATTGTGGAAAATATTCTGTTCCATATACCAAAAGATGTTTTTATTACATGTTTAAATTATTTTTTTATGAAATGCATGTTTAAATGATGGAAACTTGCTTATAAATCCCTACTTGAAAATGTATTTATGAAATGAAACTTGAGACATGTAAAGCTGTGAAGTCCTTGAGTGTAAATAATTGTGATAAGAGAAATAGAATTGGCCTTATGGAAACATTCCCTTTGAGCAATCTCTCCCCATGAGCCAAACCTTCATAATTAAACAACTCTCCTCCACCAGCGTTGATTTTTTTTTTTTTTGGAGTGAAAGTGAGCTCCATTAATTGGTCAAAAGATTACAAGCCATATGCACAAGAAGAAAAATGAGGAAACGATAGTTTCAATAAATTACAATTTAAAGTGGGGGTTGGAAAAGCTGAAAAGAGAATGAGAAACAATTGCCTTGACATGGGCTAGGAGTCCTTCGGCAGTAAAACTATGCTCCGTGAAGATGCTTTTGTTGCGCACTTCCCAGAGCTTCCAGCAAGTGATACACAGGCCTATCTTCCAAGAATTATCCCAGGATGAAGATTGAATGATGCTGGATAACCAACTTCTAATGTCAAGTCTAAGGAAGTCCGTGGCCTCATCAGGTGCCAATATTTTCCTCCAAATGTTTGAGGCCATGCGACAGTCTTTAAATATGTGGTTGAAGCTCTCCTTACTGGTGGTGCAAATAGGGCATAAATCATCCTGGGTTATGCCACGTCTCTTCCTCTCTTCATTTGATAGCAATCTCCCTTTTAACAGGAGCCAAGTGAAGGTTTTAATTCTTTGGGCCATGGGGAGCTTCCACAAGTGATTCCAAATAGGACTGTAATTGTTCCATTTTGGTTCTTCCAGCGCTTTGTAGGCCAACTTAGTTGTGAACTCCCCGTTTGGGGATAGATTCCAAAAATAATGAGGAACAGTGGCCTCCTTGTGAATTGTGATAACTGAGATTTCTTTGAGGATGTCAATAGGGAGAAGGTTATGAAAGAGGTTCCAGCGCTAAGTGCCATCCTCATTCATATATTCAGAGATTGATTTGGTCAGATCTTGGCCAGGGATAGGGGAGAAAGCTAATTGCTCCAGAGGTCCAAGATCACCTATCCAAAAATCCTTCCAGAATTTAACTTGATTACCGTCTCCCACACTCTTTTTAATGTGAAAGGAAGCCTCTTCCCAGGACTTGAGTAAGTTCCTCCAAAAGTGGGACATGCGAGAGCGGGTTGGGGGATTGTCCAAGTTCCTAATATCATATTTATGTTTCAGGACTCGAACCCATAGAGCCTCTGGCTTGGAGTGAATTTTGAAGACTAGTTTCATCATGAAGGCTCAGATTCAGCAAACCAATCCCTCCGTGCTAATTGGTTGACAAAGGTCCTTCCATTTGACTAGGCTTACCCCTCTATTGTCATTTGAATATCCCCAAATAAATTTCCTGATAAGTTTCTCCAGCTTTGCACAGCAGGAGGAAGGAAGAGTTGTGCTCTGCATAGTATACAGCGGAAGAGATGCTAGAACAGATTTAGCTAGAGTGAATCTGCCTGCTAGAGAAAGTGATTTACTTTTCCAACCAGAGAGTTTTAGTTGGATTCTGTTTGAGATATACTCAAAGGTAGAAGCGGATACTCTTCCATTGAGGAGATAGAACTCTCAAACATTAAAAAAAATATGTTTTGTAGCGATTCATAAATAGTGGTGAACCTTAATCGCTATAAATATTAGATTTTATAGCGATTTAAACAAAAATCGCTACAACTTTTTAGCGACAACAGTCGTGTCAAAACGCAAGCTTGTTTGTAACAAATTTTGCAGTGATTAAAAGGAAAAAAAACAGCTATAAAGTTGGCACTAGCTTAGTGCATCATAGTGCAAAGGTTTGTGGCTTGAAATTAGTTGCAAGTATAAGAAAACAACCACTACAAAGTTGGTGCCAGCTTGGCACGTCATGGCGCAAAGGTTTGTGGTAGGAACTTTGTAACGCTTCTAGGGTACTAATCACTATAGAATTCAAAATGATAAAACATTTGTTGTGGTTTGGAAAAACACAGGCAAAAACCGCAACAAAGTTTCCCCATTTGTAGCGATTATAACTAAAATCACTACTAAATTTCAACCTATATATACCCCCAACTCTCAAAACATTTTCTAAATATAATACATAATGCAACGGAAGATTGAGCTGCAATATAGCTGCCTTTATTTGATGAAAGTAAGTCAGTGACTTTTTCATCAAAGATTGACATCTATTTTGTAAAGTCAATCTTTATGTGGCATGCTAAACTTGTAGTGGTTTAGCCTGGAAACCGCTACAAAATGCAAAGCGTTAAGACTCTTGTAGCAGTTTGATCTTAAGAACCGCTATAGAATGCAAAGAATCAAGACATTTGTAGTGGTTTAAACATCGATTCACTTGTAATTAGTATGATTGTTTAAGTTTTGGAGTAGTTTTGTTATAAAACTGCTGGAAATGTTGTAGCTTTATAAACCACACCGCCACCACAATGCAAGCCCCTTAAGGTTTGAGTTATCGCCTCTTAACTTTCATTCTCTCAAACTCTCTTACGACATTTAGCTGCATTATTAGTTAGGGATTCTAGGAGACATATAGACAAATGGAAAGAGGTGGAATGTGGTAGAGTGTCTCTAAGAGGGGCCAGTAGTAGAGGGGGCCGTGGTAGAAATATCCTTATGCCACATGTGCCTGCTGAGCCTACTGTGCCATCGCAAGTAGGGATTCAAATAGATCAGCTCTTCTCAAGGAGCCAATCCCACAGCCAAAGACCCTACATGAAAATATTCCACAATATCGAGGACGCACAACTATCCGTAAGTGATTATGAGGAAAGTGATGAGATAGATATCAACTTTCCCATAGGTGAGGCAGGGCGGTTTATCGATCGAGAAGGGGAGTGGGACCAAAGGAACCTCCAACTGTCGGCTTCACACTTGACCGAATTTGAGGTGGATGTCGAAACTAAATTTAATTATTTTTGTCACAAAATTTAAATTAAAATAGGGGATGCTTCACTATCTTCAATAGTAGAAGGTTATATAAGGGACGAGGTCCTATATTTTTGTTCAAAGTACTTTGATGACATTGAAACGTCTTTTAACCAACCATCTTCAGTAGACGATTGCCCTAAGCTGGAGCCATCAACAATAGATTTGTTAATTCGTCCTATTGGTAAACCAATTGGCAGAAGTGAGAACTTCAAACTAATGACAACTAAGAAATTCAAAGCACATAGACATGTCTTGATTAATTGCACTATAGTTAAACCCTTATTTTAATAAAGATTGTCCACAAATATATGTTATCCTATATATTTCCTTACATTTTATTATTGTCTTTGCATGCTTAATTATAGGGAATTCAGAAGTCATGTGAAGCATCAACTAAGGGTTAGTTCATAGACATCCTCCGAAATTGATAGAAAGGTCCACAGAGAATTCTCAAGTTGGTTTACGCAGAGAATACTAAATGACTACAACCCGCACTCACTAGAATTTAGAGCTCTCGTACATGGCCCACTTGACCACGCCTAAAGATTTACAATATACAATGTCAATGTTTTCAAGTTTCGTATGGTTTCACAAGATCAAGGATTGCCAACCCAAAACTTGGGTGTTTATAGCACTTTGAGGACAAGGAGTTATGCAAGCAGCACTAACGAAAACATGCAATTCGGTGACATTCCATATCATGGAAAAGATACTTGATGTGGTCAAAATAAATTACTAAGGTCATTTCACTGTGACATTGTTCAAGTGTTTGTAGACAAATACGACAACTTCTTAGGGACTCACAACTGATGACTTAGGCATCACATCTGTAAATTTCTCCCAGTCTATTCACACTTGTTAGTCTCAAGATGATGAGCCATATATTCTTGCCTCAGAGGTACATCAGGTTTATTATGTCATGGATGAGAGGCATAAGGATTGGAATATAGTGGTTCACTTAAAGCCTCAAGACCTTTACGACATGGATGATGGTGATAATGTACATGTCACCTACGAGAGTGAGCCGTTCTAACCCACTAGTTTTGAAACTTCTTCCTAGAGAGTGATGACAATTTACCTACAGTTTGGTTGGTGCATTTTTTAAGATACACTTTACGAAATAATATTTAATTTAAGTTTAATTTGTGATCAAACATATTAAAATTACAAATAACAGTTTCTCCACACTTTTTTTTGTAGGGATGGTGACGAAAATTGATATAAAAAAGTATGCTTATGATAACATATTAAATCTATAATCCTCTATTTTTTTAAAAAAAAAACCACGATATATAACCGCTACCAAATAAACTCAACCGCTAAAAATACAAATACCACTACAAATACAGTCACATAAACCCCTGCAATAGACATCATATAAACCGCTACAAGTTTTACACAGATATCCCTATAAATACGCCCACCACACCTCATTTAATACACTTCATCATCTCTTCCCAAACACGTTTTCTCTCATCTGTAAACATTGTTTCAAGAGGTTAAATGCCGATCTATGATGAACATTTCTTCAAAATTTTTATTTTCTTTTCTAACTCTATGGTACTAATTTTGTTTTTTAATCCCTAATTTTAAGGATCTTCTTCAACATTCTACCTCCTTTCACATACATTAATGTTATAATTAATTTAATTATTTAAAGGACATCATAATTAGTTCTTAGTATCTACACATTTTCATTTTTTACACCTATATATTAATCATATATAATCAAATATCAAATAATAATATCAATTATTTTTAACTTTGATTTTTATCATTTGTATTTAAACTATTGGTTAATTGTTAAAATAATTTAAAACGTTTTAAAAAAATATTATTCGTTTATAGCGATTTTCTAACCGCTACAAATTCTGACATTTAAAATTCACCATACGTTTAAACCACTATAAAAATTGGGATAAAATTTTAAAAAAAGTTGGCAAAATTTTGTAGCGTTTGAAACATTTGGTGTATTTTTTGAAATTCTAATTTCGTAGTTGTTTAAAAACCTCTACAAAATTTTTGCCGCCATTTTTTTAAAAAATCTTTATATATTTAGTAGCGATTATATAACTGCTATGAATGTAATTTATTTCAAACAGTAGTGGTTATGTAACTACTACAAAATCGTTACACACGATATCATCTCAGTCTCATCTTGTAGCGATGGTAATAAACCACTATAGTTACAATAGTGGTTAAGTTCAATCTAGAAATAACCTATGAAACTACAACTGAAAAATCATATCTTTAGTCTATTGAAGACCCATGACAAAAGAAGTCACCATCAAGCTAAAGGTCGTATTCTTTATATCTATAAGACGATCTACAAAATAAGCCACCATGGAACAAAGACATTGTCTTGGTTTTGAGAAGGGAGTAAACGAAGTAGATTGAAGAGGACTCAGATCTATGATGATGGAGGTGCAAGTGTCACTAAGGAGCCTAATTTCAAGGTATGGGGGTGGATAAGATGGAAGAGATGAAGATCAGTGAGATAGATTAAGGTGTTCATCAATGGTGATGACGTTGCCACCAATGATTGGGGAGGTCAGTGGTGGTAGCTACATCGATGAGTGGGGTAATTGATGGTGGTAGCGTGCTTGTCGTTGTTATAAAAGTATAAGGACCACAAGTTTGAAGAAAGGGAGGTGAGAAGATGAGTTGTAGGTCGAGGAATTGAAAACCTTAGATTTTTTATGGAAGATGAATTGCACATACGAAAAGATGAACTACACAAAAGAAAAATAAATTGTATATGAGGAAAGATAGATTACACAAGGGGATAATAGTTTGCACATAGGAGGAGATGGATTATATATAATGAAGATAGTTTACACATAAGGAAATATAGTTTGTATAAAATGTAATTGCATCCCAAAACTATTTCTGCACATACGGAAGATGGATTGTATCTGGAAGATTGTTTGCATATACCTAATTTGCATATCAGACTTATTTGCAACACAAAGGAGTATGAATGACACACAAAGAAAGATAAATTGCAAATAAAGAAAATATATATTATTTAGAGATAATGTTTTCATTAAGAGTAATTTTTTCTTTCTCTTATCGCAATTTTTTACATTCCTTGACCCACACTTGTACAAGATTCTAGGTCCCAGTTAACAAATAAATTTTTAAATAGGGATTTGTGAAAAAAAAACCCTTTAAATTATTGGATTATATTAAACATCAATTAATGCAATTATATTATACTTTCTTTTTGAGAAGTTGTATTACTTATCAATAATATAGCATACTAAACATAAATTATTTTGCCCACTTTCTCTAACATTTTATTTCTCGGCTCTGCTATTGTATTCGGCGGATTAATGAGCTAGATGTGTGCGTCTTTGGAATAGAGAAGTTAATATAACGACTCAAAATTTACGTGGAATACAATTACTTTTATACAAGGATATTATAAATATCACTGTTAGATCAAACTCAGGTTTTGCTTAGCACATTTAGAAATAGTTTTCTTAATTAAGGTGATTTATTTTACCTATGAGATTCTAAGTTCCTGCCCTACATATTGTTTTTTTAAAATTTTACACACACACATACACATGACTGTTTATTTATTTTTCTCACTCCGAATACAATTTTCTTTTTGGTGACTTCTTCTTCAAATGCAGTTTAAAAACCTTATTAGAGGATCCAAATTGAAGATACAATGAATGTCATTTTTTTTTTATATGAAAGGAGGCTAAGCCTTGTATTAAGATAAAAGAGAAGGGGAAGGAATTCCCATACAATCATGAAGCACTAAAGTCCTAAGAAAATTAGGACACACATCATAAAACTGATCAAAGGAAAGTCCATATTTAGCCACTTTACACTACTAGAAAATTGATTTTTTGCGGCGGAATTTTTCCGTCGCAAAACAAGCATTTTCCATCGCAAAAATAGTTTGTAGCGGAAAAGTGTCCGTTTTTGTGACAGAAAAATTTCATTTCCCTCGCAAATTGAAATTTTGCGGCGGAAAAATTTGCCCTTGCAAAATCTCTCATTTTACAAGGGACAAAATTTTCCCTCGCAAATTCCAATTTTGCGGCGGAAAAAATTTCCCTTGCAAATTCCAATTTTGCGGCGGAAAAAATTTCCATCGCAAATTTTAATTTTGCGGCGGAAAAATTTTCCATCACAGTTTGCGGCGGAAATGTGTTTTCCCTCGCAAAATTCAAAAATTGTGGCGGCAAAATTTCCTTCGCAAAATATTATATTTTGCGAGGGAAAAAACTTTTCCCTCGCAAAACGAAGGATTTTGCGAGGGAAAATTTTTCCCTCGCAAAATTAAAAATTATTTTAAAAAAATCCCAAAAAATAAAAAAAATTCATAAAAAATTATAAAAAAAAAATAAATTGTATATCATAAAAATAAATTGTACAATCATCATACGAGTTAACATTACAAAAACAAAATATTATAAATATAATGTTCCAAAATAAATTTTAAAAAAACTCTAAACAGCAGCAGTCTGGTCATCGTCACCACCAGTATCGTCGTCACCACCAGGAGGCTGCCCCATACCTTTGTCCTTCAATAGGGACTGGAGAAGTGCTCGCATCTCACTAATCATCTGCCCTTGCTCCCTCACCGTCTGTTCTAACGCCTTTACCCTATTACTTTCTGCAAAACCAACATTATGAAGTCAATTTATTTGTCCTACTTCATTTAAATGAATGAGAGAGTAATGGTTTGCGATTGATAGCAAAAGTATAAGTTTACCTTCAGGACCACCTCTACTACTGTCGGTTGAGCGCCTCGAAGTCGACTTCAGTTGGCTGGCAGAAGCACTCATCCCGAATTTTTTATGGTAAAATTATTTCATTAGTAAATTAAAGACACAACATGTAAATATATACAAACTCCAATAATTTTTTTATTGTTGTTATAATTATATATCTAGAAACAATTAATTTAATGTAAATATATATTATGTATATATCTTTTAATAATATCTGGTAACAATTAACACAAAATGTAATTCTTAAATATATTATACATAAATTAAAAAATTATATATATATATATATATATATATATATATATATATATATATTATTTATTCTAAGGTAATTCTTAAATTTCTTAAATATATTCTAACGCTAAATTAACTTATATATACGACATAAAATAAATTTATTGTATAAGTTATTTATTTATTTTTCAAAAAATTATAAATATATGAATTTCTTATATTACATCTAATATTACTCATTAATTTATATTTAATTTTACATAGTTGTATTTACAATATTTAGTATTTATAATTTATATTAAAATAATGTTAATCACTTAACTAGTATTGAGTAATAATATAGGCTGAATTACATATTTCTATCAATCTTATTGAGTGCCTCTATTAGCTTCACTCATAATGGTTACACATATAACAATAAAAAAAAAGAATAACCCACAAACAAAGTCCACTTAAATCAACAATTGCCTTAAATATTCTCCATATCACTATAACAATTTAAATTTTATATACCAAATTTTAACACATATTCGCATTTTTCATTTAACAATAAAAGAATATATTTTCAATATTAAAACAAGGAATCAACATATAAAGTAGTCCATAAAGCTATATCATCCAGATCCGCACAGACAAAAAAACGCATATGTACTGTCGGCTTCAAAAAATTCAAGAAATAAGAGCAGTTTGTCAAGGAGGAGAAGAAAAAGAATGCATACCTCTTGAAGGGTATCTTAAAGTGGAGAAAGAAGAGCAAGGACGACTCACCGGGGTGCTTGAACTGGAGGTTAGACTGAACGACGCACGATGGAAACACAGAGAGGAAGAAGGAAGAGCAAGACAGAGTAAGAGATTGGTGAAATGAAAATGGGGGGGGAGGTTGCTTTCAACAAAATTTGCTGCGGAAACTGTAGGTTCCGCCACAAACTTGCGGTGGAACCTACTTTTCCGCCGCAAAAAATTGCGGCTCCGCCGTAGTTTGCGGCAGTTATGAAGTTTCCGCCGCATTTTGCGGCGGCCGAATAGGTTCCGCTGCAAATTATGGCGGAATATCCAATTCCGCCGTAAAAATTGCTATCTTGCGACGGTTGAATTTTTCTGTCGCAATTTTGCGACGAAATACAATTCCATCGCAAATTCCGTTGCAAATTTCATGTTTTCTAGTAGTGTTGTAAGCAACAATATTCTTGTTTCGAGGGACATAATAAAAACAAACCTCTCAATTCCTTGCCATAAGTTCTTGGATTCACAGCACAATTAAACTATCCCTAGAACACTGCTCTTGATGAAGATTGTCAATTAGCATCTTTGAATCAAATTCTATTATGACTTGCTTGTAGTGCAAATTCCACCCAAGTTGAAGTCCTTTAAGAAAGGCCCATTCCTCAGCCTCCTTTGGCCCACATATGCCAAGACCTAATGAGAAACCAGCAATTCATGAGCCTGTTGAGTCCCTTAAAACTCCCCCTGCACCTGCATGGCTTCCTGATGCTGACACAGCACCATCTACATTAATCTTGATCCAATTAGTAGATGGGGCCTGCCATGTAGACTGTAATACTTCCTCTGAGTGATCTTGGTTAAAAACATAAAGATGCCAAGTATTTAGAATAGAAGCAGTTGATTCACTGGCTTTGTAAAGTCTTCCTGAAAAATCATTTGGTTTCACCAAGACCAAAGTTTCCAGACACTAACACCAAAAAATAAGGACCAGTTAGGAATATGAGGTTCCCCCAACTCCTTCTTGAGATTGAAGCTGAACCAATCTCTTAAAGGGGCTGCAAAAAAACCAAACAAAAATTTTGGATGTACCACATTCAACTAGATTTTTTTTGCAAACACACAATCACGTAGGATATGTAAAAGTGTCTCTAAACATAGGGCACAATCAAGTCATAGAGATTATGAATTTGACCACTTGCTCCTCCATTCGTTGGTGGGTAGTCTATTGAGGAAAGCAAGCCATAAGAAAACTTGAATCCTTTCCATTCCTTGCCATTTCCAAATAAGCTTAAAACATGAATAGGCCAAGTTTTTAGGAGGCCTTTCAATCATGTGGTATTCTGACTTAACTGAGAATAGGCCATTAGAAGCAACACTCCATAAAAGAACATCTTCCCCAGCATGATGCATTGGTGGTGGTATAGCTAACAGTCTTCGAATAACAGTCTGTGAAACAAAGGAAGAGAGCTTATCTAAATTCCATTGACCATTGGATACCCAATCTGCAACTTTGCTGCCCTTCTCCTCCGTAGTTAAGGTTCTCAAACAATGATCTCTAATTGCACTTCCCTGTATCAACCAGGTATCATTGAAAAAATCCACTGAATTGCCATTTCGGACCCTCCAGCTAGAACCTTCTTGTACATATTCATTCTGCTTACAAATAAAAAACCATAGAGATGAATCCCCCGGTCGATGATCAAATAATTCATTTTCATCTCTAATCATGTATTTATGCAGCAATACTTCCTTCCATAGACCGCCACTTCCTTCTATAAGTTTCTAAGCCAATTTACATCCAAATGCCTTGTTCATTGAGACTAGGTTTTTAAATCCCAAACCTCCATATCTTCTAGGTAGTGTCAATGTCGACCAACCCACATTGTGGAAACTATGAGGTGAATTTGATTCCCAAATAAAGTTGCATTGAAATCATTCCACCTCCCTGCATATGGCCCTAAAAATCTGAGCAACCTGCATTGGATATAGAGGAACCGAACCCAGGACTGATTTAGCCAGTGTAATTCTTCTAGCTAAAGAAAGGGATTTAGCTTTCCAAGCTGCCAGCTTGTCATTGACTCTATCCACAATGTAACCAAAGGCTTCCGTTTTCTAGATATTGGAAAAGATCATTCAGCCGTTCATTATTGGGCCGAGTTATTTGCCAGATATACAGCCCATTCAGGCCCACCAGTTCGAAATCCACTGGTCAACTGGATTCACTGTTAGTTCCACTTTGGATCCTCCATCCCGTGACGTCAGAGTGGATATTCCAGCCCCATTTAGCAATCGGGCCAACGGCGCCGTTTCATTAATAGATGTGCTCGCTCGACTCTCCATTTTTTCCCTTTTGGCCCGCTCAGCGTAGTTTTGGGATCAGGCCATGTGACAAGCACGTGGTCCTCCATCCTAATGTCTGGTTCGTAGGGGCATCGCCTCTCATCTCATCGCTTATAATAGCCCATGTCTCAAGGTACGTCTCAAACATGAACTCTTGATGAGTCCTCAAATCTGGAATTACTTCAACAATTTACACTAAAATATACTTAGCCCCACCCTTTCCCCCCCCCCCCCTCTTTTCTCTTCGATATTTACTATTTATTTATAGAAATTAATGAAGGACTACGATCAAGTGTAAATAAATATGCTTATCTATGATTCTTTTTTGATGTGGGACGAATTAATAAATGAGACTATGTTTGGCAACCTAACATTGTGACTGAATTTTTGCTTTACTTTGCAGGCACGAATAGGAAAGAATGTTACAAACCGTGAATTAAATGTCCTGCTTTCTCTCTTTTTTGCCCCCTCATCTGGTCAAAAGCTTTCTTGAATGTCTAGTAGTTCATGAATAATTATCATACACTTGACAGATCAGAAAAGAACATCATTAAATGAAATGGTCCCTGTTTATAAATTGGATTGGTCGAGTAGGTACCCATAATTCTTATCCAGTCGTCAGATCCTCTCAAAAAGATAAGAAAAAATATTGGTTTGACAGAACATAGAATATGACTCTATTTAACTACTCCGAGAGATTTTATTTATCAGTAAAATGCTTTTAATATATTTTCAAGCACCTTAAGTAAGTCTTGTGCTTCACTCTGTTGATTGATCCATATCCAGAAATTAATGTCCCCAACAAACATATCTCCAGAAATTCTTGTTCAATGTCTTCGATCCTTGCCTTTGAGTAGCCTCGATCTTATTGAGCAAGAAACAAGAACTGTCTCACGAGGAAAAATGAATAGATTTGTGGAAGGAAAAGTGAGAATATGAAACCAGGTACACACTAATTAGTACCTTTAGCTTTACGGAGAGTACGGTAGCTTTAAAAGAACTCATCCTATTTAAAGCTACTCATCCAATCTTAAACATAAGATAAAATTAATTAATTTTTTTAGAGATTAATAAAACTAATTAAATTATTCTAAACTATTTCTATTTCTTTTTTTTCTCCAATCTATTTTATTTAACTTATAAATTAATAATATATTATTAAATAACTTATTTTACTTCTTTAATTTCTTTAAAAAAAAAAGTGAATAAAATGAGATTGAGGAGTTTTGCGAGCCATCCAATGCGGAGGGGTAGAATGAAACGGGTCCACCATTAAATTCCTTCATGAACCTTGGTCTTAACGTTAGGCTAAAAAAGAAAAAAATGTGCGACTCGTGGGGTTGGCATCGATAAGTAGAGAGAGAGAAAAGAGAGATATTGGATTTGGTAGCCATTACACAGTGCGATGGCACATGCAACTTCTTAAAATTTTCAACTTTTTTTTTTAAATTTTTTTTTTGTATGCCTCGTATCATAATTTGGAAGCAGTAGCTGCAGTACCTTTTGGTGTCAGACAAGGTGGAATTGTTTTCCCAAAACATTTAACAATATATTGTTTAAAGATGAAAAAAATAAATAATCTAATTGTGATATTCTTATGTGAAGTGTTGGACCTGGTGTTTAGAGCTTTGAATTTGAGTTTACTGAGTTCATGTTGAAGTATTATAGGCGCAAAAAAAATTTAAATTCCTTTGAATGTTTGACCTTAGTGGATTCAAAACCTTAAAATTAATTGGATGAAAATATTTAAATTCATTATATCTACGTGTAATTTTCCAAATTGGTGGGGGAAGGTTTTGCCCATCCTCAGGAATAAGGTAGTTGGCCAATAATTGGAAGTTACAGTCACTGGCCACTTATGTTGTCTAATTAGTGTGAGTATGCGTATAAAAAACAACACAGTATGTTGGATATAACAAATTTAATAATGCTAGCTGTTGGGAGTATGTGTGGGTACACACACAGAGAGCATGCATGATTATGTATATGTTCTTCATAAGAATAAAGATGTCTATTCCTGTAGGATACCCAAGAGAATGATGATGGATCACTATCTATACCCAAGAGAATGATGGATCACTGTGTATGAGTAAAGCCTTCGTGAAAGGGGTGGTGTGTGTACACTGTGCATGAGTAAGACTTTCATTAAAAGGGGTGATATGTGTACAATAACGATAGAATAGTAAATTCAGAGAGAGTATGTCGTATCTCAGGGTTTATCTTTTATTTATAAAGTTTTACCGGTAGGGTTCGGACTTATAGACCCTGTGTGCCTTATAGCCCAAATATTGTGCCACAACATCTAAGTCGAGATCCTTAATTAGGATCTTCCTTAATTATAACTTTGATTATAGGTTGGTTAGGATTTCTTTTTATTATAGGCGGATTCATACATATCCGTAACAATATCTATGTTATAACAAAACAACCGAATGAAGCAATTCGCAAAAGATCAGAGTATTGGGCAAGCATTTGTACACACAACAGTGATTTTTATTTTATTTTTTTTGTCTTGACAATAAGGAGTAGTTAATAGTTAAGATATCTCATTATTACGATAAGTGGCAAGAATATTTGACACACACAACTAATATAAATACTTCCCTTAATCTTATAATGAATTAGCTGCTAGTTAAAACTTAAAAGGCGCGTACATTTATAATTAGGAAGATACATACTCACATAAATATTGGATACTCTTTCTGATATCAAATATAAGACTTACTTGGAGTATTTGTTCTAGTGCCAAATATAGAACTCCAATTTTCTTTTATTCCCTCGATTAATAGTTTGTTCTCAAGATTAACTTAATTTATTTCTCAGTTTTTCTTACTTCCTGTCTCTCACACATTCAATGCTTCATCCATTTAGGAGTATTGTAGGAAAAATATATGATACGACGACTACTAGTACATATTTTTATACAACAATGACAATAGCTGACACAACAATTTTTTTAATATTCATGAATTAATTAATTAAATTTTATACTTTATTTATGAGGCGGGCCGGGTAGTTGAAAAACTTGAGGAACAGAGCTAATTTTAATAGGAATATCATTAACCGGGGATGAAGACGTAATTAACCCAGTAATCATAGCTTTGAATATGGAGACAGCCATCCAAGAATTGAAAACACAAGCATGAACAGTATCTTTTTTTAAAAAATAATAATAATAAAGATACAGGGCACAATAGTTAAATAAATTTGAGAAAATTAATTAATTGGAGAAGGCAAAGCACGGAGCATCAAAACGAATCTCAAAAAGCCAACATGAGGAGCAAAATGGACTGTTGCTACGTCATCTCCAATTCACTTTCAGGCAGCCCACTTGTTTGCCAATTGGTATCCCCTATAATTCCATCCTTGCCCCTCTCCTTTTTAACCTAGCCTCCTTTCTGCTTATCCTAGTTGTTCTCTGCTTTCTTTCTTATGCTTAAATTTATCTATGTAATTTGTTCTTTTTTTATATATTTGATTATTTTCGGTGACTTTGAGGTTTACAAGATTTCGTTATAAATTATATTGATTGATTTTAAAGTTTCTTGAGATTATATCATCGATCATTATCACTTAATATATCAATAATACTTCTATAATTTTACTTCCGTTAAAAAAATAATAAAGACATGTACATGCATGTGTGACAAAATTCATAACAAGCTTTATTTTTTCCCTCTCATGGCGGACAAAATTCGAGTGAAAAAAAAAAAAAGGGACAGTGACATTGATCTGGTGCGAACCAAGGGTTCTCTGCTTCCTTTTAGCTGTCCAAGATATTTTTGCATCTCTGTGTGACTGTGTCTGATACCGATATCTTACAAGATCAAAGCACGTGAGAGAAAACAACCACTTATGATGCGCTACAGGGTAAAAAATCAATGGTATAGCATCTTGTTCATCTTTTTTCAAAATTAGTCCACCAAAAAAAAAAAAAATAATAGAGATCGATCTGAGTTTCTTTTTTTTTAAAAAAAAAAATAAAGAAATGGGAGGTGATATATATAGCACGCTCGAGTTGACGTGATTGGTTTCCCCGTCCTGATTAATTAAAAAAAAACAGTTCGAATCGCGCACGAAATTATTCAAGTCACAATAATAGTAATGTAACGCAAGTTGCAATAAAGTCTTTTCGTTTGTGCTATAAAAATAATTCCAAGCACAGCAGGGTTGTTGGTCTGTTTAATTGATGCGGTATAATTCATAGTGTTATAAATAAAGACTATAATTTTCATTTAGATTGCAACAATAAATAAACTTATGCAATAATCAAGAATATCAAGAAAATTTGTTTTGGTGACTTGAATACATACGATAAAAAAACAATTAATTTTCTCACATTCATAACATAATTTTGAAAATATTAACTAAAGTGACACGAAAGGGATAAATTATATGAATGAAAATAAGAAATATGGGCACAAATTAATTAAACATGTGCATAAAAACTGAAAAGGAAGGAATAATGAATTAAATAATTTATTAGGAGTGTACATGTAAAATGGAGGAGTACGGAGGAGGAGGGTTGCACAAATAATTGAAAGAGCGCAGTGGCCAATTGGAATAAGGATACTATATATGATGGTGTTGATCTCATTAGAATTGTCCAGATGATTTATTTATTTTTCTCTAAATTATTTTAATGGAGAGAAAATCTAAAATAAATATAATCGTTTAAATAATTTTTTTAAAATTTAAAATCACCTGCTAAAAAATTAAAACGTGAACAGTCTAAACGATGAGATGAGCTCCTCGTATAGACAGAAAAATTGGTTCCGGCCACTTGGGCTTTGTCTTCCTCCGAATGATTTTGTTGGCCACCCTATTTTTCCTCCGATTCCATTTCTGCCCACGTGTCACTCCCTTATTCCCCTCTCTCTCCTTTTCCATCCCTCTCCCATTTATATTCTCGCTACACTCCTCCAATACCTCATTTGTCACTTGCGCTTTTGTTTTTATCTTCTATGAAAATATTATTATGGCAATTACTTTTATACAAGTATATGTGACTCGTAGCATTTTTTTTAAAAAAAAGTCTATAGTTGACAGTTTATAAATATTATAGTAGTAGCTTGTGCTATTGTTTTATACGAAAGGACGGTATTATCATAAAAGAGAAACTTAAGCGTACAAGAAAGGAGAAGAAATGATAGGGCGAAGCAAATACGTGTCGAAATTAGAAGGCGGGATAAAAAGGGAGGGGAGGGGAGGGGGAGTGGCTGAGAGGAGTAGTGGGAGGTGAGGTGGAGTGGGGCCCAGGGGGGAATGCGGCGAGACGCAGCATGGCGAACCAGAAACAAAAGCCAATCTGCACTTGCAAATTAAATCGCCTCCTCCATTCAATTCATAAATGTGCAGTGCCTCCCCCTTTACTTTATTTAATTACCTCCCATTAATTATGTTGGATTATCCGCCACTCCCATTGCTTTTGCTGTGCCCTCTGAGGTGGTTCCCACTTCCACCATATATCCCAGCCCGACCAATTCACTTACACCACAACACACCCTCGCATCTCTCAACTTTCAACCCTTCTCATCTAGTGGAGCCAATGTAGACAAAAACACACTTCATCCTTCCTTACGTACTCCTTTCTTTTGACCTTTTTAACCTTTTCACCTCAATAATTTTCTAATTCCGATATCGTGTAGAATATATGATTCGGAAATTAACAGCAGAAACCATATGGACGAGTGGATCGATGCTGATGTTAACACAAACATCGGCCTTTCTTTTATGTACCACCTTAACTTCAATACAATTAACCCCTCCTTCTACATACATCCCTCCGCTCATCCTTCCAAAAGTCGCTTCATTAAGCTCTCTGTCTCTGTCTCTGTCTCTGTCTCTCTTCCATAACGTTACTGTTTGTTGGTTATAGCAAAGAGTGCAAGACGCAGAGACAAGGGTTCGAAACAAAGCCTGTACGTACGTAGTTTCTGTTTTATAGGCTTGTCTCTGCGTCACTCCCCTGCATGCAGTGTGGGATCCACGTAGCAAACTTATTTAACGTCCCTGTAAATTTGACTTTCGTTACTGTGCTTGCTATCTGTTCCACCTAAACTTCCATTCCAACTTCCTAGCTAGCTATCTACTTCATGTTTTACTGACCATGTCGATCCCTATCCCGCTTAACCCTTGCTTCCAACCATATCTGTACCCTCAGTTCCGTATAATTTTTCTGTTTCATTATATTTGCAGGTTGCAACTAGTGAAGTGCTTCTGTCGGTAGATTGCGATGTTTTAATTTTTTCCCTACTCGGCGGTTGCTGGCCCCGCAAACAAAGCTTGATATATGTACTTCTTGAATTTCATTTCTTGATCCTGATTTCCAAGTCATCCAGTGTTCTAGTAAGAGTGAAACTAATAATAATGACAACCCAGAATAGCAAAGAAAACATTCAGGGAAACAAAACTTGCATATTTAATTATAATAATTATTATTATTCTTCATGTCACACGGTCATAGCTCATTTAGAGAGCATAGCACGTTCGGTTGATACAGGTGGATTTAAAAAAAAAAAAAAAAGAGGTTAACGAACCACCGACGAACCCTCACATTTCTGTGTGTCATCTATGAACACTAACACACAGAAATCCGGCGCAGGTGGCTTACACAATCTCGCCGGTTTACAATTCCGGGAAAAATCCTCTTCTCTATAAAAATAAAGTTAATAATAAAACTTAATTAAGGTGGAGGAGGGAATTAGGAGGTAAAATAGGGGATATTACACCAAACTACCCGTGCGTATGACCTTCCGATTCACAAAAAACATGAATCTCTTCAGAGATTGACAGAGAAGAGAGGCCTCTCAAGCGAAAAAGTTGAGAAGTTTGGGCTCTCCGGCACGAGGGTAGTGAACTCCAGGTCCACTTTCCAGGCACACCGTCGTCGTCACGGATTCTTCTGAGTTCATCGACGGCGTACCCGGCCCACCGATTTCCGGCCTGCAGCTGTAGCCTGACACTTTCCGCAGGAAACTCGGCATCAACCGGAGATCAAGATCGGCCTTCTGAGGCTGGTTGGATTCATCCGATCGCTTGCGTTTGCAGGAAGAGAACTTGTTAGATCGCGAATTCGTGAACCGGCAACTCAGGTTCGGATCCCTGATGCCCCACATGTCGGTGCAGGCGACTTCCGCCTCAGACGCCTCGTCGGCAGCCAGAGAAGAAGCATCCAAGCCGAGAAGCTCGGGAATGGGCCTTAATACACCGCCACGAAGCACCGTCTCAACGGCGGCCTGACACACGTGCCAGTTTCCCGTCCACAGAAGCCCCACCGCTCCGTTCACCGGATTCACCGTTCGCCCACATGCTTCAAACAACAAGGACTGAAACAGAGCTGCAAAAAGCAGGCGATACTATTAATAAGATAATTGACAATGAACAGAAATCTCGCCGTGCAGCTATCAAAAACAGAGGAGGTAAAAATTACCAGGCCTTTGATTTTCAGGAACGTTGGAAATGAAGGACATGAGACCCGCGCGGCCAAAGAACTTGGCGACGAAGACAGTGGCATGTCCTTGGGCTTCGGGCGTGTCGATCCACTGCAAGCAAGGTCGTAGAATACAAGACTTGCTGCAGCCTTTTCGAAGGACTCGGCAGCCGTTGCAACTCATGCCTCTCGGAAACAGAACTCACTCTCTCTTTCTCTCTCTGAGTCAAAATCCTCGAAAGGAATCGTCCTCACATGAACAACAAAACAATAAACAAGAGGAAATAGAAGAGGGGACACTAATATTATCTTGAAACTCACAATGAATGGGGAATTGGGGAAGCAAGAGACTGGAGACAAAGAATGCAAATTCTGCGGCAGGGGGGCGTATATAAAGCAGAGGAGGATGACGAAGGACGAAGGTGGAGGTGGGGTTGGTATTTAACTGTGGTTGGGTTAGTTTGACTATGGTCACTACTCCTTTTCTGTGTGTTTGTGGGGAAGGGTCAGATTCCAAGGTCTTTGGCGTCAGCGGCTCCGTGTTTCCGCGGATGGATGTTCCTCCGCCGTTGGATTCATCTCTTTTTCGTCTTTATTGTGGATATTTTCTTTCTCTTTCCCTCATGTATTTTGAGCTCATATTATGCCCTTCCCATCCACATCCCTATCAGACTATCACCTTACCCCCACAATAAACTACGAATTTTATTTATAAGATAAATATACGTAGCCATTTTTGCTTTGTTTGGCAGGTGGAATTACCATGATTTGGAGTGATACAAATTTGCCTAGAGCATGGCGCGAGCGGACGTGGAGCAGATTGCAGAAAGAAGACATTGATTATCAATTAATTAAATATTGAATAATATAATAAACACTAATCACAATGTTAAAGCACTAAGTGGAAGTGATGAAATGGACGCACGCACTAATGATTGAAGGATTGGCTCAAGATAAGGGAACACAAATTAAAGTACGAGTAGCGTGAGAGTTGGAACACTTAAATTACATGAAAGGTCAAATATAATTTGGGATTCTCTATATTTTATTCTACTCCTTGGTGGTAGCTTCAACTGCCCCACGCTCACATATAAAAATTTATCCCTACGTACGTTTTCACCACAAACCACGCTGAACTATACAAGCAAAAGGAAAAAAGAAAACTGCGGTAAAACTTTTGCGAACCCAGGATTATGCTCTAGTTTTGTCTTGTCAGTTAGCATATGAATTGTAATATAGGGTGTTGTTATATACGAATCCAAACCACCTATTATGAAGTCAAACAATTATTAATCTCGGTACTATGTCTCGCGCAAGAGACCTGGGATTATTTTGTCACTCGGTTTAGGAGCTTCCAAATCATACGAGGAAAGTGCCGTGGCATCAAGTGAGGGACAGCTTTTTTGGTTGAGACAAGGGTTAGAGGAGGTACCAATACCAAGACACTACCCTGCTTGCTTAATAGGAACTTATCTTCACATGTTTAAGGGTAGGAACTCGAGTTTCAAAAACATTTAATAGCCAAACATATTTTTACTGAAGGAAGTTACTTATCTTTCTTTTCTTTTCTACCTTTTCCATTTAACAAACAGGTTCTTAATCTTTAATCCATAATCCTTCTCTTACTGTACTGTGCACTGTCCAGTAGCTAATTTCCATATAACTGCCAACAAACCTCTGGAGTGAATCCTCTACTCTTTTTTTTTTTCTCCTTATCCCTCATAAATCTCTCATTCTCTAGATGTTGAGACTTTTTTTCTTTTCTTTTTTTTATATTTTAGTTATTTATGAGGGATAAGGAGGGAAGAGGAGAAAGATGATGTGTAGAGAATCCACTCTCACTTACGCTGTCAGAATCCACATCATCCTAATTATCACCAAATATTTATTCACGGATGCAGCTGAGTATTCCTGTTTCATTCTCATAGTCGCTACACATTCTCAGCTCGTTATATATAGACACAGTTCTTAATATTTCTCAATCACAAACTATATTAAGTCACTTATTAAGCAATTAGGGATTGTCAGCGACTCAGTGCAACCAAATGATCAATCACGCAAATAAACAAGAACAAAATTAAATAATAAATAAATATCCATTTGTAGAGTGATAAATTAAAGGAAGGATGTGGTATCGGTATTATTTAGGTTTATGATATGTACAAAAGTTAGAATTTGGGTTTTCCTTTTTAGTTTTCACTAAAAATACTAATTTGCCTCCAAGCTTCAAAAGGAAAAACCTTATTCAGATTTTTAAAAATAATAATAGGAGGGATTTTTAGCAAACTTAAACAATGTTCTCGAACAAAATATACAAAGATTGTGCTTTTAAATAATATCATTCTGGTCCTATTTATAAGTTCACTTTTGGCCAAATCTCACATACCAAAAGGAGAGGTGGTTAACTCAATGATTATGAGGATAAATTTTCAATTTCACTCTCATTTATGATTGGTTATTTTTTAACTCTTTCTTTTCTCTCTATCTTCATGAGGTATAATTAATATGAGTAAAATTGTTACAAACTCATTTATTATATGAAAGTGGACTTATAAATAGAATCAAATTTTTTTGGTCAAAGTGGACTTATAAATAGGACCAGAGTGGTAGACAACATAAAATTGTATACTAATATACATTTAAAATTAATATACTAGTTTCTATCAAGTTGGCTTTTGATCAATTAAATACTCAGATTGGGTTCACATGATCAGTTGGAAGTTTGTTAAATTTAGTAAACTGATATGGGGTTTCTCTATTTCAGGGGCTTTCCTGTTAGATACTCAGATTATATAGGTATACTATAAATTTGTGTATAAAAAATACAGATATATATATATATATATATATATGGTGCAACAAAATAAGCTTGGACACGTGACGCGGTGGACCAGGAAGCACCAAGATGTCACTGTCATGGCGGACGTGGCATCCTTATCCTTCGCTCAGCGGCTCTCTGCAGTCACTGTCCCACTTGTATTCCGACCTCATGATACTTCCCCACTTTTATTTGTGTATTTACAATAAGAATAATTTTTAAATTATTATTATTATCCTGGAATAATAAACTTGAACGGTGTAGTATTTTATTGACCATTGGATTGGAGACATGAAACAAATGTTCTGCAGTATAATATTAGAACCATGATGCGGGCCCAACAACAATATTGAACTAGAAATAATGACCTAAGTTAAAACAAATGTTATGTATAGTCTTATTTACTATGCTGGGAGCTTAGCCTAGCCCTAAGCTAAGCTTTGGTTATTTCATTCCTACGTCTTCGTTTATTTATTTCGCATGCCTACTAACAAACACTTATCCTCAATCATTGAGATTTTGATTTGATTTTTTTTTTTTACTAAGGTACAGAAATACACATAAGTTTTTTCCTTAGGAACGCTTAGCACCACGTTTTTTTAACAAAAATACACACGTGGTTACTATTTTTTAGCAAAAGTCACATCCTACTGTTATGTTATTGTTCACCATGATGAGAGAGAAAGAGATGAAGTAAACAGTAACATAATGGTGAAATGTAACTTTTGCTCTAAAATAATAACCATGTGTGTATTTTTGCTCCAAAAAAAAACACGTGGTGTTGGACGCTCCTGAAAAAATATTTCAAGGTACTAAAAAGTATTTAAGAATACTGACAGGTATTGAAAAAAATACTGATGATAGCAGATAAGAGGGAAAAATCTAAAAAAAATAGTTTTTTTTTTTTAAAAAAATTAAAACCTAGGTTTTGAATCCAAAATAGCTTCCAGCAAAAATAGGGATGTTTGGTAAGTTTTTTCTAAAACATAATTTTGATTCAGAATAGCTTCTGAAAAAAAGAGGGGTGTTTGACAGATTTATAACAAAACCTAAGTTTTATTTCCAAAACCTAGGTTTTGAAACCTTCCAAACTGGCCAAGCTTACGGAGCTCACATTCCCTTACTGCTCTCTAGAGATGGTAATTAGGGTTGGGTCGGTCTTAAAGGGCCAAGGTCTAACAGGGCTCGCGGTAAGAAAAACATCTGTTTTTCAAGCCTGGCCAAGGAGCACTAGGTCTTGAAAGTTACTATTCAAAATTTTAACTATTTTTCCTCCGTTTTTTTAAAGAAGTATAATTAGTAAATTATAGTAATTAAAGTTCTAATTTATCAAATAAATATTATCAACATTAATATCCAAACAACATGAATCATCCAACAAATAAATACATTCACCAATTCTTAATCGAAAATAAACTATTATCCATAAATAACTCACATAAAACATAAAAAATATACCACTAAGCAACATTAGTACTATGACTATCATTGTCATCTTCTTCACAACTATCGTCAATTTCAAAGACATTAGATTGTGTTTCACTTTAAGTAGTAGGTTTTACCTCATGAGTAAAAATATCATGAATTCCTTCTTCCGAATCATGAACGTATCCATTAAAAGGGCATGCAGAGCCACTCCTTTAAATCCTAGGTACCTAAGACTCTACAAGGCTGACCCTGCGCAAGGTTTATTTTATTTAGCTCCTCTTATTTTTAAATCTTATTCTTCAAGAGCCCAAGCCTCCCAACTCCACCGCTCTCTACAATGGTAAAGTTATCACCTTTTCTTCTTGACTCTTCGTCTTCTCTTTATTAATCGTTAATTTCGTTGATCTTCTATAATGGGTGTTGTCACGCCACCTGATTCTTCTTACTCCACACTTTCCTTGTTCATTCTAAAAAACAATATCAGTCCTTTGTTTCCCCTTTAATATAAAAATGATGAAAAGTAAAGGAAAATAACAAGAGAATATAGAGATATAGAGAGAGAGAAAGAGTAGGGAGAGATTCTATTTCAGTGTGTTTTGAATATTTACAGAAGCCCTCTATTTATAGAAGGAAAATGGGCCTTTAGTGTAATTTCTACATATGGGTCATTTGCTGTAATTAACTCCAAGCCAAAATACTATGCGTCCCATGAGAAGCAATTCGTGAAGCTACAATCAATCTGTGAAGCTATAGTGATTCTATAATTGCATGTGGGTCCCACCAAATAGTAAATTACTATGCCTAGTACTATGTGTGGGTCCCATGTCATCTTGTAATATTTGAAGACCGTGAGTCAATGGACATCCACATAATAAGTATATTCATAACACTCCCCCTTGGATGTCCATTTATGAATGTGCCTCGTTAAAACTTTAACTAGGAAAAACCCAGTGGGATAAAAACCTAGCCAAAGAAAAGAGTACATTATTCATTGATACACTGTTAAGTGCTGCCTCATTAAAAACCTTTCTAGGAAAACTCAGTGAGACAAAACCTAGATAAGGGAAAAAGAGTACAGTGTGTATCGACTCCCCCTGTTGACAATATCAGTTGAGATCTCTGAATCTTCGCAGACCAATACCACGGACAAGCTTTTCAAAGGTTGTACATGGAAGAAATTTAGTAAATAAATCTGCTAGATTTTCACTTGAATTGATTTTCTGGATATCTATTTCACCATTCTGTTCAAGATCACGAGTATAGAAGAATTTTGGTGAAATATGCTTCGTTCTATCACCCTTGATATAACCCTCCTTAAGTTGGGCAATACATGCAGCATTATCCTCATATAGAACTGTTGGAACCATTTTATCAGAAGATAAATGACAAGTAGTTCGTATATGATGAATTACTGACCTCAACCACACACATTCCTGACTTGCTTCATGTATTGCTAGAATTTCTGCATGATTAGCTGAAGTGGCTGTTATAGTCTGTTTCATAGATCTCCATGAAATAGCTGCACCTCCACATGTAAATAGATAGCCTATTTGTGATTTTCCATCATGTGGATCAGACATAAATCCAACATCAACATAACCAATCAGTTCATGCTTCGATATATTTGAGTAGTACAATCCCATATCCATTGTACCTCTGAGATAACGAAGAATTTGCTTTACACCATTCCAATGCCTCTGTGTTGGTGCAGAACTATATCTTGCTAATAAGTTAACAGCAAACGATATATCAGGTCGTGTATGATTAACAAGATACATTAGTGCCCCAATAGCACTTAGGTATGGTACTTCTGGACCAAGTAGTTCTTATACACCTTCGTCATTAATTATTTGAAGTCGAAATGGATCTTGATCCTTATCCAAAGACCTTACTACCATTGGAATACATAATGGATGTGATTTATCCATATAAAATCGTTCTAGGATCTTCTTTGTATAAGTTTCTTGATATACAAAGATTTCATCCTTTAGGTACTTGATTTGTAGTCCAAAGCAAAATTTTGTCCTGCCCAAATCTTTCATTTCAAATTCTTTTTTCAAACAATTAATTGCTTTTGAAAGCTCTTCAGGAGTTCCAATAATGTTGATATCATCAACATAAACAGCAATTATAACAAATTCGTTTCTCGATCCTTTCATAAAAATGCATGAGCATATTGGGTCATTTTTATACCCTTCTTTTAACAAATATTCCTTAAGACATTTATACCACATGCGCCTTGATTGTTTTAAACCATATAGGGACTTATTTAATTTGATCGAGTATTGTTCTCGAGAATTTGAATTAGATGTTTCTGGCACCTTTAGTCCTTCAGGAACTTTCATATAAATATCACTATCAAGTGATCCATATAAATATGCAGTCACTACATCCATTAGATGTAAATTAAGCCCTTCGTTTACTGCTAGGCTAATCAAATAACGAAAAGTAGTCGAATCCACTACTGGTGAATAGGTTTCTTCATAATCAATACCGGGTCTTTGTGTAAATCCTTGGGCTACAAGACGTGCCTTATATCTTATAATTTCACCCTTTTCATTTCTTTTTCTTACAAAAACCCATTTGTATCTGACTGGCTTTACACCTTCAGGTGTTTGGACTACAGGTCCAAATACTTTTCATTTTTCCAGTGATTTCAATTCTGCATTAATAGCATCTTTCCATAAGGGTCAATCTTTTCGCTGTTGACATTCTCTAATAGATTTAGGCTCATGATCCTCTTCATTATTTATTACATCATATGCTATATGATTAGCAAAGATGTCATCAACGTTGACTTCATTAAGATCCCATCGGATACTATTCATAACATAATTAATTGAGATCTCATTATTTTCATACATCCTAGGTACCTGAGTCTCTTCTGGGACTGCAACATTCTCTTCTGGAGATAACTCTTCAAGAGATGGCTCTGCTGGAGCTACTCACTTTTCTTGATTATCCTCAACTTGACCATCTATATTTTTAGCTCCTTTTCTCTTTCGAGGATTTTTATCTTTAGAACCGATGGGTCTACCACGCTTCAGACGTGCTTTAGATTCATTCACAATAGGTTTTCCTTCAGGGATATCAATTCGAATAGGAGCATTCGCAGCCAGAACATGTGACTTTGTCACTCTCTTTGGGTCAGTGAATGCTTCTGGCATTCGATTAGCTAAATCCTGCAAATGAATTATCTTTTGAACTTCTAGTTCACATTGTTTTGTACGAGGATCAAAATAAGCCAATGATAATTCATTCCAGCTAATCTCTTTACCCAGCTGCTTATTCTCTCCCCCTAATGTTGGGAAGACTGATTCATCAAAGTGACAATCAGCAAATCGTGCAGTAAATAAATCTCCTGTAGATGGTTCTAAATATTTTATGATTGAAGGAGATTCATACCCAACATATATTCCCATCCTCCTTTGAGGACCCATTTTAGTGCGTTGTGGTGGTGCTACTGGCACATATACTGCACATCCAAAAATTCTTATATGGGAAATATTAGATTCTTTATCAAAAACCATTTGTAAGGGGGAAACCTTTAGGTAACTAGTAGGCCTGATGCGAATTAGCATTGCAGCATGCAAAATGGCATGGCCCCAAGCAGAAATCGATAGATTACATCTCATAAGTAAAGGTCTTGCAATAAGTTGCAATCGTTTAATCAAAGATTATACAAGTCCATTTTGCGTATGAACATGAGCTACAGGATGTTCAACATCAATTCCAAGGGACATACAATATTCATTAAAAGCTTGTGAAGTAAATTCACCAGCATTATCAAGACGTATTTTCTTGATAGGATAATCAGGGTAATGTGCTCTTAATCGAATCAATTGAGCAAGTAATCTCACAAACGCCAGGTTACGAGAAGATAATAAGCAAACATGTGACCATTTGGTTGATGCGTTAATTAAGACCATAAAATATCTAAATGGTCCACATGGTGGATGTATTGGTCCACAAATGTTTCCCTGTATCCGTTCTAGAAATGTAAGAGATTCACCTCCTACTTTGCTTGGTGAGGGTCGAATAATCAAATTTCCCTTGGAACATGCATCACATAAGAAATCATGGGACTGTAGTATTTGTTTACACTTCAGGGTATGTCCACATGAATTTTCAATTATTTGTCGCATCATAGTTAACCCAGGATGGCCTAACCAATCATGCCAAACATTAAATTCATTAGTAAACTTCTGGTTTTCATTGGCAAACTGCTAGTTTGCATCAAGAAACTTATGGTTTGTATTAAACTTCTGGTTTATAATAGCATGTATTTCAATTGTACTTATAAATATATAATACAAACCAGAAGAAAAAGCAGAAATATTTTCTAATATGCATTTCCTACCAGAAATTATGCTTGTGATAGCAAGACATTCCTGATTATTTTTAGTTGTTGTTTCTATATGATATCCATTTCTGCGGATATCTTTGAAACTCAACAAGTTCCTTTTTGACTTGGTAGAATAAAATGCATTTTCGATGCATAATTTTGTTCCTTCAGGTAACAAAATATTAGCTCTTCCGGAGCCTTCAATCAAATTTATACTATCAGATATAGTCTGAACATTGGCTTCTCACATTACCAATGAAGAAAAACATTTGTCATTTTTTAGTATGGTATGTGTTGTTGCGCTATCAACGAGACACAAATCTTCAGGATTGTTGCCAATAAGATTCATTCTTCATTAAAGATACATAAAAATAAAAATAAAAATAAAACATAATTAAAAGAAATACACATAACAGAAGAAAATTTCAACATATTAAAACATAATCATTAATCATAAAAAATAATTTATACTAAGTAATCAGTAATATCAAAATGAGTCATCTCAACATCTTTTTTCAGCCTTATCCACATGATTTGCTTTAATCTTTGGCCCTTTACCATTATTTTTCAATGATTCTTGGTAAAGGTCAACCAAATGTCTTGGCGTACGGCAGGTACGTGACCAATGACCTTTGACACCACAACGATAATATGCATTTTTAGCATGTTTGTTATTTCCACTTGTTTCCCTTCTGGGGTTCTTATCAAACTTTCCTGATTTAGGGCGGGAATTTGATCCACCATAATTTGGACCACGACCATGACCACGCCCATGCCCACGATTGTAGCCACCTTTACGTCCACGTCCTCGGCCACTTGAAAATTCATTAGTTACTACATTTACTTTTGGGAATGGAGTTGAACCTGTTGGACGTGATTCATGATTTTTTAATAAAAACTCATTATTCTGTTCAGCTACTAAAAGACAAGATATTAAATCTGCATATCTTTTAAAACCCTTCTCACGATATTGCTACTGCAGGAGCAAGTTAGATGCATAGAATGTGGAGAAAGTTTTTTCTAGCATGTCTTCATCAGTAATATTCTCTCCACATAATTTCAGTTGAGAAGTAATCTTGAACATAGCTGAGTTGTATTCACTTACAGATTTAAAATCTTGTAAACGCAAATGAATCCAGTTACATCGAGCTTTTGGTAGAATGACCATCTTCTGGTGGTCATATCTTTCCTTCAAATTGTTCCAAAGAACAAGTGGGTCTTTTATAGTCAAATATTCGACTTTTAGATCATCATGCAAATGGTGGCGTAACAAAATCATGGCTTTGGCCTTTTTTTGATTGGATTCCCCATTCCCTTCTTTAATTGTGTTTTCCAGCTCATGGGCATTCAGATGGATTTCCGCATCCAGCATCCAGGATAAATAGTTCTTTCCGGTGATGTCAAGAACTGCAAACTCAATTTTTGAAAGGTTTGACATGATTCAAACTAATTAAAGAAAATAAACATGAATTAAAAATACGAATAATAATAACAATAAAATATTAAAGACAATAATTATAATTAAAGCATTATGGCTTCAGGCCATTTATATCTCATAATGAGAAAATTAAATTTATATGTCTTCTGGCCATAAAAGCAACATGACTTCTGGTCATGAAGGCAATATGACTTCTGGCCATAATAACATAATATTAAATGTTAATAATAATAAAAGTAAATGTTATGTTAACAACAGTAAAAATAACAATATCTACAAACAGAGAATATCAAATCTAGATATCTATGTAGGAGGTAAAACCTTCCATGTAGATGTTAAATGAACAAAATATAAAATTACCGTGAATAGTAACCGTGAATAGTAGAAATTACTATTCACAGTAAATAATAAATAAAGTAAAATTACTAAAAGATTAAATCTAGACTTCCAAGTAGGAGTCAGATGAATAAAATGTAAAATTACTGAAAAAGTGTAAATTTAGTATAAATAGTAAATTACTATTTACCATAGTAAAATAGTAAATAATCTCAAATCTTAACCATGGAACCCGATATTTAAAATAATCGGTAAAAGTATATCTTTAATTCCATGTTGTGGTTAAGATTATCCCAGATAGATAAAATAAACAAATAGTAAAGAAGATGGTGATAAAATCTTACCTTAGTAGAGTCTTCGTGTTGATAACGTAATATAAAAATGATGAAAAGTAAAGGAAAATAACAAGAGAATATAGAGATAGAGAGAGAGAGTAGGGAGAGATTCTATTTCAGTGTGTTTTGAATGTTTACAGAAGCCCTCTATTTATAGAAGGAAAATGGGCCTTTAGTGTAATTTCTACATATGGGTCATTTACTGTTATTAACTCCAAGCCAAAATACTATGCGTCCCGTGAGAAGCAATCCGTGAAGCTACAATCAATCCGTGAAGCTACAGTGATTCTATAATTGCATGTGGGTCCCACCAAATAGTAAATTACTATGCATTGGTCCCATGTCATCTTGTAATATTTGAAGACCGTGAGTCAATGGACATCCACATAATAAGTATATTCATAACACCTTTAATAATTTTTGGTACTTTGAATTTATTTATCATTCACCCGTGTTTGCTTCTAATTTTTATGTGTGCTTGAATTGTGTCGATTCAAAGCGTTCGTTTTACAATTAACCGACATCAGCTATTTATTCTGTTCGAAAACAAGAATCTTCACTTTCTCTTGGTGAAAGCAGCTGTAAACGGATCCATATAATATGCATTTTCATCCATGCTTGTGAAGAATTTTGCGTGAAATGATTCTTTCATTGGGCCTGTTTGGGTTAGTGGTAGAAGCGGTGGCTTAAAAGCTATATAACTTTTATTAAAGCTAAATAAAAAAAAAAGTCAGGTTAAGCTAACTGATATGTGTTTGGATTGTCCGTTTGGCTTTTTGCAGAAGTAACTTTTTTTCTAACTGAGGTGTGTTTGGATTATTATTTGAAAAGTCAGTTGAGATGGAAAATGACTGAAAAGAACATGAATCATATTAAAACTACATATACATATTAGTTGTATATATTAAATTAATGAAAATTTTAATTTGAAAAAAATAAAATATTATTAAAAATAAAATAAACAATAAAAACCTTAATTAAATATATTTAATAGATAAAATTGTTTATAAAATAATACATTAATTTCTCTTTTGGCAATGTTAAATTGTACTTAAATTGGGCGTACTACTCTCCTTTTGACAATGTAATTGATATTCAAACTTCATGTTAGAATGATGTAACTCATCTCTAATTGACCATATCCCACTAATTTATTCAAAACTAATGAAATCTGAAAACCAATTTTTTATACTTGCATTTGGGAAAACAGGTTGGGAGGTGCACTTGAAATAGTCAGATTGGGAGGTGCAGATTAATCAGGAACCCATTTTTGGCAAGAAAATCATGATTTTCCCAAAGTTATTTTTTTTAACCTCTTCAGAAATTATTTTCCAAAATCTAATCCAATCCGATAAAGGCAAATGAAAAGGAACTTGATTTGGGTATAATCTGGTTCATGTGCAGAAGATGTCTTATCCTACGTAAAACACAAATAAGTTACATTCGGATGTTGCAAAGATGATAATGACACTAACACTAACACATATCAACCGTGCAAAGTTTTTCATGCATATCAACTAAGGTTCAAAATTGTCCTGCATATTGGCAAAAACTCTCTGTGCAGTATCCCACTCAAACCCTCTATGAGCAAGGAGTTTCTTCAAAATTCCAAACTGCTTCCTCCATGTTTTCAGCCGATAATCAAGATGGAGTTTTTCATTTAATTCTCTCACAGAAGCTGCAAATGCCACAGGCTTCAAGACATTATCTACTTTGTTCCCCTTCCTCACTTGCTCAGCAAGTATCTTAGTGAGGCAATTATCCATTTCATTTGTCCAAATCACATGCTTTACTTTCTCTTTAGCATCAGAACTGCGAATCTGGTATGTGATTTAATGCATTCCTGAAAATCCATAAAGCATAGGATGACCTAAAAGAAGGGAAGCTCGAATTTTAAGAACAAATATGAGAACATATGCCTTTTTTTTCAGTTTTGAAACAAAAAGTCAAATTGTAAGCATGTCTTCTTTCCCTTTTCTTAGGCTTAATGGTCCTTTTCCTTTCAGGTTCAAATAAAACAACTAAGGATTGAAAAAAAAAAAAAAAGCTTTCTTTCCATTTTTTGAAACAAGAACTCAAATTGGAAGACCTAACATGGAAATGAAGATGTTTTTTTTCTTAGGTTTAATGGTCCTTTTCCTTTCTGATTCAAACAACACAACTATTAGATGAGAGTGTGAAAAGAATAAAAGATAAAAACATTCTCCTTTCCGATCATAGAACCCAAAAACATTTTCTATTTTACAGTAAATACCAATTACACAAACTGAGTTTCATGATAATTGAATACATATTTCCTCCTTTCCGACATTTTCTTCGGACCCAAATAGTGAAATTAGCCAATGCGGAGAAAAAAGAATTAAAGCAAGCAATTAGGGATGAAATCAGAAACCTACAGAAAGAATCACAAGCACGTCGTGAACAGAATTAATGGGTAGGAAGAGAAAATCACCAGCCACGGTGGAAGAGAATCGCCTATGTTGGTGCCAATGTGGACAAGTGCAGACACAAAATATAAATAATTTAAAAGAAATAAATGACAATATATGTAAATGGTGTGATGGTAAATTTAGTCAATTTTTTCCATCAGGTTCCCAGTGGTATAAAGGTAAGTTGACTTTTGATTATTATTTTTTTATGTTAAATTGAAGGTTTTTTTTCTTTTATTGTCTGTATTCTTTTATTTTTTAATGCGTTTAAAACTTTCCTTAAAAAAAAATTTAGTCAATTCAACCAGTGGTGTAATTGGGTTGATGGAAGCAAGGCTTCTTGCCAATGGTGATCTCCCGTGTGGCACGACAAAGCTGCTTTTCACCCATGGACGATTGCGAGGAGCACGCTGCCAACAAGCTTCAATCGGTGAGAGAAGCACGCGTGAGATTTTCTCCAGGGTAACACAAAATGCTTCGCAGGCCATGTTAGGAAAAAGCTAAGAAATAAGACTTTTAAAAAAGTCCAGTTAAGTTACTTTTTTGGATTCAGCCCAATGAACATACCAAGTAGTCCAAACACCCTGCGTTTTTTTATTTCAAGAAAACTGGCTTTTTTGGCTTATTTTGTAGAAAAAGCTAACTAACTTAAATACAATTCCAAACAAGCCCATTATGAAGATCAAAGCGTTTTTTTAATTGATATTTCTCATCTTTTGTTAAATAAATCAATGTTATAAATCATCGAGTAATCTAAAAGAATAAAGAAGCATTTGATTTGAGTCGTTTTCAAGAAACACTGTCTTGTTAATAGATTTATTTTGAGATCACCGGTAAATAGGTAAACCAACAGCAGATAGGAACCTGTACTCTCAAGATTAAACAAACGCAGCAAAATTTGATAGAAGAAAATAGTAACAACAACAACAACAAAATTATATAAAGGAAGAGATTAGAAAAGTGATATTGAGCACTTCACAACAGAGAGTACATTTAGGGTAGTGCACACAAGCCTCCAAAATAAATTATTATTTTTGAAAATTACAGCAATATCTATAGAGCAAAATATTTTCATAAAAAATGCTACCTTCGAGGTAGTGCCGGAACTTCTGAAATAAATTCTTAATTTTGAAAATTAAAGTAATATATCCATAGAGCAAAATATTATCACAAAAAAATACTGATATCATATATTTACTCATGTGTTGAGGAAATTCAACTCCATTTTTCTTTCGGTGGCTTACTGTTGTACGTTTGAGCACATCACTCCTATTAGTTTCTTTATAAATCCAATACAATTATATGATTACATATATAGACTCATACTCTCTTATTTCTGAAGAATGTGGGATTAGTTTATTTGAGACACTTATATATTCATATATTTATAACAATTAACTGTTGACTTTTGCTACTAGTAATGCTCATTTCCACTCTTAAATGGCTATGGCGACGGAGGAAAACGGAGGGACGGCGCAACTGCGCAAGGGAGTAGTGCTTCGATGAGAGAGAAAAGGGTATTGTTGGAAGTGAAAATTGGAGGAGGAGAGAGAAGGTGTTAACCTTATAATTCTGTGGGGCCCAGCATTAATTATTTCTCTGACTGCAATACCATGTAAGACTGAAATTTATCTGACTTGGTTCCATTTAATTGGAGAGATACAAATGACGTGGAGATCCGGCTTCACGCAAGAATTTCTCTCTTTGGAGATGCTTAGCTCAGCTCGGGTTCTCATACGGTGTGCATACAGTGAACCCAGAGCGTCTATATTGCGGGTGCTGAAGCACAAAATGCGCTCTCAGCTGAAGCACAGAATCCATATATAAACAGACCTGAACCCGCATTTTTAATGTGTGTGTGTAAATTAGTCAAAATTTGAATTCACACTACTTTATGAACCATGAGAAATCAGAAATGCTCTTAGATAAACTTATGTTTCTGAGCAAATCTACAAGAGGCTGGTGGGATTTTTTGGCTGGGACGAAGGAAAAGACGCAAGTAAAGAGACGATGCATTGTAATGCCACACACAGATGACAGAACCATTATGAAATTATATGATGAACCAAAAGATTTGTAAGTTTGTGCAAACCCAAACGAAGAAGAATAAAATCTAAAAATCATGGTGATTGATGATAATGCTGCAATATCTCCTCAAGATTCTGATCTGTGGGCCCACTTCCATTTTCATACGTTTGGATCAACTTGGCTTGACCCCATTCATTTTCTACCCAAAAAATCATGCTCCTCATAACCATAGTGAGGTCCATATGTCCCTTTGCTATAAGCCTACTTTGCTTAGCTTGTTCTTCGTCTTTTTCCTTAAAATTCATTTGGCATCTCATCAACTATACAGAACTTACTGCTTTATATCACTATGTCGCATTAAAAGTAGGGTGCATAGTCCTGAATTCTGGTTCAGTATTAAAAGTTTTCACAACCTACACACTGGTGTGTAAATTTTAACATCTATATTGAGTCCGCATCAAACGCTTGAACTGATCAGTTGCTGAAACTAAAAAGCTACATTATGCAAAAAGATTAAGTGAGATAAGAAACTGTAGGTGACAAAGATTGGGTGAGTGAATAATGATAATGGTCCCGGGCAATAGAGGAGAAAGAAAAGACAATTGCATCACAGTATGGGTCACTCTAGTCCGTGAGTGTCACAAAACTTTCACTTTCAGGGCTGGGATCATCTGAAAGTGAAAGGACAACCTTGTTGACGATTTCCCTCAGTTTTTCCTGAAACCACATCAGATAGGATACGTGACTAGATTCAGCGATGGCAAAATTGGTGGTGCCCATAGACTTGAAGAAGAAGCCGTGGGAACAGAAGCATCCTCTTCACAACCGGTGGCATCCAGATATACCGGCGGTTGCAGAGGTTAAAGGTGGCGAACTTTTCAGAGTAGAGATGGTGGACTTTAGCGGAGGTGGTATTACCAACAAGGAAACTGCCCATGACATCAAGTACGCTGATCCCTCCATTGTGAGTTGCTTCACTATTAATATATATCTCTGTGTGTGTGTGTGAAGGTAGTACTTGTTTGTTTTGAATTTTGGTTATCTTTACTCTGCGTCTCTGCATTTCCATGGATTTGGTTTGCTAGATTCACCCACACACAAAAACTCACCCTAAACCACACTATACAAACTTCAAAGAGAATGTTTTGACAAACAATATCAATGAAGTGGCCTTAAAACCTCCCATGTCACTAGCATCTCCTGATCCTAGGAAGCACCATACAAGCCTTTTATTCTGCTTACCAGTTGTCGTTATAACTTATAAACCCTCTATTGTCACTAGCAGAAGCATCTCCAGATGATGAGGCATCAACCAAAGTAACTAGACAGCTTTTTAGTCGTAGTTGCAAATCCCCTATCACCCACTAGGAGGAGGAGAGACGGAGATTGCCTATAAGATCACACTTCAAATTAAAGAGGAAAACGATGTTATCTTCTAAAAAGATTATATGTTCTGAAGAATTTTCAAGCAGCTATCTAATGTCATAATTTCGAGAGGATAATAATTGATGGAATCGTGAGAATATAAAACTATTCAAAGAGGCCAAAACGTGTCCGAGGACCATTAGAGCTGGTTAGTCCAACTTGTGGTCCACCTCTGGAAAAATAAAACCTCTTTCCTCAGTGTGACGCCTACATTTGAATAAAGATATCACCAAAGTGGTGATTTTCAAATTCATCCGCAGAGTCCATGGCACCGCCAACTCCGAGACTGGTAGTACCAATAGACTTAAACAAGAGGCCTTGGGACCAAAAGCTTCCTCTCCATAACCGATGGCACCCTCACATACCCCCTGTTGCAGATATTGTCACTGGCGAAGTCTTTAGAGTAGAGATGGTGGACTGGACTGCAGGTTCTATTAAAGATGACAATTCAGCAGTAGACATAAAACTTATAGACCTCTCTACTGTGAGTATATATAAATATCATAACTTTTCATCAACTTAATTCTGAACTATGACTTTCCTATAAACGTAGAAGAATCCAGTCTTGTCCTGACTAGTTTAAACAATAATTGTTTCTGAGCCTTCGAGGTCATAGAACTAAATGATTTGGAAGATGCAGGTTCACTATCTAAGCGGGCCAATCAGAATTCTGGATGAAGATGGGATACCAGCGAAGCCGGGAGATCTGGTTGCAGTTGAAATATGCAATTTGGGTCCTCTACCTGGAGATGAATGGGGTTATACTGCAATATTTGACAGAGAAAATGGGGGTGGTTTCTTGACAGATCATTTTCCTTGTGCATCAAAGGCTATATGGTACTTTGAAGGGATATATGCGTATTCACCTCAAATCCCAGGTGAATCTAGTACTTGATTCATTTTCTGCTAATGTACTATATGGCCTAAACATGGGCAGGACTATGTTACTTGATGTTTTGCTAATCAAGTGATTTTCAATAATGGACTAGGTGTGAGATTTCCAGGTTTAACTCACCCAGGGATAATTGGAACCGCACCTTCAATGGAACTTCTCAACATATGGAATGAGAGGGAGAGAGACGTCCAAACAAATGGGCTCCAATCATACAAACTCTGTGAGGTTTTGCATTCCAGACCATTAGCAAACTTGCCATCACCACAAGGCTGTCACCTTGGACAGGTATTGCTGCATTACGATATCCAATAATCCAAATGTGAATCTCTTGGTTTCAGCTGCTCAACTACTTCAAATTCACGATTTGCAAGCATTTCTTAGGTTCATTGAATAGTTTTGCTTCTACTCATCCTCCCAATGCTGAAACACTAGACCAATTCCTCCCCTGTTTCCTTTTTAGTGCGATACAATATGGGACATAATTCTCTCTTCTCATCAATCCTATCCTCCACCATTGAAAACTTCAATCTTAAGCACCTATACCAGCTTCACCAACTTCAATAAATGGCCAAGTGACACTATACACTCAAACATTGTTGCAGACAAGTGATTATATATGTAGCTCTGAAGAACACGGTTTTCTTGTTTGCCATGTCATTCTTGTAGATCAAAAGGGACACTCCTGAATGGGTGAGGATTGCAAAGGAAGCGGCAAGAACAATTCCAGGAAGAGAAAATGGCGGGAATTGTGACATAAAGAATCTCAGCAGAGGTTCCAAGATATACCTTCCTGTATTTGTTGAGGGAGCAAATCTCAGCACCGGCGACATGCACTTCTCTCAGGGAGACGGCGAGGTTTCATTCTGCGGTGCAATTGAGATGAGTGGTTTTCTAGAACTGAAGTATAACTTCACTAACTTATAAAACAATTTCTATCACCTTACTTGTTGCTTTATCAGGTCTCCCACTCCACAGTCTATTTCTTTAATGGTATACCAACACAAAGCGAATTACAACGTGTAATGTGATATGATCAGGTGTGAAATTATAAGGGGAGGAATGAAAGAGTATCTGACACCAATGGGGCCCACACCTCTTCATGTGAACCCAATATTTGAGATCGGTCCGGTGGAGCCAAGATTCTCAGAGTGGTTGGTGTTTGAGGGCATAAGTGTGGATGAAAGTGGGAGGCAACACTTCCTAGATGCCAGCGTTGCTTACAAGCGAGCAGTGCTCAATGCCATTGACTACCTATCCAAATTTGGCTACTCCAAAGAACAGGTTCTCCCCACTCGGTACATTTATTTAAGTCTAGTATATATTACTACCGGTTCTTAATATATAAGAACCGTCCGTAGTGTAATTTACCTTGAGGACGAACTCTTGTATTAATATTAAGGATCGGAGGTACCATCATCTTATACACCCCACAAGACCCAAAATGTTACATTGCTGCCACGTGTTGGGTTAATATCAGATGTACCTGTTACTAATCTTGCTGCCATGTGTTGGGTTAATATCAGATGTACCTGTTACTATCCTGCTGCCCTTGCGAAGGGAGAATCTCAGGGATAGTCGATGCCCCAAATGCTGTTGCAACCTTGGCTATTCCAACTGCAATCTTTGACCAGGTAATTGATTAAAATGACACTGATAAGCCACTTGTTTGCTTCAAAACTGTTTTTATTTATGTCCTCAGATTCCAGTGCTGGGGTCTTAAGTCTTGACTCTCAAGCGAATGAGCAAGATCAAGAAATAGATCATCCAAGTAGAAATTATATCATTGTAGGTTATAATTATAGGCTGTGTCATTGCAGGATATTCGTCCTAAAAAGAACAAGGTGCCACTTGGTCCTCGCTTGGTTAGGAAACCGGATGTTTTCAAGTGCACTTACGACGGCAATTTGCCCATTACCAGGAACCCGAGTGCTACATGACCTCCCAAATTTCTTGATCAAATCTGGAAAATAAGAAGACTCGGTCGAAACTCTGGTTATGTAGGCGCTCGTACTTAAATTAAGATGTAATGGAAAATGTGCTAATGTTTCTGGATATACTCTGGAGAAACCCCTCAAGAATTGCTATTATTTGGCATTATCCATTGTTAAACAACGCTTGAGAAGCACTTTCGCAAAGGAAAATGTAATAAACAACTTTTTTATATGCCTAAATACGTTAGGCTGTAAACTGGGTCAATATATATTGAACTTGAGTCAATGTTGCTTTCTATGCTAAACGAAACGGGAGGCTTACAAGGAGGAATACGAATCTCCATACACAAGGCAGAAAGCAAAGCAGGTGATACAGAACATCTTTGATAATTTAGTCTCATAATTCTCTACATGTTCTTGACAGAAGCAAATCATGTTATGCTAGCTCTGACAGAATCTGACAATTTTTTCGTATACATAACCAAAATTAAACCAAATTCACTAAGATATTACTTCCTGTGAAAACCAGTTCCATGACTTCCAGGAGGGTAGCTTATCACCATCCAGAATAACTAATTCTAAATACCCAATCCAAAATTTTTCTCATTCTGCAACTGATTTATAGATAACAAGTTACCAGGTCATCTCATGAATTCAGTAATATATTGAAAGTGTTTTATGGTGCTGCAGAGATGGGCATTGAATGCCAGACGCCCAAAGCCAAAGATCCAGCTCCACGCTGAGCACCTGAAATACGATAACACCAGGTATGTCAAAATTAAAGGGCAAAATAAAAGAACTTGCATGGAAAAATGACAGCCCTTCTGCAGAAAGAGAAGAACTTGCCTGTCTCCCTGATTTTACACTCATCAGCTCCCTCATTTTCTCCACAGCATGTACCGAACAAGCACGTAGTTCAACTTCCTCTTCAGTGCCAGGATTTATTTCTCCACTGCTATCAATAATGCTGGCAAGTTTTGGACTATATTTTAACACACCAAGCTGCCGGAGCACAGCCGGGACAATATAATCTGCCATTATAGTAATTGAGCCAATGTCTTTAAATTCACCAAATCCTTTTCCCTGGAACGCACCCCATAAATCTGCTGCAAAAATCTGTGCTCTCTTGTACAGAAACACTTGGTGGCCTTTATACACACAGTGGTCTCTAAAGCCTAAAACAAAGCAAATTCTTACAGTCAATGCCTCGTTCTTTGCATATAAGTTATGGCTGCTCCATATGCTACTATATTAGAATGGTCAGTTATCCCAACACTTGAGAAATGACAATGAAAAAGAATAGAGAAAAAATGAATAAAAAACAAATACCAGGAAAATGACGCGCAACAAGAGCAACAAGATTTAAAGCAGATTTTCCACAAGCCTCCACAATATTAGATGCTTTTCCCTCAAAACTTCTTTCTAGTTCAAGCCCAACCTAGCCATGAAAGTAAAGCACATTGCATACTTAGACCAGTCTCATAATTATAAACAAAATTATTAGTGCTAAATCAATAGGGAAAATACCACAGCACTAGTAAGTGCAAAAGAATACAGGTTTCTACAGATATCAGAACAAAAGAAAGATCATACACGGAACACCAAGGATTTGAGAAACTTAAATTCCAGTAACAGAATATGTTACCTCATGTAATAATCGAACACGTTCATCTTCCAATGGAAGGGGTCTTGGCCACCTCAAAAGTTCGCGCAGTTGTGGACCTAACAATGAGCAGTGGTATCATCAGTTTGCTAACCAAAAGGAAAAAATATTCTCATTGTAAGCACGCAAATCACCATAATGCCATGTATTAAAAACAGGTTTAGATGTTCCCTGTCCATATGAAATTACCCGCATTTGATTTGGCATGAATATGAAAAATCAAAGACCTTACAGTTTTCTGCTAGTTCACTGACTAGTGACTACCTTGAATGCGTACAGCACTGAACCAACAAACATGGAGTCCCTTCCCAACTTTATATCCAAACTACGAATGATAATTCTAAGTTTCTTGTTAGCTTCGATTTTGCTTGGTAATGAAAGTAACTTTAAATTGAAGGAAGAAATTACAAACCCACGAGTTTCTAATACAAACATTACATGAGACTGGATGTAATTAAGCATTCATGCAAACACGCATATAGAAAATATCAGGTCCGAACCTGTGTACTTTTGCAGACGGTCAGCATCAAATGCAGATTTATCATTTTCGAGAGCAGCCTTTAGCCCAGATGCCAAATAATCATAACTCAACTCCTTATCTGTTAACAGATGCGAAGACAGGGTGGCAGGCAAACAGAGACGACATGGAAGCCAAGTTAAAAATAAAATACAGATTAAGCTGAAATTCCACAGATATTGAACTATTTGTGTATTTGCCAACACTGAACCACGGAGTATACGCATAACACGCATAACAAGTGTAATCAATTCCTGAAAGCATATATCAAGAAGTAAGAAACAAGGGAGTGAAACATTCCCCTTATCACCCCTGTTGCAGCCACTGATCGGTGGAAGGGCTCTCTTGGCATCGCACCATCATTAACGCGCAGTTTGTCAACAAACTTTTCAAAAAAAAAAAATCGTATGCCATCTCTGGCTTTTTCAGACAGTTTTCATATATGCAGTTGAACTATGTTTGGATATATAATTATGTATCAAACAATTCATTGCCCGCTATGAATAATTGATAAATAAAACGATACAATAAAGGCAGAATCGAAACTGTCACGTGAATGACCTCTGTTCGGAGAGGAAAATGCAGCCTAAACATGAAGGGGAAAGCTTCAAATCTTTCAGTTTAAAAAAAAAAAATTAAAAAGCTCCAATCCATTAAAAAAAAAAAAAAGCTTATACCGTCGAGGATGGTAGAAAGACAGAGATTATGCTCAGTGAAGGGTCAGATGATATGGCGCATTTAAAAAGACAGAGAGAGTGTACCTGGCCAGAAGCAAAAATTTAAAGCGTCCAAGACAAACAGGTATTGAACGGTGAGTGGCCCATTGTCAAAGTAGTGAATCCCTTCGAAATCCCACTCAACCTTCGGAATGTATTCAATAGCAGCCACCACTTTTTCAATGCCTGCAAAAGATATCATCAAATATATATATAATATAATAAAGGTTCATTGTATTCTATTTAAATAGGTGAAAAGCGCAAGAAGCGTCATTGTTAGGACGCAGAACAGAACCTGCAGAGTCAACGAGAACGTGAGAGGAGTGAGTGGCGACCCAAGCAGAGGTTGCCCTGACGTCGTCCATGGAATAGGGTATTGAAATCGACGAGCAGTGACAATGCGCCGAATCAGAAGCGTCTATGTTAAACCCTAAAAACCTTGTGGAGAGAGCAGCAGGAAAGAAAAAGGAGAAGTAACGTGAGGAGGGGTCACGAGTAGGTTGAAGTTTCGCGGGGTTTATGGCGGCCAATGAGGGTGAGCGGGCTTTTCCTGTTGGTTTTGGTGGCGCGCTGACTCGCTCCGATCCTGAGTCAGAAACCCCTTTTTTTTTTTTTGGTAAAATGAGTCAGAAACCCTTTTAAATACCAAAAAGAGGAGTATGAGTGAAAGCAGGGGAAATGAGAATGGGCCATCAATGTCGCTTTCTTCCTCTTCAGACAGGATAAAGCATTGGTGACCAGTGACCACATACACACTCCCAATTGGATCACGTGGTGGGCATTTTATCCACGTCTTACTTATCGCCTTACTAATATACCGTATAAAACTTTTATCAGGCACTTATTTTTTACTTCTTTCTATTATAAATATGTGATAAGGATAAGGTTGATTATTTTGAGATATTAAATAAGTTAATTAAATTATTTTAAAATATTTATATTTTTTTATTTTTTTCTTAAATTATTTTTCCTAACTTATAAATTGATATAGAATATAAAAATACACAATATATGATATGCTTAAGTAATTTATTTAACTTCCTTAATCTCTAAAACAAAATTTAATTATATCTTATATTAAACACCGGAGGAAGCATATTTTAAAAGGTTAAGAGGCAATTTTGCTTTAAAAGTTTTTTTTTTTTTGGTAAAAGCCAAAGGCTAAACGCCTAACCAACAAAAATAAACAAACATAACCAAACTAGACTAACCAAACTAAACTACTAACAAGGAAAGACCACAGTACGCTCTCTACTGACTGTCGCAAAATTTGCCTGATACAGCAAAAGAATTCCTGCTGGTGGTTCCTCAAAAAAGATCCTGTCTGCTTGAATTTTTGGGTCAAGGATGAAGTTGGCCATCCAATCTGCACACATATTTCCTTCTCTATAAGTGTGTTGTAGTTGCACCTCCCATTCTCTGTTTATCCATGTCCATATACGAGATAATAGACGCATCTCACGGATTGCTCCACCCCCTCTGGTGAGCCCAGTGATTGCTGCCAATGAATCACTTTCCAGTATAATTTTCATGTACCCGGTATTCCAGGTTGTTTCTAGTCCATGCAAGATTCCCCAAAGTTCTTCTCTAAATGCTGAACATGTCCCCAATCTAACCGCGCATCCACCCATCCACCGGCCTTGCGAATTCCTAATCACCACCCTGCAAGATGCAGGCCCAGGATTACCTCTTGCTGCCCCATCCGTATTTATCTTTATATACCCCTCATCAGGGAATTGCCAAGCTATGTTAAGCTGCCAAGCGCCAACTTTAGTCCGTGGCCCTGTAATCAATTCCACCTCCTCCACATCCTGGGTCAGTCTGCTAATGATCTCCAATTTCGTCTCTAGTGGAGGTACCTCTTCCCCCTGATTCATTTTGTTCCTCCAGCTCCATATTTTCCAACATGTTAACAGATACACCGTTTGCCACTTTCCCAATGGCACCATAGTTATCAGCATCCCTTAAATTCGTTACTGGCCATGACCTTTCATCCTAGGTGAAAAACTCTCGACTCAATGTACTGGGCACAAGCTTCTCCCATATTCTCTTTGCAAACGAGCAATCCCTTGATGCATGCATTAAGAATTCAGGTTCCCTCTTACAGCAAGGGCATAATCCGTCACCCCCACTCCAGCCAGCAATTCTACACTTCATGAGTAGTCGTTGGTGCATCAGCTTCCATGCAAGAATTTTTACTTTCTGCGGGCCCTTCCACTTCCAGAGTCTCTTTTACGGTCTTTGAGCAGTCTCGTCTGCACCACCTTGATGTGAAAGGCTCTTGTATATAGCTCTAACGGTCACTGAATTGGAGTCAGGGAGGCTCCACATTCTCCTATCAAGGCCCTCCGCCGGGGATGGTGGGAGAAAACTATGAAACATGTCTACAATGTTATTTGGAAGCCAATTGCGAATCATTTGGAGGTTCCATTCACCCGCAGGAGTGACCATTTCAGCCACCTTAATGTTCTCATTGACAGGTAAAGACTCATCAGGTACCAATTCCTCCAGTGTACTGGAGGTTGTCAACCATCTATCTTTCCAAAAACGAGCTTCTCTACCATTCCCCACCTCCCAAACAAGCCTATCCTCTAGTGCATGCCACATTTTGCATAGATTTTTCCAGAGAATACGAGAATCACCCCTTCGATCCACAAACCAAGTCTCAGCCCTTCTCCCAGACTTGTAGGAATTTGGTTAGTAAGTTTTGATTCTTGTTAGTGATTACGTACAGTTTGAAGATGCAGCTGCAGAAATTTATTCAGAGCTGTGAGGTTTGGGTTTTAAGAGTTTGTAAATCAAAGGGACAAATCGGGACCGTAACTTATGAAATGGGCCTTAATTGGATATACGCCGTATTTGGTGGCTGCTAGGACAAGTATACTTGGAAACTAAGCCCAGGGCGTGGATAGTGGACTCTGGTCCATATTTTAAGTCCTGTTAATCAATGGGCTTTTTGGTCCAAGCATTTCCCAAATGAATTGGAGAACATGCAATGATCATTAGTAGGTGAATTTCCCTCAGTATTGTGGTGGAGAAATTACAAGTAAGATGATAAAATATTATTGAAGCAAGGTCAAGCAGCAATTGACAGCAAGTTGTCCTTTATTTATTTAATATTACATAGGATGCTAAATATAAGAGTTAAATATGAAATTCACGATAATTCTCAGTAGGAGATCTCAATCTACTTTAATAAAAAGAAGAGCAAGAATTCAATGAATTGTTTTATTTGTATCCACATGTTACATTGCAAGGAGGGAATGGTGAACAAAAAATTACTACTAAAATAAAGAAATTTGTCACCCCCTGAATGAAAATTTCCGCTTGTTGCACAAGGGTCCTTGAGTACTATAATACCACTAAGAAAATTACAACTAGAACAATAATCCAAAGTTACGATAGAAATAGATTAGGTTAGGTTTTAGCCAAGTAAGTTTTGGCCTATGCCAAAGATGCAAAGCCTAAGCTTGTAGGCTTTTTTTCAGTCTTGAGCCTTTAAAAGACTTAATAAGACCATAAGCTTGTATAAAGGCCTACTTAAAATGTAAGTTTTTAAATAGGTTTAAAGTCAATGCATCAAAGTTTATATATAATTCGTCAAGCTTATTGAAATGCCTAAATTATATCTTAAAAGTTTAGGGATTTATTCTTATATGAACTAAAAGAGCTGGTAAGAGAAAGGAAAAAACACCTAACGGCAACAATTGTGTGAGCAAGTATAAATAAGAAAAACCAATCATCTATTAATTAAGGGAATATATTTTTTTTAAATCAATGAAGCACAACAAATGACATATAAAACGAGATTTTACCTCTTGTTTTTCTTATAAAAAAAAATGATACAAACTCCTCCTCTTGCGATCATTTTCATTTAGGCGTCATTAAAATAAACTTATTGCACTTATTATGTTGTATCAAATGGCATAATTCAAAGGAGAGGCACTTATTATGTTGTATCAAATGGCATAATTCAAAGGAGAGGCAGTGGGCTAGCATTGCCATCTTGAGGGATCAAAAAGAAGAGAAATCTATGTGATTAATTAATAAATGAAAATGTTGATCTCATTAATAGATGATAAAGAGTGAAACTTAGAGTTAAGAATAAGTTATTAATTTTATAAATAATTTGTAAAATTAGTTTATATGAAATTATATTTACTTGTGCATGATGATACATTTTTAAAAAAATTAAATAGGTCAGGCCTGTAGGTAAGGCCTTATGAAAATAAGTCTGGCCTCTTCACCTAAATAAGCCTAACAATATGTCTAAATTTGAGTATGATATACTTACTAAATATGTTAGGCTAGATTTAAAGTATGGTAGGTCGTAGGCACTTGATAGGGGTTTAGCCTATTTCCACCTCTAAATTCCTAAGCATGTTTAAACCGTTGTAAATTCTCACATACTAACATACCCGATATAATTAAAATATTAAGTCTCTTATAAAAAATTTGGGCAAAGTTTCCTCTATAAATCAAACCTCCCAAAAAATCTACAATAATCTGAATTTTCATAATAGCATTCGGAGCTATGCTTCACTTTGGCATATATAGTACATATACATATATTCCAAATTACAAGGGAAGACATGCATCCTACCTATAGACCGTGTGCAACATCTAAACCATATATGTTAATATATAAATAAAAACTTAATTTTATATTCCCGGGCAGTTATTCGTGTCGAGTATATAATATTTCAAACGCCCTTCAACTAGTATGTTGTTGCAATCTAACTTTAAAAGTCATTATATTTTGTTGTATGAACCAAATTATACACGATTAGTCATTTTTATTGTTGGCTAGGGGGTAAAAATAGGTTAAGTTAGGCTTTGTTTAAGTAGACATAGGGTTGTGACAGAGATTTAAAACTTGAGCATTGGTCTAAGCTTGTATGAAGGCATGGGCTAAGTTAAGCCAAAATTTACCGATAGATAGGCACAAACCTGCAACTAGATTTTAAGCATAAGTCTTGACCTAAGCCTATATATAAATTTTTCTTTTCACTTGGGTCCAGGACTTTAAAATTTAAAAGGCCTAAATCTAAATCTTGTTTTAACTTAAAATGTAGGTCTTTAAATAGCTTTTATAGTAGTTTATACATCCAAGATCATATATAACCATTCATGCTGATTTACAATTATACATTATATCTTAGAAGCCTAACATTCATTCTAATTGTAATATAAAGGCTTAGTTAGGAAAATGAAAAAAAAAAAAATCTAGTTACAATAGTTATCCGAACAAGTATGATAAAAAAATCAATTATTTGTTGACTAATGAGATATATTTTCTAAAAATCGACTATGTATAACAAGTAACATGTAAAACTATATTTTATCTCTTTTACTTTTTCCACATAAATTTGGACTATCTCTTTCTACTAAGATTATAATATTTCATTTAACATTAAAATAAACTCATACCAAATATTTTGTTTTAGTGGACAAAGCAAATTAGGGGGGAATGAGTGAATTAACATTGTCAATTTGAGTGATGGAACAAAAGAGTGGTAGGTGTGAATTATTGTTGTGAATGTAAGGCTTGTGTGTTTTTGAATGACAATAGGATGCCAAACTTAGGATTCAAGCTAAGTTGATAAATTTCTAAACAATTTATAAAATTATTTAGATGATATATGTAATATTATAATTTGAAAAAAAGTTAAATAGATCAGACTTGTTGATTTGTAAGTTAGACTTATGAAAATAAGTCTGTCATGTTAAAAAGGCCTTACAGTAGGCAGGCTTTAGCTTGAGCCTGGTGTACTTATTAAATAGATGAGGTCAGATTTTATGTAGATTAGATCGTAACCCCTATTAAACCGGGTTTATTTTCACCTCGTTGTTAGAAAAAGAAAAAGAAGTCATTGTTATGAGCAGGCATGGCCAGAAAATATGTTATGTAAGTTAAGAGGGCCATGTCATCATATTGTCTTCCCCGATTGTCAGCAACAAAACTTCTTTTTGTCCGTCGCAGCTCCTGATTTTTTTCAGCCTTTCTTGACTTTTCCTATTGCTGTACAATTTTTTGTTTTTTCCTCACCGCACACAAATTGCATATCCATACTCATTATCAAACTCAGACCGGATTGACGGGTCAATACGTCAAACAAATTATAAAAAATGCTGGATATGTATATGATTATTTTGTTATCAGTTCAAGGCACTAAATTAACAAATGACCACATAGAGGAAATTCATCTCGGAAGTCTTTGTTCTTCACTCCAAAACTTCAGACCTTGAGCTAATACTATATTCCCCAGCCATGAGGTCTCACTATCACCATACTCCTTCCCTCTTCTAGCTGGACACCTTCCATGTCACCACTGTTTCAGAAAAATATCCGTTACTATTCTCAGTAGCCTTTGGGAACTCATCATTATTCCTATGATGAGTAGCATTTAAAGTTTCCATAACCTTGTCATTACTCATCAGTTACCATTCACCTCTTAAAATAAAATTTTATAAACATCTATTCTATTATGTAATTTTCGCCTCCTAACTAAAATTACTGACTCCACCCGGCCTCTGATGCCCATATTATAAATTACAAAAACTATTATGTAAAAATTAGTACAGTGCCCACAACTGAGGATATTCAAAGCAGTGATAGTTAATGAGAGAAGGGAGCATTGAATAAAGGGCATCTCCGAGTGATGGTTGCGTGTCTTCTGATTTCTACCTTCCTAGTCCCTAGTCCCTAGTCCCTAGTCCCTCCTCGCTTCTCTGCTCTGCACTCGCTGACTTCTACCTTCCTACCTTGCCTTTGCTTTCACAATTTCTTGTCTTATCCCACTCCCAAAATATCGCCTCTCTCTCTCTCATATATATATATATTAAAAAAGTTTTATATAACTTCATCACAATTTTAACATTTCAAAGGATTATTTTATCATAAATTTCATTACTCAAAACTTAGATACAATTTTTTTAATTTTTTTTGGTAAATTAAAGTTTAAGTGAGTTGAATCCAAGGTTTATCTGGGGCAAAGTATACCTCCAAGCTCAAAGAGCTACAAAAATACTTATAAATTACTCATCAATGAAAACCTTACATTAACAGTAGGATATGAATTCATTATCTTGTGGGTGACTAGCCAGCTCCGTAAACAGCACTAATTAACTTGGCAATTCATTGACTTTTTTTGAAAACTATAAGCTTCACTATTAACTTGGGCTTGGTTCCCACTAGTAGTTTATCTGCTGTCCGTTTTTTGGTATCTGGAAAATCCATTTGAAGTTATTTGCCGTTATGACTAAATTGTTGCTTGACTTAGTTCTTTTGGGTGAAGGAAGTTGATCGATGGCTTTTATATTTGGTCCTCGGGGAGATTGCAATTAGGCTATGACCTTTTAGGAATATTGCTTTATCTTTGCATCACCACCTACCCTACTAACCACTATAAAAAAAATTCAAATTAGAGACAAAATTACCCATGAAAAAAAATTTATTAGAAATTACTAATATAATTTCGTTAGTAATATTGTAATTCCATGGGTAATGTTAACTATTATATTTTTTTTCTACAACGGACGTTTTCCATCAGAAATCTAATTATAAACTGAATTTCATAGGTGATCATGTTGGTAATTGAAATTACGTGTAAATTTCACTGGTAGTCTGACTTTTTTGGTAGTGAACTGATCTCTTAGCAGACATGAATAATGTTGTGATAAATTCTCTCCGGAGAAGGGATAGAACTAGAGAGGTGAGAGCAAGGAAGCATGGTCTTCAAGAAATGACAAACTTGAAAGAAAAAGAAAGTACAATAAATGATATAATTTGATTTTTAAAATTTGAAGGAAAGGAGGAAAATAAAAAGCGAGGCCACAAATAGCACATTTTAAATTTCAAAATTTGAAACTTGGAAGCAATGGAGAGAAACAAAATGAAAAATATTAAGGTATATAGCCACATGCTGAGCCGCACACGACACTGTTGATATGAACACTAAAAGCAGAGACAAAAAGGAACAAACAAAATTAATTAAATGGCTTAATATTCTCCTATTCCTCTCAGTGTTATGTTGATTTTCCCATATTCTATATTCTAAATAATTAAGAATTAAGATTTTGGAAAATTGAACTATTGAATTGTTATTTATGTTTTCATTTACTATTTAATGGTGAGTTCGGATATAAATTAGAATCATTTGAGAAAAAAAAACAAATATATACGAGATGCTGAACGTCTCATACACTGTTTTAGGCGATTGTGATGGCCAACTTTCCTTTGTCACTGCATCTTCCTCAAACATATCATTTCAACTGTAATTTAGACGCATTTTCCATTCGTAGTTGATAGTTTTAATTTAAGACAGAGAAATATCATTTGCTACTTTTAAAATAATAATATGACTAATTGTGAATTTTTAGATTTTATATTGACATTGATGAGAAGATAATGATTATATTTTAATTAGTGATCTCAAATGGAATATTATATTCTATCCGCCTAATTTATTGGGTGAAACTCTTAAGTGGAAAGTATTTGGTTACGTTATGTGGAAGGAATCTCTTCGCGAAAAGGATGTTAGGAGAACATGCTTTTGAGATTTTGTAATTGAAAGAGCGTTGATAAATAATGAACAAAATTGATAGATATGTTATTTAGGTAGACTTAAATTATTAATGTTCTGTCCCCCACGCCTTCCGGCAGTTAAGAATGAATTGTATGTATACTTGATCTTTGAATTGGTCTGCGTATATTTTATTATTTTACCAACTAGCTAGTTAAAAGCAAGTTATTAATGTTTAATGTATAGGAAAACAATTCTAAAAAATAAATATTCCTCAGGTTTTAAATATAAGATATATTTAGAGATTTGATCGTGGTCATAATTAAATACTCGCTCTAGTTCTAAATATAAAACATAATTGACTTTTTTTTAGGGAGATTAAGGAAACTAATTAAATTACTTTAGAGTATTTTTATTTTTTTCTCTAAATTAATTGGTTTGATTAATAAATTAATATATAATTTAATGATACACAACATATGATATGATTATGAAACTTATTTAGTTTCTTTAATATCTAAAAAAAGTTAATTTTATCTTTATATTTAGGACCGGGGAAAGTATAAGATGTAGTTTTCATACTTATCAATGTTTTTCTATTTTACCCCTATTGATGCTCTCTCAACCATAATCAAGGAGTAGAAGGAATAGGAAAATTGGCAAATGACTAGGGTGTTTTAGAGAATATATGTCATACTAACTAATTTAACCAATTTATTTAATCTAATCAAATTAAAATATGTCAGTACGGAGGAGTATATTGTATTGGAAGCAAGTGACGAAGACTATGTTATTGTGTGCTTGTCTCTAGCTACCTTTAATTTTGATCAGGTTATGGAAGGGATTCTCCCCATTCAGACTGACTTAATTTATTAATAGACTAATTTTGAAGGGCTCATAACTGGTCAACCAGAATATTATAGAGGAAAAACCTTATTTAGTCTAAAACTTTAAGTATGGAATACTCTTCTAATCTTGTTTACAAGACACTTTCACTATGTTTCTCACAAGTCATAAAACAATGAATTTTATTAACTCTACTTTAAAATTTCACGACTTTCCAATTCTACTACTATTTAATGACACACTTATCAAAAAAATATCTATCTACACAACAATAATAAATGAAAGGAAAAATTATATATTTATATATATATATATATATATATATATATATATAAAATAACCACGTGCCTTGGTAAAAAAAAACAAACCCACTTTCTCTTGGTCTCGTTGGATCAGAGGTGTGTGTATATATACAATTATCCTAACAATAATTACTCTATTATATATATAGTATATATAAAATACATTTCGGTCAAAATTGTTAGAACCAAATACTCTCTCTCACTGGTTTTTATTATAAAGTACTAACTAACAATTCTTATAAAATAATAAAAAAAGTTAAAATCAATAAAGTTAACCTAAAATTTAAGTAATTTCAATACTACCCTTAGTAATTGCACAAAAATATAATATAATATTATTATTACTCTTACTCACTACCCGTATTAATTATAGATAAACATAAAAATAAAATAATCAATGCTCCTTAAACACAAGTAAAATACTTTATAAAAAAGACCAAATACACTTACTAATTGATACCTTATAATAAAACTAGAGAGAATAAGTGTCTATTTGAAAAACACCTCAAACTTAGATTTTATGTAAGTCGAGACTAAATTTCTCTCACATATTTACCTTATAAATCCCAAAACCTAAATTTTAAAGATTTCGAAACACTTGGAGAAAGAGCTTGACATTGAAAAGACAAAGATCCCAAGGGGCAAGAGCCCTATATCTTTCAAATTTTGATGGGTCTCCTCACGCTTCACCTACAATTCCTCACGCCTGGAATTTTGCGTAATGACACGTTTTCCCATTATTGTTTGTTTCTTTCTAATCGTAAGAAGATAAGCATTGTCGTCCCACAAATCCACTGCGTTAAGGGATGTGTCCCTTCATTTTCTAGGCTTCGCCAAAACCTCACCATTCCACACACCAAACAACCCACTCTTCCTTAATCATGATCTGCTGAATCTAATTACCTGATTAGCGGCCATGAAGTGATACTAAATGGCCATGCTTAGGCTTTAATGATGGAGCGTGTCGCTCACTCCCCACGAGTGAAGGTGTGGGATTGACGTGCCAGCTAATAATTGGAGACAAAGTTAAGACATTAAATCCCGAGATCCTTTTGCTTATGGGACATTTGGCATATAATCCGATATTTTGGAACCAAAACCGTGGGGACCATCTAGGTCACACCATCTATCTATGTGTATTATCATTATAATCGATTATCTTATTCATTCAATTCTCTCATAATTTAATTCCATAGAGCAGCCTTCAATCCAACAAGCTAAGATTCCTAAAGATTGAAGACAAATAGTCAAATAAGTATATGATCATATTCATATATCAATAGAAGTGTTAGTTTCAAAACACAAAGTTATTTATTAATGGAAGACAAGTGCTATGAACAAAAGTCGAAGCTTTTTATATTACTAACATATATAAACTCTGCTCATAAATGTAGTTAGATTTTTTTTTTTGGGATATAGTTTGAATAAAACAAAGAAGGCGTTGATTGCCATTAAATTCAGAAAAGAAAAAAAAGAAACCAAAATAAAACAGATGGATGGGCACGATGATGGTGAAGGTAGAGCACTGAGCTTTTGTAAGTTTGAGTGCACATATTTATCTTTATGAAAATGGGGACAATTTGAGTAGAGCCACTAAGCGAAGAGAAACTTGGAGAAGAGAAAAGATGGCTAATATTATTGTAATGGAGTAATCATAGTCGCATCAAAAGCAAAAATAAAAAGCCCCTCTCCACCACCACCACCACAATATACATATGCTTTAAAAAAGGTTTCGATCAGAAATTTAAGAAATGCTTAAAATATATGCATACATGTATCACACTTGAAAACAAAAGCATGAGGACAAAATTTTATTTAGTGTGTGATAGCGACGTTTATGAGATAGTTGATCATAATTATTGGGTTTTGCTTAGGCCATGATCAGTATTATGATCAACTCAACAATGATGTTAATCAGATCAAACTCCTCTTTTGTGCAATTTAATAATACTAAAAAAGACAAGCATAGTATTAGTGGGTCATGTGTTGCATTTCACTCCAAGTGGGTTTGGAGAATGGATTCTCTTTCATTTTACTATTATATAATGCACTTTAAAGCACAAACGATATATATATATATATATATATATATATATATATATATATATATATATATATATATATCATGCTCATCTATGCCATGGTGGGGAGATCAGATGCCCATGCATGCATGCATGCACGATCGCCGATGATGACGTGGCAAAGTATTATCAATTTGTTCCCATCCCTTCTTCTTCTTTTTATTTTCCCCCTAAAAAACTGATATATATTAAGTTCAGATTTTTCCCCCCGTGTATTTTTACCTTCTTAGGTGAAAAGGAGAAAGAAGACTTGTCGGGTGAGGAAAATAACAAGTTGGCTAATTTGTGTATATGTTATTATATGATGATATGAATATATATATACAGATACGAACAGGGTGGGGGTTATATTTAATTGGACGACCGACCACGTTTCGAGTTTAGAGAGCTCGATCTGTAGAAAGGTGGCACAGCAAGCTAGCAGAGGAAGACGAAAATATAGGGTTAGGTTTTTGTGTCTTGCTCTGTCTCCTCTCTCTATCTGTTCACTTATTATTTTTATTATTATTATTATTATTATTATTATTATTATTATTACAACTCTCTCACAAATACATCCAGCTCCGCATGCAGAGTCAATTCAGTTGTCGTTGACAAACATTACCTTGTTTGCCACACAAGATCTCCCAGCTATCCCTTGCCTGCTCTCAATCATGTTTTTGTCACTATCAATTCAATCTTCATTCCTCCGTTAAGATCTGGTTTATTCCAACGCGATCTTATAATAGGATGTAGTATATCACAACTATCTATTCTTGTTCTCTCATGTGAAAGTGAAACGAGCTCCAAATATTAATGCATGTAACTTTTTATGGACGGACGTATGTGAATTTATTATATCCTTGTATATATATATATCGACAGTCAAGAGCATGATAAAGGAGACAGATGAGAGAGAAGCGGAGCATATATACCAATTATTCGGATTTTCCGTAGCCATCAATTAAATGAAAAGATCATAAAGTGCATTTGGATAAGGACAAATAACTAAGTACAAAGCAAAAAAAAAAAAAAAAGAAAGAAAGAAAAAAAGATGTAACATAGATTTTTTTTATATCACTGTTTTTCTAGTTTTATATATGACAGATTGGAAGAGATCAGATACAATATAAAGGAAAAGGGAAATTAAAGAGATAGAAAGAGTGAATGAAAGGTTGAAAAAGGAGACAGTGAGCACAATATCGGGCAATAGGACGAGCGATGAGTGCAGCCCAGTGTCGGAGTCTGAAGCATACAAAGAATAAAAGCACTTCGATTTAATATTCATAAAAAAAAGTCCTGCAAATATTGACACCTCCTTCCAGCCCCTCTCTGTCTCCAGCTTCTTCCACCTTACATATTTTTTTATCTGCTTCTTGTTTTTACTTGTCTCCTGTCAATAATTTTTAAACTCATCAAGTGGCCAGTAATGACATTTGAGTAATTAAATGAAGACGTACATCATGCATATGTTACGTTTAACGTGACATTTATATATGTACCACTAAGCGTTTGAATAAATTGGTAAATGAGTTGTTTCCTTTTAACCATAAGTCTCAAGTTCGAACTTAAAAATGCAGCAACGTTATATTCTCAGTGTAGAACTTGTAATGACATTTGAGTAATTAAATGAAGACACCCTTTATTTAACATGACATTTAGGTACGTGCATTATATATACATACAAGGTGACAATTTTTTGTGGGTTCGTAGCAGCTAGTTTGTGCGACAGACATCCATTATATATGGCTGAAACAAAGGAAAATATGTTCACATGCCTGGCTCCAACCTTGTTTTAATTCTATTCTACAAACGTCAACCTAGACCCATAGCCCCATCGAAAACCCTATTAATATTTTCCAACAGCATCACATTATAATACCACACCTATTCACATGCTTATATATATATATATATATATATATATATATATATATATATATATATATAGAGAGAGAGAGAGAGAGAGAGAGTTAACTAAAGAGAAGCCACTGAAATTGACGTCATGAAGGTAAAACTAAATATATAAAAAATAGGGAATCAAGGTCAGTCATATAAACATTCCTCGAGCCACACCATCCACTCATTTTATTTATATCTAATCTAGGTCAGCTTGCTTAATTATATTCTACTGTGTCGATCAATTTTTAATTCTTCCCCAAAAAAATAACTATCACATATGCTGCATGTTCGTTCCCACAGGGCAAGACATATTGCCAGATTATGAATGTAAACATGTTGCGAAATGGATCATAGTAATTTGTTGTTTAAGGTTCAGTGTCACATTAGGTGGGGGCACAGTGGCTGTATTTTCAGATCCAACATCCTTTGTGTCCTAAGCCTGGCCAGTTTGTGCATGTGAGGGCCAAGTACGAGGGACATGTTCTAGTTACCACGGGACTTAATGTTGAGCATCGACCCTACACTGCTAGGTTGTGCTTCGAGTCCAATAGTGAGTAGTGATTAGTATATAATTGCAAAATAGTGAAAAAGGTGCGGACGGAGCCCAACCTGTATAACTAAATTAACAGGGAACAATATCTCTACACTATGGTAATTTCCTAGGCGTTTTTGTCCCTAACTGTTTTCTTTGTCTCTTTATATTTCAACATTTGGATGAAACATGTAAACATATGATACGCGCGTCTCCTCGACCCATGTTCTTGTTCTTGATATGGACGATTTCACGTTAATCTTTGGACCTTTTGATCTTTTAGGGTTTTTTTTTTTAAAAAAAAATAATAATTTCAACGATGCTAGCTGTGTGGTCCAGCGATCTGATCTTTACAACGGTATATTTCACCTTTTAATATTTCATTCATCATATGAAAGGAACTTTGTGTCACTGTTCATTGTATAGATCCACTATTTGACACTAATTTTATTCCAACAATAAAAGTTAGCTGAATTGGCATTTTGATATTTCGTTGATCCATCCAATCAATTATTTAGAATTCCTAAGACTGTTATTGAAGAATCAGAATGGAATTTACAGTAAATTGACTAAAGCCAAAAGTTTCGCGTTAAATAAAGAATCATCCGCTATATATATATATATATATATATATGTTTTTGATTCATATATTCTCTCTCTTCTACTGTCATTCTATCCATTGTGTGTGTGTAATTTTTTTTAATATAATGCATGCTCCAAGTTTGATTAATGAATATTATTTCTTAACAATAAGACCAGAAAGTTGGGTTTGTTTTTAAAATTGGGATGCCCAACCAGCCAGTTAGAACCAAAAGGTATCGATCTCAACAAGAATTGCGTCTTTAACAAATTAAGTCAAAAAACATTAACAAAGGTCTAACATTTTAATATGTGATGGAAAATCTTTTTCCAAATACTTTCGTGATTTCAAATCTCATGAAGTTCTTGACAACCGTCTAGGCAAAGAATAACATTGGTAAGCAAAATCATGCAATGGATTCTTAGGATCGCGCTTTTAAATCCAAAATGGCTAGTTTTAATAATTATTAATTAACAATAAGCAGGAATCTCATCATGGTTCATTTAAATTCATTTACTTTATTCCACACAAGTATACGTTGCGAGTGCATATATAATATGCTTCTGTGTTGACCACTTGAACCATAAAGTTGAATCTTGAAAACCTCGATGGTTTATTTCTCTTAAATCTAGTTTACTTAATTATAATTATAATTTTTAACTCTAATTAAATTATATTATATCTATTATATTTTTAAGCTAATATCTTTGATTTTCGTGGTCATTTATAGCTCATAACAAAACCGGCCTTTATATATTCTTCAAGAGAACCTTTTTTTTTTTCTTGGTATATGGTAGATAAAATGTTTGAACCTGAAGTCTCTTTCCATAAACTACGTACACAAACATTGGTTTCATGTAATGGCTTAATTAATTTTTATAGCACAAAACTTTGATTATTTTAATTAAACTGGTTGTGCTTGCTACTTAGATCGTTTATATATGTCCCCATCACTAATCCATATGCACAACACGTGAAACATTATGTAACTAAGCTGAAACACTATTGAATGCCATATATATAATTTAATAAATGCATGGATCAAGGCTAAGTGCGCCATTTACAATTTATAAATGAAGCATCACATAAAGTAAATCATCAAAGCTATAGTGCGTGTGTGGTTATAACATATGATGAGAATACTAAACGGTATATAATGAGGATTAAATAAATTCATGAGGTGACATAAATTTATATTATGAACTTGAATCGTAAATTAGTAAGAGTTTACATTTATCATTAAATATGTATTAATTGTATAATTAAATAATTATAATATAAAAATGACAACAATTTGATTTAAATATATTTTAAATCCTAAAATTGAAATTAAATCCATCAAAATATATATATATATATATATATATATATATATATATTCATAATTTATCATATTTAACAAACAAAATTCTATAAAATTTGTATATAAAGCAACAAAACATGATCAGTAGAAGAATTTAACATGAGTTCAATGATGAGTTAATTAGTTTTATAAGTTAAAAATATAAAAATTGTATACTTGATATATAAATGCGTGAGTTTAACCGAATTTATAATGGTAACAAGTTTATTTGTGACTTGCGACTCTATTTTATAAGTTAAAAACATATAGAAAGGATAAATTTATACAGTCAACCCGCGAGTTTGACAATAATAACTAACATTATTTATCAGAAATTATTTTTCCCTGTTTAAGCTAATCAATATCATCATTCTCAAACCAATTACAAGAATCAACGCCAGCATCATCATGATCGATAGATCATGTCTCAGCAAACATAAATAATTGATATATTTATTGGGATTAATTAGCTGGAGTTATATACTTTGAGAATATCTGCTTCACAAAAACTAGTGGTCGTACTCGTACCACTCGATTGGTCCAAGCTACATGGTCTCTTTTATTTTATTTGCCTTGCCCGTGGAATTATTCGTTTACTATATGAAAATTTGTGTTTGTTTATCATTCTGATGTGAAATGAGAATAAACTCTACTTTGCTCTCTCTCTCTCTCTCTCTCTCTCTATATATATATATATATATATATATATATATATATATATATATATATCATGTATTGTCCTTCAGAGGATTAGACGTGAGAATCAAATATTGTGTCCTTCACAGAAACGTTCTGAAGAATAGATAGAAGACAATCTTCTGTAGTGAAGATTGCAGGAAATATGTGTGTGTAGTAAAATGTTGCTCAACCTTTTACGATGTGAACGAAGCTTATTATAGTTAAGATAAATATATATGTTAGATATATATAATTTGATTTTCCTCTAGTAAAACGATCCAGGAAAAAATTAATTTATACTTTTATAAAATGCAACGTGGCAGGGTAATTTAACTAGAAAAAAGAAAAAAGAGTGGGGCTCACAGCTTCCCGCAGCTTATACTCACGGTCACCACGTGAAACTGGTAGTATAATTAAAATGCCTTCGCTAATTAATTTGTTTAAAAAAAAAAATTAGCACAACAAACATAACTCTCATTGTTTATTTATCTATTTTTTTTATCCATGCTTTAATTTTCTAAGTATTATAAGCGTGTGAACGTGATCAGCAACAACCAAGAAACTCACACTATTATTTAACCTTAAAGGAGTACCAAAAAAAAAGGTCTCGGGCTTTAACATGACAAGTTTCTAATTCTCTAATGTTTATGCAACAATATATAATTGTTGTCCATAAATATCAAATTCACAAATCAACCATTTCGTCATCATGTGTGAATTGAAATATCATAATGATATATTTCCCACATAAAAAAAATGATAATGAATGTATAAAATATCATATTTGAATACAATAAGGGATGATCGGCATTAGAGATGTGAATAAGTGAGATTATAAATTGATTTGTGGAAGTGGGATGAACACATGAATAATAGACAAATTGGGGGAGCTAGGATATTAAATAAATAGATTAGGTAGCTAGCATCTAGCACCTAGTATTATTTTCTTGTAGCATCCATCACTTATTTATGACACATCCCTCGTGTGATTTTTCTAGTGCACTAAATATCATTGATGTTATTTTTTACTTATATTTAACATTCTATTCTTATTTATGATATATGATAAACTCCAACCTCCTCCTTGCCCTCCCAAAATACTTAGACATTCAAATATCGAAGTTTTAAAATCTGGATTGAACCATCTGAACCGGACTGGATTCCAATATAGTGAACCAATCAATATCTCGATCTAGTTCAGACATGAATTTGATTCTTTTTATTAATCGATTTGTTAATTTTTTTTTTTATAAATTCATATTAATTACTCTAAATTCTTTAATTTCTTATTGGTTTTGCTTTAGATTATCTTTAATTTGACCCCAATCTAACCCTTGACCAGTTTAGAGGTTGTTATGGGTTTAATTTCTTGACGAATGCACACATATAAGATTTTTTGTGCAACACTTACATCATAGAAGTTTATTAATGCTGATGGTTGTGGATAGAATCAACTTTCTTCCAGGGGTTAAATATAACGCAAGTGCTCTCTTTTATATATATAGAAATATATTAATATTACATTCCTATATCTCTTGTTATTAGATCCACCACGCTTGGTCGGCGATGATGTAGATTACACCGTATCTAGGGATTTAGATTCCCTCAGTATATTTCCCTCTTCTTCCCCAATATCTTTCCATTCAGCCGTTCATTCTCCTCTCATTTTCCATCTCAGATTAACTTTTAGTTGAGGTCAATGGTGTAGATAAGGGCTACTGAGGGATGAAGAGGGAAGGATACTGAGAAAATCTACTCCCCGTATAATATGTGTATGCAGGGTAGGGGTGTAAACAGGCCAGGCCTTGCCCTTAACAGGCCAAGCCTGTTCTGTAACATACTGGCCTGAGCCTGGCCTGTGGCCTGTTACAGGCCTACTTTTCGGCCTGGGCCTGGCCTGTATATAGGCCTGGCCTGGCCTGTGGCCTGTTAAGGCCTGTGTTTTTTTTTTTAAAAAAAAAAAAAAATTTAAAAAAATTTTTTTTTTTTAATTTTTTTTTTATTTAATTAAGCTAACAGGCCACAGGCCGAAAACAGGCCTACTTTAAACAGGCTAACAACAGGCCAAAATTACATAAATTAATACTAATAATATAAATAACAGGCCACAGGCCAAAAACAGGCCTACTTTAAACAGGCTAAAAACAGGCCAAAATTACATAAATTAATATTAATAATATAAACAGGCCGGCCTGACAGGCCTAAAAGGCCTCTTATCAGGCCTGGGCCTGGCCTGTTAAGGGAAAACAGGCCTCATAAGAGGCCTTGGCCTGGCCTTTTAGCCTGACAGGTCAGGCCTGACCAGGCTTTTAACAGGCCAGGCCACAGGCCCCTGACAGGCCCCTGGCCTTTTTACACCCCTAATGCAGGGAGAAATGAATTGAAAAGTATTATTCTGCGACATGTGCAGCTTAATTGAATTGTGTAAAGGAGCATGAAGATGGGTGGAACCTTCAATTCTGTTTTCTCTGTAATGTTGGTCGCGCATTCCTAATTCCCAGAATTTAACCGTTGAACTCATCCATTTATATATATATATATATATAAATGTTAGGCGCAGAGACAGACCGATGTTCAAATTTCAATTATTAGGGAAGAGATAATTAAAAGTGAAATAATAATATAATAGCGCAACATTAATTGGGGACGTACGTAGCCAAATTCTTATGAATCAATCCCCAATCATTGCTAAAACCGTTTTCAGGTTGATAATAATGAAAATTCAGTTAGGGATACTAAACGAATTTTTAAAGCCAACTTGAAATTGAAATTCCAAAATTGGGGCATAGAAAAGAGAGAACTGAGAGGAAGGAGGGATGAGTGAATTATTCGGAGGATGTGATGGAATGAATAATACACCAGCCGGAAAAGTGAATCGTTATCGTCAGAGTCACAGGCTTTAATCGTAAAGCCAACAGTGGGGGGGATGCCCGTGAGTTCGGCTCATCCCAGCCGTCCGATTCTTGCTCTGCATATACGTACGATGATCATGCTTGTTGCGACGCCAGACTTTAAGATGAGAACAAAGCGCCTTTTGCAGTTCACCAGACACTTGTCCCCATTGTTCATATTTTAATGTTTGAAAAAAGTTTGCATTTATTTATGAATATAATTTCAAATCTTATGAGCTGATACATGTATTTCATTGATGGACTGCGATTTGAAAAGGAAATTAAATATGAGTTTATAAAATAAGTAAATTAAATGGAGATAGAGACAAAGAGTAGCAGTGAGAATAAGGTAAGAGTTTATAGCCTGGTTGGTTTCAGGGTTGAATTGTCAAGTTAAAAGATCAGATTAAAGCCTCTTTTAAAGTCTATTTTGATTAATAGGTTAGGTTTAGATTTAATAATAAGTTTGTTAAGCCTGTCATGTCAGGCTGACCAGTTATAAGGATAAAATTATAATTACATCATCTATCTAATATTGAAAGTATGACACATATATTTGGAGAAAAAACCTAACCTTTATATGTTATGATGTATTTTAGATCATTAGAAATAATCTATATATGTAAGTATGTCTGTTTTCATTCTGTTTAAAGTAGGTGTGTTTTCAACTTGTTTGAAGTAGACTTGTTTTGAGGTGAAGCCTGTAATCTATTAGAGTTTTTACAAAAATTTTAAATTTACAGGCCTCTTTAACAGGCTACAAACCAGGCTAAGGTTGAAAAAAGACCGGTAACAGACTATAGGTCAGACTTAGACCACTTTACTCCAAAATAATTTTAACCTATTAAAGGTGAAACCTGACCTAATCTAACCTGTTTACATCGCTAACAAAGATGGAGGGTAACTGTTAAAGGAAAGAGGGAAGGGGTAAGGCCACGTGGGGAGGGAGAGTCACAAAAAATGTGACTCACCTTACCAAATTGGAAGCATTTGTCTCCACCTGCGCATTATTTGCATGCCCCTCCCTCCAATTCTCATCATCATGTTCACATTCATGAATATTTGATGAATGAATATCCATTTATGTGATATATATGTCCTTCCATTTTCACCTTCCTTCCTGTAATCATTGCCAGTGCAGTGCCCTCTTGATGGTAACGCTTCCTCCCCTCCTTCCCTCCACACGCACTAAACCTGCGCAGCCACAGCCGCCATTTCCTCCCCTTTTCTTTCTTTATCTGTTTTCTTCCTCTATTATTGCTCTTCCTTCCTTATTCTATTTCCTTAATTTAGCCCCCCTAATAAAATTTTATTAAACATAAAAACAACAGTCCTATTATGAAAAAGGATCCGCAAAGCTTCATTATATTCTCACCAACAGCGCCGAACATAGATCGGCCTCATCATAAAAGCCATACCTCCTTTTAAAAATAAAAAATAAAAAGGAAAATTCATCATCAAAATTTAGAGTAATATTCAAAGTCAAGTCCTCGATTCTATATATATATATAAGATTTTTTTGCCCCAAAAATAAAATAAACATTGGGAAAAAGCAGAGCTCCAAAAAATCAGGTATTTAAAGCAACGCTAGGACCCTTCCTACTCTGCCATGATCACCCAATACTTCAAAGTTCAAAACACACCTCAACGGTTTACGCTATTTCTTCTCCCCTGTCCTTCCCTTTCCGTTTAATTCATTTATGCTTGCTTTTCATGCTATTTCATTCCCTTCCCTAATAATCCCACATCGTCACGCTCTCACTCCTCTCTGCTCCCAACTTCCGACCCCTGACTCCAGTTTCTTGCTTCTCCCCCACGTTAATCTGCCTTGAAAACGCTGCGATTTCCCTCACTCTCACATCAAATCCCCCTCCCCCTCTATATATACCACACCCCTCCTCTTCCTTCTCCCCACTTCTGATCCTCTGGTCTCCGGCATCGCCTCACTCCTTTTGTGACCGCTTTGATTGTGAGTATGGGAGAACAGTCTGAGATGGTGGTGGTGCGGCAATTCGACGCCCATAAGGACCGAGAGAGAGTGGAGGCCATGGAAAAGATATGTGAGGTTGGACCCAGTGGGAAGCTCTCCCTGTTCACCGACCTCATGGGTGACCCGATTTGCAGGGTCCGCCACTCACCTGCTTTTCTCATGCTGGTACTTCTATATTCAATGTCTCTCTCTCTCTTTTTTTTTTTTTTTAAATTTTCGGGTCCACTTTTCCCCCTTCTATTCCCGAGCTGATCATCCTTTCCCCACTTCTCTCAACTTGTAACAGTCTTCTTGCCAACTCTTTAACTCTCAACTATATTACATAAATGAATACCGTAAAATCATGAGGTTCGCTATACTACAATGTAATAACACTGTTGTCACCGGCCTGCGACAAAAAAAAACGATAGAATTATAGGATTTCCTTTATGTGATCATTGATTGCGCCTCCTGGGCTGAACAGGTCGCTGAGAAGGGGCAAGAGATTGTGGGAATGATAAGGGGCTGCATCAAAACCGTTACATGCGGAAAGAAGCTATCCAGAAATGTGAAGAAGCCCCCCTACTGGAATATCAACGACGCCGCCGAGACCTTCCAGGCCACTCCCAGATACGTCCCTGTGTACACCAAAGTCGCCTACATTCTAGGCCTCCGAGTCTCGCCTTCTCAACGGTACATGTCTCATCATCGACTTGTTCATTATCAGGAATAATGATAATAATGACAGTAGTAGTAATAACAACCCTGGTAATGAGGGATGATATCTGATATCAGTATCTGTTTGTTGTGGGCGCAGGAGGATGGGAATAGGGTTGAAGCTGGTGCAGAGGATGGAGGAGTGGTTCAGAAGTAATGGGGTTGAGTACTCGTATATAGCGACGGAAAACGACAATTTAGCATCGGTTACGCTCTTCACCGACAAATGCGGATACTCCAGGTTCCGTACCCCGTCCGTCCTTGTCAATCCCGTTTACGCTCACAGAGAGAAGGTCTCTCGCAAGGTCACCATCATCCCCCTCAACTCCGATGACGCCGAATCCCTCTATCGTCGTCGCTTCGCCACCACCGAATTCTTCCCCCGCGACATTGATTCCATCCTCAAAAACAAACTCAGCCTCGGGACCTTCCTCGCCGTCCCAAGTGGGTCCCAACGCGCGGAAACATGGCCCGGGTTGGATCGCTTCCTGTCGGACCCACCAGAGTCCTGGGCAGTGCTCAGCGTGTGGAACTGCAAGGACGTGTTCACGCTCGAGGTGCGGGGCGTGTCGCGCGTGAAGCGCACCCTAGCGAAAACGACCCGAATAGTGGATCGGGCCTTGCCGTTTCTAAGACTGCCGTCGGTCCCGAACTTCTTCAGACCGTTCGGATTCCACTTCCTGTACGGACTGGGAGGCGAGGGCCCAGAAGCGGTGAAGATGGTGAAGGCGCTGTGTGGGTTCGCACATAACCTCGCCAAGGAACATGGCTGTCGGGTGGTGGCGACGGAGGTGTCGAGCCGCGATCCCCTCAAGTTGGGGATACCACACTGGAAGATGTTATCTTGCGATGAGGATTTGTGGTGCATCAAGCGGCTCGGGGAAGACTACAGTGACGGCTCTGTGGGTGACTGGACCAAATCTCCGCCCGGCTGGTCCATTTTTGTTGACCCCAGAGAGGTTTAACTGTCAACTTAGTAGTGATGATTCCAAATTACTTACTAGGGACGCCGAGAGCGAAACAAGAAGCGCGAACGGAGAGCCCACACCTTTTTTGGTTACTATTTACAACTGATTAATGGTTTTGTTTTTTCAAGTCTTTTTGGTTGGGGGTCCTGTAATTGGGAATTATTAGTGCGGGTTGTTTTTGTAAAGGAGAGAGAAGATCCCGCCTCTAGTTTTATCTGAAGTAGAGCTGGCTTTTTGTAAATGGATGTGGCTTTTTAGATCCTCTTTGAACCAAACGCAGCTTTCATGATCTAAGTGTTGTTTACCTATCGTCTTTTCGACTTTTGCTTTGTATAAAAAAAAAAATTACAAGTGTATTAATTGAGATAAATGCGCCTCCCTCCAACAGAAATGGGTGAAACGGAATATCCTGGGGTTGTGTTTTGTCCGTGTCGTCTTTAAAGGACCTTTTCTAGGGACTATATCTTGTGTGCTTGATAATATCAATATGCCCGCGGGTGGGGACCTTATCCTGGCCAACTTTGTTTTATTGGGTTCCTAGTATCTTTCTTAATGAGGCTGAGGCTAGCTAGTGGGAATCAAATGGTGCCCATTATTTAATTTCATTCATTCATGCCCAAGCTTCCTCATCATCTTATTTTTAGTCTTGTCTGTATATATATAATTGCTAGGACGCGCTTTCTTGTATTCTGGAACATAACCTCTCATAGGTATTTAAGTTAATATTGGCTAGTTTTTTTCCTTGAATGAAGCTGGGAGAATGAAATAAATAAAATATATACGTAGACCAGCACGGAATAAGTTTTCTTGTTTTTGTTTTGACCCAGTTAAATTAAGCGCATATATATATATATATGTTGGAACACTTGTCTCTACTCACACGCATAGAAATTGGGGGGTAATTAATTAGAGGGACAGTGAATATGGTATGCCATAATGATAATGGTGGGTTTATTAATAAAAGTGAAAGTTACTGAAACAAACAGCGATCCCAACACTTTCACGGGGAATGCACTGAAATGATTATAATGGCTGGGCGATTACTGGTGTGGGAGTGATTGAGATAGTTGCATTGCGGCAACTATTCGATGTGAACGCCACGTGGCACTCCCTTCTTTCTCATATTGCCATTCGCCATTCACTCCCACATTTTCTTTTCATCTCCAGGGGCTTTTTTGGATTAACAATGCCCATACAAGTGATTTTTTAAAAATTTTACTTTTAAAATCTGAATATCAAATGAAAGTCAAATTCTAAATATAATTTATATTTCGATTCACAATGATAAAATATTCATATATTCGACAAAAAAAAAATAAAAAATTCATATATAATGTGAAAACACACAGGTTTTATTGGCTTCTTTTTTATATAGATACTCCCTTTAATTCTTATTATAAAGCATTAATTACTAACATTTTTTTTGTCTTTATTATAAGGTACCAACTTACTTTAACTAACTCATTTATTACTATTTTCCTATTATGTCTCAATTTTTAACTAACTCATTTAAATCTACCTCATTAAGGTAGGGGTGAAGTTAGAAACATTTATTAATTTTGGAACTAATTAATGAGTTAACTTCCATTCTTTAAATAGTAGTTGATATCTTATATTAAGGACTAGGGGAGTAACTTTTCGTCTAAAAACCCATTAAAAAAGGGGAAAATTCCATTCAGGGCTCAAGGTAGGAAAATATTATCAAAAAAGGCCTTAAGAAAAGTTAAATATCAAAAAAGGCCCTTTTTTGATATTATTTTAGAAAGCGTTAACAACTATATCAATCCCTATTAACTACTGAATCAGTATAATTAACAACTACATATTAGCAACTATATCACTAGTCATTAACAACTTTATCCGTATAATTTTTTGTGAAATAATATCATAAAAGGTCCTAGAGCCTTTTTTGATATTTGACTTTTTTTAAGGTTTTTATTTTATAATATTTTTTTAATTTGGGCCTTGAATAAAATTTTCCCCAAAAAAAAATTGTCAGGACAACCACTTAATTGTTTTTACCCTTACTGGGGTACTTTTTCCACCCCGCAACCTTCTGAAAGTGGCCCCCACTCGCCGTTCCACACAAGTTTCCTTTCGTTTATTTTTTAAAAAGTAGACTGAATCTCTAAAAGTATCTCATGCAATCTCAACCAGAACAATCACATAACCAATATAAAATGCTTACGTCACTTTCTCTCTCACACGCCCCCAAACACACTAGCTCTCTCTCAGTAACTTGGGGTTCTTGTGTAAGAAATCCCATCACTAGACACTTGTTGAAATGACAGTGCCTTTTTCCGTCTTGGTTTTGTCTACTTTTTGTGTTTTCCCATCACAATAAATACTCCACAGTTTCCGCGATACTTGTTCTTTCTCACGTGTAATTAAACCCAACATCTGGCATCAAATACAAACGAAAGACCAGCATCCACGTGCCCATAACAATGGATCTCATTTTTCTCCAATTCTTCTCTCTTCAAAATCTAATAATCCAAATTTTATATTTTACTTTCATTCTTTCCTCCATTTCCTTCCCCATTATTCTATTCATTTTTATATATTTTGATCCAATAATTATAAAAGGAAAAAAGAATAAGTGAAAAAAAAAAAGAGAAGCCAGTTGAGAAGAGTTGTTAGCTCTACTGTACAGTTTATAATTGATCTACAATAATGTTGTTTTTTTAACATATGCAAATATCAGCCTTTTAATTTCCAACACATGAGGAAAAATAACTTTTCGGTCTCAGCTAAAAGTAATAATATCAGAAAAGTTCATATTAACAGAATGAATAAGTGAATCAGACAACTTATGAGACTTGTTAATGAATAATTTCCTTTACTTATATGTTATTATTATTCCGAAAGTAGACGTTAGAAATGGGTTGTAGGATAATTCATTGAATTTCATAGTCAATGGATCACGGGCCTTTGACCAAGAAAAAAAGATCACAGGGAATTTGAACCTACATCTATTAGTCTTTTTATTTTATTTTATTTGACCTGGGCATCCATTAGTGGAAAAGCTTAATGTAATGCTAAACTTTATCAGCTAGGCTTGATTACCCTGACCTAATTATTGTATATTACACAGCTAATAACCTATCTTGCATGTTTTTATCTAAGACTAACTAATATATAGCAATGAAATAATCTATTTCTTCGTTGTTTTCACTCAATTCATAGTGAACAAAAATACACACAACCAAAAAAGCGCTACAAATACACTTAAACTTAGTTCACTGATATTCTTAAAGCATTAAGTAATATCGATCAATACACGGTAGCACAAAAAAAAAAACGATTAATACATGTATACATACATACGTGTGTGTGCGCGCATTTGGTCACATGCATTATTTTCACCAACGAGAAAACGACTAATAGAATTGGCATAGCGTTGGAGGGTTTAAATGGCCAACGATCACGAAAAAAACTTAACAGGTAAAGAGTAGGTGTTTGACATGGTTTTTGTTTGTGATGGGTTTATGGTAAATAAATCACTTCAGATATAAGCCACAAATTGCAGCTTCTAGTACATAAAAGTCACTTCTTCTACTGTTATTTTAAATATAAATCATTTTTTTAATCAGACTTTTTATTTTTATTTTATTTTGACATAAGTCATATAGAGAATAAGTCATTTTTTCCAGCATTATACCAAACTAGCACTGAATATAAAAATCATCCTGGAGAAGTTCATGTCTGCGTTCCATGTACTTAACTGAAGACTACCAGGAAACTCAATCTTAAAATACATTAATTGAAATAATCGAGTTGTTGCCTACGAAGCTCCAAGTTATAAAAAGCAAATAATATAATTAAGCAGCAATATTACCTTTCGTCATCGCACATGTAGCTATCCATATTTCTTAAAAAATGAAGCCAAATTTTTTCTTAAAAAAAAAGTAGAGATCCCCATTTCAGATGTAGCAGAAGCAAAAGGTCATCGACAGTGTGAACTGATTAATAAAAGGGTTTGAATGTTAGTTCATTGTCAAAAGACAGAACAGAGAGGAGTTGTTTGGAGTGTTTTCCTACTTTTGTCCGTGATGAGGATCTTATCTTGTTTTATATATATATATATATATATATATATATATATGTCGCTTCCTTGCTTCTTCATTGACTTGTTACTGGCTACCTAGTCTGGTTTAATCTGAAGCAGATGATGAGAACGTTAATTAGCATTGACAAATGCCTAACTAATCACACTCCATCCTTTTTGTTTGTTTCTCTTCTTTTCTACGTCAACGGCTTTTAATTATTACAATATCTTAGAGGAGTAATCTTTTCTTTTTCTATTTCAATTTAATGCTGCGAAAAGTTCCTCATAAATATTTTATACAAAGCTCCACATTCAAATATATATATATATAGAATAAATCCAAGGCCAAATTACCTACTTTGACTGGCCTGTTATAACTCATCCTAACTCCTAATCATGCACCGTTATTAAATTAAAAGTCCATGCTTTTCTTGTCAGGTCAATGGAGTCTTGCACGTTAAGATTTTAAAAAGTTCGAAGCAGCTTGGAAAAAGTTGGTTGTTTTTTTTTTTTAAAAAAAGGTCAATTGTAAGTACAAGTTGCAATAGATAACTTAACTATGAATATATGTGGTAGGTGAACCGCTTACGTAAATAATTAATCTATAATAATTTAACTCAAAGTATAAACCTGGAAGCTATGAATTGAATGAGCTAGAGAATCTGATGTACTGCTACACATAGTTGGCCCATTAGAAAATTGATCATCCCATGATGACAATAGTGGCACATGAGCCTGCTGGCGTATTTGGATTTCTGGACTGATTGATCACTTGGACCAGAAACAGAAAGAAAGAAGCAAGTTGAAATCAAAAGGGCTGAGCCTAAAACTTAAATGCAAACTAGTATAGATTATAATGAATCCTCACCTGAAGTTATTATCATATTTTGGTGATGCTCTTCTTATATGTCATGCTCATTTGATATTATTAACTTTGCCTGAACAATTTCCTCTCAAAAACTTCGGACTGACAAGTTGATCATTCAGTTGAAACTTGTACTAAAGAAAAGGAAACCAATCATTTTGAGGGATTAAAGGGGGAGAAAGGAGAGGGGTACAAAGCAAAATAATGAACATTCCTTTTCATTATGGTACAACAAAACCGGGTCAGTGTCATATAGCCCCTTCTCTATTGCAACAAAGACAAACAGGAACTGGGAAAATTATACAGGCACATTCAACACGTTTCTTGGTGCTTCATATTACTTTCCAAGTCTTCCATGGACGAACCATTGATGTCAGTAAGCCCTAGCTCCTCCTACTGCTACCTTGTTGAGTGAGACAATTATACAAGTGATTGAATAGCAAGCGTTTTTTTAAGATACAGAGTGTCTCCTACTTCTGGATGGGGTGGACTTTGTTTCCTCAACAACGGTAGAAGCAGGGCTTTCAGAAGTATCAGAGCTAGTGATCTCGCCACCATTTCTTTCTTTGCCTGACCAAATCTTAGAAAATATTTTCCTTGATATGCTGAAACCTTTGGTTTTTCCTGCAGCAACATTTTCGCCATTGCATTTACTGCCATCGTTGCTGTTTATATCACTACCTCGTCCGCTGTCTCCGTTGAGAGCCTTCATGTCTTCTGCTGCACCATCCCATTCATCTTCAGTGTTGGTTGTGGTAGACCTTGAGCTGCTGTGAGATCCACCGGGAAGCAAGGCCCTAACTGACCCTGGCAGGTCAGGAGTGTTTTGGCCCGATGATGATGTTGAAGCTCTCAGCTGCTCGAAAAAGAGGACCTGCACAACAACACGCAAGGGAAGCCTCTCATTCTGCACTGCATGCATGCAGGCTTCTGCAGATAACTTCCTGCAATCCATCAACCTACATATTCTTTTGCTATCGCTCTTACTGATCCCGGGGTGTTCCTGCATCACATATAAGCCAATTAAGCCTGAGGAACTTGTTCGAATGGTGTTGCACTGTAGTGTAACTGTTCTCTTATTGGATGAGTACTAGATATCATCAAACAACATATGAACAAAACAAATCAAGTCTCTTTTTAGAGTTCATTGTTTTTTACCCAAGCCAAGAGGAGGTAAGGTGAGTAATATTAAATATTGTAATTAGGAACCTCAGCTAATATAATAAGGACAAAGAGATGAGAATGAAGATGAAGAACAAGTAGCTGAAACCTGATTGGACATGTATGAGGTCCTCACCTTTAAATACATGTCAATGGCACGATAAAGGCCATCGTGACATGGTACTGGAAAGTTTGAAACCAACTCAGCAAGATTAACAAATTTTGACACGGGTAAATTTGGATCACGAGCAATCTCAGCTAAGTAGCCATCCACCAGCTTTGCTACCTTAACCTTGGATGTCTCTGGTATTGTCCTGGGCCTTCTGATCTCATGCAATTCGTCTTCCATCAGAGAATCAGACTCTGCATTTCGTTCGTATGCCAGAAACTCTTCAACTAGTCTTTGCACTGTATCAACATCAAACATAGTTGTCTCACCTGCAGGCGCCCCAAACAAAAGATCAGCCACTGTAGCCTCATCAAGATGCTGGCTTATTCTCCCCATCAGCTCTGTCCTCTCCAACTCTTCACATTCCAAAAGAATAGCTGCTCTCAGTAACTTCAACAAGAAACTGCAGGAGATACTGCCTGTCTCTACAGGTAGTAGCCGAATAATAGTCTCCAACACTAATCTATACTTCATGACATCACCACCCTGGATCACACCCTTGTTAAAACCCGGCAACCTTCTTGAAACATATGCACTTAGAGCTTCTCCAATCACAGCACTGGAAACATTGCCTCTAGTTATAATTGTAGTTATGACACGCTTATAGAGATCAAGTTGGAGTTCACAGAGGTCTTCCACCCACCAGTCCTTTGGAACCGTCTGCTGCTTCCTCACACCGTTCCACTGAGGATCATTACCATTTTCATGCGGGAGCTTTTTTCTGTTGTATGTGTATGACCACTCCACTTTAGATGGATCCATTAAGGCCTTGTTAGCTATTGAGTCAAGGCAATGGCTTACTACCTTAAGTTCCTCAGACCATGGAAGAAGAGACTTGGAGGTTTGTAGAACAATAATTGAGTCTTTCCAGCTCCTAAAAATGCTCGAGTTGAGGAAAACTTCAATCTTGTAGATAAGGTTGCCTTTTTCAACAGTTTCATACATTTCAAGATATTCTGCTGCACAACGAGCCGCAACAACATTGTATGCATTGAGAGTGACTGTCATACTGTAACAGAACTTGGCACATATTTCAAAAGCAGCAGGACCTCCAGGAATGTCATGGATGTTGACTTCATCATTGTTCTCCTCGTTGGTGCTTACAACCAGCTTTTGCAAGCGTGCACTTTTGGACAAAAGGGGAAACTGCAGGTATTAATCAAAACAAGGTCACAACTGGCCCCCCAAAAAAAAACATGCAGAAGATATTAACTTTTTTACCAACCAATTATCATCTGCAATTATTAAAATGAATTAATCGGAATGAGAAAATTGGTTATATCATTAATATTTTTCAGACACCCTTGTCAAGTGAATGATTCAGACCACAAACATAATTACATCCTACATGAGTACAGGGCTTCAGTCTTCAGAATACAGTAAAAGTTTCCACGGCATTGTTTTAGAACAGCACCTATTTTCCACCCTTTTAATTTGATGAAATGTAAGAAGCAACATAAAGCTAGTCATTTTTCTCCAAAATAAACTACTGAACTCCCTTTTAATAAAAAGGGAGAGAAGCACTAATTGACAAGAAAAATTACAGGCTCGCTTCTTGTCTCAGCTATAGATCAGACTACTAAAACACTTAAAGGGCCTATTTGGTACAAAGGGAATTGTAATAGGAAAGCTCTTTGTCATAACTCATAAACATAAGTTTTCCTAAAACAGTCACTTTGTCATCTTTCCCTTCCCTCAAATTCCTTTCACGGGCGTCAAACAGTCTGACTTTAGATTTCTTACCTTATGAAGATAAAACTTTACATTTCCAACATTAATGACTATGTCAGCTGCCAACTCAGTCGCCAAGTACCTGCATGTATATTTGTCAGTTCATGTGACTTCAAATGAATGAATGAATCAAGAAACATAGAAAAGGATAAAACAAAACTAAATAATAAAACCATAGCAAAAGAAAAAAAAAAATCTGCTCGACCTGAGGTAGATGCAAAGAGTTCCAATTTGTACATATTTAAAATACAAATACACAAAGGGAAGAACTGTCACTTTTTCTCTATCCGCTGAAAGCACACAATAGCACAAGTTAAAAAACACAAAGCATGAAACAAATATTCTCTGAAGGCAGTCATATTTCCATCAATTTTCCCTGAGCGATGTTATTTGTACAGACACAGATAGATCAACAACCAAAAAACTCCTGCATTTATGGTAACATCATTTTCAGTAAGGCTATTCCCCTTTGCTTTGCTCAAAATAAGATAGGGAAGAAGGAATGATGAATACCCTTGAGTGAAAATAGTAAATACAATTGAGCCGATTAATTACTGTGAAGTAGAACAGAAAAACAGGAAGTAGATGTTGAAAACGTGATAATTCTGGAACAGAGCATCTTCAAGCTATCTATTTGAAGAATAAAGATAATGCCCAATCTGGTGCTCGTAATAAAAGTCAAATTTCAGTGGTATCAATATGTAGATATTTCGATTGCAAATTCTCCGACAGCTATAGCTGCTTTCATCCATATTTATACTAATTTGATGGGTGCGCGTCTATATCTATTTGATTTTTTTGAAGTTCCACCAAGACAATTGTACAAAACATGAACTGATTCAGAATAAAAGTATGCCAATCTACTGGCATTGAAATAAGCCACAAGAACAATGAAATCAGAATAGGATTCAAACTAAAATAAGCCAAAACAGGAACTCCGAAGAAAATGAAAGGCCATATGATCAATAACAGACCCATTATGCAAATTCTGAGCAAGAGCTAAATAAAAAAGGAAGTAAATTCTGCATAGATCTCACACCTGATATTATCGCCATCAGTCTGGAAAGAATCAGGCTTAGATCCAAGTTTCATAAACTTCATCTTGGCTGAAGAAAAGTAAAGCCGGGTCCGGTTTCTCTATTGGATCCAATCCCCAGGTTCAGCTACCGCCAGCGTAAACCCAAAAAGCAACTCTCCGGCTATGAAACTCGGACCCAAGTTTATGGATATAACAAAGGAATATGAAGAAGTTGGAAAAATTCAGGTAGAGGGAAGATTTATCAAATAGAATTACGAGTATAATTTCCTAGTATGACCGAATCTTTCCCAGAAACCAAGGCCAGTAAGAGGAGGTGGAAGGGGTTTTCATTTCTGCGTAAATATTTTATTTCACTTGGAATGTAAGGGACTCAAAGAAAAGATTGCTTACTAAATTGGCAACACAACCCAATGAGTCCGGCAAATATGGTCATGTTAGGGGGACATTGCCAACAGAGTAACCTCGAACTTGTATAAATTTTCTCAAAACCAGAGACACACCCACTTGTTCACCACTGACACCACCGCCTAGCATGTACTAGTATTTATTTTATGTTTGAGTGAGTATTCCTTCTTTCTTTGTTATATTCCCAACGGGGTCAAGACATGAGCAAAGCTAGACGACCCTTTTTCTGGTCCACACAGTTTTTAGAATCTAGGAACCCCCCAAAATCCTATGATCAACATTCCTTTGCTAGCCACGTTTCAGCTTTGTCAATCCATTAAAAGCCATAGAACCTGCAATCACAAGACAAGCATATCTCGGTATGAGTTTTTGAGGAGGGGAAACCACCCAACATCACAGACAAAGGCATCAATTTTGATGGTTTCTGGCCAAAGATCGTCGTACACGTTTCGCAACCGAAAATTTTTCAGCCAGTGGAGATAACAAAAAAAGAAAAGAAAAAGAGGGTCCTTTTTTGAATTTTAAAGAATGGGTAGGAAAAAAGGAACATTTTTATCAGAATCTAGATTAAGAAACCTGCAGAGAAATCAACCGAATGAACATCGCAGAACTAGAAGATGTAAAGAAGCAGGGAAATAGGCAAAAAGGTAGCAAGAAGAGAAATGAATCGAAGGTGAAGCATAACAGGGGAATATTTGAGAGAGCAGAGAAGGATATTGAAGGACAAAGAGAGGAATACAAGGAGGAAACTTGGGAAGCCCAATAAGGGTGAGAGATCTGAAATGGGGGCACCACAATAAACTTAAAGTTGAGTGCATTCATAGAGAGCCCCACATATCACAGAAACAACCCAACCGAACCCAAAAGATCACCTTCAAAAAAAAGATGAGCCGTTCCTCTTCACCTTTGACACCCTCCACAACTACGCAAACACAAAAGGCCAACCTCTCTCAGAATGTTCCCACACACAACTCTCTCTCTCTCTCCCCCCCCTTCAGAGCCTTTGAATCAGCACCTTCATCCCCAATCTCCTCCCCTGAGCTAGAAAACAAAAGCATTTAATTGAACTACAGCGCTATATTATTTTAAGGGAGACATAACTGAAAAAATTCAAAATTTGGAAAAGTAGCGATAATTTTAGTTGTTTACACTTTGGAAGTGAGTGAATGAAGAAGGCTGATTGAGTTGTATGTAGCTCGGAAATGGAGAAACTTGGCACTTGAAAGTTGAAATGATGAATACCACCGATTCACCACCACCACCACGAGGCCCCCACCACTACCACTATGGAGATTGCAGCATGCAATGAAATGTTATGTAGCGCACGCCCATCTGACAGAGCCACAGAGGCCACTTTTTTTTGTGCTCCGTTCTGAACCCATTTTGTACAAAAGGACCACTCTATTTCTCTTTGCTTTCTTCCTCAAGAATCATGCACTTCCCATTATTCTTCATTATTATATATTTTAATTTTAATTTACTTTTTGGGTTAATTTTACAAGGTTGACTGCTAGATTTATTTTGGCTCACAAACTCTTAGATTTATAATCAAAATAATTAAATTATAAAGTATATAAATTAAATGAGGTTTTTGACAAAAAAATAAATAAATTGAGGTTATACGTTTAGTTTCCCAATCTAATATTTATACATTTGATATGCTAAGGAGTTAAATAGTAAATCCGTCTTGAAAATATACATCGAGAAGTAATGTTGTCTTAAAAGTTTTTTAAGGGTCAATTTCACACTGAAAGTCTAAAAGTGAAGCAATATTATCCTTTTGTATTAAAAAGTTAACAGTCAACGTCAATTTTTTAACGGTTAACGTTAATTTTTTAATGGAAAGGGATAACATTGCTCCAGTTTTAAATTTACTGGGTGAAATTGAATTTGAAAAAACTTCTAAAGCAACATTGCTTTCAAACATGTACTTCCGGGGTAGATTTGCTACTTCACCCTATGATAAATTATGAGTAATCACCATTTCATACTATTTAGATCAGATTAGAGATGCCATATCTTGCATGGATGAAATGTATCTTGCCAAGAAACATACTACTAATTAGGACATTTTCTAATACAATTGAGTCTCCTTCTAAAAACATTTTTAAAAAGTTACAAGGGCAGACACTTACAACATGAGTTATAAGTGGGATCAAACCCATAATTTCTTTCTTATAGGTAGCATCCATACCATTAAACTATAAAGTTTTAATTTTCTAAGAAGTAATTTAATTAAAAACATGGCCATCATATTATTACCTGGGTTTTTCTCTTGCGGCCAATTAAATAAAGAAGTAATTATACTTGTTCTCCTAACTCCAATGAATAAATACTGGGCTCATCTCCCTCCCTTCATCATAATGCAAATAATCTGACGAATTTCAGGTTGCATTTGGTTTGGTCTGCACAGGATTGGTCATATTGTGACCACAATACTTTGCCCTGGCCAATCACCCCACATGCACTGCTCTGATATGCTTCTTCCGATGCCAAATGTATAATAAAATAGAGAAGGCTGTCACTAGATTTTATCGTATTCGCTTTCTCTATCACATCCCCATGATAATGCCTTTTCATTACAGTTTTTCTCCCTTCCATCAAGATTCTTTTCCCCAGAATTCAGATGAAAACCAGAAACTGCCTCATCACATGCACGATGCTTATAATAATAATGTCACCCTACGTTTTTCTCACTCACCCCAAAATACACAGAGAGAAAAAGAATTACGTTTTCTCTCGCATCCTATGCAGATGGTGATGCAACAATAACAGGAATCTACAAGAAAATGAGATAGATTCCTGAAAAACTGTCGCAACATGAATTATAATAATAAAGCATGTTATTAGCAGTCTTGATCAAGATAATATACCTGTAAAGTTTGTCGGGTTTTTGTCTAAATAATATGAAGAAAAGATCTGCTAGACCTCTGATATGTTGTTAACGACAATGAATAACATTATTCAAAGAGTTAAACAACTGTGAGAAAATTTCCAAATTTTAAAAACCGCTGGGATAGTATTTAGTTATTTGAGTTCACCGACCATATACACCCGACTTGTCAATTATAACGTAAAAAACGTAAAAAGAACATCGTGGATAAGATGACTTGTACACTTATTTTGGTCCAAAAACAATGTGTGGAATTTTGACTTATGCCATGTGTGGGCATGCTATTTGATGGTCGTGCTCAACATTATTTTCTAACTTTTTCAAAAGAAACCATCTTTCCAGCTCAAACTGAAATGCCTAACTTGAGGAGTAGGGGACCATTCAAGCCTGATCAGTGTCCTTAAATCAAGGGCACACATAATAGTTTTTTTTCAAAGTATAAGGGCACCTTTGGTGCAAGCAACGGAGCAAGTACTGTAATCCTCAATTTTAAAAAAACAAAAACAAAAAACCCAGAGAAAAAAAAAAGGGCATGCTCAAAAGCAAAGCTTAGGGAATCGTATGTGGTGGATATATATAAATTTATAACTCATAGACAGGGATTATCTATTTTAAAGTGGCCGCCGCGAGAAGGGTCTTCTAGGTTTGATGCTGAGGTTTCAGTAATTATCACAAGGCACATGGCCTTTGATTCTCATTATCAAGCAAGTTCCATGAGGAACTTTTACTAATGACGACTAATAATTGCTTGGAGATCGACATGAACTAATTATAAGAGTTAATTAAAAGTCATTGTTTTCATGGCCAGTTAATTAACGTTAATCTCATCATCTGCTGCTAGCTGCCAGTAGGGAGGAATAATGGAATATGTAATATTCTTCTTTGGTACGTACATAGAGAAGTTCAATGAATGTGTTTGATCAATCAATTATATTCTAGAGAGATAAGAGAACATAACATAAGGCAAAAAAAAATTCGGGCACAGAGAGATAGGTGTAATGATTTGGCGACGAAAACATCATTTTCAAATATCTACCAATCTCAGTGGCTGTCATTTTCAGCTAATCAAGTATATATGTGTACTTTACACTGCTGCTTATTTTTCTGCCAATTTGATTATTGAACGGCATGCACATATATATATAACGTAGACTTTTTAAAGTTACAAGCCATAAAAATGAACTAATCAGAATTTTTAGTCAGACTTGAGTGATGAGAAGTGTATCGACGTACTTCCATGTGGAAGCAGCCAGAAGACACATGTCAAGAATATTCCTTTATCGACGGGATTGGGAGATTAATAACGCAAGAGGACACGAAACAAACAGAAGATGCAATTTTGAAAGATCCATTGGAGTTGAACCAGAAATAGTGAGTTTCTTTGAATGATTAATGATTTAGTTACGTGGTCATTGCTTTGACCAAGAAATTAAAGAATCCTAGGTTTATATATAGAGGATTATACCTAAACTTTAGGTCCCCTAGCTTAGATAGCTATGTTTGAGGGTAAAGTGTGTGTGAATGATATATAGCTTTCGAGATTGAAGCCACGGCACTAAACGGTGCCCACAATTCTCTCATCAAAGTTAGGCTTTTGCCTTTTCTTCTTTGGCTTCTTGTTATTTAACCTTTTCTGTCTGAAAGTGCCTATTCACCAAACATTGTCTCCAATTCGTATAATTGATAAAACAGTACCTAAAACCTATTCTATATTGTTCAAAGTTGGCCTAATTTTGGATATCCATTTTCCTTTCAGAGTCATTACTACTTTATCAAAAAAATTTGCATATACACAGAAAGATTATTGCAGTTACTTTGGTTGTTCTGTTCAATAAGCTGTGGATTATACGTTGCGTTGTTGGTTTGTGAATACTGAATACTAAAGCATGCATGTACAGCACGTCTAAAGGCCATACGTAACTGTAATGCGCTTCACATCTCAGTCTTGACATGTTTTTTAGTGAGTCACTCGTATCTGTATCTCGGAGTTTTGTGCTTCCATTGCATGTGAAGAAAATTAGAAAAAAAAACTAAAGCGAAAAGGTGCATTTGCATCATCATGTTTAAGTATGATCACGAATCGTGAAGCTTGAAATGGAATAACATCAATAAACGCGTCCCAAAATAGGCCATAATTACCTCCCTTTTTGCAATATTATCATTACT